>JAVTVJ010010715.1:0-1200000 GCA_034509425.1 Eopsaltria australis
AGCTGAGCTTGTCAGAAATCCCGGGAAATATCTGGGAAAAGGTTTTGCATTATTTGCTTGTGAGTAGCTGGAAATGTCCAGTGGGGAAAGAGCCTCTGCAGCAAGCTGGGTGCCTTAGGATGTCTTAGTACTTCCTGGAGTAAAGATTACCAATGAAATGCAATTTTATTTTTTATTTCAAAAGTGTAAAAATATTCAAGGTTTTCCGGAACTGTTAACTACTTGCAAAAACTGGAAACTATTGTGGGAAAATGGAACAAGCAATTGGGGATTTCTATCTAGATAAAATATTTCTAAAATATTTCTCTATATTGCTCCGTCTACAAAAAAAATTTTCTAAATATCTATCAAAATTTCTACCTTCTAAACATGAAAAACAAAGATAATAACTGGTGGCCTTTGATCTCAGCAGCCCCGTGCCTGGCTGCTGCCCACCCAGCCCTGGCTGGGCCCACACAAGCAGCTCTGCCAGTGCTGGTGGTACCACCCTGACACCAGAGCTGAAGCCCAGAGGCGTTGCTGGACTCAAGGCCTGTCCTGGCACGAGAGGCCAAACTCCACTTCTGGCCGGACACCAGGGCCAGTGCCTATGGGGGCAGAGGGTCCAGGTCTGGGTCGTGGTGGCACAGCAATGAGCTGATAATGCAGCCGTGGCAGCGACAACGAGCACGTGCAGGGACATGTGAGATGATTGATCCAGCTATCGCTGACTGCCGTGTTTGGCTGCACTTGTGAAGGGGGCGCAGCGCTCCTGTGGAGAGAGGAGTGGCTGAGGCGCCCCGGTGCCGGTGGCACACAGGGAGCCTCCTGCACAGCAGCCCCAGAGCTGGCAAGGCTCCCCAGCACGGCTGGAGCTGCTGGCACAGCCTGGCCCAGCTGCACAGCTGCCCCTCAAGGCACCTCAAGCGAGCAGGGGATGGCTCTGGGCAGGGTCCCTGGCCAGGAGCGGCCCCAGAGCGCCTCTGCCTTTCAAGGGCACTCTGGTCCCCGCTCTTTCTCCTCCCCACCTTGCTTTGCCTCTGCCCGCTGCTCCTGGGGCTGCTCTTGGCCAGGCAGCCTCAGTGGGAGCCAGCACTGGCTGCAGCCCGAGCGGGCTGCCCCAGACAAGGCCCAGCAGTTACAGCACTGGGCAGCAGCAGAAGCCTCAGCAGAGTTATCTGGACAACCAGTGACACTCCACACCTCCACAGCAATCTCACTGGCAATGTTTCCTGTCTACAAACAGCCATCAAATGAAGCTGTTTGAGGGAAGGATGAATAAAACACTCACCCTTTTCTCTTCCAGTACTTCCGAATTCCGACACAGCCCAACAGGACGAAAAGCTCCAAAAAAAGCAGGCCTGTTACTAACCCGGGACAACAGCGTGTTCCCTGACATAAACCTCTGTTGCCCTTCTGGGAATCAGGAACATGTGCTGTGGTCCCAGCTGCATCTGTGGGAGCAATGGGGAGTGTAAGGCCATGCTGTGCTGCACTGCTGAGCTGGCAGCACGGTGGCTGCGGCCAGCACGTTCTCTGTTCCCCCAGAGCTGGGGCCTGCAGGCACCTTGCCGCCCCTTGGCACAGGCTGTGCCCCCCACCAAAGCCCAGGAGGCCGGGAGGAGAGCCCGGGGGCAGCGCAGCTGCTTGGGCAGTCGCTCCTTTGAGGGACAGGGCCCAAAGCCATCCCTGAGCAGCACCTGCCAGCCCTGACCCTCCCTGCCCCGCGACAGCTCCCCCAGCCCAAGGGGACAGAGCCAGGCCCTGTCAGGACCCGGTGCAGCCCCTGCCCAGTGTGGGAGCCACGGCTGGCTCTGGCCCTGAGCCCTGGCAAGGCTCCTGCTCGGGGCTGCTCCTGGGCCTTGGGCCTCTGGGCACTCAGGCCAGCTCCGGGAGCAGCTGCAGTGGGAGGGACGGTGGAGCCCCAGTCCCGTTTTTCACGGGCTCTGAACGTGCTCCAGAGACCTCGAGGCCTTGGCATCTCCAGCTTTGGCTGCTGCTAGGCCAAGCAAGGGCGGGCCCTGGGGGAAGAGCTGCTGCCACACAGCCCCGCCCAGGGCTGAGCCCAGCACAGCAATTACCTCCTGTGCCTGTGCTGGTGCCTGGCATTGTCTCCCTTCCTTCAGGAAACGCCACCTTCCACAAAGCCTCTCTGTCCATACCTTGAGAAATGAAGAGGCACAGCTGGATCAGATGGAACCAATACACATAGGGGAGGTGTCCTCTTCAGGAGGCAATGCTTGTCAAAGACATGGATAAGGGCCAGGAAAATGCCCAGGCTGTTGAGGCTATGACAGGGCCCTCTCTTCTCCAAATTGCCACCCCTCAGGATGTGCTGGGAGACCAGGGAATTGCAGGGGCCCTCAGGGTGTGCATGGCCCGTGGTGCAGTTTGGGCACCCTGGCAGCTGGTGCCCAATGCCTTCCTGCAGAGGCTGGGGAGAAGCTGCAGGCAGGCCAGGCTGGGAAACAGCCCTGCAGGGCGTGAAAGCAGCAGCGGGGCAATGAGGCTGCCATGGATCCCTTCCCACTGTGCCGGGCACGGCGTGTCCAGATGTGCAGCGAAAGGCCCCAGCTGCTGAGTGTCAGGAGAAGGCTGAGGGAAGTGCACCCACCACGCCCTTTGAGCAGTTCCTTCACGATTTCTTTCAGGACGTCGTTTGACTCAAACGATGCCTTTTCTCCTGTGCTTTTGTTCTTCCTTGTTGGAGGACCTTAACAGAAAGTATTTCCATTTCCCAGGAGTGGATCCCACAGAAACAGTGCTGAGCATGTGGGGTCAGCAGGGACACACTACTCACCCCTGCGATGGGAGGTGGGCCTCTGCACACCAACCAGCAAAGGAGCTGGAAAAGCCCTCCCTGCAGGCACATCTGTAAAACAACATCCAGAGAAGATTCTGTCCCCTGGTTCCTGCCAGATTGTCAATGATTATTGCTCGGGGGCACAAGGAGAACGTACCGGCAGGGGGCTCCAAGGGCTTTAACACTTTATGCAGCCAAGCTAATGGAGAAGCCTTTTCAGGAACCTCATCTAGAAGGGAGCACAGATCAGAACCATTTCCAGCATGTGTTGGGATCCCTTCTTACTTAGGGAACCGGGCACTGCAAGGGGCTCGGGTAAGGCCATGGCAGCCAGATGTCAATGGACATGGCCAGCTTCAGAGGGGCTAGGGAGCTCTGGACTTGCTCCTGCTCACGCTCCACCCTCTTTGCAGGCTGTGTGCCACCTCCCTAGAGAAGGGGGAACAGCCCTGGGCCTCTCTGGATGCTCTAATTTCCACAGCAGAAACTCTCCCTAAAGCTCTGTGAAAAACTACAGAAGGCAGTGCCAAAAGAATCCTTTGTTTAACTCCTGCCCCTGCTCCATGACAGCTCCCCCAGCCCCAGGGGACAGAGCCAGGCCCTGTCAGGACCCGGTGCAGCCCCTGCCCAGTGTGGGAGCCACGGCTGGCTCTGGCCCTGAGCCCTGGCCGGGCTCCCGCTCGGGGCTGCTCCTGTGCCTTGGGCCACTCAGGCCAGCTCCGGGAGCAGCTGCAGCGGGAGGGACGGTGGAGCCCCAGTCCCGTTTGCCACGGGCTCTGAACGTGCTCCAGAGACCTCGAGGCCTTGGCATCTCCAGCTTTGGCTGCTGCTGGGCCGAGCAAGGGCGGGCCCTGGGGGAAGAGCTGCTGCCACACAGCCCCGCCCAGGGCTGAGCCCAGCACAGCAATTACCTCCTGTGCCTGTGCTGGTGCCTGGCATCGCCTTCTCTCCTCTATCAGTGAGTGCCAATGAGCCATGGCTTCCTCCGGGAAACACCTCCTCCTGTATGGTCATTTGGTCCATTCCTTGAGAAAGGAAGAAGCACAGCTGGATCAGATGGAGCAGTTTCCCATTTGAGTGCGAGCATCTTCAGGGCGTCATGCTTATCAAAAGAGGGGATAAGGTACAAAAAACGTCTGGCCTTTGGGGGCTGGGCCACGGCCCTGCCTCCTCCAAACAGCCGCTATTTCTGAGCAGGAGCGGTGAGGGGATCCCGCAGGGCGAATGCACACACGTGCACGGCTCTGTCCTGCCACCTGCAGCGATGCCCCCCTGACCGAGCTTTGGGCTCTGAGCTGGCAGCTCTCCCAGCCAGGGGGAAAGGCCTGGGCCTACCCTCACCATCTCCCAGAGGCTCCGTCGTGGACGTGCGTTGGGAAGCCAGATCCCCTTTACCAGCCGGCTTGGCTGCAAAGAAAGGCAGGACAGAAGAGCTCCCGTGGCACTGCTGGACATCCTCAGGCTGCCTGGGGCTGACAAAGGAGCCACACAAGGCACAGCCCCGGGGCACAGCCCTGGGCCCGCCCCCTTCCCTCTCTGCTCTTCTCTGTGGCTGCACAGGGCACACGGAAGGAGCAGCTGGCATTGCACAGGGGGAGAGGATTGACAGCTAAATGTTCCTTGCTCCCACTGACAGCAATCCTTTGGGATCACTCAGGGCTCCAGAAGGGGGCAGGGCAAGGTTTCCAGAATCCTTCAGCCTTGAGATAACCTTAAGGGAAATGCTACGTGGGTCACCTCTTGCCACAGCGACACTGATTATTCTGCCAGTAAAGAGGCACATTGAGAACTATACCTCCAGCATTCTCCAAGAACTTCAAGCCGTCATCCAGCATGGCTTCCTCATAATCCATGTCCCGATCCCAGTCTAGAAGGGAGCACAGATCAGAACCATTCCGTGGTGTGCTGAGATCCCCTTCTGCCTTAGGGACCTGGGCATGGCAAGGGGGTCGGGCAAGGCCTTGGGAGCCAGATGTCAAAGGACATGGCCAAAGCTGCAGAGGGGCCTGGGGAGCTCTGGGCTGGCTCCTGCTCACTCTCCACCCTCTGTGCAAACCCTGGGCAACATCTCTGGAGAGGAACCTGGAGCAGCCCAGTAGCCCTGGAGGCTCTTTCCCTCCCACAGAGGAAACCCTCCCTACAGCCCTGGGGAAAACTGCAGCAGGCAGTGCCACAACTATTCCTCTTTCCCTACTTCTGCTGGAAGAGCTCCCCCAGCCCAAGGGGACACAGTCAGGTCCTCTCAGGACACACTGGAGCCCAGCTGTCCCCCTCTGCCCTTTCACCACCATGTAGCCACTCTCAGGGTTTGGGACATGTCTCCCACGGAGGGACCCCAGCAGGAGTGCTCAGCATCTGAGTGCCCTGAGCCTGCTCGGGATAATTCCTCTGTGCTATGCTGGCCTTGTCCAGGCTGTGCCCGCACTGCCAAGCAGCAGAGATGGAAGCTCAAGCCTCAGCAGGGCTCAGGCCCTGAGGAGGCACAGCAATTACCTCCTGTGACTGTGCCTGGCATCGCCTCCCTTCCTGCAGCAGAGGCTGGCACGGAGCCACTGCTTCCTTCAGGAAACGCCGCCTCCAGCACAGTCTCTCCATCCACCTCTGGAGAAAGGAAGAGGCACAGCTGGATCAGATGGAACCGTTCCCCATTGGGGAGGTGGCACCTTCAGGAAGCAGGACTTGTCAAAGTCATGGATTAGGACTAGGTTATCAGATGGGCTTTGGGGCCTCTCCCTAAGGCCCTTCGCCCCCTGTAAACAGCTGCCCTTCCTGATCTGCCTGTAGATCGGGGAATTGCAGGGGCCCTCAGGGTGTGCATGGCCCGTGGTGCAGTTTGGGCACCCTGGCAGCTGGTGCCAAATGCCTTCCTGCAGAGGCTGGGGAGAAGCTGCAGGCAGGCCAGGCTGGGAAACAGCCCTGCAGGGCGTGAAAGCAGCAGCGGGGCAACGAGGCTGCCATGGATCCCTTCCTGTTGTGCTTTGGGATTCTGACTGTTAGGAGAAGGCTGAGGGCATGGCGTGTCCAGATGTGCAGCGAAAGCCCCTGGCTGCCGAGTGTCAGAAGGCTGAGGGAAATGCACCCACCTTGTCCACCCTGCAGCATTTCCTTCAGCATTTGCATCATGCGTTCAGATGGCTCATGGAGTTTCTTGTGCCCTGTAGCTTTGTTCTTCCCTCTCGGAGGACCTTAGGGCAAACAAGTTCCATTTCCCAGGAGTGGATCCCACACAAGCAGTGCCCAGCCTGTGGGGTCAGCAGGGACACACTACTCACCCCTGCGATGGGAGCTGGCCTTGCGTCTAGCATCCAGCAAAGGAGCTGGAGAAGTCCTCCCTGCAGACACACCTGTAACTCAACAGCCAGAGAAGCTTCTCTCATGTCTGCTGGTCTGCATGGGCAGCACGGAGCCGCAGGAGCAGTGAGGGGATCCCGCAGGGCGAGGGCACACACGTGCACGGCTCTGTCCTGCCACCTGCAGCGATGGCAGGGCATTGACACTGCTTATTGTGTCAGGAAAGGCACATTGTGAACTTGCCTCCAGCATTCTCCAAGAGTTTCAAGGCCTTATCCAGCAGGGCATCAAGATCATGCAGGTTGCGATCCCAGTCTAGAATGGAGCACAGACCAGAACCATTCCATGGTGTTCTGGGATCCCCTTCTGCCTTAGGGAACAGGGCACTACAAGGGGGTTGGGGAAGACCTTGGAAGCCAGATGTCAGTGAACATGGTCAAAGCTGCAGTGGGGCTTGGGGAGCTCTGGGATGGCTCCTGCTCACTGTCCACCCTCTTTGCAGACCCCGGGCAACATCCCTGGAGGGGTGGCTGGAGCAGCCCAGGGCCCCTGGGGTCTCTTGCTCCCACAAAGGAAACCCTCCCTGCAGCCCTGCGGAAAACTGCAGCAGGCGGCGCCACAACTATCCCTCTTTCCCTCCATCCCTCAATCCCGCCCTTCTTCCCTCCCTCTGCTGGGACAGCTCTTCCAGACCAAAGGGACACAGTCAGGCCCTCCCAGGACACACTGCAGCCCTGCTCTCCCCCTCTGCCCTTTCCCCATCATGGGCACCCCTGCAGCCGCTCCCAGGGTTCGGGACATGTCTCCAATGGAGGAACCCCAGCAGGAGTGCTCAGCATCTGAGTGCCCTGAGCCTGCTCGGGATAATTCCTCTGTGCTGGACTTGTCCGGGCTGTGCCCGCACTGTCAAGCAGCAGAGATGGAAGCTCAAGCCTCAGCAGGGCTCAGGCCCTGAGGAGGCACAGCAATTACCTCCTGTGACTGTGCCTGGCATCGCCTCCCTTCCTGCAGCAGAGGCTGGCACGGAGCCACTGCTTCCTTCAGGAAATGCCGCCTCCAGCACAGCCTCTCCATCCACCTCTGGAGAAAGGAAGAGGCACAGCTGGATCAGATGGAACCGTTCCCCATTGGGGAGGTGGCACCTTCAGGAAGCAGGACTTGTCAAAGTCATGGATAAGGAGAGGCACAGCTGGATCAGATGGAACCGTTCCCCATTGGGGAGGTGGCACCTTCCGGAAGCACTACTTGTCAAAGTCATGGATAAGGATCAGGTAATCATATAAACTTCTACCACTGGCCAGGGCCTCTCCCTCCTGCAAACAGCTGCCTGTCCTGGTCTACCCAGAGGCTGGGAAATTGCAGGGGATCTCAGGGTGTGCATGTTCCATGATGCACTTTGGGCACCCTGGCAGCTGATGCCCAGTGCCTTTATGCATAGGCTGGGTAGAAGCTGCAGGCAGGCCAGGCTGGGGGACAGCCCTGCAGGGCGTGAGAGCAGCAGCGGGGCTGCCAAGGATCCCTTCCCACTGTGCCTTGGGATTCTGAGTGTCAGGAGAAGGCTGAGGGAAATGCACCCACCTTGTCCACCCTGCAGCATTTCCTTCAGCATTTGCATCATGCGTTCGGATGGCTCATAGGGTTTCTTGTGCCCTGTAGCTTTGTTCTTCCCTCTCGGAGGACCTTAGGGCAAACAAGTTCCATTTCCCAGGAGTGGATCCCACACAAGCAGTGCCCAGCCTGTGGGGTCAGCAGGGACACACTACTCACCCCTGCGATGGGAGCTGGCCTTGCGTCTAGCATCCAGCAAAGGAGCTGGAGAAGTCCTCCCTGCAGACACACCTGTAACTCAACAGCCAGAGAAGCTTCTCTCATGTCTGCTGGTCTGCATGGGCAGCACGGAGCCGCAGGAGCAGTGAGGGGATCCCGCAGGGCGAGGGCACACACGTGCACGGCTCTGTCCTGCCACCTGCAGCGATGCCCCCCTGACCGAGCTTTGGGCTCTGAGCTGGCAGCTCTCCCAGCCAGGGGGAAAGGCCTGGGCCTACCCTCACCATCTCCCAGAGGCTCCGTCGTGGACGTGCGTTGGGAAGCCAGATCCCCTTTACCAGCCGGCTTGGCTGCAAAGAAAGGCAGGACAGAAGAGCTCCCGTGGCACTGCTGGACATCCTCAGGCTGCCTGGGGCTGACAAAGGAGCCGCACAAGGCACAGCCCCGGGGCACAGCCCTGGGCCCGCCCCCTTCCCTCTCTGCTCTTCTCTGTGGCTGCACAGGGCACACGGAAGGAGCAGCTGGCATTGCACAGGGGGAGAGGATTGACAGCTAAATGCTCCTTGCTCCCTCTCACAGCGATCCTGTGGGATCGCTCAGGGCTCCAGAAGGGAACTCAGAATCCTTCAACCCGGCAATGACCTTAACAAAAGTGGCACATGAGTGAGCTCTTGCCACAGTGACGTTGTGTATTTTGACAGTAAAAGGGAAATTTCAGGACTTGCCTGCAGCATTCTCCAACATCTTCACCGTCTCGTTCACCTGCACTTCCAAATAATCCAAGTCGCGAACCAAATCTAGAAGGGAGCACAGACCAGAACCATTCCATGCTGTGCTGGGATCCCCTTCTGCCTTAGGGAACTGGGCACTGCAAGGGGCTCGGGTAAGGCCGTGGGAGCCACACGCGAATGGACATGGCCAAAGCAGCAGAGGGGCCTGGGGAGCTCTGGGCTGGCTCCTGCTCACTGTGCACCCTCTTTGCAGGCCCTGAGCAACATCCCTGGAGAGGTGACTGAAGCAATCCATGGGTCCCTGGGGAATCTCTCCCTCCCACAGAAGAAACCCTCCCTACAGTCCTAGGGAAAACCATCCCCAACACTTCCCAGGGAAACAGGAGCAGTGTCCCAGGAAAGGGGAGCCAGGCCTGGGCTCACCTGCTCCCCACGCTCGCTGCCGAGCAGCCTGGGCAGCCCTGGCAGGCAGGGCCACTGCCAGGAGGAGCAGGAGGAAGAGACGCAGAGCAAGGGCCATGCTGCCTTGCCCTCAGCCAGTCGTGCAGCTCTTGCTGCCACCACTGTCCTGACACTGCTGTCCCAATGTCAGCACCACTGCTGCTGCAGCAGTTGTGGTCAAGGACTGACTGGTCACTCGTTGTGCTGCTCTGCAATCATGGGGCTCTGGAACCTTTGTGACCTCAGAGCCTGCTGTGACCTAAGAGCCTGCTGTGTCCTCAGAGTCTGCTGTGACCTCAGAGCCTGCTGTGTCCTCACCACAGAGCCTGCTGTGACCTCAGGGCCTGCTGTGACCTAAGAGCCTGCTGTGACCTCATGGCCCTGATTGTACCCCCAGGGTGTAGCCCCATCTTTGCTAATGGACTGCCTTGCCTGTAAATCTTTTGCTTCATCAAAGGGCTGTTGCTCAGCAAAAGCTTTGTTTTGCCAGCTGACATTGCTGGTCAGCCTGTGTCCCTGGAGATGCTCTTGATGGCTTCCCTCTTTTGCTGGCCATGCCACTGGAGGAGGTCCAGGCCCAGCTGATCCCAGTGAAGGAAATGTGCCCTCAGGCCAGGGACACTCAGCATGGGCTCCCCCGGCCCCTTGGGCCCCGCCGCTGGTCACAGCAGCCCCTCCCTGCCTGGCTCCTGCCTGCCCTCACCGTGGGCATCCATGGCTGCTGCCGGACGTGGAGCTCAGCCAGTGCTGGTGCCATGTGGGCTTTGCTGGGGGTACCACCCGGGCACTGGTGTGACAGCTCCATCTCTTTATTGGAACAGAAGTGCTGGGCCAAGCCCTGCCCTGGCAGGAGGGAGCCACCTTCAGTCTGGGCCAGAGAGCAGGGCCAGCGCCTTCAGGGGGAGAGAGTCGTCTTTGGGTGGTGGCAGCAACTGCACAGCAACAAGCTGATAATGCAGCTGTGACAGGGACATTGGGCATGGCCATGGAGATGTGAAATGAGAGCTCCAGTTCTCCCAGACTGAGGTGTTTGGCTGCACTTGCCAAGGGGGAGAGATGTGACTGTGGAGACAAGCCATGGCAAGCGGCACAGCGAACAGTGCCACTGCTGTACCTCTCATGCACTGCTTGTGCCCATTCTGGGGGCAGGGAACCCTTGGGATGCTCGGTGGATTCTGGGTCTGTGTTCCTGTCTCGCTGTGCATGCCTGTGGGATCAGTGGGCAGCGTGAGCCCGTGCTGTGCTGCGCTGCTGAGCTGGCAGCACGGTGGCTGCGGCCAGCACGTTCTCTGTTCCCCCAGAGCTGGGGCCTGCAGGCACCTTGCCGCCCCTTGGCACAGGCTGTGCCCCCCAACAAAGCCCAGAAGGCCGGGAGGAGAGCCCGGGGGCAGCAGGAAGCTGAGAGAACCTTCCCACTGCTCTGGAACTGAGGGAGTTCTTCGCAAAGCAAAGTTGGGGACTTCAAGATTGTCCTGCTGTGTTCCAAGTTTGCTGCAGAAGACTAAGAGCTGAGCTTGTCAGAAATCCCGGGAAATATCTGGGAAAAGGTTTTGCATTATTTGCTTGTGAGTAGCTGGAAATGTCCAGTGGGGAAAGAGCCTCTGCAGCAAGCTGGGTGCCTTAGGATGTCTTAGTACTTCCTGGAGTAAAGATTACCAATGAAATGCAATTTTATTTTTTATTTCAAAAGTGTAAAAATATTCAAGGTTTTCCGGAACTGTTAAACTACTTGCAAAAACTGGAAACTATTGTGGGAAAATGGAACAAGCTGTGGCTGATGGCGTGGGCCAGCCAGCTGCCCACCAGGGTCTTGGGCAGCAGCTCCATGGCGTTTACAGGCCAGTGTCCCCGACCTGAGCGGGTTCACTGCTGTGGGTCTCAAGGTATCTTTATGGTGGACACTGTAACCAAAGAGCCAGAGTTTTGCAGGAGGGTTCTTTCTCCCTGGAATGATAGAGACACTGTAACGCAGGGTTACCAGCTCCCTGGGCATCCAGGCAAAAGACCCAGGGAGGCCTCTGCATCAGACTTTTATTGAGGGATTACAAATCAATCACTGACGGGCTCGGGGGAGGAACCCGGGAGGCAGCTGGGACTGGAACCAACTGGAGAGGGAAAGGGGGGGAGAAGGGGAGACCGGCCAGGGGATGATACAATCAAGTACTATGTAACAGTGAAGGAGCCTAAAGATGATAGGCAGGAGAGTGGCAGGAGGGGACAGGGAAGCCAGCCCCCAGCAAGCCCGGCCCATCCACAGGGCAAACCACCCCTGGCTCTGCTACAGGCGAGTCCCCAGCCCCAAGCTTCCTGCGGGGGGAAAAGGGTTTCTGGGGACTTTGAACCACTGCAACAACAAGCAATTAGGGATTTCTATCTAGATAAAATATTTCTAAAATATTTCTCTATATTGCTCCGTCTACAAAAAAAATTTTCTAAATATCTATCAAAATTTCTACCTTCTAAACATGAAAAACAAAGATAATAACTGGTGGCCTTTGATCTCAGCAGCCCCGTGCCTGGCTGCTGCCCACCCAGCCCTGGCTGGGCCCACACAAGGAGCTCTGCCAGTGCTGGTGGTACCACCCTGACACCAGAGCTGAAGCCCAGAGGCGTTGCTGGACTCAAGGCCTGTCCTGGCACGAGAGGCCAAACTCCACTTCTGGCCGGACACCAGGGCCAGTGCCTATGGGGGCAGAGGGTCCAGGTCTGGGTCGTGGTGGCACAGCAATGAGCTGATAATGCAGCCGTGGCAGCGACAACGAGCACGTGCAGGGACATGCGAGATGATTGATCCAGCTATCGCTGACTGCCGTGTTTGGCTGCACTTGTGAAGGGGGCGCAGCGCTCCTGTGGAGAGAGGAGTGGCTGAGGCGCCCCGGTGCCGGTGGCACACAGGGAGCCTCCTGCACAGCAGCCCCAGAGCTGGCAAGGCTCCCCAGCACGGCTGGAGCTGCTGGCACAGCCTGGCCCAGCTGGACAGCTGCCCCTCAAGGCACCTCAAGCGAGCAGGGGATGGCTCTGGGCAGGGTCCCTGGCCAGGAGCGGCCCCAGAGCGCCTCTGCCTTTCAAGGGCAATCTGGTCCGCGCTCTTTCTCCTCCCCACCTTGCTTTGCCTCTGCCCGCTGCTCCTGGGGCTGCTCTTGGCCAGGCAGCCTCAGTGGGAGCCAGCACTGGCTGCAGCCCGAGCGGGCTGCCCCAGACAAGGCCCAGCAGTTAAAGCACTGGGCAGCAGCAGAAGCCTCAGCAGAGTTATCTGGACAACCAGTGACACTCCACACCTCCACAGCAATCTCACTGGGAATGCTTCCGCCTCAGGAGACCATGGACCCCCTGCCCAGTGTGAAAGCCAGGGCTGCCTCTGGCCCTGGGCCATGGCAGGGCTCCCTCTCAGGGCTGCTCCTGTGCCTTGGGCCTCTGGGAACTCAGGCCAGCTCCGGGAGCAGCTGCAGCGGGAGGGACGGTGGAGCCCCAGTCCCGTTTGCCACGGGCTCTGAACGTGCTCCAGAGACCTCAAGGCCTTGGCATCTCCAGCTTTGGCTGCTGCTGGGCTGAGCAAGGGCGGGCCCTGGGGGAAGAGCTGCTGCCACACAGCCCCGCCCAGGACTGAGCCCAGCACAGCAATTACCTCCTGTGCCTGTGCTGGTGCCTGGCATTGCCGTCCTTCCCGCATCAGGGGCTGCCAGGGAGCCATTCCTTGCTCTAGGAAAGCAGCAGCGAGGCAGCGAGTTTGCCATGGATCCCTTCCCGCTGCGCCAGGCACGGCGTGTCCAGATGTCACCGAAAATTCAGGAAAAGCAAAAGCCCTCCAACAACATTTTAGTGTCAGAGAATCCTGGCATTTATTCTGGCCAGGATGTTCTTCTGGCCAGGACGTGCAACAGAAATCATTTCATCCACACATAGCCCGGGTGTGCAGAGAGCATCATTCCATGACCCATGAGATTTGCTAGATATTTGCCAAAATTTGCACAGTGCAAAACCCATACAAATCCATTGTTTTAATGTTCTTTGGTCTCAAGTTGCATAGTTCTTAGTATCTGGTTTCCTAATGGACCCAGATTTCTTGGCCTCAGATGTTAAATAGGTGCACGCTCCTTGATTTCCTTCTCAGCCTTCTCCAGACCACGTGTCTCCAACTATGCCAGGCGGCAGTGTCTGGGGTAGATGTTTGTTGATGTTTGCTGATAGTCGTTGATGTTTTGTTGATGGTTGTTACATTTTTGGGCATCTTTTGGGTCATTCCCTGTTTGCTGAGATGTTAAGCTCATCTCCCTTGAGTGGTGTAACATCCCTTAAAAAAAACTTGACAATTCCTTTCCCCAAATCAAAGGCAAACCAAGCCAGACTAGAGAAATAAAATCCCGAAAAATTTAAACTTGCTGTATTTTCTGGCACAGATGTGCAGCACAAACCCCCGGCCGATGAGTCTCAGGAGAAGGCTGGGGGATGTGCACCCACCACGCCCTCTCTGCAGTGTACTCAGCATCTGATCCAGAAGTCTGGGCTCCTCCAGGGGTTGCTTGTCTCCCCTGGGTTTGTTCTTCCCTCTCGGAGCACCTTAATGGAAAGCACTTCCATTTCTCCTGCAGACCGGAGGGGCAGTGAATCACTGCAGGCTGGTGGTACTCCCATCCAAGGAAACAAGTGTGCATAAAGATCACACCGTGAAAAGCCAGTGTCCAGAAAGCAGCCTGAGGAGTCTTCAGCGTTATTTGAATAAAGGGAGAGAGTCCATTGGGACATCCCCCTGTGGGGTTTTCTCTCTCTCTGTTTTGGAGGACTCAGCCTCCTTTTAAACTCCTGGCCGCATGGTGCCCTCTTCCTTTCCCCACTGGCTGAGCTACTAGGCCAGGGGACTCCAGGGACCTTTGTCCCCTCTTTTCCTTTTGCCAGATATTAGTTCTGGTCTCCATCCAAACCCAGTGCTAAGGTGGGATGATCGTGTTAGTCCTGACAGGGATGGAGTCCCTGCGGTCAGAGCCCCTCTCCAGGCTCTGCTTTTCCCTACCCTGCTTTGCTCTTCAGGGGGGAGCTGCCTTTGGGCAGGTTACTGCGGACACACGGCAGTGTCAGTGTAGGCCCAATCCCTGAAGCTCTCATAGAGCTGTGCTTGACTGCAAAATTACATCTGCATCAAACTGCTTTTAAAGATTGTAGCACTTCTGCGGTTTCAAGGGATAGGAAGCCAGTGTTGCACTCTGAGAAATAACTCCAAAGTCCCAGGAGCTGTTGGTGTCATTTAACTAATTTGCAGCTCATTGTGATGATGATGATGATGATGATGATGATGATAACATAGAACAGTTACTTTTTTCTTTCTCCCCCAAATCAAATGGCAGAGTTCAGCTTCTGGAGAAAAGAACAGTCAAAGGTGCTGTTGGGCAGTCATGGAGTGACAGGTGGGGGGGAGAAAGATATGCCCTGAAGGGATGCTCTGGTGGGCTCCAGCATTTAAACAAGCTTCTTTTCATACAGAGATTGGGCCATTTTCAGTACTGAATGGCTCCATGAAATGCTTTCCCCGGGCTTTATGCGGGCCACAAAGCTTTTAAAGCCCATGGGAGTTTAGCCTCCCTAAGAAAGGGAGCATCAGTTCCTATGCCAGGTGAGAGGTATCATTCAAATGCTGAACTTGTGCTTCGATAAGCCAACAGCCTGATGTAAACAAGGCCATAAGGCTTCTCCACTCCTGCTCAGCAGGTGTGGCAGAGCTGCTGTGTTTGACAGCAGCTCCATGGCAGCATCAGCTGAAGGAGAGGGCTCAGGACAGGCTTGGGCTGGAGCCCGGGGGCAGCAGGAAGCTGAGAGAACTCCCTGCTCAGGAACTGAGCGAGTTCTCCCAGAAGCAGAGATGGGGACTTCAAGAGCTTCCCCCTGTGCTCCGAGTTTGCCTCTGGAGACCAAGAGCTGAGCTTGTCAGAAACCACGGGAAATAGCTGCAAAGAGGTTGTAGGCTATTTGGTTGTGAGGAGGTACAAATCTCCAGTGGGGAAAGAGCCTCAGCAGCAAGCTGGGTGTCTTAATGTGTCAGAATTCTTCCAAGAGTAAAGACTACCAATTCAATGCAATTTTATTTTTTATTCCAGAATGTAAAAACCTTCTCAGTTTTAGAGAATTCTAGAACTACTTGAAAAATAGGGAACTATTGTGTAAAAATGGAACAAACATTTGGGGATTTCTATCTACATAAACTATTTCCAAAATATTTCTACATATTGTTCCATCGACAAAATTTTTTTTCTAAATATTTCTAAACATTTCTACTTTCTAAAAATGAAAACAAAAGATAATAACTGGTGGCCTTTGATCTCAGCAGCCCCGTGCCTGGCTGCTGCCCACCCAGCCCTGGCTGTGCCCAGACAAGGAGCTCTGCCAGTGCTGGTGGTACCACCCTGACACCAGAGCTGAAGCTCTGGACCTGTCCTGGCAGGAGGGATCCACCTTCAGTGCTGCCTGGAAACCAGGGCCAGTGGCTCACAGAAGGAATACAGAGGGTCAAGGTCTGAGTCGTGGTGGCAGCGACACCGGGCACATGCAGGGACATGCGAGACGACTGGTCCAGTTATTGCTGATTTCGGTGTTTGGCTGCACTTGTGAAGGGGGCGCAGCGCTCCTGTGGAGAGAGGAGAGGCTGAGGCGCCCCAGTGCCGGTGGCACACAGGGAGCCTCCTGCACAGCAGCCCCAGAGCTGGCAAGGCTCCCCAGCACGGCTGGAGCTGCTGGCACAGCCTGGCCCAGCTGGACAGCTGCCCCTCAAGGCACCTCAAGCGAGCAGGGGATGGCTCTGGGCAGGGTCCCTGGCCAGGAGCGGCCCCAGAGCGCCTCTGCCTTTCAAGGGCAATCTGGTCCCCGCTCTTTCTCCTCCCCACCTTGCTTTGCCTCTGCCCGCTGCTCCTGGGGCTGCTCTTGGCCAGGCAGCCTCAGTGGGAGCCAGCACTGGCTGCAGCCCGAGCGGGCTGCCCCAGACAAGGCCCAGCAGTTAAAGCACTGGGCAGCAGCAGAAGCCTCAGCAGAGTTATCTGGACAACCAGTGACACTCCACACCTCCACAGCAGCCTCACTGGCCATGTTTCCTGTCTATAACACAGTTTCAAATGGAGCTGTTTGAGGGAAAGATGAATAAACACTCACCGTTTTCTCTTCCAGCAATACCAGACCCCAGCACAGCCAAACATGAAAACGAGGACCAAAGGAAACAGGTCAGCCATTATCACAGGCAAACAGTGTGTTCCCTGACAGAAAACTCCTCTGTTGCCCTTCTGGGAATCAGGCACATGTGTTGTGGTCCCAGCTGCATCTGTGGGAGCAATGGGGAGTGTAAGGCCGTGCTGTGCTGCACTGCTGAGCTGGCAGCACGGTGGCTGCGGCCAGCACGTTCTCTGTTCCCCCCGAGCTGGGGCCTGCAGGCACCTTGCCGCCCCTTGGCACAGGCTGTGCCCCCCAACAAAGCCCAGGAGGCCGGGAGGAGAGCCCGGGGGCAGCGCAGCTGCTTGGGCAGTCGCTCCTTTGAGGGACAGGGCCCAAAGCCATCCCTGAGCAGCACCTGCCAGCCCTGACCCTCCCTGCCCCGCGACAGCTCCCCCAGCCCAAGGGGACAGAGCCAGGCCCTGTCAGGACCCGGTGCAGCCCCTGCCCAGTGTGGGAGCCAGGGCTGGCTCAGGCCCTGGGCTCATGGCAGTGCTTCTGCTTAGGGCTGCTCCTGTGCTTGGGCCTCTGGGCACTCAGGGGCAGCTCCCATTTCCCATGGCCAAACTTTGGGCTCTGAGCTGGCAGCTCTCCCAGCCAGGGGGAAAGGCCTGGGCCTACCCTCACCATCTCCCAGAGGCTCCGTCGTGGATGTGCGTTGGGAAGCCAGATCCCCTTTACCAGCAGGCTTGGCTGCAAAGAAAGGCAGGACAGAAGAGCTCCCGTGGCACTGCTGGACATCCTCAGGCTGCCTGGGGCTGACAAAGGAGCCGCACAAGGCACAGCCCCGGGGCACAGCCCTGGGCCCGCCCCCTTCCCTCTCTGCTCTTCTCTGTGGCTGCACAGGGCACACGGAAGGAGCAGCTGGCATTGCACAGGGGGAGAGGATTGACAGCTAAATGCTCCTTGCTCCCACGGACAGCAATCCTGTGGGATCGGACAGGGCTCCAAAGGGGCCAGCGCAAGGTCTCTAGAATCCTTTAACCCGGCAATGACCTTAACAAAAGTGGCATATGAGAGAGCTCTTGCCACATGACACAGATAATTCTTTCAGTAAAAAGGGAATTTCAGAACTCTGCTGCAGCATTCTCCAAGGACTTCAAATGGTTATGTTCCAGGGCTTCCACATAATCAATGTCGTGATCCCAATCTAGAAGGGAGCACAGACCAGAACCATTCCGTGGTGTGCTGAGATCCCCTTCTGCCTTAGGGACCTGGGCATGGCAAGGGGTTGGGGTAGGGCCTTGGGAGCCAGATGTCAATGGACATGGCCAAAGCTGCAGAGGGGCCTGGGGAGCTCTGGGCTGGCTCCTGCTCACTCTCCACCCTCTGTGCAAACCCTGAGCAACATCCCTGGGGAGGCGTCTGGAGGAGCTCAGGGCTCCTGAGGGCTCTTTCCCTCCCACAGAGGAAATCCTCCCTACAGCCCTGGGGAAAACTGCAGCAGGCAGTGCCACAACTATCCCTCTTTCCCTCTTTCTCCCTTCTCCTCTTCACGTCTCTCCCACCCACACTCCCACCCTCCCTCCCTCCCTGCCTCCCTCTTACCCATCTGCCCGTGGGGCAGCTCTCCCCAGCCCAAGGGGACACAATCAGGTCCCCTCAGGACACACTGGAGCCCAGCTCTCCCTCTCTGCCCCCCCTGTTCTTTCCCCACCATGGGCACCCCTGCAGCCACTCCCTGGGTTCGGGATGTGTCTCCAATGGAGGGACCCCAGCAGGAGTGCTCAGCATCTGAGTGCCCTGAGCCTGCTCGGGATAATTCCTCTGTGCTGTGCCGGCCTTGTCCGGGCTGTGCCCGCACTGTCAAGCAGCAGAGATGGAAGCTCAAGCCTCAGCAGGGCTCAGGCCCTGAGGAGGCAGGAGGGCGAGAGATTGCCTGAAACCCTTGTGTGGGAGCCCTGGGCCATGGCAGGGCTCTTGCTCGGGGCTGCTCCTGTGCCTTGGGCCTCTGGGCACTCAGGCCATCTCCGGGAGCAGCTGCAGTGGGAGGGACGGTGGAGCCCCAGTCCCGTTTTTCACGGGCTCTGAACGTGCTCCAGAGACCTCGAGGCCTTGGCATCTCCAGCTTTGGCTGCTGCTAGGCCAAGCAAGGGCGGGCCCTGGGGGAAGAGCTGCTGCCACACAGCCCTGCCCAGGACTGAGCCCAGCACAGCAATTACCTCCTGTGCCTGTGCTGGTGCCTGGCATTGTCTCCCTTCCTTCAGGAAACGCCACCTTCCACAAAGCCTCTCTGTCCATACCTTGAGAAATGAAGAGGCACAGCTGGATCAGATGGAACCAATACACATAGGGGAGGTGTCCTCTTCAGGAGGCAATGCTTGTCAAAGACATGGATAAGGGCCAGGAAAATGCCCAGGCTGTTGAGGCTATGACAGGGCCCTCTCTTCTCCAAATTGCCACCCCTCAGGATGTGCTGGGAGACCAGGGAATTGCAGGGGCCCTCAGGGTGTGCATGGCCCGTGGTGCAGTTTGGGCACCCTGGCAGCTGGTGCCCAATGCCTTCCTGCAGAGGCTGGGGAGAAGCTGCAGGCAGGCCAGGCTGGGAAACAGCCCTGCAGGGCGTGAAAGCAGCAGCGGGGCAACGAGGCTGCCATGGATCCCTTCCCACTGTGCCGGGCACGGCGTGTCCAGATGTGCAGCGAAAGGCCCCAGCTGCTGAGTGTCAGGAGAAGGCTGAGGGAAGTGCACCCACCACGCCCTTTGAGCAGTTCCTTCACGATTTCTTTCAGGACGTCGTTTGACTCAAACGATGCCTTTTCTCCTGTGCTTTTGTTCTTCCTTGTTGGAGGACCTTAACAGAAAGTATTTCCATTTCCCAGGAGTGGATCCCACAGAACCAGTGCTGAGCATGTGGGGTCAGCAGGGACACACTACTCACCCCTGCGATGGGAGGTGGGCCTCTGCACACCAACCAGCAAAGGAGCTGGAAAAGCCCTCCCTGCAGGCACATCTGTAAAACAACATCCAGAGAAGATTCTGTCCCCTGGTTCCTGCCAGATTGTCAATGATTATTGCTCGGGGGCACAAGGAGAACGTACCGGCAGGGGGCTCCAAGGGCTTTAACACTTTATGCAGCCAAGCTAATGGAGAAGCCTTTTCAGGAACTTCATCTAGAAGGGAGCACAGATCAGAACCATTTCCAGCATGTGTTGGGATCCCTTCTTACTTAGGGAACCGGGCACTGCAAGGGGCTCGGGTAAGGCCATGGCAGCCAGATGTCAATGGACATGGCCAGCTTCAGAGGGGCCTAGGGAGCTCTGGACTTGCTCCTGCTCACGCTCCACCCTTGTTCGGAAATGGCCATCTCTGGCTGCACAAACATTAAGTATAAGTGAGCAATCCAGGCCCCATAGACAAGAGTTAGGCCTCTGCTCAAGGTTATTCTCAAGACAGCTGTGCGAAAGGGAGACATGAAAGCTGAAAACAAGCTGCAGGTGTCCAAAGATTAACTAGGCTGAAGAAACTATTATTGTAGCCTTCTGATAATAATGTAGTGCTCTAATTAGAGAAAGATCCCGTGTGGATCTTCTGTAAGTAAATAATATTTTGAGCATGTAAAGTAGTATAAGTATGCGCACTGTCTGACAATAAACGAGCTTGATTTATGATTCACATTGGATCTAAGTCTTGCTTCTCTCACCACCAACACACCCTCTTTGCAGGCTGTGTGCCACCTCCCTAGAGAAGGGGGAACAGCCCTGGGCCTCTCTGGATGCTCTAATTTCCACAGCAGAAACTCTCCCTAAAGCTCTGTGAAAAACTACAGAAGGCGGTGCCAAAAGAATCCTTTGTTTAACTCCTGCCTCTGCTCCATGACAGCTCCCCCAGCCCAAGGGGAAAGAGCCAGGCCCTGTCAGGACCCGGTGCAGCCCCTGCCCAGTGTGGGAGCCAAGGCTGGCTCTGGCCCTGGGCCATGGCAGGGCTCCCTCTCAGGGCTGCTCCTGTGCCTTGGGCCACTCAGGCCAGCTCCGGGAGCAGCTGCAGTGGGAGGGACGGTGGAGCCCCAGTCCCTTTTGCCACGGGCTCTGAACGTGCTCCAGAGACCTCGAGGCCTTGGCGTCCCCAGCTTTGGCTGCTGCTGGGCCGAGCAAGGGCGGGCCCTGGGGGAAGAGCTGCTGCCACACAGCCCCGCCCAGGGCTGAGCCCAGCACAGCAATTACCTCCTGTGCCTGTGCTGGTGCCTGGCATTGCCGTCCATCCTGCAGTAGAGGTTGGCACTGAGCCACTGCTTCCTCCAGGGAACACCGCCTTCAGCACAGCCTTTTGGTTCATCACTTGAGAAGGGAAAAGGGACATGTAGATTAGGTGGATCCATTCCACATTAGGAAGGGGGCATCTCAAGAGGCAATACTTGTCAAAGACATGGATAAGTGTCAGGAAATGGCCCAGTTACTTGGGGCTTGGCTAGAACACTCCCTTCTCCAAACAGCCACCCCTCTTGATGTGCCCTGAGACTGGGAAATCGCAGGGCATCCAAGGGTTCATGGCCCATGGTGGAATTTGGGCACCCTGCCAGCAGATGCCCAATGCCTTCCTGCAGAGGCTGGGGAGAAGCTGCAGGCAGGCCAGGCTGGGAAACAGCCCTGCAGGGCATGAAAGCAGCAGCGGGGCAACGAGGCTGCCATGGATCCCTTCCTGTTGTGCTTTGGGATTCTGACTGTCAGGAGAAGGCTGAGGGCATGGCGTGTCCAGATGTGCAGCAAAAGCCCCTCGCTGCTGAGTGTCAGAAGGCTGAGGGAAATGCACCCACCTTGTCCACCCTGCAGCATTTCCTTCAGCATTTGCCTCATGCGTTTGGATGGCTCATGGAGTTTCTTGTGCCCTGTAGCTTTGTTCTTCCCTCTCGGAGGACCTTAGGGCAAACAAGTTCCATTTCCCAGGAGTGGATCCCACACAAGCAGTGCCCAGCCTGTGGGGTCAGCAGGGACACACTACTCACCCCTGCGATGGGAGCTGCGCTTGCGTCTAGCATCCAGCAAAGGAGCTGGAGAAGTCCTCCCTGCAGACACACCTGTAACTCAACAGCCAGAGAAGCTTCTCTCATGTCTGCTGGTCTGCATGGGCAGCACGGAGCCGCAGGAGCAGTGAGGGGATCCCGCAGGGCAAGGGCACACACGTGCACGGCTCTGTCCTGCCACCTGCAGCGATGGCAGGGCATTGACACTGCTTATTGTGTCAGGAAAGGCACATTGTGAACTTGCCTCCAGCATTCTCCAAGAGTTTCAAGGCCTTATCCAGCAGGGCATCAAGATAATGCAGGTTGCGATCCCAATCTAGAAGGGAGCACAGACCAGAACCATTCCATGGTGTTCTGGGATCCCCTTCTGCCTTAGGGAACAGGGCACTACAAGGGGGTTGGGGAAGACCTTGGAAGCCAGATGTCAGTGAACATGGTCAAAGCTGCAGTGGGGCTTGGGGAGCTCTGGGATGGCTCCTGCTCACTGTCCACCCTCTTTGCAGACCCCGGGCAACATCCCTGGAGGGGTGGCTGGAGCAGCCCAGGGCCCCTGGGGTCTCTTGCTCCCACAAAGGAAACCCTCCCTACAGCCCTGGGGAAAACTGCAGCAGGCGGTGCCACAACTATCCCTCTTTCCCTCCATCCCTCAATCCCACCCTTCTTCCACCTCTCTGCTGGGACAGCTCTCCCAGACCAAAGGGACACAGTCAGGCCCTCTCAGGATACACTGCAGCCCTGCTCTCCCCCTCTGCCCTTTCCCCATCATGGGCACCCCTGCAGCCGCTCCCAGGGTTCGGGACATGTCTCCAATGGAGGAACCCCAGCAGGAGTGCTCAGCATCTGAGTGCCCTGAGCCTGCTCAGGATAATTCCTCTGTGCTGAACTTGTCCGGGCTGTGCCCGCACTGTCAAGCAGCAGAGATGGCAGCTCAAGCCTCAGCAGGGCTCAGGCCCTGAGGAGGCTCAGCAATTACCTCCTGTGACTGTGCCCGGCATCGCCTCCCTTCCTGCAGCAGAGGCTGGCACGGAGCCACTGCTTCCTTCAGGAAACGCCGCCTCCAGCACAGCCTCTCCATCCACCTCTGGAGAAAGGAAGAGGCACAGCTGGATCAGATGGAACCGTTCCCCATTGGGGAGGTGGCACCTTCAGGAAGCAGGACTTGTCAAAGTCATGGATAAGGAGAGGCACAGCTGGATCAGATGGAACCGTTCCCCATTGGGGAGGTGGCACCTTTCGGAAGCACTACTTGTCAAAGTCATGGATAAGGATCAGGTAATCATATAAACTTCTACCACTGGCCAGGGCCTCTCCCTCCTGCAAACAGCTGCCCGTCCTGGTCTACCCAGAGGCTGGGAAATTGCAGGGGATCTCAGGGTGTGCATGTTCCATGATGCACTTTGGGCACCCTGGCAGCTGATGCCCAGTGCCTTTCTGCAGAGGCTGGGGAGAAGCTGCAGCTGGGCCAGGTTGGGGAACAGCCCTGCAGGGCATGCGAGCAGCAGCGGGGCTGCCAAGGATCCCTTCCCACTGTGCCTTGGGATTCTGAGTGTCAGGAGAAGGCTGAGGGAAATGCACCCACCTTGTCCACCCTGCAGCATTTCCTTCAGCATTTGCATCATGTGTTCAGATGGCTCATAGGGTTTCTTGTGCCCTGTAGCTTTGTTCTTCCCTCTCGGAGGACCTTAGGGCAAACAAGTTCCATTTCCCAGGAGTGGATCCCACACAAGCAGTGCCCAGCCTGTGGGGTCAGCAGGGACACACTACTCACCCCTGCGATGGGAGCTGGCCTTGCGTCTAGCATCCAGCAAAGGAGCTGGAGAAGTCCTCCCTGCAGACACACCTGTAACTCAACAGCCAGAGAAGCTTCTGTCATGTCTGCTGGTCTGCATGGGCAGCACGGAGCCGCAGGAGCAGTGAGGGGATCCCGCAGGGCGAGGGCACACACGTGCACGGCTCTGTCCTGCCACCTGCAGCGATGCCCCCCTGACCGAGCTTTGGGCTCTGAGCTGGCAGCTCTCCCAGCCAGGGGGAAAGGCCTGGGCCTACCCTCACCATCTCCCAGAGGCTCCGTCGTGGATGTGGGTTGGGAGGCCAGATCCCCTTCACCAGCAGGCTTGGCTGCAAAGAAAGGCAGGACAGAAGAGCTCCCGTGGCACTGCTGGACATCCTCAGGCTGCCTGGGGCTGACAAAGGAGCCACACAAGGCACAGCCCCGGGGCACAGCCCTGGGCCCGCCCCCTTCCCTCTCTGCTCTTCTCTGTGGCTGCACAGGGCACACGGAAGGAGCAGCTGGCATTGCACAGGGGGAGAGGATTGACAGCTAAATGTTCCTTGCTCCCTCTCACAGCGATCCTGTGGGATCGCTCAGGGCTCCAGGAGGGAACTCAGAATCCTTCAACCCGGCAATGACCTTAACAAAAGTGGCACATGAGTGAGCTCTTGCCACAGTGACGTTGTGTATTTTGACAGTAAAAGGGAAATTTCAGGACTTGCCTGCAGCATTCTCCAACATCTTCACCGTCTTGTTCAGCTGGACTTCCAAATAATCCAAGTCGCGAACCAAATCTAGAAGGGAGCACAGACCAGAACCATTCCATGCTGTGCTGGGATCCCCTTCTGCCTTAGGGAACTGGGCACTGCAAGGGGCTCGGGTAAGGCCGTGGGAGCCACACGCGAATGGACATGGCCAAAGCAGCAGAGGGGCCTGGGGAGCTCTGGGCTGGCTCCTGCTCACTGTGCACCCTCTTTGCAGGCCCTGAGCAACATCCCTGGAGAGGTGACTGAAGCAATCCATGGGTCCCTGGGGAATCTCTCCCTCCCACAGAAGAAACCCTCCCTACAGTCCTAGGGAAAACCATCCCCAACACTTCCCAGGGAAACAGGAGCAGTGTCCCAGGAAAGGGGAGCCAGGCCTGGGCTCACCTGCTCCCCACGCTCGCTGCCGAGCAGCCTGGGCAGCCCTGGCAGGCAGGGCCACTGCCAGGAGGAGCAGGAGGAAGAGACGCAGAGCAAGGGCCATGCTGCCTTGCCCTCAGCCAGTCGTGCAGCTCTTGCTGCCACCACTGTCCTGAAACTGCTGTCCCAATGTCAGCACCACTGCTGCTGCAGCAGTTGTGGTCAAGGACTGACTGGTCACTCGCTGTGCTGCTCTGCAATCATGGGGCTCTGGAACCTTTGTGACCTCAGAGCCTGCTGTGACCTAAGAGCCTGCTGCGACCACAGAGCCTGCTGTGACCTCAGGGCCTGCTGTGACCTAAGAGCCTGCTGTGTCCTCATGGCCCTGATTGTACCCCCAGGGTGTAGCCCCATCTTTAGTTATGGACTGCCTTGCCTGTAAATCTTTTGCTTCATCAAAGGGCTGTTGCTCAGCAAAAGCTTTGTTTTGCCAGCTGACATTGCTGGTCAGCCTGTGTCCCTGGAGATGCTCTTGATGGCTTCCCTCTTTTGCTGGCCATGCCACTGGAGGAGGTCCAGGCCCGGCTGATCCCAGTGAAGGAAATGTGCCCTCAGGCCAGGGACACTCAGCATGTGCTCCCCCGGCCCCTTGGGCCCTGCCGCTGGTCACAGCAGCCCCTCCCTGCCTGGCTCCTGCCTGCCCTCACCGTGGGCATCCATGGCTGCTGCCGGACGTGGAGCTCAGCCAGTGCTGGTGCAGTGTGGGCTTTGCTGGGGGTACCACCCGGGCACTGGTGTGACAGCTCCATCTCTTTATTGGAACAGAAGTGCTGGGCCAAGCCCTGCCCTGGCAGGAGGGAGCCACCTTCAGTCTGGGCCAGAGAGCAGGGCCAGCGCCTTCAGGGGGAGAGAGTCGTCTTTGGGTGGTGGCAGCAACTGCACAGCAACAAGCTGATAATGCAGCTGTGACAGGGACATTGGGCATGGCCATGGAGATGTGAAATGAGAGCTCCAGTTCTCCCAGACTGAGGTGTTTGGCTGCACTTGCCAAGGGGGAGAGATGTGACTGTGGAGACAAGCCATGGCAAGCGGCACAGCGAACAGTGCCACTGCTGTACCTCTCATGCACTGCTTGTGCCCATTCTGGGGGCAGGGAACCCTTGGGATGCTCGGTGGATTCTGGGTCTGTGTTCCTGTCTCGCTGTGCGTGCCTGTGGGATCAGTGGGCAGCGTGAGCCCGTGCTGTGCTGCGCTGCTGAGCTGGCAGCACGGTGGCTGCGGCCAGCACGTTCTCTGTTCCCCCAGAGCTGGGGCCTGCAGGCACCTTGCCGCCCCTTGGCACAGGCTGTGCCCCCCAACAAAGCCCAGAAGGCCGGGAGGAGAGCCCGGGGGCAGCAGGAAGCTGAGAGAACCTTCCCACTGCTCTGGAACTGAGGGAGTTCTTCGCAAAGCAAAGTTGGGGACTTCAAGATTGTCCTGCTGTGTTCCAAGTTTGCTGCAGAAGACTAAGAGCTGTGCTTGTCAGAAATCCCGGGAAATATCTGGGAAAAGGCTTTGCATTATTTGCTTGTGAGTAGCTGGAAATGTCCAGTGGGGAAAGAGCCTCTGCAGCAAGCTGGGTGCCTTAGGATGTCTTAGTACTTCCTGGAGTAAAGATTACCAATGAAATGCAATTTTATTTTTTATTTCAAAAGCGTAAAAATATTCAAGGTTTTCCGGAACTGTTAAACTACTTGCAAAAACTGGAAACTATTGTGGGAAAATGGAACAAGCAATTGGGGATTTCTATCTAGATAAAATATTTCTAAAATATTTCTCTATATTGCTCCGTCTACAAAAAAATTTTTCTAAATATCTATCAAAATTTCTGCCTTCTAAACATGGAAAACAAAGATAATAACTGGTGGCCTTTGATCTCAGCAGCCCCGTGCCTGGCTGCTGCCCACCCAGCCCTGGCTGGGCCCACACAAGGAGCTCTGCCAGTGCTGGTGGTACCACCCTGACACCAGAGCTGAAGCCCAGAGGCGTTGCTGGACTCAAGGCCTGTCCTGGCACGAGAGGCCAAACTGCACTTCTGGCCGGACACCAGGGCCAGTGCCTATGGGGGCAGAGGGTCCAGGTCTGGGTCGTGGTGGCACAGCAATGAGCTGATAATGCAGCCGTGGCAGCGACAACGAGCACGTGCAGGGACATGCGAGATGATTGATCCAGCTATCGCTGACTGCCGTGTTTGGCTGCACTTGTGAAGGGGGCGCAGCGCTCCTGTGGAGAGAGGAGTGGCTGAGGCGCCCCGGTGCCGGTGGCACACAGGGAGCCTCCTGCACAGCAGCCCCAGAGCTGGCAAGGCTCCCCAGCACGGCTGGAGCTGCTGGCACAGCCTGGCCCAGCTGGACAGCTGCCCCTCAAGGCACCTCAAGCGAGCAGAGGATGGCTCTGGGCAGGGTCTCTGGCCAGGAGCGGCCCCAGAGCGCCTCTGCCTTTCAAGGGCAATCTTTCAAGGGCTCTTTCTCCTCCCCACCTTGCTTTGCCTCTGCCCGCTGCTCCTGGGGCTGCTCTTGGCCAGGCAGCCTCAGTGGGAGCCAGCACTGGCTGCAGCCCGAGCGGGCTGCCCCAGACAAGGCCCAGCAGTTAAAGCACTGGGCAGCAGCAGAAGCCTCAGCAGAGTTATCTGGACAACCAGTGACACTCCACACCTCCACAGCAGCCTCACTGGCCATGTTTCCTGTCTATAAAACAGTTTCAAATGGAGCTGTTTGAGGGATAGATGAATAAACACTCACCGTTTTCTCTTCCAGCAATACCAGACCCCAACACAGCCAAACATGAAAACAGGACCAAAGCATACAGGCCTGCCATTATCACAAGGAAGAAGTGTGTTCTCTGACGTAAACCTTGTCTGTTGCCCTCTAGGCCTGTGTTAATGGGCAAAGTTTAAAAAAAAATATTAACATAAATTGGTATGTTAACCAATTCTTTACAATTTCTGAGGTGAAAATACACTTCCCTAAATATGTGTCAAGTGTCTTCTGTACAGAATGTTGGATTAAACAAAGCATAAAATATTCTCCCCTCCTCACACACACACACACGAAAATACCCAACAATCCATGAAAAGGATTGATAATGAAGAGGAAGTCTTAACTATTTTCTTGCATCAGACATATAAAATATCTGTGTTTTAAATTATATTACTTCTCCAGTTATGGTATTGTGACTGTGTCATGGTTGTATGCACTTTTATCTTATTTCAGGTTTAAGAAATCCTCCTGCCCACATCAAGTGGCAAGAATTAGGAATGAACAACATGGGCTTCCTAGGTAAATAGGTGCTGTGGCTATTCTGGTTTTAATATGTTAAACTGAGTTGGAATATATAATATTATACCAAATCTACTTCTGAATTCTACAGTCACTGTGTGGATATCTATGACATACCATTTTAGCTTACCAAAAGTCAGATTAAATGCTGTACATTTTTTATGAATATTTCGAGTAACAAATCAAAGCCCATAGTGAGTCAGGAAGACAAACCTTTAAGTCTTAAGTGACTAAAGACATATTAGACATTTGTTTGGTATCTGATTTGTGATGAAAGATCCAATATTCAGTAAGAGGTCACTGACTTAAAAATATTAGCTTATTAAATCTTGTAACAGATGGTTCTTTGTGTTATGTTCACCGACATAACTTTTCATCTTCCTAAAGGTTTCACTGCTTTTTTTTGGTGATATCTATAAAATATTCCTAGTTTAATTACAGTTTCTACTTCTTTGAGCCAGCCAAAATTTGTTTTTTATTTCTATTGCATGATTCAGTTGCCAATCTAGACTTAAATGAAATTCAATTATTTATTGAGGTGTGACCTGAAATCTTGAATTTAGAAGACAGAAGAGTAAAAAATCCTAGAAGTAACAAAGTATCTTATCTATTGTGGATTTATAGGACAAGACATTATGGCACCAACAGGGTTTTCAGGGCCATGGCAGATTGGGTACAAGAGCTAATTTGCCTGAAATTTAAGTGTGCCAACTGAGAAATACTCTTCATAAAACAATGTAAAATTTAGTTAAGACACTTTTATTGCACAGGAACTATGAAACAGTAATAAGTCAGGATCTATGTGTTTGATGTAATTTACCATTAAAACAAGCATAAGATATAGTTTTGTCTAACTTATACTGAAATGACACAAAATTAATCTCTATTCTAAGAGAGTTTCTGCCAACATATTTTCTTATGGACTGATTAGACAGAGATTGTCTTACCAAACAAAACACTTCATTTAGAGCTACTGTATTTTTAGACACAAAATTTAATGTAATATTCCTCTTTAGACTCCCATGAAAAAATGAGTATGTAAATAGAAGACTTGGAAAAAAATGCTGGGATAGTAATAGTGGATATGAATAAAGAGCAGAAAGAGAAATTTTTAGATCATCATCTCATTTTACTAAAAGAGAAGAAACACGAAATGGCAAGCCTTGCTATTCATTGTTGCAGTAGCAGTTTCTTCCATTTTTGTCAAGCATACTTTACAACACTTGGAAAATGTGATGGTTAAAAACAATCAAAATGTTACATTAATGATTGTACACTATTAACTTTTCCATTTGCTTCCATAAAAATCCAGTTGTGAGTAACAATTACTTCTAGCTTCTCTTCCGTTTTATTTGAAATGTCTAGTGCCTGGTTTCTCAATTCTGACAATTCTGAAATAAGTTCTGAATATCATGCTGCACGCCGATGTGAGCCTTCATTTCAAAGTTGGGAGAAAGACTGGGGTTTAGCTTTTGGTCTGTCAAGGTCAGCTATTAAGCTACCATACTGTTCTTTGTGTTGTAGTCAAATACTTTCTGTCATGGAGTACAGAAGACATATGTGGGATCCACACATATCCACATATATCTGTTTATGACAATTATTTGGAGGACTCTAACTTCTAAAGGCAGTAGTCAAATGAGAGGAATTACTGCAAATGGTCAGGACTTATTTCATACCATTTTTATTTTAAAATCTCAGTTTTCATTTGAAATCCAATCAATATTTGTGTGGTTTTTGAGCTACAAGAACAACTGTTCTTCCTTGGGTACATGCCTGATAACAGTGTCCACAGTGAAGCTTTTGGGATTATTAATAGAGAATTACCAAGAGCTGGACTCTAAAAAGACTGGAGTAAGTTCAAACTAAGTGTTTACAATATGCAGTGTAAGCTCTCACAGCACCAAGGTCAGGGAAGATAAAACTGAAAAATTAAAAATAAATCAGAGGGTTACCAGCAGATGTCAAGGATGCCCAAGAGTAGGATCTGTTACAAATATCCATAATCCAATTCACTGCAGCAGACCCCAAATTTAAACAACCAAAGCTAAGTAAAGTATCTCTTATTGTATGTAATGACAAAAGAGGCCATTTTGATTGTGAGCTTTTCCAGTTGTTCTGTTTATCAGTGACTTAGTCATACTGTAAAAAAAAAAACGCAACACACCCATCATGTGAAGCTACAAGCAAGCATCTGCTAACGAATATCAGTTTTACTAAAAAGAAAAAGGAGAGGAGAAAGAGAAATCCTAATGACAGATTTGTAATTTCCATGCTAGGCACAGTGTGAGAGAGACATCCAAAGCTTCCTTGGGTTGGATGGAATAAATAAATTTTTAAAAATCCAAACAAACAAAAACTACCACCATCCACAAAAAGAATTGAAAACACCAATAACAGTTGAGAAAGAGCCCAGTAAAACTACTCTACTATATATTTATTCAGCCAAAGAGAGAAGACTTGCGAGTGTCACGAAAGAGGTAGCCTTTAGGAAAGAAAATAGGGAAAAAGTAGGTAGCAACTTCTTACAAAGATTCTACTGTGATCCTTCATTTATGTGAACATTATCATTAAATCTAGATGTGTAAAATCAGCTTCTCATTCATGAGACAGTGAATGGCAAGGACAATCATATTAGGCTGTGTCTCTATCAAATGTACCGTTCCCTTAACTAAAATAGCACATTCAAGATGACAAAACAAAGTCATGACTATTTTTAATTTTGATGTAAAATATAATCTATGGTTTCAGCACGCACAGAAATTGGAGGTTATAAGCCAAAATTTTTCTTCTTTGGAGACAAAGAAGTGGTTTCTATGTATGCATGTATACATATATATGTATGTATGTATTTTCAGACTCCATACATTATTAAAGCAGCAATATGTTTCCATGTCATAAGTAGTAAACATAAACTAAATATTGCTTTTAATGTTCTAAATGACTGAAAATAGGAAAATGTAAAGTAACTGAATGGAGGAGGATGGGTTTGTGTTGGTTTTGCTCTGGATTATAATCACAAATAATCAGGTAATTTCTCCTTTAAAGAAAAGAGTAGAAGGTACAAGAAGAGTGCACATTGTTTGCAGAGAGTTTTTGAGGTACAGAGAATTTTTTATAGTCAGTAGCTATTTCAAAGCTCTTCAGGACACAAATTAAGGTTTCCTCTGTCACTGAATATGGCCCTGGTCTTTTACGCACGAGTCAGTACCTCAAATATGCAAAGCTTGTAAATTGGACATGGCACAGGCAAAGATAATAAATGACACATAACTATTTCAAACAAGTTGTATTAGTTTTTTATTTGATTTTTGGCTTCAGGAGCTTTAGAGCGCAGTTAAGTTATATTTGTCCTTCTTTTCTCCACAGCTGTGAGAGCTAGGAACTTCTGAAATGAAGCACAGATTTTCTTCTAATTGCTTGACTGGAGGAATTGGAGCTTAAAGTTCAAACAACATGGAAATTGCAATAAAATTAGGAGTTGAAAAGTGTATACTACATAGAAGAAATCTTAATCCAAAACCAGAATCTTGACACAAGAAAGTATGATAATTATTTGAAATGATTGGCCCATAGGCATGCAAGTAGTAAAGATGGAATGGTAGCATCCCTGCAGGACCAGACCTATAGAGAAATCCACTGAAAACATAAAAATTACCTCTTTTTTCCCACATATGTCTATCTCATCTGAATATAAAACTCTATTCTTGCCTTCTCGTGCTCCCTTTTGTTTAACTTTCTAATATTTACACTTTGTGGCAATTTTCATCTTTCTTTTCTACTGGAAGTATAAAGTACATTTCTGTTAAGTTAAGGGTTTCTGTATAGAGGCAGGTCTGCATTTATATCATCATACTGCAGAATATCACCATACGCAAGTGCTGGAAGTAACTGAATATGGTGATCAAGTGTCAGGTATGTTTAAAGGCATGACAGAGAACTGCAGGTTGCATCAGCTGTTCTGATGCAGATGGAGAATTCCATGTTTACAGAACCTTCCACTCAAATGTCATGAGGATTGAGAAAATTCGTAACATATAAAGAAGTCTTTTGAATGGTGATACACCCACCCTTTATGATACCTGATCAACCTACATTCATTTAGTTAATGAGATCTGGAGATGATAAGCATCCATATGGAGATGGCCACGTGTTTCTGAAAGGAGAGTGCAATTGTCATCTATCTATGCTGAAATCTATGCTGAAATTGTATGAAGTATTTCTGGGGTAAACTCCATCAGACATCCAGGAGAGAAAATATTAATCTGAAATTCCAAGGTCACTTGGCTACCCCCCAGCCCTGCAGCAGTCTCAGTCTCTCCTCACTCATTGTTTCATAGCTCACAAAACATGATGATGAATGGATGTGATCAGAGGAAAAAATTTTCCAAATGGAATGGGAAGTTACCTCTGACTACTGTTCATTTTGGCCTTTTTGGTAGTTAAAAGTTTATACAAAAGATGGAGAGAGACTTTCACATGGGCAGATAGTGATAGGACAAGGGGAAAATTTTTAAACTTATAGGGAAGAGATTTAGATTAGACATTAGGAGGAAAACCTCTACCCAGGGGGTGTTGAGACACTGGAACAAGTTTTCCAGAAAAGTTGTGGATGCCCTGCTTATGAAAGCATTCAAGTCCAGGTTGGATGGGGTCCTGGGAAGCCTGACCTAGGCATCGCTGCCCACAGTGGCTGGAGGAGTCTTCATACTAGATGTTCATTATGGTCCCTTCCAACCCAAACCATTTTATGGTTCTATAACAATGTTCTGGACAAAACAGCAGCAGGTGCCACTGTCTGTTGTCGCTAGGCGCTTGGATGTCTGCCCGGATTCCGGACAGCCGTCAGCTGGTGATGCTCCAAAGTGCCCCTGACCCTTTGGGGGTGGAACACTCTGGCGGTACCACTTAGGCTCCTGCCAGTGAGCTGCTCGCCTTGCCTGGTGGAGTGCAAGGAGCAAGAGCAGAGGTGACTAGTAGCTGAAGATGAAATAATGAGAGGTACCTCTGGTATGGAAGTTCTGTGAGGGTTTATTATAGGCAACCCAACACAGAGAATATCCAGGGACCAAGAGGCCCTGAGCACTCTCAGACACCAGCTTATTATTTATTAGAACAAAGTAACCAATCACATGAGGGTCCAGGGGTGGAGTTAGGGCAGGACAAGGAAATACAATCCGATGAAAGGGAGGAGAGGGAGGAGACAGGAGATAACCACAAATCAACTACTGAGTACTGAAGAACTTTCTAGAAGGGGGCAGTTGATGGACAACATTTGTGGCCAACCAGAAACACTTAGGTAAATCCACCAAACCCTGGACTATACCATGGACACCTCAGCTCCAGGGGGGAGCCTGCCAGATCCAGAAGTCCTCCACCAAGACCCCTTTTTCCCTTTGGGATATTCTAGGGCTTTTTGGCCCTCTGGGGTGAGCTCCACAGCTGCCAGTCTGTCACCTAAGGGCAACTTGTCAAAAAACTTCTGTGAGCCACTGTGTGTTATGATGCCCTGCATCATCAGTTGAGTTTAAATTGTTGGATAATCACTTGGAAATGGCACATGTCAGCTCCAGAAAACATGGCTCAGTGTCAGGGTCTTGCATTAGCCTCAGGTTCCTGAACTGCAGTTATCTCAGATCTAGTCTCTGTTGCTAAGGGCTTCCATGGTATGTATAAAGTATGCTTTGTCTGTAAAAAAGATGAAGACATTCAGATTAAAACTTTTCCTTGATAAACCTCCTCTTTTGACACCTGAACTGCTATTTCACGGTGAAGCTGCTTTACTCAGATTCTATGAATGGGTGTTTTAATTTCTTTATATGCTGAGGAAAATCTCTTAAGGCCATCATGATGAAAAATACACACTGCTTTGCTTATTGGAGGATTTTAGTACTGAATGTCTTTGTAGCAAGCACATTTAGAGCAGTTTTTAGATCAAGTAATATTCCATGTATTTATTTCAGACTGGTGCTGGTCTTGATTGTCAGTGGGATTAAAACTGTGCGATCTGTTGTTGGTATCATATAATGTAGTAATAAATTGCAACAACTTGACCATGCAGCCTAACTTGTTCCTAATATTATCCATGAGGCTACTCTAAATTATTTAATTATGTGTATTTGCTTTTTTGATCATACTGTCAGGGGCCCCAGAAGTACACCTTTAGAAGTCTTACCACTATGTCTTGATGTAAAATGCAGACTGAGAATTTTTGTAAAGAACTGACTCTTCCTTCTAAATAAATATACATTTCAAATGTGTATTTAAAGGCTCCAGAAATTACTGGGTACCCTCCCCCATTCTATGTGCTCTAGCACTTTTATAGTCTGCTTACTCTAGTGAAAATCTTAGTTCAGGGTTATGTAAATTACACCTAACCTCCTTAAATGGCATTGGGAAAAAGATGCAAAAATAAACTTGATGGTGTAACATTAAGATATAGTGCTACTTATAAGAATATACTAAAATTCTTAAATGTGTAAATTTAATAGAAAATAATTGACAGGGAAAGAAACCTCTGTTTCAGCTAAGTTAATGTAAATCAGTCCCTAAAACAACATATTTAAATAGATCTATTTTGAAAAAGAATATTCTGTTACTACTTATTACACATGAAACCCTGTTAAGAGCAAAAAAACACTACACCTTATGCATGAAAATAAGATTTTATTGTTAGACTAATCAAAATGTAGCAAAGTTACTACTTGTCCAGTTAACTGATGTCAATTTGTATTACAGTTAAGATTTATATGCATTTACTTCCTTGTATCTATGCCTCTTCTTTAGCACTGTGCTCCCTATTACCGAGGTCAAATTTACTAGTCTTTCTCGAGCAGAAATTGCAAGAGGTTATGATAAGGCACTGCCACCACCAGCCTCAAATTCTTCATCAGCTAGCATTTAAAACTAGCAAGGGAAGAAGGAGAGACGGTTATCTTCCTTGTTCTCTGAGCTACTTAAGGCTAATCTTTTACAGGTTTTGTTTCCAGTCTACTTTTTTTACACAGTAGCCTTCTTAAACCCCATTTAAGACAAAACTTGTAAAGGTTCTGAGTCTTTTAATTAATCTTAATTACACTGACTAGCCTCATCTGGGACTGATCCTCACCATATCCTTTCTCTGTGGTGCCATGATATTTAAGATTGGACTTAGACACTTATTTTTTTCTTAAGGTAAATTAGTGATCTGTTTTCAGTCCTGCCTTTAACCCCAGCTTGGATCTTCACCTGTGTGAAGAGGTATTGTAGTGGTTTCAGTTCGCCTATTCAGGTTTGTGGCTAAATGCCAACACACTTACCCAAATTTACTTGATTGTTTGTTGTGAGATGAGGATTAGGAGTAGGCAAAGCAGGCTCAAACTTTATAAAGTACAAAGAAACTTTATTAATATACCTAAGACAAAGGGAAAGAAAAAAAACCAAGAAAAACCAGAACAAACTCCTCAGACCACCCCTCCTTCCCCCACCTCTCCATTTCATTCTCCCTGACAACATACAAAAGACAACACTTTGACCTCCAGTCAGTTTACCACCTCAGAAACAGCTCTTGTTCCAGTTCATCTAGGGAGAGAAGTTTCTTTTGCTTACACCATGGATCTTCTGTAAGAAAAATACAATTTTTATGGGTCTTCTACCTCACCATCAGCCACCACCCGGAGCAAAGTCCAGCTTAATGGTGGATCCCTCCCACACCAGTAGCCTTCCCACAGCCACTATGGTGGGTTATGAACAGTCCACAGGGTACTTGTTTTAAGGATGCACAGTTCAATTGCAGCAACAAAGAAAATCCCTTCTTCTGTGCTCAGCAACACAGGTTCTCCTGACAACTCAGGTTCTCTAGCATTCTCCCCGGGACCAGGGCTCTGGGTCACAGCCTCTCCTCTCTCTTGGTTCCAGTTTCTCATCAGGCTGTACTTTTTCAACACTTACTTGTCTGTACTTAGGTATTTTAGTTCATTGGCTGCAATAAGAACCTCACATCCCCCTTTTTGGACTCTATCTTCATATATTACAGGGAATTTATTAACTCAGTCCCCAACCATGGTTCTCCAAAAGAGTTTTCAGCTTCACTCTTGAAGCACTTCCCATGCACCTCCTTGTAAGTATCAGTTCTGCTTTCCTCACTGACTGTAAAGTATCTGTGCTGCATTTATGCAGATGTCCTCACTCGTTCCTCTCTCTGCGAGGAAGGATGGGTGTCTGTGAGTTTAGTCCAGCCATGGATAGAGTTAATCTCTCTCTCTCTCTCTCTGGCAGTGTGATGATCCCATGCTCCCTGCTGGGCTGTTTGAACAGGTCCGAGCTGGATGCCAGAAGCTCTCAGAGTCTCTGTGCCTGGCTCTGCGGAGCTGGCTCAGCCTGCTGGGGCCATCTGGGCCCGGGGTGACAGGGCAGGGCCTGGCCCGAGCTGGATGGAGCCGGCCCGGTCCTTGCCTGGCCCGGAGCAGGGGCCTGGCCCTGTCTGGTGTAGCTGACACAGCGGCTGAGCTGGATCTGCTGAAAATTCCAGCCGGTTCCTCCCCCATTCCCGGCTGCAGCAGCACGGCTGCTATAAACCTCCTTCCCCCCACCCCCCTCCCTCCTTTGGAAGAAGCGGGGGGGCTGGGGCTTTACCAGCGAGAGAAGCAGGAGATGCTCCTCTCTACACAGCAGCAGCAGGTCCAAAGAGGAAGAGCTTCAGAGAGTCTCTGCTTATATATGGTTTTTTTTCCCCAAAGGCGGATCAACTTTTTAATTGGTTCACCTACATATCAATCCTTAAAACTACCTGATTATTGGCTCTCTCTCCCAGGAAGGAAGTTGTATTCCTTCTTGCAGCACAGATCACTTCCTAGATTTTGACCCCTCCGGCCTAACCCAGGACAGGTATGAAAACAATTTGAACAGTTCTGGTTTTGCATCCGTATGCACTTTAGTCGGTGATATGCAAAATTTGACAGTGTTAAACTTTACCAAGACACTACGAGTAATGATAAGGGAAAGGAAATGTATTTAATTAGGGAATTATGTAAAATAACTGAGCATCACTAATAAAACACTTTTCTAAAATTTATGTGAAGTAAAGATGCTGATAACACTCAACTTTTTAAAGCAGAGTATTCACTAGTTTGTGCAAAGTGAATTTCAATTTAAATGTTAATTTTCCATCACAAATTTTCAATTGATCATTGTGCTGACTTTGTCTGGGGGAGAGTTAGTTTTGTTCACAATAGCTAACATGGGGCCGGGTTTTGGATTTGTGCAGAAAGCAGTGTTGATAATACAAAGATTATTTTATTACTGCTGCTTACATACATCAAGGCCTTTTCTGTTTCTCCTATGACCCTGAGAGTGAGAGGTCTGGAGGTGCCTCAGTTGGGAGGGGATACAGTTGGGACACCTGACCCCATATGACCAAAGGGATATTCCGTATCACATGGCATCATGCTCATCATATAAGATGAGGGACAGCGCAAGAAAGTGGAAGAAGTTTTGAGTGATGGCATTTGCCATTCCAAGTCACTTTTGCACGTGGTGGAGCCTTGCTTTCCTGGAGATGTCTGATCAGCTGCCTGATGATGGGAAGCAGTATATTAATTCCTTTTTTTTCTTTGCTTGTATATGCTGCTTTTTCTTTACACATTAAACTGCCTTTATCTCAACCCATGAATTTTCTTAACGTCTACTTTTCAGTTCTCTACGCCATCCCACTGGGGGGAGTGAGCTGTGTCCTTCGCTGCTACCTGGGGTTAAACCATGATAAGCATGAATTGTTTTGTACAGTTGATAGTGGGGGTTTAACATTTTGAAACATCTTCCATTTGTAAAACTAAAAGGGAAAGTGGCTGGTCTCTCATCATACACTTTCAAATTCTTTAGTGATTCAGTAACATGGAGATGCTGGCACTGAAGAGAGCTATAAATAATCTGAGCATTTCACTTTGCAGAAGGAACAATTTTACATATTGCTTTTTAAAATTCTATTTCCTATCATACTTCAGAAGCACAGGTGAAAAAAATAAATCTGAAGTGCAAGCAGACACTATACTCATGTTAAGGATGCTGACTGTCAAGTGTGTAAACCCAAGGGAGCTGTGCTCCTCTGTACTCATGCAGTCTTTGATCAACTGCATGACTACTCAGTCTCAAGATTACAGTGAGTATCTTGTGTGCATTCATTTTGAAATGCATTTAAAGTTATATTTAATGAAGAAGGGCAACTTGAATCCTAATCTAACTTCTAGGGTGATGATTATGAATTGGTACTTGTCTTGAACTGGAATTTGATGCCATTCAAAAGGGACTGTTTAGGTTTTCCTAGAGTTTTGTTCTTGCCATACTTGCCTGTATGCAGGGTCAAGGTCTTCATTCCCCCACTTGTGCATTACCACCTGAAAAGTTTCATAATATGACAGTCTCTGATGCTCATAAACCACACTGGATTCCCACGTCCTCTAATTTTTCTGGACTTCCAAGTGTTTAGGACTAGTGGTGATTAGGTGCTCAAAGCATATAAACTAAATAGATTAATAATACGTCTTCTTAAAATGTCGCCTAGCAACTTGCTTTGAAAGTTACCTAAAACGTCATCTTTATGCATCTATGTAGCATTATCACACTATTAGCGAGGGACATGAATAATTACGGGAGACCTGCTGTGGATAAATACATTGCTCAATATAGAAGATAATACAGTTAGAGTCATAGAATATCCTGGACTGGAAGGAACAAAGAAGGATCATTAAATGCAAGTTCCTGGGCCCTGCACAGGACAGCCCCAAGAATCACAACACTTCTTGAATTCTCTCAGGCTTGGTGCCATGACCCCTTCCTCGGGGGAGCCATTTCCAGTGCTCAACAACCCTCTGGGTTAAAATCCTTTTGCTAATACACAACCTAAACCTCCCCTGACACAACTTCAGGTCATTCCCTCAGGTCCTGTCACTAGACACCACAGAGAAGAGATCTTCCCATCATGAGGACATTGTCGACTGTGATGAAGTCTCCCCTCAGTCTCCTCTTCTCCAGGCTGAACAAAGTGTCTTCAGCCGCTCCTCATACAGCTTCCCCACAAAGTCCTTCACCAACCTTGTGGCCCTCCTTGGGACAATCTCTAATAGACTAATGCCTTTTTTTATAGTGTGGCACCCAAAACTGCCCCCAGCACTCGAGGTGAGGCCGCCCCAGCTCAGAGCAGAGCGGGACAATCCCCTCCCTTGCCCAGCTGGCGATGCTGTGCCAGATGTGCCCCAGGACAGGGTTGCCCCTCCTGGCTGCCAGGGCACTGCTGACCCATATCCAACTTGCCATCAGCCAGGACCCCCAGGACCCTTTCCATGGCACTGCTTTCCAGCCTTTCATTCCCCACTCTGTACATCCAGGGTTGCCCCATCTCAGCTGCAGAATCTGGCACTTGTCTTTGTGAAAGTTCATGTTTATGGTGATTGCCCAGTCCTCTAGTTTGTCCAGGTCTCTCTGCAGGGCCTCCCTGCCTTGGAGGGAGTCAACAGCTCCTCTCAATTTTGTATCATCAGCAACCCTTCTTAGTATTCCTTCAAGTCCTACATCCAAATAGGGTATGAAGATGTTGAAGAGCACAGGGCCAAGGATGGAGCTCCACTAGCAGAACCCCACTAGTGACAAGTCATCAATCTAATGTTCACTATAACCCTTTCTGCCCAACCCGTGAACCAGTTGCTCTCCCATCACGATGTGTTTATCCAGCTGTGTGCTGGGCATTGTGTCCTGAAGGATCCTGTGAGAGATGGTATCAAAAGCTTTACTGAAATCTGAAGAGATTGCCTCATTTGGCTTCCCTTGCTACTTGCATTACTCTATTACAGCCCTATTGCTATGCAAATCCACAGTTCTCTTTTTCCTAATATCTTGCTTTTTTCGGAGCACATGGATTGGGCTGATGTTCATTATTTTCCCTGCTCTTCCAAGAACACATCCAAGTCCCTCAAAAACATCAAGATACAACATAGTTAGACTGATTACTATGTCACAGATATGCCAAACCTCCCACCCTTAAATGGTTGCTTTGAGTTCTATTTTAACTGCAAGCATATTGGCTATAACTGGAGATGGTCTTCCTCTTTATGCACTACAGTCTCAGCCTTTGGGCTCAAGTTTTCAAGCTTCCTTTTTACTGTTTTTATCTAGTTATACTACAGTGTGCTTTTCAACATTCTGTCCAGGCAGGCTATTTTAAATTAAGATTTTCCCTCAATGTTTTTAAAAGGAGTTAAGGGAACACTGAAGAGCTAATCTAGTAATTCTAATCTTGCCTATGTCCTAAGTGCCAGAGGTAGTGAAAATGAGGTCTAGCATGAGCGTAAAGTTATATAGCTGATTTGTCAGATATCTGACAAACATTACAGCCCGAGAATCTACTCTTCACTCAGATAATACAAATACCTATATGTCAGCAGGAATAGTAAGACAATTAGTAGTGGAAGACTGCTAGAAGATAGAATTTGGAGAGATTGTGGCAGCTTTGTACAGCTCAAAACAATGCTAAACGAAGTTTGTGCTTCTGTTCAAAGCAACAACAAACAGCTAGTTAATGTGAGAAACCCTTTAAGCCTTATCTTCAGGTATCAGGAATGACCAGTCAGTACAATGGTGGGAATCAATCCTGCAATAAGCAGTTATGGAACAACTTTCATGAGAGAAGTTTTTCTTCTGAACCCTAATATTTTTTTCACCTGACATCCTTACATAGTTCCCTATTTTACTATTTTCAGTTGACACATCTTTTTTCTTAAATACAGCAGTGTATCTAAGTTGTACATAACATGACAGAAGCAGAAATTAAATACCTACATGTAGAAGCTATTGTCAGTCATCTCCCCTTTAAAGTATTAAAATGATTAATGCATTGCTTTTTACAAATTATATTTACTGATTTAAGAGTTCTGCTCTTCCCAGAATTGTTGAACAAATGAATACTGTTTTAATGATGGTATAGAACAGTGTGCCCTTACTGCCCCTGTAGAATTGCTACTGTGATTGTGTATTTTGCTTGGAAGTGGATGAGGAACACTGTAGAAAAAAAGCATAGAAAGAAAAACGTTGTTCACAAGAGTGTTATGGTGCATGTGACCAGAGATAGGAGATAGATGAAGTCAGTGTTGCGGAAGAATTAAAACATTTTAATAGTACCCAATTAATATTGTTGGCTGTTTGATGACACAAAAAAATAAGCAGAAAGAGTAATATCCAAGAATCATTTGAGGTGAAAACTTAAATCCAGACAGACTTTTAAGGCAAGAAAAGACACTATAGAAATAAAAGCATTTATTGCCTTGGTATCTGTTTCTTTCCTACAAGTATCAGAATATAGGTTACCTGTCTCACTGTGTGGACTTTGCTGAAGATTTAATGTCAATAAATAGGCAGGATCCCATCTTTTTCAGAAAATGAGCATTTTGGCTTCTTATAAAAATATCTTTTTATTGGTTATATATAACTTTCTCCTCCAGTTTACAAGCCAGGGGAACTGTTGCACAGAACAAGACCGTGTTTTGAATGACTTGAGAGGCTTAGCGGCTTTTCTCTGCCAGAACCCAGGTAGAAGATCCAGCTCTGGTTTAGCATCAAACAATAGACCTGCCATTGTACTTAGCTGGCTAAAGAATAATGTGCCTTTACAAACGCCTTGGTGAAGACTCAAGGTGTTGATAATTTCCTTCAGGAAAACACAGAAATAAGCTTGAGCAGTGTTTGTGCTTTCCCCCAAAACCTGACTGAATTTAATATGTGATCACTAGGATTTTCTGCCTCTAAAGTACTCAAACAACAAATACTGAAGGACAATTTAAATGTTAATGTAACACATACTGTGGTGATCAGTACAGAAGCTCTGTGGGAATATAGACCCTTTGTAGGTGTCAACTAAAAGTACAGTAGAAATGTAGTTTCTTGAATGATAAATAATTCAGATATTAAATATGCAACCATAATATCAGTGTCTGTGAATTTGGGTGTCACAGCTGTGGACTGTTGTTAACTACCTGAAAAAAGTGTCAAAGAAAAGTTTATCTATTCATTTTGGTATAATCTGCTGACAAATTCTGGTAAGCTCAGATTTTCTCTTACATTTTTTTCCCAGAATGGTTTTTCAGGTATGACGTCTTGTAATCACATTTATCTGTAATGGTTATTACTGGACATACCATGTTGCTACAAATATTATTCACTATATATTGTTCATTTAAAATGTACTTATCTCTGTAAAGTGTATACAAATATATAAGCAATGAATGTAACTTTGAAAACACTTAAATGATAAAGAATTAGCTTGACATTTTACCTATTAAACACCAGAGAAGTCTAAAATCAAGCAGCTTAACTGTACACATTTTTCAAATAACATGTTAATGGTGATAAAAGGCTGTCTGAGGTGATAGACTGATATAAGGCTACGAGCTAATTAGTGAGATCCTGGTTAGAACCACAGGGCCTAATGATTTGATAAAGCTGTCTTGCAAAGCATCGATCTCGAACTTTTTCTTGAAACTCTACAAATAGTTCTCATTAAGTGCTAGTAATATGCCTGAAATTAAACATCTGGATCCCTGGACAACTCACTACAAAACCCAAAAATTTTGCTTATCACTGAACTTATTGATAAAAGAAGGGGGAACAATGATGCTTAGTTATACCCTCACCTATCAAAAGTGTGCACAGTAATTTTCGGGAGAACAGAATTGTCTGGAACACTAGTTAAATGGTAATTATGGATGGTTCACCACTGTTACTCTGCTATTGATTTATCATTGATCTTTTTTGTGGTTTGAATTGAGGTTCCTATTTTTTGTTTGCTCTTTTTGCCTGTTTCTGAGATGGATGTAGGATGTGTAGGTCAGAATTCTCTAGTGCTTTCTACTGTGCATTTAGTTTTCACTAGTTCCAGGTGCAATATATAATGATAAACATCTTGCCAGAAGTGTAAACTCAGAGTTATTTTGGGATGGAGTAAGCACTTGTGCACATATAAAAAAGGAACACAACTTTCTTAAAAGGATAATTTCTTTATTTTTATGGTATGATTCAGCTTTCTGTCTATATATTTGTAAAAAACTGAACTACCAAGGGAAGGGAAGCATTTCTGTCAGTACTTCTCTTTCTGCAGTATAGTCAAATGGGTGGAAAAAATAGGAATAATAGCTCAAAACACCTTTTATTAATGCCAAAGACTTTAAATTAAATTTACTTCTCTCACCAGGGAAGTTCCCTGCCTTTCCTTTGAACCAATGAGACATCACTAGATTTTCTATGGAGAGTGGCCCAACCAATAAGCTGAATGAATTCTATTGCTGGCTCATAAAATAATTGAATAAACGTATAATGCAGAAAAGCCTCCAAGTCCCTGCTCTACCATCTCCCCAGTTACTGAGTGACCCAGAACCATGCTAGATGAGAAGTCCCACATTAAATACTTGAGAATATGACCCTTCCTCTTTCAGAATTGGAGTATTTTTACAGAATTGCATGTCCAGATGTTGATGGCTTTACTGTGGATTGCCTCTGACAGTTCAATTTTCTTTTTAAAAAAATCATTCTCCTTTCTTTCACTATAAAAAGTTTATTATGGTTCTTTTAGAAGGATTAAAATACTCTGCCCACAATTTTTTAAAGAGATATGAAACAAGCTTTAAATTTTGTGGAGTTTTGGTGGCTTTTTTTGGTTGTTGTATTTTTTTTTCCTTTCCAGTCTGTAAACTTAAAAGAAATTAAAAAGAGTAAATGTTTTTATATGATGGTGTTAGTATAAAACTTCTATTTTAACTCATTCTCTGATAAAGTCAAGTTTGCACCTTAAGACATTTTAGATAAGTTTTCAAATGAAAGATGAATCCATACTGTGCAATCTCAAGCATTCTCTGTGTAGAATAATGTATACAGTGCAATCCTGAAATAAAATATATATGCTCATGTTCTATATCGTACCAAACCTCAGCCCTCTCACCAGTGCTTGGCTTCCAGGAAGCTCAGTTTACCGTAAGGATGCTTCCCTCCTACTGTGGTTTCTTCGTTTTTCCTCTCTTGGCATGCTGGTGTTTGCCAAGTAATAAGGAGGACTTAATTGGGAAGAAGGTAGAGTTGAGGCAAGAACCTTCCTGCTGGCATTGCCTGAAGTGACAAACAGCTTGTGTGTTACCTGAAGTGCTTCTATTAAACAGCTGCATTGCTTCCTCTTTACCCAACTCTGACTGAAACACAACAGCGCTGGCACATGCAACAGCCTCTGAGAGCAGATGTGGCAGGCTGATCTGTCATATCTTGCTATGAGACCTGTGGTGCTGCCTTATGAAAGGCTGATCTGAAACAGAAGCTAGACAGTTAAAAGAATAAAAGAGGTATTTATTATAACAAGGTACACTTTGGGCCATGCAGGAGTCTCGCAGAGTCCACACCCAAAATGGACCCCTAGCACATGCTTTTTGGACAGATATACCTTTGGTCTGATATCTGCATATCAGAAACCCATTGTCCAATTACAGCTTTGGGTCCTGAAGTCCCATCCCTAGTTTGTCCCCTTCTTCTCTCCGCTGCTGTCCATGGTTGTTTACATTCTGGGCTTTTGGAAAAACAGTATGCCCTTGAAACTCTGGCTTAGAGAGAAATTGTTTCATCTAAGTAACAGTAACGGAACACTAGCTGACAATTTATGGAGTCTTAGAGTCGTACACTAGAGCAGTCTTGATCTGGAAGATAAAAAGTTAAAACCTAAGGCATCAGTGGCAAGAGGTATTTTCTGTCCTCAGAATGAATTGATGGCATTTCCAGTTGGCACCATTGTTTTACACTGGGTCCAGGGTGTGTGAGCATGCAGTTGTTCTGTGATGCTGTTACGGCACAGCACAAAGCAGGGAGCCATTGGCATCATGTGAAGGAGTGTCTGTGCTGCCTGTGGAGATGCTTCAGGTAACTGCAGCTAAACCAATATAGCTCTGTGGCTTTATGCTGTGTAATGAAGGAAAATTGAGCTATGGAAAGGGATATAAAAACAAGGCATATAAAGGGGTATAAAAAAACCCATTGTTCCATGCCAGGCATATTTCCATCTGGGATTTAGCCCCATAAAAATGTTACATAGGTGAAGCTTTATACTGAAATTTGAGCTAATTTGGAAACTCTTTGAAAAATCTTTATAAATTTTTATAAATTGCACAATACATATTGCTTAGGTAATGTGCATATATCATGGGATTGTTACAGGGCTGTGATATCTAGAGTATTTGTCCTTTAAGCCAAGAAAAAATCCATGAAAAAGACTAAGCAAGCTTGTTTAAAAACACAACATCCAACATCAAAGCAGTCTTAACTTCTTTGCCTGTTTTGATCACAGTTAATGATCTATTCATTTGTCATAAGTATGTTCTTACAACAAAATGCCCACAACTGCTGACTTAATTCACTGAATAGCATAGACTTTAAAGGAAAGCAAACATAATTCTGGGTTTTTTGAATGCTTTGGTTTTGTTTTTTCAAGTGAAGTGTAAATGAAGTCGTTGGGAATAGTTTTCAGAAAGTGTCAACATGCAGTAGGAAATACTAAGGATCTTGAAATACTCGTTTGAAGTGCTAAGTCTGTATGTGTTATTTGTCTTTAAATTTGTGTATGTAAATCAAAGCAAAGAGAAAATAAAAAGCATCAGAAACTCTAGGAAGTTAAGTGCAAAATATATATTGAGGCAAACCTCAGATTTTCTAAGGAATTATTTCTTTTAAACATAAAATGCAGTCATAAATCTTTTCCAAGACCTCAGAATGAAAAGAGCTAGCAAAGAGTGTATAAAGTTAATTGATGATGAAGGTATAAAAAAAAGGACTTAAAGGTTGAAACCACAGCAGGGAAATTATGTGAGGAGGATTTTTGGTTGGTTGGTTTGTTTTTTTGCATTGCTGTTGATCACTGAAAAGCCTGAGTACTTCCTACACAGAAATCCTGGATTTAGTCTGTTAGGGAATCTGTTAAATTTTTTGGTAGAAAAAGTATGGAACATATAGAGAAAATGAACAAATAGAGATTGTGATGGTCAGATGATAGTTGCCACAGAGTTCTAAACTAACTCAAACAAAACTGCTTAACACAATTCATAGTTCAGCTATTTCCAGCATAAAACTGCTGTGCTATTAGAGGCCAGCAAGTGACAGAAGTGGCACCAGTGGAGTTTTTTAAGGTTTCAAAGGTGATCTAGGTGGCTACAGACTAGTGATTCTGCTGTCTGTACAGAGCTAATTATTGGAAACTCTTTCAAAAAGTAAAATTAGTGAATGTAGATTAATAGAGTATCCTAGAGTTAATATGATTTTATAGAGAGAAACTTCCTGTCTCAGGGGCTCAATAAATGATTAGGAAAACAAAGAACGGGTGCTTGTAGATACTCCTTTGTTCCTTGAAATCTGAGTCACAAACTACTGGAATCTATATAATATTCTGGGGAATCACTAAGTGTATGTGTTCTCATTGCTTCCTATTCATTTTGTCCTGGACATGGTAGGAGGGAAATGGTTGAGCAATAGTCACATTTCATCACACTTCTTATGACCATATTCTTCATGGTGAAATCTGATGGTGGGAAAGGGGGGTGTGTTGAGCTGGACTTTTTAATTCTGTCAGAGCAGATCTCTGCTTCTGGTTCTCTGCTCCTGGTTTCTTGTATCTCTGCTGTAGCCCATGCAAAAGATGAATATTCTCAAGAATGACAAAGAAGTAACAGATGTACAGATGATATACAGAGCAAATGTATGACATTTTGCCATTACATTAATCTGATTTTAATATGCCAAAGAGGTCTGATTTCTGAGATAATAGCAAGAATTTATCACTTCTCTGTGGGCCTTAAGGAACTTATTTGTTGGTGATTTAGACTCACTACTTCAAAGTAAACTGACCGTATATTAATAACAAATAATGGCCTGTCATCATTAAAACTGAGGATTTAGACAAACATTGCTATGGAAATGGATTGCAGAAACTGGCAAATAGTTTGATATTGACTGTTAGAAATAAGGTACTGTGCAAGGTGTGCTGTATGGGAAATCTGATCAGCAATGGCAGCTACACAGCTGCTGGTTGTACACAAATAGGTCTGCAAAGATACATGGAGTATACAGTAAACATTCACCATGACTTGCACAATGTAAATTGTAGTTCCTGAAGTGCATTTGAATAGCGTACTGTGAGTTATTTGAAATGTTTTATTCAATACAGGCACATGCCTCTATCTTCCAAATCTTATTTGGTGAATTCTAAGCAACTTTCCCAAAAGATTACTTGTTTGTCCCGGTCTCAGGGAATGGGAGTATTCTGATTACAATCTTTCTATGCATTCCAGCTCCAGCCAGACTTGCTTCCAGCTATCTTTACACTGTCTGTGTGTAACATGAGCATTTGAGACTGTTGGTATGAGAAACTGCCACTGCCAGTTTGGACTTCTAGAAAATAATATAAAAGCGGAACTTCTAACATGAGTATTGGTAAGATAGTTTGGATTTGTATTTAAAGTCCTTTGTATTACTTGGTTTCGTACACTTTATATTTCAATCTGATTTGATTGGCTGGATCATCCAGAGTGACATTGAACAGACACTGTGGTTTTGTTATTCTTGGTATTTGAGAAGAAGGCATTTTTACACCAACATAAATCTTTCATCAAGGCAGAATCCACAATCCTGTAGTTATGGACAGTTTCAAAATTCTGTGAAATCCTGCTGGCAGCACGCCCTCTGATTATTAATCCTTGCTACAAGAAGCTTAAGGAAAGATTTATCAGCTTTTTAATCTACTTCTTATTTGTCAGTTTGCTTTTTGTTTCCCACTTTTTTTTAAATTGAAATATTATGCCACAATAAGTTGGTGAGCAAGGTCTTAAATAAATAACAAGAAATAGATCCTGTTGAACTTGTCAGGTATATCTTTATCAAAAGTATTATTGAGATTTTTTCCTCTCATTGAGTATGTTTTAACTTTTAATTCTTTAGCACTTGATTTTTGTATATATAAATATTATATATACGTAAGTATATTTTATGTATTATATATATTAATATTATTTTATGTGATATAGATATACATATTATATATATATATATATATGTGTATATAATAGTCTTGTGTCTGCCATTTAATATCTCCGCCAGATCAATATCAGGCTGACAAGCTCTTAGCACACAGATCCCCTCATTTACCTTTTAATATGAATGTAAAACTTAAGCTGTCTTCTACTTGAAACTTGGTTACTGTGCCAAGTTCTGTTGAACCTTGGTATTTCTGCTCCAGCCTCCCTCTGGAAGCAGGCTGTATGGGGGCAAGGAATCTGGAAGCAATTTCCCAACACCTGAGCTGCAGCTGTATATCCATCCTCCAGTATGTCATCTCTTCTCTTTCCAACTTGCAAAAAAAAATCAACAACAAAAACCCACTGAAAATGAATTTATCATTTGCTTGAAATGCATCTATCATTTCTATCTAGAGAGTCACTTTAAGTATATTGATTAATTTTATTTCTAACTCCTTAAATAAACACATGACTCAATGGCCCCCATCATATTTATTAGTAATTTATTTCTAGTGTCCTTTGCTTCCTTTGCTGATTTCGCCCCTCCATCTCCCTGACTTTTAACTTCATTCATATTACCCTTCACTCAGCTATTACATATGTATACTGAACTTTATGAGTGCTTTTTTTTCCCCATGAGAAGCATACTAACGGATTTTTTTAAAATTCATGAAACTTTATTCAGTCATAGGATTCTGATTTCTAGAGCATCTAACCAAGTAATGCTAAATAACCTCCAGTTATTATTCAGTTTCATTAGTATTTTATAAAATTGCTTTTATCAAATAGTTTGAATGTCTTTCAATTTGAAAATGAAGAGTGTAGCATTTGCAAAACAGAAATGCATAGTTTTTAAAAAAGTGAAAGAACCTAGCTACAAAAATGCTAATTTACTTTTCATTATTTCTCCTCCTTAAACAGAAACTGTAATGATGGTGTATGCTTCTCATGAATTTGGCACAATTTAGGCCTTCTGGGTTTAAGTTCATGCAAAAACTCCAAACTGTAGTTAAAGTTGCAAAGTCATCCAGAGAACAGAATCTTTTGGTTGAAAGAGACTCCTATTTGGCTTCTAAACATTTGAGAAAGAATATATGTAAAATTCTGGCTCCCAGTTGCAAATGGTCAAGTATACAAATTTCCCCAGTAAATGAGACTCACACATATGCTGTGTCCCTGGTCCCCTATTCTTTACTGTGGCTGCAGGGAAACAGATCCCAAGAAGCTTTGTGGGGCTGAATTTGGAATAAAATGGGAGCTGTTGACCTGGTATTTTGTCAGGGTCTGCTCTACTGCATGCATGTGTTCACTCTTGAGTGAAAGATGTCAGCATAGGGTATGTGGATGTAATCCTGTTCAGATGTTTCAGTAGAATACACCTGGGAAGTAATTGTGTCTCCAGCATCATCACTTCAGGAGGCTGAGACAAAATAAAAGTTCCCAAGTTCAAGACAGGACTTGTCTCAGCTGGTATGCACAGCAATTGCAGCATAAAACTGCATGGCACAGCATTTTCTTCAGAATTAAAAATGTGCCTATATTCCAAAAGAACCTGCAAGGCAATATATAACAACATCATACACAATGTAATGAATTAGTCATGTGAAACTATTAATCATACTCCTTTCACCACTTGCTCCTCTATTAATCCATTCCTGTCAGAAATTTAACATTACAAATTCTTCAGATGTCTCATACACCTACCACTGTTCAAATTAATGTTCAGCTTCCTCAAGTCTCATTTCCCTTCAAAATACCTGTTTTTCCCAAGGAATGAGACGGTACAATTCCCATAGGAAGTTAGTTGTTATAAATACAGTGAAAGTCAGTTCTGAAATTAAAAACCTAGAATTATTTCATGCTTAGCAATGCATGACTGCAATAGTTAAGCTTTGTAAAATTTTTTGCTAACTGCAAAATAAAAAAAAAAAGGAAAGAACCCCAAGTTTCTTTGTTTTATGGATGAGAGGGTGCAGCACTGTGACATCCTCAGTACTTTGCAAGAATCTGAATATGAGTCAGCAGTGGGAAATAGATACCTGTGTAAGAATAATAACAGGTGATATCTAAAATACTTTGCTGACCTTTGAAGAAACGGAGTATAAACCTGGAGGAGGTTGCAGGTGATATGCTCTATCTATTTTAAGAATTGATGAGAAGCTATTTTAGGAAAACATTTGCATCTCAAGAGGATGGTATTGAAGCAGCAGCACAGCAGAAATCATTCTTCAGAGTCTGATGCCTCTGGAAGGTGATTTGAGTTTTGGTGGTGTGACTGATGTTTTGGAGGTTGTGGTTTTTTGGCAGTGCTTCATATGGGAAAAATGGAAGCACTTTTATAAATTGAATATGGTAATAGAGTTACAAGATCATAGGACAGGGTCATATGCGATCATTCAGGTTGGAAGGGACCTCAGGAGGTCTGTAAGACAACCTGCTGCTTAAAGCAGGGTCAGCTTGTAATATGATGCTTTGCCTTGGAATGTGGTCAAACAACTTTCACAATGCCCTGTTTTGGAAGGTATCAGTAGTGGGTTGAGAGGCTGCTCATGTGCTACTTTTGGTGTTAAATGCTAAAACCAGTCTGGCTTATCAGCCTCAAATTAATATTTTGATAGAGAAGAAAAGATTTGCAGACAAGCTGATAAGGTGATGTGGAGGCCTATGACTGACAACCAATGCTGTGAAAGTCCAGTCCTCTTCCATGAGGTAGGTTCCTCTAAGATACTCCTTCTTGGAGTGTGTCTACGAAGTTTCCTCCCTTGAAGTGGTAAGTTACACTAATCTCTGCCTAATAATTAGGGCTTTTTTCTAGATTTAATGTAATAGCTTTGATACAGTGCACTATACCACTACCCTCTGAAATCAGTAATTGAGAGGTTTTTGCCCATCTGCTTTTTCACCATTGTAGACTATGACGTCTTAATTTGTTTCTGAGAAGATTGTGAGAGACTGCTCACATGAAAGTAGCTCAATTGCTCAGAGCATGGTGCTAATAATACCAAGGTTTTGAATTCAATTCCCTTATGGGCCACTCAATTCAGAGTTGGACTTGCTCATCCTTGTGGATCCCTTCCAACTCAGCATATTCTGTATTTCTGTGATGTGTAACTACATACAGCATTCTCCCCCTGTCCACAAATACATTAATTTTATCACTTCTTTTTATATCTAATGAATTACAGGGTAAAAGTGAAAATTTAGACCTTCCTATTTGGTGGAAATTTCTGGAAATAAATACAAAAATTATCAGAGAAATATTTGCAACTCTCTGCAAATACTGTTGAAGAGAGCAAGCAGAACAGATGCATGGAACACAAAGGAGGAATGTATTAAATAATAAAAAAGCCACAAAAATCCACAATTGGTGCTATGCCTCTGTCCTCCTTGGATAAATAAAAAGGGTGAAAAAGAAGCCTATGAATCAGAAAAAGTAGTTTATGGTGGGTTTCTTACAATGACTGTTTTAATTGAAGGGATTGGGATTAAATTTGTTGCAAAAATGAGCAGGCAAATTGTCTGTGTTTCTTAAGATAAAAATTACTGTCAATGTATTTAAATCAACTAGAAGTACCTATAGCTGCTAATTTTGCTGACCTTCCTTTTTACCCGATAAGCACAAGGCAGCATCAAAAATTCCTGTCCTGCTTTAGGCACCTGATTTATGATGAAATTATGACCGGATAGAATAGGCTATATTGATCTCTGAGGTCTATAAAAGGAGATTAGCTTAAGAATACTTGTCTACATCATGGTCAGGTGGAGGGACTTGTTTTGCTTTGAAGCATCACTCAGTAGGGCACTCCAGTAAATTCTGGAGCTGATATTAAGGTTTTCCATCAGAGGAAGATTTAAGTGTATGTGACTGCTCTAATTTTATCACAGTTGTTCAGATTTTGGGTTGACTCCAAATGCAACTTTAAAAGCTTTGGTTTCATGCATTCTGTTTTGCCACCAATCTGACTATCAGTAAAAGCTTTTAGTGCTACATGCTCTGAGGGGAGAGCATGAGAGACAGCTACCACAAACTGACAGACAACATGACAGCAGTGAAAATAGATTGCCATGCTCAGGCAAACTCACCAGTGACAAAATACTGCAAACATTGGAAAATACAGGGTTTTAATGCCCTCTCATTCAGCATCTGCCTAAGTCATGCCTTTAAAATATGGCTGTTTCTGTGGTACAGAAACACCCATGGTCTGCTTTATACTACTAGGAAAAGTCAACTTCCTCAGTCAGTGCTAGAAGCTGTAGTTTTATACATCATCAATAATGTAACTAATCATCAATAGTGTAACATTATGCTAGCGAGACCTAATTGTACCTCTTTCCACCCCTTCCCATCAACAGTTGATTTCTACAAAGAATCATAACTTGTTACAGCAGTGTCTTATCAGTTCAACGGGTAAATTCTAGTGGTCTGAAAAGCCTCAAAGAAACAGTGTAGCTGATCATTGTTTGCTTAATTTACTAAGTAAATTAGAAGTTGAATTGAGTTCATGATGCACAGTTGATTTATCTACATAGCTAACTGAGCACTGGAAGTAATATGATAAATGAATGGAATGTTCCACAGTAATTATGGCAGGCTCATTCACCTCCAAAATTCTTTCTTCATTGTTACTGCTTATTCCATAAATTCTTTATTGTTCTCCTTATAAATATCCCTTTACTTAAAGCATATATTGCTATTTTCCTTACCACCACAAAATTATAACCTGTGCAGTTGTTAAGCTGAAGGTAGGGGAATACTACCTTCATATCCATTACCATGAAAAAATTCATAAATTTGCATAACCCATAATTTATTTCAAAATCATTTGTTCTATGAAATTGTTCAGCAATTACCAACAAAAAACAGTAGGTTTGGGATACTAAGTTTGCAGATGATACAAAACTGGGAGGAGCTGTTGACTCCCTCCAAGGCAGGGAGGCCCTGCAGAGAGACCTGGACAAACTGAAGGTCTGGGCAATCACCATAAACATGAACTTTCACAAAGACAAGTGCCAGATTCTGCACCTGAGATGGGGCAACCCTGGATGTACAGAGTGGGGAATGAAAGGCTGGAAAGCAGTGCCATGGAAAGGGTCCTGGGGGTCCTGGCTGATGGCAAGTTGAACATGAGTCAGCAGTGCCCTGACAGCCAGGAGGGGCAACCCTGTCCTGGGGGACATCAGGCACAGCATCGCCAGCCGGGCAAGGGAGGGGATTGTCCTGCTCTGCTCTGAGCTGGGGCGGCCTCACCTCGAGTGCTGGGGGCAGTTTTGGGTGCCACAATGTAAGAAAAACATTAAACTGTTAGAGACCATCCAAAGGAGGGCAGCAAAGTCAAAGGCCTTGAGTGGAAGTCGCATGAGGAGCAGCTGAGGTCACTCGGTCTGTTCAGCCTGAAGAAGAGGACACTGAGGGGACACATGAGTGCAGTCTACAATTCCTTTCAGCAGAGAGGAAGAGAAGGGGCAGGCACTGGTCTCTTCTCTGTGGTGACCAATGACAGGACCTGAGGTTGTGTCAGGCCTAAGGTTGTGTCAGGGGAGGTTTAGGTTGATATTACAAAAAGATTTTTTATGTAGGGGGTGGTTGAGCACTGGAACAGGCTCCCCAAGGAAACAGTCACAGCACCAAGCCTGACAGAGTTCAAGAAGCATTTGGACAATACTCTGGGGCCCATGGTGTGACATTTCATGTGTCCTGTGCCAGGCCAGGAGTTGGACTTGGATGATCTTTGTGGGTCTCCTCCAACCCAGAATATTCTGTGATTCTTTGATTCTTTGTGCTTTATAGTTTGTCTTCCTTTTAATTTTTATTCAAGTATACAAGTTACTCTACAGTTGTTTAATACTAAAAAGTGACATTTTACATTTAAGGGCAATTAATTTTAAAGTCAGAATTTTCTGCTTCTGCAGTGAGCTAGTCCCAAGAATTACATTTCCACTATTTATAAGTTTTTTTGTTGCATATTCACGTGGGTTTTCACAATACCTAGAATAACTTGTTATCTTGTAGTCCTTAGACTGTACTAGAAAAACATTTTATGAGCCATCCTCAGATATTGAAATCACTCTGCCATTAAAGTGGCAGGATATTTTATTTGCAAAAAACATCTAGGAATACAGCAAAATCCATACCAGAAGCAACATGAGTTTAAGTACACAACAGTTTCATGGTTTGTTTTGGCATTAGATGTTGACAGTAACAGCATTTCAATAGCTTAAGAGTTGTGACCCTATCTTAAGGTCCTCCGGTTCCTTTACTGAGATCAGCATACACTTATATTGCTCTCCTTATCTTTCAGTTAAAGTCTATAGCTATAAAATAGAACACTTTAAAGACAATATAATTGGATAATGATAAATTTTATAGATGTTTTTCTGTACAGAATATGTGACCTCACCTGATGTATAAGTGATTGACAAACTTATTTGCAAGATGTTGAGTAGTTTATCTTTGGATTTTGTCCCAGGTAAATCCAGGTAAGTACAGGACGTATCCAAGTGGAACATTTTGTTGTTTAGCACCACAAATTGTCAGTGTGTTGACAATTTGAAACAACAGTTGATAAAGTGTTGTCATTGTGGGGTTGTTTTGTCTTCATTAGCATATCCGCCTGAAAGATCCTTATTGAAATAATTTTAACTTTTTCTTGCATAATATCTTCTTTGTGATTAAACTTTGACACATTTCTTTGTACATGTTGTATTATACCAGAAAATGTAGGGGAGATGCAACTTATGTGCCAACTTATTTGGCTTTGAGTCATGTATTATAAAGTTAAGTTTTTAGAATCTTTATGGCAATGATTGGGGCTTTTTTATTTTTCTAGGAGCTCCATTCTTTTCCAATCCCTTGATGTAAGATTTTTTTCAAAATGTGATATTGTGTTGCAGTTAAAGATACATTTTCTTCACCTTTAAATCTTCAACTATAACTTTGTTGTCTTTGTAACCATCTTTGCTAAGATTTTTAATTGAATACATTAATTTCATACTACTTTAACTGAAATATAGTAGTTGTCACATTTTATTTTTGGAAAAAAAGTGAAATAAAGGGTGAAACAAAAATTAGGTGGTAAAAAATGGAGAGTTGGATGACTGTGGTGAAAAGGGAAAGGTAGAGCTAAGGGAAGATATGGAAAAATAATAATAATGTGGAAAATTTAATAAAGTAAGAACAAGCTGTTATATCCACAGTTCACTAATAAGAAAAAAATCAAGATAATATCTAAAAAATGTTTATTTTTCCAAAGGAAAATGTTATATAAATAAAACCTAAAAGTAATCTGATGGTTGACAATCTGCTGATCCCAAACCAAACGCCTTCTACAATAGAATAGCTGCTGTTTCATTTATAAATTAACTTGTCTGAAAGTCTTTTAATCCCAAAGACCAGATCATAATGTTCTAAAAAGTATTCTCTCACCTGGATGATGCCATTTGAGCTGTCTCAAGCAGCACAGTGTGAATTTCTGTCAAAAGGGCTGTGATACATTTTACAGTTTTAAGCAGTGCCAGTATATTGGGATATCAAATGCAGTCATGACCTGTAATATGTCTGAATAATAGACTAGCAATGCATGGTAGCATTTTATGGCAAAGACTCTACAACACACACTTGGCTGACAGCCTAAGAGATGGGTGGCAAGGTTTGCTGTTCCCTCTGCCCCACTTGCTGCACAAGCTCACCCATGGATTGGAAGCCCAGTTATTTTCTTTCCTGTTTATCCACCATCAGCAACCAGCAATGTTCTTCTTTCCTGCTCAAGGAGACTTCACCTTATGCCTGTAGTTCTAATGATATGGCTTTTTTTTAATGTATAGTGAGAAGAAAGAAACAAACAAAGCCCACAATTGAAAAGGAGCTCATCCCTAGACTTTTAAGTAAAACTTGGTACAGAGCTAGTAATACCAGTAAGCCTTCATTTACATGAAGCACAGTCACACTAAGCAGACCCATCACCTTCTGTTTGCTTTGCTATAAAAGCACCCTTTGTGCTACCTTGTATTAGCACAGCTTTTATGGGAAAGGATATGCTTTATTAAAACTGTAAATACAGTAACTAACAATGGTAGTATCATAACCTTGTTGAAATGGCTTGCTTTACTTTTAGCATTTGAGTACTTGGACGAGGAAGAAAGAACAATGTGGGACACGAAATCAACAAGCCACATTCAAGTAAGAAAAGTTCAAAACTAACAGTGATGCAAATGACACTTGGCTTTAAGTTCATAGGGAAATTCAATTTATTTGAAAAAAATATCCAGCAACACCCTGTATTCTAAACTACTGTTGATATACAATGCCCTTTGTATTTTCTTTCTTTCTCTGTGAAATTACTTTCTTCAAGCCTGTGTCTGAAGAATTATAGCACATTATTTTACATGTAACCTTACAGCTGAAGTCTGTAGCCTTTGTGTTTTACAAACTATTTTCCTATAAAAAAACCTCTTATTTAAGATTTGTTTCATAGGTCCAAGGTTATATACAGGTTACTACAGTACAGATGCCTAACAAGGTCTGCAAATTAAAACTCCAAATCCTATTTTAAAGCTCTCTGATCTTGTTTAATCAGCAGCATAAGAGTAGACAATTCCCTTGTGTGTGCCAGTTAACTGAATGTTATTGCTTAGATAAACAGTGCACCTATTCTGATTAGGTTCATGTTTATTCATTGAATCAAAGAAAGAAGGGATGGAAACACCTCTGAGGTCATCTTGTCCAATACCTTGCAGGTGTAAGATTGTTCCCAATGGGAACACAAGTTTTGTACACTCCAGCTTTAACCAATTCAAATACGTGGTTTCTGTCTCTTTCAGTGAGAATTGTTAAGCAATTTAACAGACTTAACAGATTTAAACACTTTTATCAGTCTTTAAAAAAAATTTGATGATACTCAGTTTGCATTTGATTTTAAGTTTCTGGCTGTTACACAGAATATGGCTCAAGCAAAGATCCATCTTCCATACCCAGTGCTTAGAAGTAACACTAGACCTTTATGAAAGTCTTATTTTTCAGCTGATGAAAAAGAGACTTTATAAACCTATCTCCTCATGTTTTTTATGTGTTAGTTTTTTTGCTCTGTTAAACATTCTTCTAATTTTGAAATTTCTCTTTCAGTAAAATTTCTTCTTCATCTGCATTGTTAAAAATTTCAATGGTAGCCTAGGGGTTTTTTGGGGGGTGTGGGCCAATTTTTTTTTCATGGGAGTGGGTAGAGGTGGAGCTGTCTTGTTTACTTTCTGTTTAAAATATTTACATCACTATCCTTTTTGCTTTTCATCAAGCTTGTTATAAGAAGCATTTTTGAAAGATCTCAAAACTTGTCTCTGCTTGACTCTGCTTTGATTTCATTGTTACAGAATGTATTTTGAAAAAGGGGGGTAAATATTCCACAAGTATGGCAAACAAGTTTATGAACATTTGAATAGGTTCCATTTGAAATATGTGTTTGCAAAACATACTCAAATTAACTTTGACTTCATAGCTGAAAGTTTCTGTATCAGTATTTACAGATGGCTACAGGCTTTGTCAGGTGGAAGAAAGGAACTTGAGGAACTGCTTAAAAATCTATTGCATCAGCAGTTTTCTGAGGCCTTATTCTGTAGCACTCTTTTCTTAGAAACTGTGTGTCTTCCTCTAGGCACAGAGCTGTTTGCCCTAACAGTCTTCTACATCAATTATATATCAAGCCCTCCACAACCTTTACTTGTGAAGCAATTAGGTATGCTACAAAAACCTAATGCCTCACACAAACTCACAGGAGGGGCAGAAAAGTTCAATCAATGGACAACATGCCATATTTTCAGGTTGTCCATACTCACAGATCTTAATCCTGGTTGTAAGCCTGGAATTCCCTTCTACTACCTCATGATCCCAAGTCCTATCCATCCTCAGCTGGTACTGGGAAGCCATTATTTAGTAAAAGAGAGAAGAGTTTGACCTTCTGTCATGTTAATGGGTAGGGCTTTGGCACTAGAACAGTAGAGAATGCTTTAATACCTAACACCTGTTCCACTGTATAGTTGCTGAATGCAAAATCATATTAGTTTTTGAGTGTCTTCTAAGAAATCAACTTGATTAATATCTGTCAAAACAAATTCCACCTTTTGTTACTTCTACATATACCATGAGTTTTTAAAACATCTCTGCTCCCTTCTTACTTATGGGGTGGATCTGAATGTTAAATCTCAGCCTGTGTGATTCAATAAATACTTTTATCAGGGGTGAATTTTGGTATAAAATCTTGTCAGCTCCTTGTCTTTTACTGAGGCGACTTAGCTTGAGTGTATATTTAGCACTATAAATAAATTAAGTGCATAGATATAAATGGGAAATGAAAAAGAAAAATCAAACTGTTTGCCAATAGAAGAACAGCATAATCCCTTCCTCCTAAAAATCAATTTTTATGGGGTTTTCATTTTGATAGAATAAGGTCAGTTAGACATAATCATCTTTAGCTTCCAACTCACTAGTATCTGCTGCAGTGAAATAAAACCTGCAAACTCTCGTTTTATGCAGAAGGTGAAACTGAATTACCATACTGGTGCCTCGAAGTCTAAATGCTCTGAACCGAGCACAGAGAACTGCATTGGATCAATGGACAGGATTTCTTGGGAATCCCTCTGTTTTACAGTGGCAATTTTTGTATTTTCAGATGGCAGTGGAGGAGATGGCTGCTCTGTAGGGTGCAGCCACATTTTCAGCAGTGTCCTCAACCAGAGGTTGTGCAGCATGAATGCAAGAATGTTTGCCAGGGCATAAGGGGAATAAAGATGAGAAGAGGAAGGCCCTGTCTGAACAGTCATCAGTGTTACTATCTGAATATTTGCCTGACCAAGAGGTGATGATTACTTAGAAGCTATGAACTGCTCTTAAATAGGTCTCCACAACCAGCCCTCCTATCCCTTACCCCTATCCCCTTGTTTTAGGGTAATCCAAATGTGGTCCCACATCATATATCAAGGACAGACAGTTAAAAAATGCACTCATTCCTCCTGACTGCTCAGAGTACCTGTGTTTCCTGGCAGTCAGAGAGACAGAAAGACATCATCACAGAAATGTTTCTATCAAAGCTTTGGCCCTGGCTCTTTATTACTGAAACTTGGTGATGCATAATGGCCCAGAAGCTCCTGACCTTGAGTACCAGTGCTGAGTACCACCTGTACACAAGTCTCAAGCAGTAAAACATGGTTGGATGCTTTTAAAAAGCAATTGCACTTAGGTTTATCATCACCTGAGTTCTGATACAGTACAGGAAAGAAAAAAAGCTGCAGTCCATTATTAAAGTAACTGGGGATGAAGACTAAAGGCTGAATCAAGTGCTCTGTAGCTGGGGTTGCATCAGTCTTTTTTAGTTCCTTAGTGGCAGGTGTTTTGAAAGAATCTAGAAAATAGAATCCATTTGTTTTGCTTTTAACTCTTATGGCTCTTCTTAGTTTTCTTACACTGGTTACATCAGTTGTGCCCTATGTACTTCAATGATGTGTGATCTAATAGAATGGGATTGTGTCCATCCATATTGAATTTTGGGGAGAAGAAATTTTGCCTAATGCAGTCTACAAAGAAACCAAGCGCAATAAAGTGCAATAAAATGTCAGAAGACAGCAAGTTGGAGAAAAAATGGCTACTCTTGCTTAGACTCTATAGTTTTTATTCATCTGATAAAATAGGTCTGTAGGTTGTCTAGTATGTGGAAATTTTTCAATATGGATAAAAACTGCAAAACTAATATTAACACAAAGAAAGAAAACTTAATTAGTCAAATGAAATCCAGAGATTTACTTTAAGAAAGAAAAACTAGTATAAAAACATAATAGAATGCATTAACAAAAGCAAATACAGTTGTGAACAGGATACAGATTATATACGGTTATAAATAAGCAATGGGCAGAGGCAATGGGACACTCAGCAGTATATTTTCCTAGAAGAGAAGGCAAATTAAGTTGTAATAAATTCCCCCCAAATGTACAGGTTTGTAAGAGAAAAAAAAATTCATTTTAATAGAGTTGAATGGTATCACATTAGAAAAATGGGGAGGCAATGAATTTGTTTGGTCCTATCTGCCATGAGACAATGGATTAAATGCAACAGTGTGAATGCAGAAAATAAGTGACCTACCTAACTATAGTGGAACTTACTGCCTTCAGTTTCCAAGGGAAAAATAAAAGCTTCGTGCTGTTTCTGCCGGCATTTGAACATTTGGATACAGTGCAAAAGCATTTCCAGTAACAGTAGATTGGCAATGCAAATGAGAAAAAAATGAATATGTTGCTGTACTATAAAAATTTGCTTTTTATTTTTAAAAATGTGAGGCATCGCAAGCTTATGTACATCGGCTGATAATGAACTGAAAAGTAGTAGATGAGTTACAAGAGGAAGCAAAAAGATCAAAAAGCCTAGCCTTGGATTGACAGTGAAATAAGTGGTTGTTTTAGGGCAGCTGTATGACAGGCTATTAACACTTCTCCTTCACTAAGTTTCGCTGTATTCATATGTAAAGTAGAGCATGAACAGCAGAGTAACATTATAACAAACTAATCAAATTATTGCTGGTGAAAGCAGATCCTGGCACATTAAGTAATCTCCTTTTTTCTTATGATACTTGTCACTTCAGGGATTTTCTGATTAGTATAAGGAAACAACTTATAAAATCCATTCCCACTCATGGTACTTCTAGATGTAGTACTTCAAGAATGGGGCAGTAATCTTCTGTAGATTACATTTTTCACTGCAGAAATGAAAAATACCATTAACATAATGTAACTGACCTTCTTAAGGTTTGTACTGCTGATCCCTTGCAGGGGTCAGCACTAATACAACATCTGTATATTCAATCCAAAACATTCTTATCTTCTTTACTTTGGCAATACTTACATTTAGTAAAGCACTCACAATTTTTCTTCTGCTCGTATCCTAGTAATCCCTGACACCAACATCAGAGACCATTGAACCGACTTCCTGGACTGACTGGAGCCCCAGTCCTCTTTGTAGAGAGCAATAGTGATCCTGCCCACCAGGCAATACTGTTTTAGGATGCTTTGGTATATTGGGAGTGCAATATTGTTATTGTCCAATGTACTGGTTAATCACTGAAACTCTGGTGGTATCCTGTAATTTCCTACACCTAACCAGAAGTGGTAATAGTTCCTAAAGCTGAAATCCAGCTGCACTCATCTGTTGGGAAATGGCCATTTCTGGCTGCACAGACATAAGGTATAAGTGAGCAATCCAGACTCCATAGATAAGTGTTAGGCCTCTGCTCAAGGCTGTTCTCAAAACAACTGTGGAAAGGGAGACATGAGAGCTGTAAACAAAGTGCAGGTGTCTAGAGATTAGCTTGGCAGAAGAAACTGTTGATGTTATTGCCTTCTGAGACCAGTCTGTGTTTTAATTAGATTAGAGAAAAATCCCGTGTGAAACTTCTGTAAGTGAATAATATTTTGAGCACGTAAGGTAGTATAAGTATGTGCACTGTCTGACAATAAACGAGCTTGATTTATGAACCACATTGGCTCGTCGTCTTGCTCCTCTCGCCGACAAATGGTGACCCCGACGTACGGGACGGAGACGCGCAGGACCTGACCGGCGGGATCGAGAAAACACCAGTAGCAGCGACCGGGGAGCGAAAATCTATACCCTTTACACAGCGAAGAGAAGATCCGAACGCTTAGACCTCGGAGAGGGGTCCGCCGCCCGAGAACGGCTACACTCGGAAAGGCTGCGGGGCGATCGCGATCGGCGCATAGACGCAGTGCGGAAAGACGCAAAAGGGCCAGCGCGGAGGGACGTGGAGGCCACTGCGATCAGCCTGGAGAGGTTAACCAGCTAGACGGAAATGGATTCGCAGGTAGCCGTAAACTTATTAACACGCTTTTTAGAAAAGCGGGGAGTTAGCAAAGACACCTTAAAACAGGTGACAGGATTAGTTACGTTAGGTGTAGAAAAGAGTTGCTTCAGGGACCCTAATACTATCTTTGACCTGCCTGAATGGCGGAAATATGGAGATCAGTTGTTTGAAGGAATTCTAGACAGCAACAAATCATGCACGAAACTTGGGAAGCCCTGGAGGGAGGTAACGACTTGTTTGCAGAGGTACCAGACTGAGAAAAAAGTTGCTGCCGTAGCCATGGAAAAGTTAGAAGGGGTCGCTGAAGGGAGCGGGGGGACCCCGGGAGGGGAGCACCCTATCCCGGGAATGCTCGGCATTGGGAACGAAACACCTAGCTTGCCGGCCGTAGGGAAGTGTGTGGTTCTGGGGGTGCAAGGGTCGCCGCCCGATCGCGGCGCGGCCCCGGAGGCGGGCGCTCCTTCCGCGGAGCAAGCGGCCGCCGCGGCGCGCACGGAGCTAGCGGCCGCCGCGGCGTCCGCGCCGCCGCAGCCGGAGGAGGGGTCTCTGCCCCTTCCTTGTGCGCCGTCCGAACCACCACAGGGGGACGATCAGCCGGCTTTGCCCCCCACCCCGGGCGATTTTATGCCTTTTCGCACGGGGCCAGAAAGCGGTGTCCTTTCTCGGCGGGAGCAGCCGCCCGCACGCCAGCAGCCGCTTGCGCCCTCCCCCTTGCTGGGTGGAGGCGGAAGCGGAGGCTCTGCTCCGTTTCGCGTTGGGAACGGGAGACGTAAAATTAGCTGGGCGAAAGTGGAGCAGAAAGCTTTGGAAGAGGGCGATGTGAAACTAGCTCAGGATGCTAGAACTTTGAGCCGAGCAGAACTGGCATTTCCAGTGCTGTTTGAAGCCCTGCAGGATGGCAGGCAGCAAGCGACTCACACGGCAATCGATTGGAAGTTACTCACGCAGTTACGTACCACAGCGAGTCAGTCTGGGCTGCACGGGGAGCCCACCAAAATGATGTTAAATTATATTTGGGGAAGCGTTATACTGTGCCCCGAGGACATCAAGGGAATTGTTAAGATGATCATGACCCAGTCGCAGCAACTGCTGTGGCAAGCTCACTGGCAGCAGCTTTGTAACGAGGTTGCTAATCAACCTCGGCAAGAGGGTGACCCCCTGCGGGGAGTCATTCCTGAACAACTTATGGGTCATGCACAGTGGTCCACTATCATAGCGCAGCTGCAGTTAGGGCCTGACATTCTGCTAGAATCTATGCGAACAGCAAAGGAAGCTATAGACAGTGTACGTACTGCCCCCCCCACACCCTCCTATATGGCCATTAAGCAGGGCAGAGAGGAATCATTTGCTGCCTTTGTGGACAAGGTCTCCGAAGCTATTACAGCTTCTGGGGTACCTCAATAGATACAGGCAGCACTGTTACGCCAGTGTGTTCTCGAAAACAGCACTCAGCAAACAAAAAACATTTTAGTTACACTGCCTGCAGATGCCTCCATTGAAGTCATGTTAGAAAGGATGAACCGAGTGCCGGTGGGGATGCATACATTTCTAGCTAAGATGGTCACAGCCATGGGTGACAAAATAGAAGAAAAGATAGCCCAGGCTCACACGCATGCTTTTGCTGCGCTCCAGCCACTTCGACCCCTTAGTAAAGTGGGGGGTGAGTCAGGAGTGCTCAAGTGTTATAAATGTGGAGAGAAAGGGCATGTTAAACGACAGTGTTCTCGTCCAGTCTGGTGTAACCACTGCAAGACAGGTTCCCACTCCACACTCGCCTGCAAACGCTCGGGAAACGGGAAGAAGAGCGCGCATGGCCGCCGCGCCCAGACAACAGTAGCGGCCCCGGCACTCACTGCGCCACCACCGACAACACCACTCACTGCACCACCACCAACAACAGCGCCCTCGTCTGCCGCCGTTCCAGTTTACAACCCGTCCATCCAGCCAACGCCGTTCAGCCAGCAACCACCCTTACCCCCGCCACAAGAGGAAGCCTCGGATTGGACCTAGGAACAGCAATAGGCATCACCATCACGGACCTCCGCCCTGTGAAAATCCCCTCGGGTGTTCGTGGCCCTGTGATTGTAGACAGCCAGCCCGTGGGTGCGCTTTTAGTCGGCCGCTCTTCTGCAAGCATCAAAGGACTGTTTGTCTTACCTGGTATCATTGATGCTGACTTCACTGGTGAAATTTGTATTATGGTACAGACTCTGTTTCCTCCTTTGTACATACCCAAGGGCTCCAGGATTGCTCAACTCGTGCCCATTCCGCAAATGGTTGCTACAATGCAGAGACATTCTGAACTTGCCAATCGGGGGCCCCGTAGATTTGGTTCTACCGGGGGCCTGGCAATGCTAACTATTCCAATGACTGAACGACCAGTTGTTGACACTACCTGGTCACACAAAGGTCAGACACTGACCCTGCCTGCGCTTCTTGACACGGGAGCGGACATTACTATCATGTCAACATCATGTTGGCCTGTGAACTGGCCATGTCACCACACCCTGAATAGAGTTGAGAGTGTGGGCGGTGCTGCTTCTGTTCAGCGCAGCTCCAATTTAGTTCAGGTGGTCGTCGACGGACGACGAGCCTCCATTCATGTCACCATCATGCCACTGCCCAGAGGAGTGAACGCTTTGGTTGGCCGGGATGTCCTGGACCAGCTGGGCCTTGTCCTCACGAACCAGGCTTTTTGACTGCGGTCACTGCAAAGTGGACTTTCCCGATCCGTCTCGCTTGGAACACCGATAAGCCTGTCTAGATCGAGCAGTGGCCACTGAAAAAGGAAAGTCTGGACCAGGCACGTCACTTGGTGCATGAACAGTTGCAACAAGGACATTTAAAGCATTCTACTAGTCCCTGGAACACACCCATTTTTGTCATCAAGAAGAAATCTGGGAAATATCGCTTGCTACATGACTTGAGAGCTGTTAATGCTCAGATGCAGGCCATGGGTGCTCTTCAACCTGGCCTCCCTAACCCCGCAATACTTCCTGAGGGTTGGCACATGCTCATCATTGATCTCAAAGACTACTTCTTCACTATTAAGCTGCACCCCGTTGACACTGCAAGATTTGCATTTACGCTGCCCACGCTTAATAAAGAAGCCCCTTTTAAAAGATTTGAATGGACCGTTTTGCCCCAGAGAATGCGGAATTCCCCCACCCTTTGTCAGTTGTTTGTCGCCAATGCGCTTCAGCCCATTCGTGCCGCTTAAACAGACACAATGGTGTATCACTACATAGACGATATTTTGTTCGCCCAAACTCATTCCTTTACGGAGGACCAGTTTCGTTTTTTGGAGCAGCAGTTGCACAGCCAAGGCCTTGTTATTGCCCCTGACAAAATTCAACGTGGCCCGGCCTGGAAGTACCTCAGCTGGCACATCACTGAAGGACAGGTGCGACCACAAAAGCTTCAACTCTCAGTACACATCCGGACCCTGCATGATGCACAGCGCCTTCTTGGTGACCTTCAGTGGCTGCGCCCGGTGATTAGTATCTCCAACGACGATCTGGACGTCCTTCGGCCGCTGCTGAAAGGCTCCGACCCTGCACGGGCAGTGTCCGTCACCCCTGCTCAGCGACAGACAATCCAAAAAATCAGCACGCAAGTGGCCGAGCGTTGGGTCGATCGACGTGACCCAGACGTCCCAGTAGACCTCACCATCCTGAATGGCAGCGCACAACTTGTTGGTGCACTTACTCAGTGCAAAAAGAAAAAGGGGGAGAAGGTGAGGTCAGAAAATGTGAAAGTACTGGAATGGCTGTTCACAAGCATCCAACCCGCAACAACAATTCAACAAAAAATTGAAAATGTAGCTGAACTGATCCAAAAAGGCCGCAGCAGAATCGTACACCTAACAGGCCAGGAGCCGGGGACAATCTTCTTGCCAATGAAACGGAAAGATCTAGAATGGTATCTACAACACAACCAGGCCTTTCAAACCAGCCTGTTGACTCAAGCTGCAGCAGTCAACATAGAACCGCTGCAGTCCACCACCTTGCGCTGGATGAACAACCAGGCCTGGATTCCCCTGCCCAAAAGAAGTGAGCGCCCACTGCCAAATGCAGTGACGGTATTCACAGATGCAGGAAAAAAGTCCCGGCATGCAGCAGCTACCTGGATGTTGGATGGGGAGTGGCACCATCACACACTGACTGCAGACGAACAAGACTCATTGCAAACTTTAGAACTAGCAGCAGTTGTGTGGGCCTTCCTGAACTGGCACTCCACTGAGTTAAATGTAGTTTCTGATTCCATGTATGTTACGGGCATTGTACAACGTATAGAGGATGCCCGCCTTAAGGACTGTCAAAATAAGCGGTTGTTTGAACTGCTGAGAAGATTACAAACTGCAATTCATCAGAGAGAGAAAGCGTATGCGGTGATCCACATTAGAAGCCACAAGTGGGTGGAAGGCCTTGGAGAAGGAAATGCAAGAGCGGACCAATTAGTTTCTGCGGTCGTGCCAGTGGATGAGTTTTGCAAGGCCAGAGAAGCTCATAGTACCTTTCACCAAAATGCTAAAGGACTTTTTCGCCAGTTTAAGATAACAATGCAGGAAGCAAAAGGTATTGTGAAAGCCTGCCCCAGCTGTAGCCACCATGGCCCAGGGCTAGGGCTTGGTGTGAATCCCCGGGGCCTGGGCCCGTGTGAACTCTGGCAAATGGATATCACCCACGTGCCGCAGTTTGGCAGGCTGAAGTGTGTGCATGTTACCATTGACACATTCAGTCGATTTGTTTGGGCAACAGCTCAAACAGGGGAAAAGGCCCTCCACGTCCTGCGACACCTGACTTGTTGCTTTGCCGTAATGGGAGTTCCTTCTCAATTAAAAACGGACAATGGGCCCGCATATGCCAGTGAAAAGATGCGACGTTTTTGTCAAAAGTGGGGAGTGCAACATACCACGGGCATTCCGCATTCGCCTACCGGACAGGCCATTGTTGAGCGGACAAACCAAACCTTGAAGCGGTACCTAGATAAATATGCTGACATCCATGATGTTCAAGAAAGACTGTTGAAGGCGTTGTTCGTGCTGAATCACTTGTGCATCTTTTCTGATCAAGATGCACCCCCAGCACAAATCCACGGACGTGTCCCTTCATCTAAGGATGAAGAGCCAATGCTAGTCATGTACAGAGACCCACAGACTGGCATGTGGCAGGGCCCTGCAACAGTAAAATATGTGGGCCGCGGTTACATGTGTGTGCTTACTTCCACAGGGACACAGTGGATTCCTGCGAAGTGGACCAAGGCGGTACCTTCCTCTGCTGTTGCTCCTGATGGTGACCGGAGCGCAAGGGATGACCGATTACCTGCCTCCACAGCCCAAGACCAACGTATGGGTGACGATGGCTAATCTTACGGGACAGGATTCTATTTGTCTTGCCTTAGCCTCGCCTGGTAACCCGTTTTCCACCTGTTTAGTTGGTGTTCCTATAGATTACTGGCCCTGCCCATTTGCAACACCTACGTGTCAAAACGCCAATCTCAGCCGCACGGTGGATGCTTGGGACACCTGGGCGCCTTATTTGCCCCTTGCACCAAGTGAGCCACAAGAACTAGAACTATTAGGGGCTGTGCGAATGGATGTGTGCGTGAATTTTAATTGGACTAGCACTCAAGCCCGGATCGATGGTACCGCGACAAATGTGAACTCTAGCCTTTCAGTGTATAGAGACACTCGTGTATGGTGCAATTATACCTCCCACAACATTTCCCATTCTACTAATCAACCCTTGAAATTACCTAGTGGTGTGTTTTTCATTTGTGGAGATCGAGCCTGGCCAGGTATCCCCTCCAAGATAAAAGGGGGACCTTGTTCTCTTGGAAGGTTGACATTGCTGACCCCTAACACCTCGATGATTCTTAATAAGCTTCGACATCACCATCTCAGGCGCGTGAAACGCTTTGTACACGGCTTTGCTGCTGATTGCAAATCTAATGTCGAGTTTTGGTCGCCTGCTGCTATTATTGCAGCCTCCTTCCTTGCTCCAGGAGTGGCCTCGGCTGGGGCCTTGGCCCAGTTGAACAAACTAGGTTGTTGGCTCTCCAAACAAACAAACGCTACATCTAAAGCCATTTCAGACTTGTTGCTTGATGTGGATTCTGTGAGACACGCCACGTTGCAAAATAGAGCTGCAATAGACTTTTTATTGTTGGCACAAGGACATGGGTGTGAAGAATTTGAGGGAATGTGTTGCATGAATCTCTCTGATCATTCCAATTCAATACATGCACAGTTAAAAACTTTGACTCAGCTCACCCAGCAGTTGCAAGTGAGCAATGACTTAGGAATAGCTAAATGGTTGTCCTCATTGGGCATCACAGGTTGGATCCAAACCTTGTTATTTGAAGGCCTTCGATTGTGTGTTGTTATTATTGTGTTTATAATAATTGTTAAGATTGTGTATAGCTGTTTAATGAAACAAGTAACCAAAGTGACCCACAATGTTTTGCTTGCCAAAGAGGAACAAGGAGGAATTGTTGAAGAATGGCTCCATGATCAGGGCCATGGGTCGCTAGAGGGTTTGTGCAAAGAAGACCCAGTTTAACTGGGAAAAGACTGAAGTAGATAATAAGAGTAACATTGCCTTTAAGAAATTGATTGACTGATATAAGTTTTAAAATAGATGATAAATGAAGTTTATAAGGATAAGATTGATAGTTTTAATAGTTATTACAATCATAAGAGTAAAAGTGCCATAAGTTCAGTTAAGTTTAAGTGTTGCTAAATTTAAGTGATGTTAGGTTAAAGTTTATTGATTTTAAATTCTGTTAAGCTCTATTAAGGTTAGGTTCTGTTAAATTTAAGTTCTGCTAAATATAAGTGTTAAGTTTAAGTGAAGTTAAGTTTAAGTGAAGGTAAGTTTTAAGGACTGTTAAAGTTAAGTGCTGTTAAGTTTCATTTCTGTTAAGTTCAAGTGTCAATTAGTTTATAATGTTAAGTATTTATAAATAATAGAAAAATGTAAACATGGTCTGGATTGCTCAAAGAAAAGAAGGGGGATATGTTGGGAAATGGCCATTTCTGGCTGCACAGACATAAGGTATAAGTGAGCAATCCAGACTCCATAGATAAGTGTTAGGCCTCTGCTCAAGGCTGTTCTCAAAACAACTGTGGAAAGGGAGACATGAGAGCTGTAAACAAAGTGCAGGTGTCTAGAGATTAGCTTGGCAGAAGAAATTGTTGATGTTATTGCCTTCTGAGACCAGTCTGTGTTTTAATTAGATTAGAGAAAAATCCCGTGTGAAACTTCTGTAAGTGAATAATATTTTAAGCACGTAAGGTAGTATAAGTATGTGCACTGTCTGACAATAAACGAGCTTGATTTATGAACCACATTGGCTCGTCGTCTTGCTCCTCTCGCCGACACTCATCCACCTTTCCGAATTACATTGTTCTCATGAACAATGTAGAGACTCTAACCAGCAAATCTGTCCAGTGATAACAGGGGTCTGAATGCTGATCAACTTCTAAATTTGGCCTCTTATACCAGTTTCAAAACTGGTATTTTGTTTCAGCTGCATTAACTTTTAAGTGGTGTAACACTGAAAATATCAAAGGAATTGCTCCTCCTTTGCACCACTAGGAGGGAAGAGAGCACTGCCATCTATTCTTGCTTTTTAGAGTATGCCATTTGCTTTTTTAAAGCCATGTACTTAGTCTGTATTTCTAAGTATAATGTTTTATCCTTTACTAAGCAATTTGAAGTGTTAACATAGAAAATATGCTTTAAACATAAAGGTACATTTAACAAAGCTCAGTATGACTTTCCCCTGGCATGAAATTAATTTTTTATCACTTGGGAGTATATCTTCTTGCATAATAAAAGCAGATAATGCATTGATGTTTAAGACTATTCTTGAAGAGCTAGAATAGAATATATTGAAGTGACTTTATTGCACCAAAATGCCTATGGTTTAGATGATTTCCAAGGAATTTCAAAGCACACAAGTAAGCAAACTCTACTCTGGAATAATTTGGTTTGAATCCAAGTTTCTTTGAAAAATAGATGTGAAATGATACTAATCTTAATGGTTTACAGCAGATGACTGGAATGGGCATTATTTGCCACAGAATATAGGAGGCCAGACCTGTGAGGTGGGATGGTGCAAGAGTCCCAATCTACATGTGAGGTTTTTAATTTTTATCAGCTCTATGATTCTCCTAATTGTGCCTCGTTTGCTCCCTCCTTGGGTTGCTCCTCCCAGCCCTTTTTTGTTGTACTATGGATGGAGAAAGAGACCCGACTTATAGAGTTATGCTGTCCTCCTGGGCATTCAGAGATGTGCTTACAAACTTAGGGCCACCATTGGAGGTGCAGCCAGTATCAGCAGTTCCTGCAGGCAGCACCTGCCGGTGCCTGTGGGTTCTGCTTATCCCAGCTGGGCACCATGGTGGAATCCAGGCTGTGGGTGCCAGGGGCTTGGTGAGCAGGAGGGAGCTGGGAGAGGCCCTGCAGAGGCCTTATGCTCAGGCACCATCACAGCATCCTGGACCCCCATGCCTTGATCTCTCAGCCCACCTCAGTACCCACCTCCAGCCCTAGCCCCATTTCTTCACCAGGAAGGCAGGAAGGGAGGACACAGTCCAGCTTGCAGGTATCTGCTGGCCCCATCAGGTGTTTTGAAACATGTAGGACAGTCCTACAAGAACTTGAAGAGCTGCCTTGTATATAAGACTGGTTTACAGAACATACAGCTTTCTTCTATGCATAAAGTAGAAAATAATCAAATACCTTCAGTAATGGAAAATTCTTTCCCTAAAAGTGCTTTGATTAAAGCTACCACTGCTATTTTCTTGATAGCTTTTCATTTGTTTGTTGTTTGATCTGTGGAGCTGACTATAAATGCCTTTATCATTTAGTCCATAATTTCTTCAGTTTAAATGACATGTTATACATCTCAATATAAATTGTAATGCAGTCATTCAGACTGCATGACTGAGACAGCAGTCTCAGTCTCTTTTATTAGTTAATTAATCAGCTCAGAGTGACCTTTCAAAGGTATCCTGGCATCCCAAAAATCCAGCAATTCCCTGAGAGGCAAAAATAGCTTCTATATCCTGGTGATATGATCACCAGCAGTTATACAGACCACTGGGATTACTCACTTTCTTATAAAAAAGCTTATGCTTAAGTATTTTGTTACTGCATGTGCAGAATATACGTGCCACATTCATCTTGCTTACTTTTCTGTGATAATTAATGATTCCTAATTTTACTAATAACCTCTTTCTTTGACAGTTTTTCAGAAAAATAAATATTTTCTGTGGAGAATTTTACATTTGGACTTGGGTCTTTTTATTGAAGTAAACAGCTTTTTCTAAGACACTTCTGTCAGGACACACCATCACTACTTGTTTAGGAATACTCAAGGATGAGAGATTAAAGGAAAAATGTAAGAGGAGCAACCACAGTTTGTGGTTCAGGATATGGAGTAGTTCTGCTTTATGAAATAGAAAGCAAATCTGGTAAGAATATGAAATCTTCAGGCATCATTTTATCCCCAGTGCTCTTCAAACAGCAACCAAGGAATAGAAAACGGCTGTGCTATTTCTCAAGATTGCTTCCTATTTAAATGTACAATAGATTGCTGAGTAACTCTGTCACTGTCAGAAGATTGCAGATGAATGCAGTTGAGAGAAACAAAACCACTTAGCTAATACTCTTTTGAATAAAGATGTATTTAGCAACAGCTGAGAGATGTGCAGGAACCTGACAGGATCCTGCAGCCCGAGCCGGTGAGGCTGACATGAGGGCGTTACCACGCCAGATTTAAATGGCGCCAGGGACCACAGACCACACAGAATGCAGCAAACAGTCCTGGTGAACAACCAGCTGTCCATGAGCCAGCAGTGTGTCCCAGGGACCAAGAAGGCCAATGGGATCCTGGGGTGTTTTAGGAAAAGGATTGCCAGCAGGTGGAGGGAGGTGATCCTGCCCCTCTGCTCAGCTCTGGTGAGGCCACATCTGCAGTGCTGTGTGCAGTTCTGGACTCCTCAGTGCAAGAGAGACAGGGAGCTTCTGAAGTGGGTCCAGCAGAGGGTGAAAAAGATGATTAAGGGACAGGATCATATCTCTCACAACGGCTGAGGGAGTTGGGCTTGTCCAGCCTTCAGAAGAAGCAACTGAAAGAGGACCTCATCAATGTCTGTCAGTGTCTGAAGGAGAGTGTCGTGAGGATGGAACCAGGCTCTTCTCAGTGATGCCAAACAATAGAACAAGAGTCAATGGCAGAAACTGGTGCACAGGAAGTTCCACCTGAGACAAAATTCTTTACTGTACAGGTGCCTGTGCACTGGAGCAGACTGCCCAGAGAGGAGATGGCGTCTCCCTCACTGGAGATACTGAAGAACCACCTGGACACAAACCCATGCCATGTGCTCTAGGATGACCCTGCTTGAGCTGGGGGGTTAGACCACTGTGGTGCCTTCCAACCTGACCCATTCTGTGATTCTGTGTTGCTGTGTACTGTTCTCCAAATTCAAACTTCACAGTGAGGCATAACAATTTATCTTACTTTGCCTCTCAGTTCCACAATATGTTTGAATTTCCATTAGGCTTTGGCAACCTGTTCTTAAACGTAGCGCATACTTTGCTCAGTGATTATGATGATAAATTCTTTGTAGAGGGAATCTGCAGGTGAGACATAGTGTGAGACTGCATATGAATCTCCTGGCAAATAGGCAGGACTCTTCCCTGTTTCTCACAGAGCTGTCAAAGAAACAATTAATGTGTTAGTGTGATCTTACACTGTAAAGCGTCTTATGCTGCTGGCAATAATTATGTGCCTCAGCTGAGTAATTTTTTTTTTTCTGAAGAGAATGAGATACCAGATAAATTGCAGCCAGTGAAATCAATAGCTTTTTATGCAAGGTCTGAAAGGCCATTTTCTTATGTTTTCCCTCTTCTGTGGAGAACAGTCATCAGAGTAGCTGAAATATGTCTGCAATAAATGCATTCATTTCTGTAGTTTTGATATGGGCAACAGTCTTATACTTTGCTAGGGAAACAGCAGGTCTGCTTTTTCTATTCCTGTTTTACCAGATTTCTTTTACCTTGCATTAGGAAGTATAACCTCTCAGGAAACACGGCTGATATATGGAGATGCATGAAACTTGGGTGCCATTATAACATATTCAAGGACAGAATAACCATACTGATGCTAACTTTTCATGACACCTCTCCCGTGTTCTGCATGCTAAAAAGACAGCACTAGAAAATGTCTGAAGTCAACCCACACTACTGGTTCATACCTAGAGAAAGGAAGCATGATTTTCCTCTAAAATTTACTGATCAGATCATGTAATAAATTTTCCTGTGCTATTTAAACCGTGTAAGTAGTTAAAAATATTCCTCAATTTCTGAACTAAAATTAAAAATCAAATGCATGCGATATGGCATTTGTTGGTAGACTTAATATAATGAGTAGTTTCAAAGATATGATGCTTGATGAGAAATCTGAATGAGCAGTTCTGTAGCCATTATCTACAGTGAGCTCTGTCAGATGACTGAGGATGTGTTAGAGTAACTTAAGATATTGTGGTGCTTTTTCTTGCAAATACAATGGTAGTAATGCAGTCACAAAGCCTGAGAACTGTGATGTCTGGAGGTAGCTTGGGGTTTATCTTGTAGTTATTCAGCATTGCTAGAACTAGAATTTTACTGAAGTGTTTGCTAATAACTAGGATTATTAATCTGACTTTTTTAATATTACTCTGATATCAGAATACTGATACATTTATAGAAGAAACTGAATATCTAAAAGACTGATGTTACAAGGCATGACAAAAAAGGCACCAGAAGTCTTTGGGTTAATCCCCTGGTGTTGCAAATTAATCATGCTGTGTGTCTAAATCCTCTCTAAATTAATTTTTATATCTATAACTTTCTACTACTGTTCAGAGTTCTTCAGATTTGAACATCAAGAGATTGCAAATTCCTTCTTCTAAATACAATTCCATTCCCAGAAATCTGTTTTTTAAAGCCTACCACCATGCAGTTCTAGCCCTATTCTACTTGAGTGTAATGAGACCTATACAGTTTTACTAACTTCCTCTGTCAGTCATATTTCCCTATAGTAATTCTGGAATACATTGGTTAGTTTTAGATGTGGTTTAAAAAGGGTATAGTTTTCTAAGTTTTATTTTCAAAGATTCCTACGTATTTTCTGAGAAGGATAGTTGAGTACAGCAGAGATGCAAACCAGTGACCTCTGCTGAGAGGAAAAACAAACAGAAATAAGTTCCTGATAGACCTGGAGAGGCTTATCAGTGTGTGTATATACCTTTGGTCTGCTCACAGTGTTCCTCTCTTTTTGCCTGCTGGAGTTGTTTTAGAGAATTGACTTGATTCGTTTGAGGTATAGAGGGAAGGTGTGGAATTGAGTAGGACAACTAAGGATGGAAATGCTTATGTGTTACTGTTCATGGTACAAAAAAAAAAAAAGTTTTTATAAAAGCCTTCTTTCAAGCATTAGTTTTGTCTTTCCCATGAGACCTTGTCTAAACAGTAAGATAAAAAGATAGCACATCACCGGCAACGTTCACTTTTGTTGTTTTCTTTTTTTGTAATAAAGATGAGTTAGAATGAGCAGTCTTCTGCTGTTCCTGAACCATGCTTAGGGTAATTTGTCTTCTGAGGCTTGTGACTAATGGCTTAAACATGACAACATTCACAAGTGTTTATTTCCATTTTGCAGATTTATAAAGGAACTAAATCTGTTCTATGTAAACAAAGCAAGATGAAATCCTTGTTTATGATCTATGTATAAAAAATGTTAGGAGAAGAAGAAAAAGAAAGAAAGCTAATAAAATTGTCTTAGGGCCATAGCACTTTCACTTTGAAAACAAGCATAAAGTCTGGAAGTTAAAAGCTTGCCTCAGGCATAGTGCAGAATATCATGAAGCAAATTCAGAAGCTGGAAGCCTCAGTCCTGGATCATTTTTATATATGGAGTCAGTCTAATATGGCAGCAGTGTCCTCCTTCCCAACAAAGTAAGTTGTATTGAACACAGGTTAACTGAGAACCGTGTCTATTTTCATGCATCTTGAGCTTTCCCAAGATAGCAATGAAAGCTTAAATAAGGAAGTTCAGAGTAAGAGCACTAACAGAACATCAGCAGAATACTACCTGAGGAAAACCAGTCACCACCCATCACTGTTTCAGCTGCTTTAGTCATTAAGTCTAAAGAAAGTATTAAATTATAAAAAAATAAAATACTTTTGGAACAATAATGGGGACACAAGTATTCCTGAATAATTTTGGAATAAGGATGAATATGTATTTTATACTGTAAGAAAGTCATCCCAGCTTTAAAAATCACAGAAGTAATGATCTTTATGGCTTAGGTTTACCTTAATACAAACTAATTGCTCAGTATAAAACTTATTATATCAACACCTCCTTTTTAGTTTTCCACCACTCTTTGAAGCTTTTTTTTTGTGCCCTTTTCCTCAACTGTATCACAAATTAATAAAAGTACCTTTTACCTTGAATTTGAATTCATTTTGGTAATTTCTTTAAACAAGAGAATAGCAAATATGCCTTATCTCTTCAAAATATAAGCCAGCTAGCTCTTTTCTATAGAATGAATGTCTCCCATTCCCTGCCATGAATACAAATTTTGGGCCGTGTTCTATTAATGCATTGACAGTACACTTTGAAATGAAAGTGTACTTTGGAAAGTAAGAGAAATTTTGCTCTGAATGATAGAAGAAAGAAAAGCACTGTCCTTGAAACAGCAAGCGCTAGTCACTGGAGCATGTGACACCCCAGATGGAAATACTATAGGGTCTGTTCGTTTTGCCTTTGAACAGTCACTATATTGAAATAAAATGCATTAATTGATCATGTTGATTACAAGTAAATATTTGATCAATCTAAACTGATTGATCTGCTGAAGTACGAAAATAGCTCAAAGCAGAATGCAGTTGAAGTTTCCTTTCACAAAGCTGGCACACCAAATAGTTGTTTCTGAATACATCCTAGGGACCTAACAATGTATTTGATCCACTTTCTCTATATTGCATCAAAAACTTCATTCTAAGAGTTCTGCAGCAGAAAAATAATACCAGTGATTTAACCTTATGTAAGTTGTGAAGCTGAATGAGGAGGAAATGTGTCTTCTGTCCTCCACAGAGAAAACCTCTGCATGTTAACTGTAGTTGTGGTTTTTATCTTTGAGCGTAATATAATTAATTTTACAATTGTTTTCTTCATCTTGTTAATAACAGTGCAGATAATTGGTGTGTTTGTTTTGTTTATAAAGTTCAAACATGCATATACTATCCTTATGAGAGCAAGGTAGCGTTACAACAAATTGATTCAGAATGAGAGCTATAACATCATCAGAAAATGGTGCATTTTTTTTTCTTTTAACGAAGTGGGAGGAAATAATGACTTTTGTTACTGTTCTTGGCTAAAGGCCTGGTGGTTAAAAGCATTTTGTGTTTGTTTTCTATAGAATTCATTATCAGAGCTTTGCAATCTTACATTAATCTCCATAAGCCTGATGATAATTACTGTGGCAGGTTTGTGGGTGTAGAGAGAAGGAGGCAGAGCACTTGATCCAGCTTCCATGGTTGCTAGGGCAAGAATCTTATTGTCCCTCATGTGATTCTGTGAAAGTAAAACTGTGCATAATTGCATTTTAATGACAATGAGAACAAGAAGTTCACCTGAAGGTACTGGAAGGGTTGTTGCTGTCCATTCTCTGTTTCAGGTAGCCCTTCCCAATGGAGGTCAGCCAGCTCCAGCAATTATTGCTGCACAGCCTCTACAGCTCTTTGGTGGCAGTTCCTACTAAAGCTTAAAAAAATCCCACACAAACAAAAAACAAAACAAATAAACAAAGCCACAAGACCCCCCAAAAAGCAGCAAAAAAACCCCCATATACATATTCCCTGCTTACCACTGCTTGGGGAAGAAAGGCCTCTATATCTCTTCCCTGATGAGCACTTCTTGTTTGAAAGAAGATTGTGATGGATACACCAGCGAATCAGGGATACTGTCAATGGATGCTGCAGCAAGAGTAGTTATTTGTAGTTACTGTCTTTGAGTGAATAAATATCAATTTGCATGCCCATTATGAGGTTTTGCAAGCATAATGTGTGCAAAAGCATTTATGTCAGGAAGAGTGAGTATGCCTATAAATCTTGAAAGCAAATGTTAAGAACAAAGACATGTTTGAAGTTCTAAGTACATAGGGAAACAGGTTGCTTAATGAGCAGCACAGGGCTTGAATGCTTGCAACACTATTTCCTTTAGGTTTTTGTTCTGCTGTTGTCGCAGTGTTTGAACTTTTCAGATGGTATCCTAAGTGAAATAGCTGCCATTTCTAACAGATCTGTTTTCTCATTCTTTCATCTCCCTCTTGAAAGGAAGGAGGGGGATTAGCTGTGCATTTTAACATTTTTTTTATCTGTTACTGAACATGAGCAAGCCAGCTCCTCCATGATACAGAGTTTGTGGATATTCAATTAACCTTCCTTCCCAGGTGATCATTTCTATCCCTGTGCTGTGGCCTCCATTCCCAAGGCAGAACTCTTTGTGGGGCTGTAATATGATCTGAAGGAGAGAACAAGTGTGGGTTAAGGAGAAAAATACTTTTTAAGTGTAGATTAGTCCCCATATTGCATAATGGTGACTTATTTTCCTACTATATGGATACATGAATATAATTAAAGGACAAGAAACCATGTGACAAAGCACATGTTTCTGTCAGAGGTGGTTTCACTCTTAGAAGTTTGTTTCACTGTAAAGCTGTCATCTTGCAGAAGGAGTCACCAGGGCTCTGCATCCCCATGCTCTGTGACTACTATGACTACACAAACAAGGGGATACCCAATTACCATTTTTCAATAAACAGATTTCTGATAAAAAACATGAATGCAGACAAAAATAATCTTATATTTTCCTTAAAGTTTAATAATGATTTGCAGCCATTGAACCTATATGAAAAAATGTATGAATGTGGCAACATATAAATACTATACAGATTGAGTTAAAAAAATAATTCTGGCAGTGGAATTTGTATCTGTCATTTTTATCAAGCTGAATTTGGCAGGTCATCTGAGAGGAAATTACAGTGAACAATAAGTATTATAATGAAAGCATGGGTAAGGACTATTGTAATATTCTAATTAAAAATATGTGATGGCATTGCAACATTTCTAGAATAAAAGCCTACTGTAAAATGGAAAACATGGCAAAATTCTTTGGACTAAACATAGTAGAGCCTTTTTTTTTTAAATGGACTTGCCCAGAGCATAATAGCTGGTTTAATTAAATGAAATTCCGTAGCACATGTAACCATAATAATTCCAAGCTGAGAAACAAAACTTTAGTGTCATAAATCATTTAACCAACTAGGTATGTTTGAAATGTGAAACTATAGCATGCACATAAAAAAACCGAAATCACATCATAATAGTTCTTGGTGACTAAATATTCTACTAATTTTTAAGGAACTTTTGAGACTTAAATCAGAATTTTTTGCACTCTGAAAAAATTTAGAGTACTAAGCACATAGAAAGTCCTAAGTTAAGATCATGGAAGTGTGCAAGGATCCTAAATGCACTGTGATATGTTTCACAAACTAACAATGGTATTCAGAATTCTGTACATAAAACTCCCACAAATACATGAATTGATGAAAAAGTTAAATGGCCATAACTAAATTTTCTTACATTGGCTAAGAATTTTCAGGTCAAAGCAGATCAAGATATGCAATAATATGCCAGAGCATCATGTCAGGTCCTGGAACTGTTTCACAGCGCAGCAGTGGAACCTTCTGAGAAATCTGCTCATTCATCATTATAGGCTATTCTTCCTTGTCTGGTGGGATACTATCAAGAAAACAGATGAGTGACATGTTAACTGTTTCAGCTTACATTCTTGATAGATAACACATTTTGTTGAAGAATTCTCCATTGATTTCTTCTTCTTTTTTCTATATATTTTCAGTCTTCAAAGAAAATGACAGACTAGATTTAGCAGATTATCTCTTACATGGCCAAAGAAGTCAGCATTTCCTTTTAAATACCATTGTCTACACCACATGCATTTAATTTTTGTCAGGACCTAGATAACAGCTTTAAACTGTTAGTAGGTATTTTAGAGTTTTCACCTTAACATTTCCCATCCCTCAAGATGGGAAGAACTTTTTTTTAGCTCTTGTTTTGTATCTGATAAACTGTAAAATACTGCAGAAGGCTACATGAAAGCACAAGTGAGTAGATGACATTTGACCTGAAGCCCTGCAACTGTTGTGAAAAAGTCAGTGCTGTGATGTGGCTGTTCCATTGTGTTTTCCACAGTTCATTTGGCCTCATGACATGCTCAAATTGAGCAAACCCTTCCTGAAGAGTCGCTCTCACTCCCTTGAAATCTCCAGCAGCAGGGCTCATAGTAGTTAGTATCTCCCTTCATGTTTGGGAAATAGATAGCAGGGGATATTTTTAGAGATAAGGAGCTTCTGGAAATAAGCTCCTTATCATCCCATCAGGCCTCAGCTGGTCAGGCAACTCAGGGCATGCTATAGCGGGGAGTAGATGTCTTTCCTTGATGATGGGAAACAGAATGAAGGCAGATGGGTTCTTTCTCCATGTCTTTCAAAACTTTTCAAGGAACTGTAGATGTGACTCACTGCTTTCAGTGCCCTCCTGTCTCCCTTGATATGATTAACTACCTTTCTAAAGCTCTGTGAATTTCATGAACTCATATTTGCAATATCTGAAAGGTGTTTTTTTGTTTCCTATTGGAGCTTATTTTAATACTTTATAACAAAGCAATACTTGTAGTGTTGGTTTCTGTGTTTTATTGCCTTCAAGTAAATGATAAATAGGCCAATCTCAGAGGTATCTGAGATGGAGCTGGGGAACTCTGTATCTTTCAGGGAAAATAAAGGAAACTTGGAGATTTGATGGTGGCAAAAGAATACAGAACTTCTGTGGAATAAGCCACAGAAAACCTGTCCCACAGCACTGATTACATTACAGAAGCTCTGTAGCTTCTCTCTAGATTCAATAGACTGCCTGGTGTCTGAGGAAACAAGTGTGAGGCCAGTCCCCATTGCTGAGCTAAGAAAACTGTTCAAGCTTCCTTCTGTTTTTTCCTTCTAGGTATCTAATCAATGCAAGAAGGACTGGGACAAGAGAAATCTATTTCTAATATCCAGAGCTGCATGTGAACTATTACTGAATTCATAATAGCTGCCTGTCACACTGCCCACCAGTCCCAGTCATTATCAAGTCAACAGGTTTCAAAGCATCCTGTGGCTCAAAACACGAACACAGAAATGTTAAAAGCAATTTAACAAGATGCCTTAACATAATGTATCAGAAACAAGACACATGATTTTAGTTAGATTTGTAAGCTTAAATACATGTAAAATAGTGTCTGATGAATTTTTTTGTATCGTCTCATATAAAAGACAGCATTGCTTTTCAGCAAAGCTGACATCCTTGGCACTTGGAATTGTTGAAGATCTTCTGCTTCTTAATGATGGATTAAAAATATGGTTTTAGATCTGGAATTTGGATAGATCCTATAGAGACTACTAGAAGTCTGAACTGATCTGTAGTGTTGCAGCACTCAGCTAAACAATGCATACTCACAAAGATTTTTTCACAAAAAATCACATATGCTTGGGAAACTATCATGTTAAAGGGCCTCAAGGAGTTTCAAGGGACAATATGTGCTTTAAATGTGATCGCAAATAATGCAAGTCAGTATTTGACAACTGAAAACAAACAAAAAACCGCCTCCAAGCACAATTTTGCACATATTTAAGCTTATGAATCTAACTACAATAATGTTTCTTGTTTCTGATCCATTATGTTAACACATCTTGTTAAATTGTTTTTAAAATGTTCATGTTTTTAGCTTAAGTATATATTGCAAAATCACTGTTTCTACATGATTATTGTAGATTTCCTCTTAATATTGTTCTCATTTTAAACATCAATATTTGTATTTCTAAGAGCATATGTGGCTATAAAGGAAACTATACTGCTTAGGGTAATGATAGGTTCCTGTTTTCCAAATTGATTTTCCCATGACAAAACCATTACTGTAGAATTTGTATTGCTGCTTTCTGTACAGCAACAAATTGTACTCGCGTCAGGAATATGCATAAGTGCCTTTTTTCCCCTTGTATACAAAATGAGTAGTTTTTTCATTTTCTATTTATAATCCCTAAAAGCAAAACCACTTTCATGTTAGTGCCTTGATGCAGCAAGATAACCAGTAGTGAACCAAACATATTAGGATTTTCCAAGTACCCATCTGACTCAGGGCCTTTAGATATGAAAAACCTTCTCCAAGGAGAGATGAATGTTATCCTGTGGTTTCTACTGGTCTTGCTGCTAAAGTTTAAAATTTTTCTTTAATCTCTACCCTCAGAAAAGGAAATGAAAATTAAGTGTTTATATCATGTTGAAATTCAACAAAAGATCCACATCTGACTTGTATTTGTGCCTTTCAAAAATTGCAGTCCAGTATTACAAAGCACAAAGCTCTTCCTGAGTGAGACTTACACTCATGGAATTCCACAGGAACTTAACCTCAACTGTGATTTGACATCATATTTATGTAATTCATGTTTTCAATGACTTTGATGTGGAATTAAATGTAACCTCAAAACTTGAGAAAGTTATAATATTTTGAATCATTTAGATCATACCTCTATAAGCCCTCTAAAAAATAAAGTAAATGAATTTCCTGAGCATACATCATAGAAATGGCTTAAGCCATAGCTGGCAGCTGTTGAGTGATCTGAATTTTGAGGTAACATATCCTGTTTCTGCAAAACTTGTGTGTTTGACAGCTGCTTAGTATCTTCCCAGTGTAATAGTTTGGAAGATCTCAGTGGCAATCAATTTGCAAAGATTGGTGATGCTTGGGGTGGCTCTTGGTGGATGTTTAAGGAACTTTCTCCGGTTCCTCACAGACTCCAAGGAAATTAAACTTGCTGGGCTTTGGAACCGTTCAATCAGGGGTTCAGCATAGGCAGGAGGAGAGAGTTCCCTGTCCTTTGCAGGATCTAAAAAGCAATACAAAGCACGTCAGTATTAGGATGCAGAAATTAGGATTGTGGTTGCAGACACTGATGAACCACACCACAAGGATGAGCTAGAAAGGGAGGATGAGGAGAATGTTGAGTTAAGGAAGGAGAGGAGAAGAAGCTGAGAGATGACATAATAAGAATTGCCTGAATGGTGCAATCAGAGGGCAGTAGTCAATGCCTTAATGACCTGATGATTAGTGACAAGAGGTTCTCTGCAGGGATCCATATTAGCACTAGTACTGATTAATATCAACATCAGTGGCATAGACAGTAGGGTTGAGAGCACCTTTAGCAAGTTTTCAGATGACCCCAAGCTGAGTGGTGCAGTTGACAGACCTGAAGGATGGGATGCCATCCATAGGGTCCTGGACAGGCTCAAGAAGTGGGCACAAGTGGACCTCATGAGGCCAAGTGCAAGGGACTGCCCCTGGGTCAAGGGAACCTCCAGTAGCAACACAGGCTGGGGGATGAAGAGATTGAGAGCAGCCCTGCCTAGAAGGACTTAGGGGTGCTGGTGGACATGATCTGTCAGTGTGAACTCCCAGCCCGGAAATCCAGCTGTATCCTGCCTGGTCCACATCCAAAGCAGCGTGTCCTTCAGGGTGAGGAAGGGGATTCTGCCCCTTTGCACCACTCTGGTGAGAGCCCACCTGGCATGCTGCATCCAGCTCTGAGGTCCCCATTACAGGAAAGTCATAAAACTGTAGTCCAGAGGATGCGGGAACATTTCTTCTATGAAGTCAGGCTGAGAGAGTTGGGATTGTTCAGCCTGGAGAAGAAAAGACTCCAGGGAGACCTTCCAGTACCTGAAAGGGACATACAGGAAAGATGAGGAGAGACTTTTCAGCAGGGTCTGTTCTGATAGGGCAAGGGGTAATTGTTTTAAATTAGAAGAGTGTGTATTCAGACTACATGGAAGTAAGACCTTTTTTATAATAAGGGTGGTGAAATGCTGCCCAGAAAGGTAGAGGATGCCCTTGAAAATATTCACGGTGAGGTTGGATGGAGCTTTGAGTAACCTTATTTGGTTGAAGATGTCATTGCTCTTTGCAGGGGGTTGGACTAGATGACCTTTAAGGGTAATTTTCAACCCAAACCAATCTATGACTGATCTTTGAGGGCCTTTGAGGGGAAAATCCACTGAACAGATCTTTTCCTTGCCTATGCTGAACACCAGCTCTGATCATGCCTTTATAACAAGGTGGTATTTTCAGTATTGCTAAAATTTATGTCTGAAGTCAGAAACAAATTTTGTCTGAAACTCTGGTGTCATCAGACTGAGTGAAAAGTTGCACCAGTATGTGAACATTTTAAAAAATGAAAGTGAGGAAAATCAGTATATCCAGACAAGTGGATGTATCTCCAGCCATGCTTTCTATGAAATTTTGCTGTGATAAAAGGCAAATTTATTTTCTAGCTGCTTTGCATACTCTACACTTATTTTTTAAGACAATATGGAATTTACTGTTACTCTGAAAGGCTGATTACATAATCATGAAGTATTGTCAGAAGGTTGGGAGGGAAATGTATGACTGTTGGGCTTAATTGGAAGAAATTACTTTTTATTTAAAAAGAAAACCTACTGTAAATAATGAGCCCTAAAGTAATAACATTTTTGAAATACTGTGTTTTATGAATGAAGAAAAAAGACAGACTGTTAGCAGCTGAATGAAAAAATACAATAGAAGTATTTTTTTTCTCATTATGATGTAAAGATCTATCTAGTTTCATGCAAAAACCATGATCTAATTGTGACCTCAGTGTCAAGTTCAGTAAGGCTTACCTTTAAAGGACTGGCCAAGCAGTCAGTTTGTCACCTGAGACTGCTGTACAGCAATGGTCTTCAATCCTCAGATATTTTAGCTGTCTACAGTCATTATGCATCTGGCTTATTTAGTGCTATTATGTATAGAGAATTATTTTGCATTACATTATGAGATTTTCAAACTTTATGGGCCTTTTTGCATTTGATCTCCTGTCACAATTTTAAAAGAACTGATTTTGAGAGAAAAACAAATTTTCCCCAAAGATTATTTGTTCACAAAGATTTTGTTCTTTGTTAAGAAAAGATTTCTTCTGAAAAAAAAAAATCCAAGCCTGAAAACATTTTTTTCACTTTCACACCCACAGATCCATAAACATCTGTGGCAGAAAAACTTTTTAGCTTAATAATGCCAACATGTGATGCTATTTTGTTGGTTTTCCATAGGCCAGCGTTCCCCATATCTGAAAAGCATACCTCTCACTGCCTTGCACCATGAAATAATTGTCAATGCAGTGTTGAAATATCTGTCTACGTGCACATACATACAAAATCCACAGTCTATTACTGTCTTGTAAATATTACTGAAAAGGAAAAGAAAAAAGCCTGTCCACCAATCCCTGTAAAAAAAAAAACATCTAATATATCAGGGGTTTTAGCCATATACATGTGGAGAATGTGAGTGTAAATGGAAAAAGGAAGTTTGTATTTATACAAAACATGCAATGAATGCGAAACCTCTAGAAATTTAAGGAAATGGTTGAGTTTATTTTCCTGGTGAATGATATGTTTTTGCTTGAGAATTACTCACATCTCATTGGTAAACCTGGGAGCAGATAGTTTTGACTTAGTCTACTGTCAGTTCAGTGACTTCAGTAATACTTTAAAGGCTTTAATGTGACTGCACTGAACTGCACAGACTTTAATAGCAGCTTTCAAAAGCAGTGATGGGTTTGGTCTCAAGCCTGACTTGTCACTTAGGACTGGAGTTCTTGTAAACAAGTTTAGCAGATGTCTGTGCAATCACTTCATTCATATAATTCACTCTGCAGAAGTACTTGTTTCTCCTCGGGAAGGCTGAAAAAAGATTATTTGTTTCTATGTGGGCATGCAGCCATGTAGCAGTTGCCCATGGAAGAGCACTACATTTGACACAGAATTTGAAACAGGAATTGTACTATCTCAATGACAATAAAATAACAGAAAGTTTAAGATACAAATTATGTTTGTAAAATTTATTATATACTTCTTGTCTTCCATGCAGTTCAGTGGAGACCCTTGGCAATTGAGGTGTTAGTATTCATTCAATTACTTTTAAATTCAGTAGCCATGTCTTAATCAGCAGAGATCAGAGGGCAATTAAAGTATAAGAAGTGTCTTCTGATCAGTTTTTTACTTATACCAAAAGTACTTTTCAGTGTGGCAAAGTCAGACGTCTGGAAAAAAGAGAGGAGAAATAAAGAAATTAGATAAGAACAACTCAGTGTTGTCGTGATTTTAAGATCTTAATGTGCTACACATTCATCTTCCTTTGTACTGCAAAATCCCTCCCAAGAAGTATTAAAGTAAGGTAGTAAATCAGGATATTAGAAAGCTTAACTCTTCTGCATGGCAGTGATAGACTTTTTCTTTTACTTTCTTTAGCTCCTCTATGCCTGCTTTTGAATTGCATAAAAATAGCTTGGGTCTTTGTAAGCTTGTATTGGAGTCTTTGTCTTTGTGCCACCCTCCAGTGCTGTGAAGGACAGTTTAAGATATTTTCCCTTTCTGTTTTCTAAGAGCCATATTTGTCTTCAGCTCCTACAAGCACTGGCCTGTTCACCAGTACTTAGGCAGAAGTTTACACAGCAGGACACAGTTGCTCCAAAGTGAACAGGAGAATGGAAAGAATTATCCCTACACTTGTCTTAATTGTCCAGCACTCAGGGAATAATGTGCCCTTTCAAGCAGTTTTTGAAGCTCTCCTTCCTCCTTTCACAAAAGTTTTGCATTTAATAGTGGGTAAAGAGGAACTCAACAACAGATTATGGCTTGTAAACTCTAAGGTGGAGGGTTGGGTTTTTGACGGAGACCAGGAGGAGTTATATGACAGCAAAATCTGCTTGAAATGCCTGAAGTTTTTGGGGGGATTTCAAAGGCTGTTTTGGCAGTCTGACAGCTATGTAACACATACTCTGGGAGACACTGCCAGCCCAGCTTGGGTGGAAAGGGGATAGTTGCGAATAGCAGGACCCTAGCATTGCTAAGGCTGACGTACCATGGTACCCAGCAGAGCCATCTCATGTCTCTGCTGACATGGAGACATTACTGGGTTATAGAACACTTGGGGCAGGACACGGTGTGGCCATGGCACTCTGTGACCTCTGCCACCACACAGAGCCAGCGGCCCTAAGCAAATTGAATACATGTGGAGAGGATTCAACAGAAGAGCTTCAGGACAGAGGAGGTTCCATTCTATCTGTTTCCTTCAGTATTTTCTGAGGGTCACATCCTATCTGATTCCGAGTTAGCATTGCTGTCTTGCCAAAACCTAATTAAAATAGAAAACTTTTATTTGTGAGAGCTTCCTTTTAGAAGAAAATGATAATTGGTTGGATAAATCAATCTCCTTCCCTCTTTGAAATTGGATTGTATCCTATATCTTCCAAAACTTACAGGACTCAGATGCCTCTGCAATACTTTCTTGTTTATCCTATTCTCATTTGCACCGCACTTGAATCTTTCTAACCTGTGTTCTGCATAAGGACTTCATGACAGTGCTCTGGGGAAGAGGAGCTCATTTGAAGCACAGAATAAGAAAAATAAACTTATCTTAGAATTTCAGGGATGAGGCTTTGTTATTACCTCAGCCTCTTCTTGAAGGTGGAAAAGAACTTTTCTCTGAAGGTGGCTGTATGGTGCAGGTAGGGTCAGTGTATATATGTATTTATATATATATAAAATATATAAATATATAAATATATAAATATATAAATATATATAAATATAGACAACAAATTTATATCAGTGATATTTGGAATAGCCAGCCCTGTGATGTTTTCTATGTTTATAGGTACATTTATCACTCTCATACGATCCTGTCAGGCATAATGAAACAAATCATGTTCACATAACAAAATCACACAGGAAATACTGTTGCTCTTGTAATCTGGGTTGGTTTTGTTTGGTTCTTTGTTTTCTGGAATAGTGTGGGTTTTGTTATTGTTGGTTTTTGCTTTGGGATTTTTCTGGGCGGAAGGACAATTTTTTGGTCCAGTAATCTTACTCCCAGAATAGTCAACTAACTAAAAGTAAAAGAAAAATTTCTACAAGAAAGGCAAGCACTTGGAAATAGGGGGTGTTATGATTCTTTTGTTGTTCTCAGAATATGCTCTCCTACCATCATTTTTCTAATCTGCACCCTAATGCATAAAAGAGTAAAAAGGGGTTTCACTATGCTCTTCTGGGGTTTAACTTCTCTCTTCTCTTGCTTCCTATCAGCTGTTCTGATGCTCAAGTTTTGGATCACTCTTAAAAGCAAGAGAGAAAATCTCATTGCAGAAAGTATAAAAGAGATACAGTGATCTGGGTATGATGGTGTCAACAGTTTGCACTTTTCCTGTAGTGTTTCTATTATTATTTTTAACTCAGTGAAGACTAGTGCTTTGTGCCAAAATTTGCAAGAAGGGTTGCAAATGATGTGAGGCTGGTGCTGAGGTTTTCCTGCTCTTAAGAAGGTAAGTATCCTCATGCATTTCCTGTGAAGAGCACAGCCCCTTCAGCTCTGGAAAACTTAGCTTTTTCACCTCACAAGGGCAACATGACAATGGCAGAGAAGTCACTGCATCCATGTTTCACTCTCTAACCAGCAGGGCACCCTGCAGTGTGCAGAAGCCTGGGCATCTCCCCATCTCCTAAGTCCTGCTGTATGAAGCAGCCATTTGTCACTGCTCCTGTTATAACCCTTGGGGCTATACCTTGTAAAGGGCTAAATACTTTTAATTGCCTCTAAATTCACTCAGCAGCTCTTGGGAGATACCCCTGGCTTGCTATTTCCTCTTCCTCATCACCTGCTCTTTTTCCATGAACCATAAAGCTTACAGGTGGTATCAGCTTTCACTCATTGAATCCAGTTCTCACACATACTGTCAATATAAAGGTGAAAGCTCTGCATCCTACAATCAATGGTCTTGAGCCTTTGAATCCCCTGAGCTTCTCTATGTTTAGATTATTATGGAACGAATATCATAATTAAAATTGTGTGAATAAGCTGTGATGAATAATTTATCATACAAATTCCTCTATGTTGTCTCTTAGGAATATTTCAGAGTAAATTGACTTCTGTTTGTTTTTTGAGTGGTTCATTGTCCAAGGAAGCATTTCTCTTTCATGATTAATAGTTAGTGCTACCTTTCATCTGGCTCTGACTGTTTCCTAGTCTTGATTGGCCAAACAAATCACACTGGGATTTACCTTTATTCTAGAATACAGAAGAAATACTGCCATAAATATTTTACAATGCCATTGCAAAATCTCTGAGTAAAATAGTTAATACTTTTCACATGTTCTAAGTGGGTGATGGAGGTATTTTTTACATAAAAACCTCCAAAATTCTAAGTCACTAAAGACACACATGTAGCTGGTGTCATGACTGGGTTTACCAGAATACAAGTTGCAGTATCTAGGCAATGATCTCGGCAATCCAGGTTGTCTAAATCGTGTCACACTTGCAAACACACACACATGCAAAAATGAACATGAAAAATTTTAATTCATCCTTAATGTAAAAGAAAGTTGCATAAAAACACTGTAACAGTAATTGAGAGACTTTTGGTGCAGCTTTAAGTAAAATTTCAGTCTAATTTATTTGTTACCTGGTAAGTCTGTTGTGCTGCCAGTGATTTTACCCTGCTTCTTACTTTGAAATCAGGCTCTTAGATTATAAAATAAGCATGCAACTACTATCTGCAATGGAAGTGTCTGTAACATTGACAGAGGTTGCCAATTTGTATGCTCAACCTTCATAAATTAGAGAATTAGTACCTTTGAGAGCATATATCCTAAACAAGTGTAGTGATATTGGGGGCATTCACCTTGAAGTACATCACCAAATCAGTTATATAAAGGAATATCAAATGCATTCAGTAGTAAGACTGCTACACCTGTCATGTCTGGAATAGGGTAGCTGCCTGAAGTTCCTGATCCACCATTGTATATCAGGGTATAATTAGGTCCACAACTTTAACAACAGTTGTATAAAATAGCACAGTTGAGTTGAAATCAAAGGATTTTCTGAGTTAGCTACTTTGCTTATAGCACTCTTTCTAATTGTTGAGATGCTTTTTTTCTTCTGTCATATTCTCTGCTTTGGCTTATACAGTGTTCTTTTAAAAAGAAAACCCAGTATCTTCACAGTTGCAGAATCCAATCATTTACCTTACAGACAAAACTATTGCAGGATATCTATTAATTTCATATAAAGAAATAATCCCAAAATGAGCCCACAAATGTCTTTCAAATTCCTTTTAAAAACAATCATATTCCCTCCCTTAATTATAGCCAGTTTAATATGTTATTATGGAAATTTAACACCTTTTGTCACAGAAAAGTACTTTGAAACACAATGGTAACTTCTGAAGATGTGTTTTTTGATTAATTTTTTGTTCCTGTTGTTGTGATTTAAGTCTAACTTACATGTGAGTTATCAACAGGATCGTAAGAAATGTTTTAAGATGCAGTGGAAGGACTGAAAGGGTTTTGAGTTGAGAGCAGAGACGATACAAAAGAATGCTGAAGTAATAAACATTGCTGTCTGTAGCATGTTTCAATTTCTATGCATGAGCATGGAGAAATGTGCATGTTTCTTCCTCCTTCCCACTGCCCTGAAAACCCAGACAACCTCTGTTTTCATATTGTTTTGTGTAATATGCGATAAGATAGAAGGAAATTATGGAAACACAGGAGAATTATAAGTGCAGACTGGAACAGATGTTTCAAATATGGCAAATGTTATTTTAGAATCATTATATCTTCTTTTTGTGTGTTTTGTGATGGTAAGACCTGCAATGTCAAAAATCCAGGGGTTTTTTTGGGTCTTTATGTAGGATTTTTATTACTACAATTAAATTGATGAATTTGATACTGTCTTCCTTGTCTCTCTTATATTCGCACATACACAAAGATGCTTAAAATCATACTACAGAAAATGTTTTATGGCATGTATTTTTTTAATATTTTTTAAAAGGCATATTACTTGTGACTATTTGCTATTCTTCATCCATGAGTTAATTCTCCACATACGAATAATTTAACAAGGTTTTCATGGGAGTCCTGTGCTACTATAAGTCATTCATTGAAAGCTGATTCTGCTAGATCTAAAAGCAGTGGTTAAGGATATTTGCCTGGAGTACCTTGAAGCATAAAGGCCATATTTAAACTGGTCCTGGAGGTTGCTCCAAAGGGACTCTGAGGAATATCTTATGGACAGGATAAGTGACATGGCCTGTCCATATGCTCGTGTAGAGAGGTAATATAGTTTTGGTGTTTATAAGTAAGTTCTCAGAAAAGTTTTTATGTGTTGAAGGAGCCGTATGTTGTATGGGTGTAAAACTTTGTAGTTTTTATGGTTGTCAGCAGATAGACTTTACAGTGAGTTTATTTTGCTATAATGCACAACAATCTATATGGTTCATTTGGATGACACCAGTTTAGTTTATTGCTAGAAAAAGAATATTAGCTACACTAAGAAAAAGATTTGCCTTATCTTTCATCACTGGTCTCTCACTAAATACAGATTCAAACTTCCAGTCACAATGGGAGAGAAAGCAGGCTGCTTTGGTTCTAGTATGTGTTCCCAGTTCTTGGACATCTACTCTCCTATGGCCACTTGAAGCCATTCTAAAGCAGGCAATGGATGCTGTAATTTAAGCAATGTTTGTCAAATCACTAAATGGGATTCAAACAAGAATTTTGGCTCCAACCATATTGCAAAGTAGACAAATTCTCCTGTACAGCACCTGTGACATACCAGAATGACTCAGTGTACTCTGAGCTGTGCTAACCAGTTCATTTCAACTAACCAGTCGAAATGAAAATCCAGACGCTCTGGGTTGCTGCTGCTGCTGCTGCTGCTGCAGGCTGCAGACCTGCAGTGTCTGAGGTGAAGAGTGTGAGCGGGACACAGCCACCATAGTGGGATGTGACCTGTACTTGCAAGGAGTTCTGCTTGTTTGTATCAGCTAAAATACAGCCTGGTATGTGTGGATACAAAATGGCTGAAGAACTGAGAAACACCTAAGGCCCTGACTCCTCCTGGGTTTTTTAAAGCATGGCCAGCTGCATTTTCTTTGGGTTTTTGGAAGTAAATTTATTGCTGTTCCCTTGTAATGAAGACCATGTAGCAAGGCTTTGCCTGCAGAAGACAGTCCTGCCTTTGCAGTATTGCTGGAGAAACAAAGCACAACGCATTTCAAAAATGCCTCATGTGCCTTCTCATCAGAAAGGGCTTCTGTGCAGTAAAACAATGTCATGATTTCTTGTCTAATACTGAGTTGACTGTCCCTGGAACTTGTGATATAAATAAAACCAGCTCATAGTAAAACCATGTAAGTGTGGATGTCACCTCTTGAAACACTAGACCTCATGTGCTAGAAGAAAACTCATGATTTAGCTGCAGAATGTTTCAGCTTCGCTGGCTGGTTCTATTGCAGCATTGTGCTAGAATAGCTCCCTTGCTGCTTGTCAGTAGGAAGCACAGGCAGCACACATTCACTTATGGAACTTACCATTTAAACAAGTGCTATACCAGCATCTTACTTAATTTTATGCCAGTGTGATTTGCACCACCTTAACCATGTACCGTCTGAACTGCTGGTTATATGCACTCATGTTGGATTGGATAATGCTTTATGAGCACTATCTTGTTGATTCATTCTATTATTATGCTCTTTATCTGAATTCAGCTTTTACTAACTGCAGACTTTCATCAGGTTGAAGTAGGCTTAGATTCCCTGCTTCTAACAGAATAAGTTGTTTATTTTTATAGCTTTTTTTTATTGTGGGATTCTTTTCCTTTAGGTTATTATTGGTATGACTGTTGTTTTGGTGCAGGAAGGCAGACTTCTCCTTTGACGTTAATAGAATCCAGATGGAGAAAGTGAAGGACCTGACTAAATTTGCTTCATGTTGATGCTTCACCTGTGCAGTCAACTTGTGTGTGTAAAGGTGTAAAGGGGCATTAACAACTCCACCTATGCTGCACAGCTCCTTCATCCTTGTAAGTATTGTGCTGTTTTATCAGGTGATATCTTCAAATATGAAATAGCATTCATACCCAGACAGGCAAAGGGTGACTGGCAGATTTATTAAGAAGTACAGCCTCATCCACAAGAATCTAAGAGAGGTCTTGGCAGCATTTACTCTACATCTGCACTAATATACTGAGTGGTTCATCACATTTATTCCTTTAAAACCTTCATTGATATTTTATTTTCAGAAATAAAATCTTTTCAGAAGCAGACTAGTAGAAGAGTCAGTAAAACACTTGAGATATGAGAGATGTCTGAATACAGAAAAAAGACAATAAACTTCAGTTTTGCTCTGGTCTATCTGTTACAGAAAAATGTAGCTGAGTCTTTCCAGCTCTCTGATGTTGAAGAACATCAGTAAAGCAAAAATGAATTTTTTACTTTGCTTGACACAGGCCAGCAGCTAGATTACTTTCAATATTCTTTAAAGTAACCTGAAGACTTCTAAATTATATCTGACTTCCCCTTAAAGGCCTAGAGCTAGGGATTTTTGAAGAATTATGGCAGCATGGCTCCTTTCTTTACTCCCAGCTGTCTGTTCTAAAAGGAATACAATATAGACCCAAAGGCTTTATATGTGCTAGCATCCCCTGATGCTGGAGAAATAGGTAGGTACTTTGAAGAAGTTACTGTCTTTTATATTTTTTTCATCACAGGAAAACCTCTGTATTTACTGAAATAGTTTCTGAGGCAGATAAATAACAATAGATAGTATGATATACACTCCTACTTTGAAATTGTTCTTACAGTATTCAACTCTTTAACAGTTTCTTCTGTGCGTAGAGTATGTTGATGAAAATAAGAGAAGTAGCTAGAGATCAAAACTTTGATGATATCAAATTTTTAACCCTCCTCCTTCAGAAAATGCTTTATATCTTTTGTTGTTGGTTTTGCTCTCTTTTTTCCCTTTGACATTATTGCAGAAACTGTGTACACAAATGTTTCCAGAATATATGAGTTTTGTATTGCTCCAGCAATTATGCCATATTGCAGAGTGGTTATGCTAGTGCTATACTACTTTTGCATGCAAATAGTTGAAATGAGAGCACTGAAATGCAGCTACTTATAACTAGTAGATCTCCACTACTAGTTTTCCACAACCCAATGGGTCTTCATCTTTCTATGTAAAGGAGTCTGCTCCTTTTGTATTTGCCTACATCTATTTCACTGTGTGCCTGTGATTATGGTGTGAATGTTTTCGTGTCTTTTTGTGGGCTTCTGTCTAAGCATGGAGGGGGTTTTATGTGTTTGTAAGGACTTACAAAAGCAGAAGCAAACAATATGTGATATAAATGTAGTTGCTTTACTTTTTTGGTGAAAATTCCACACACTATCTGAAAAATCCATCATATATGTACAAAATATAAAGCAAAGAGGATCACCAAATTTGTGCTTCATACAGAAAAGCAGAAAAATATGCAGTAGCTTGAAGAAATATTTTGAGTATAGTGAAAAAATTCCAAGAAGCTAACTTCCAAAAGGAATGTCTCAGCAGCTACAAAGTCCTAATATGCAAAACACTTGATGTAAATATTTCTATGTAAAATATAATATAATACATTGATAATACCCTATCACAATTCTGTGCATTATATTAATAACTATATCATGGTAATACATACATTACAGAATTAGGCAATGTTACATATATGGCACTGGTGCTACAAAACCAAAAATTACTTCCAGAGTCCCTATCTTCTCTTTGAATTTCAGGCATTTACTACTACTGATTTTGATTCATTACCTCCAGTGACGTAAAAGCACTTCTTTTATTTATATGTAAAGTTTTATTTACAGCACTGGACAAGGTTAAACACAGGCTTGAAGATAAAAATAGAACATAAAATACAGAACAAGCAATATCTGGTATCCCTTTTTTTAGTTATCAGTTAGGCTTTACATAAGGTAATCTGAGCAGTGGGAGTCAAACAACCACCTTAACATTGTTTTACTCTCCTAATTGCTATCAGGTAAGTGGCTGTGGTGGTGTATAAAGGTATCCAATTTAGGTAAACACATTATATTTTGAGTTTGATTAGTTTCACGGGACTTTAAGGAAAGGAAATGTATCATCATCTAGATTTTTCAAAAGCTTCAGGTTTTGATTCTTTGTGGTTACGTTGTTTTCAGTTCCAAGTGGTGGACTTGCAAGCCCTTGTAATTAAGAAAAAAAAAAGGGCAGGGGACAGGGTGTATTAGCCTCTAAGACTTGGAAAGTCTCACATATACTAATATTGAACACCTAATAATCCAAAATCTGTAAATAAGAGGCAAAAAACCCAGGACTACATGGTTTTTTTCTTGATCAGATTTTTTGCTACCCTTTTCACTATCTTATCTCATTAATCAAACATAATTACCTACTAATATAACCAAATATGTACCTGCATTGGAGAAATCCTTTATTAAAGCCAATTAGATTTGAGAGGAGGCTCACCCACCACCCCATTTTTATCCTAGTCTGGTTGCAGCATTTAGCAAAATAAATACATCCATTATAGAGTGATCTATTAATTATATAACCAATATTCTGCAATTTTTTATTAAGAACTTGTCATATCATAGTCTAAAATGTAGGACTCCCCCTCCCAGACAACTGGTCTAGCTACCAAAAGCTGTTGTCACCATTCTTTTATTGCTCTCAAATTATACTTAATTATATTAAACAAAATAAACCAGCAGCAACGAAGTCACGAACTATCTTCCACTGCAAGTGTTAGGCTGGTGGCTAAGACGTTACTGTAGGGCAGGTAAAAGAGTGTTTCAAATATTCTCTGGCAAAGGAAAGAAATTAATTGAATTCAGGGTGACTAACCATGCTCTGTTAGATGAAACTGTGCCAGCATCTGCTCCTCCTCCTTTGGCTGTCCTTTGATAGGAAAGAATAATTCTTTAATGTTTTTTAAAATGTACTGAACTCTGGTGATTACTCAGAGCTGTGACTCCCAAGTGAAGGGCAACCAGTGTAAAGGATCTAATTGGTCCTGCAATGCAGAAGGTTTAAAAGCCCTGTCATGGATGCTTTGTGTTACCTTGGGTAGTTCTCTCTCTACCCATCAGCTTTTAAAAATTGCATTTCTCCTTCTCTGCATTTTATACAAATACCTAGGAAAGAAGCTGTTACTTACATTGTGTTTGAAATCCTATCAATTGGGGGATGTACACTCAGATTACATGTGAAATTAACTTATTCATGTGAATTCTGTGGCTCATAGGTGTGGGTAATACCAATCACTTTAGAAGGAAGACATTAAAAGCCAAGGACTGAAATCCTTCATGGATTGAAACCATGGAAATTTAGTAAATTTTACTTTTTCCTCTGGCTTTTATGGTTTTTCTTTCTGCACAGGCATTGGAACCAAGGATATTTACCCTGTGAGGAATACTGGGACAGTGCCTGGATGGGGATGGGATCAGGAAATCTAAGGTATAGTTGGACTTGAATTTGGCAAGGGTTGCTGAGAATAATGAGGTATACTGCAGAAGAAAGACATGGGCCTGTTATAATGGATCCAGAGAAGGTCCGCAAAAGTCATCAGATGTCTGGAATCCCTCTCCTGTGAAGACAGTCTGGGAGAGTAAAGCTTGTACAGCCTGAAGAAGAGAAGGCTCCATGGAGATCTTTCAATACTTAGAGGGAATTATAAGAAAGACAGATACTCTTTGCCAACACTTTTTTTTCTGTCAGGAGAAGGGGCAACAATTTTTAACTGAAAAAAGGCAGATTTAGATTAGAAGTAAGGAAGACATTATTTTATGGTAAATGTAGTGGCTGAGAGAGGCTGTCCAAAGAAATTGTGGATATCCCATGACTGGAAGCATTCAAAGCCAGGTTGGACAGGGCTTTGAGCAACCTGCTCTAGGGAATTATGTCCCTGCCCATGGCAATGGCTTTGGAAAAGCTGATCTTCAATGTTTCTTCCGACCCAAACCATTCTATAATTCTGTGATTTTGATTGTAGGGTCCTAAACCACAATCAACAGAAGTTTTCAACAATAATATAATTTCTACAAACACCTGAAAGATGACTGTAGTGTCATTTACATTCAAACTTATTCTCAGCAACAATTACTTATCATGCTTTTCCACTGCATTGCTGAATTTGCACATAATTTTTTTTGATATGCATAGTTATATGGGCATCAAAGGGAGGAAAATAATGATGAGAAATATCTATTCCCACAGAATAGGCATGATATTAGTCTAATGCTTTCCTAGCTATAGGCCACCTTCAAGATAATTCAATATTTGGGTTGTAGGCTCTCATCCAGCAATCTGTTCTGTCCTGTGTGGACGTGACCGTGCTCAGGAAGGGTTACAGCAACGCTGTCTGAGGAAGGGGGAAATCAGTTCCTTCTCTCACCTTGGTCCTGAAATGCAGGGAGGGGAAGAATGAGGGCTGCTGCTGTTTAATACCTAAAACGAGTTCCTACTGCAGAAGATTCCGAACTGTTTGCCTTCAAGAGTAGTGATTGCGACAGACATGTCACTTCTGTGTCACTCAGGGATTAAACTAATGTGAAGAGGATTTTCAGCTGCCTTCCCTGTGCCTTTTGTGCTGTTGGATTTTGCAAAGATTACTTGTGTAGTCAGGAAACAAAATGTCAGATTTGCACAATAGGGAACTGATAGCAGTGTTTCAAAGAGTAGAAAATCTTGCCTACAAAAGAAATTTAAATTGTAGTAACTTCTGACACATTGAAATTTGACTAGCTCACAGTGATCTCAGGTCCCTTGGTCTTGATGGTAGTTCTGTGTATGTACCATCTGTAATGAATTCACATTTCAAAATACACCCACAGTACTAATGTGGGGAGTTTTATAATATTCAGCATGTGAATTTCCATTTGTTTCTTTTACCTTTCCTGAGTTAAGATTAAAATGTGCTGTAATGGGGCAATAGTAGCAATAAACATCACTCAAAATGCTATATAGAGATGTGATCAAAGTACAGAACAAGGTACTGGAAACTCCAAACTTTTATTCCTCACCTCTCATATTAGATAAGCAACTTCTCTGTGTTTCTCCCATGTTACCACCTGGGGAGGATAACTCTTACAAGCCTCACCAGGTTGTTGTCAGCATTAATTATAATGTTTGCAAAGTGCTTTGAAGATAAAAAGTGCTAGGTAAGTGCTAAGTAGTATTTTTATTCTGCTGGAGTCAGAGTAATGTCAAAGAGAATGTCAGCTTCAAAGACTTTGCTGTCAGATCTAGAGTGCTCACAGGATAGATGAAGGTTATTTAATTTTACCTACACATACTGGAATAATAACGGTCAATATAATCCTTTCTTTAATCCAAGTAATACTGAGATGCTGGTGTTTTATAAAGCTATTTAATATAACAATAATTTTTTGTTGTACGGTTATTACAAAATGGGTGGATTTCCAAAATCTGCCAATTAGAGCCAGAATTAAATAAGACACAAGACATATGCTGTAGAGAAAGCAAATGCTGCTTAAGTTTAAAGGACATTGTTAAGGAATCTTCTCAGACTGACCCTTCACGAGACTCTGGCAGTCACACTCCCAAGGTCAGAGACTTCCACTGCTGGCACAGAAGCCCCTTCAAGGGGGGCACCTCCAGTGATTCAGGAAGTGCCTCACTTGATTCCTGCACACCCTGTTCCCACACAGTCAGACCAGGTCTCCCAACTGGTTGGACCCCAGGTTTCCCATGGCAGAGTCTCAGATGTGTGGTTCCATAATCCATTTATTCATGGTGCAGTAACACAGGAAGAGCCAAGCTGGTGCCTCTGAGGAGCACACCCAACAAAAGAAGCCCTGAGCTTTTATCCTCTCACAAGCCCTGTAGGTCTTGATCTTCCTCCAGAGTCTTCGGGGTCCTGCCCCCTCTGTGTGTCCATCCACCTCGTTGGTCACAGGTGTTCATCTCCTTTGTTATCCAAAAGATCAGCAATTCCCAGCTCCTGCTATGTCTCAGTGTCCATTCACCTGGCAGATGTCACCCATCTTCATGACCTTTGTTATCCCAAAGTTTGGCAGTTCACAGCCCCTTGTCTGGGGCTCACACTCAGAGCTCAACCTGCATTGCAATCTGCATCTCAATCAGTAGCTTGCAGCCAAGCTACCTCAACCAGATGTATTCCTTTGCAACATAAAGCGTTCCTTTGAGGGGGGGAGGATGGAAGAATTTCTCAAAGGAGAAGCTGTTCTATTTTTTTTAAAAAAGATAAATACAGGTGAAGAAAGAAGTGAAGACCAGCAAAGAAAATTTTTAATGAAGGTCCATGCTTTCTACAACATCTTAAACAAGAAGTCAAAGACTATTACTGTGTATGCTTTATATTAAAGCATGGTAGTAGTATGATCTAATATGCTCCCCTTAAAAATTTTAAAAAGATGGTTTTCCACTTGACTTGATTCAGTTTTGGGTTTCATTTTAGTTTCATTAGAGATTTTTGCTTTAATTTGATTTCTTTTTAAGAATCATACAAGTTGGCTAAAAGTAAGACTTCTCTTAGTCACCTTGAAAGTTAGAGCTGGACGATGAAGTTGTGGTTGCTGAACTTGATATGCTTAGCCATTTCTAGAAGCTTGATCTTTCATATCTTGCTTCATGATCCCTGGCAGGTTGAGAAGCATTTCTAAAAGCTTAGCCCCCAAAATCATGACCCTTCAGCTTTTAAAATAATCTCAACCTTTAAAGGAACTTGAGTTTGGATTTGAGTCAACTAATTATGTATTTTTAGAACTGAAAAGACACTTATTTTTTCAAATAAATTACTTCATTCAGAAATACATCTTCACTGCTACTATATAACCCTATTCCTTATCTTTCTTTTTATTTCTTTCTCTTTCTTTTTAATTTTATTTTTAATTTTTTATTTCATATGACTGTTTTTCAGAATTAAAGCAGTAAAAATACTGGATTTAGCATTTAAGCCCGAGTGGTACAGGATCCTTATTTTCTTCATGGACTTGCCCTAGGGGTGTGAGGTCTCAATATTTCATGGGATTCAAGAATAAATATATGACAATGCTATGTAATTATTAGCAGTTGGGACAAGGCTGACCTTGCCTGGAGATCCAGATGCACAACCAACCTCAGCCTCTAGTGAAGAACTGAGACCTGTTATTCAAAGGGAGAAAATCCTCAGTTTCAGAGTTCTACCTATGCCTGGTGTTCACTGATGTGTGGCAGAAAAATAAAACTGTGTGGGTTCTCTAGTATTAAGACCTTGTTTCATGCCTCGTTTCCTTGACTGGGGAAGAATTCTCAAGCATTATCTCTCAGAAGTCAGGTTCAGAGAGGCACCAGTTCCTCATCTTTTCATCCTGTCAGGAAGAAATTCTTACTCTTTCCTACCTTACACCAGCAGCAACTAGTTCAGAGGCAGCTCTGTTCCGCATCTTCCCACATAGGCTCTAGCCTCCTTCTGTCGCACACTGTCTCCTTTTAACTGGTCTTAAACTCCAGCAATTCATCTTTGAGGGTTACAAGCTGATTGCACTTGGTAAATAGATATCACCTGAACAAGCAGTTGTCTTTTCTGTACTTTGGCTAAAGCACACTGCATTCGCTACAGCCTGCTTTTGATGTTCAACCTACATAAAGAGCTGATTTATTTACATTTTACACCCTTACATGTAATAGCATTTGTATTTTAAAGAAACTTCTTTTAAAAATTGTTTTCATTTCCCCCTTTTAATACTATTATTTTGCATTCAAATGACTACTGGATTGACTGCCCTGAGTTGGAGGGAACCTATGATGATCATTGAGTCCAACTCCCAGCTTCACACAGGGCAACCTAAAAGTTAAACCATGTGTCTAAGAGTGTTGTCCAAATGCCTCCCGAACACAAAAAAGCCACCACTGCTTCCCTGGGGAGCTTGTTTCTGGTGTTCAGGCATCCTTTCAGTGACAAACTTTATTCTGACTGCCTCCTAACCTGCTGGAGTAAGAGGAACACAAACCATTTAGCTCACTTCATTAGAGCATTGTGCTAATAGCACCAAGGTTCTGGGTTCAATATAGGCCAATTATTAATTGATAATCCTTGCAGGTCCTTTCCATTCTGTTACTCTCTGTGATTACCAACATACTGTTTCTGAGTTAACCTTGTTAAGTGTGTACTGTTAAGGTTATAAAGTGATTCTGCATTAGATTTCCTTTCATTCCTCTCAAATGGAGTGCTTAAGTTGGTAGACAGGGTTCATGCACTTCACTGTTTTAAATTCCAGGCTTCCCGCAGCCCACAGACTAGGCTTTGAGTTAATCTGAATGTTTTGTGTACTCAGAGCATAATGGTACAAGCAGATTTGGGGATTTTTGGTTATGTCTGAATGTCATCGCAGAGAGATGTGACCTTCTTTCTGCGCACTATGTCAGGCTGAAGAATACTTGTGCTGTTTTCTTCTATGATCATGGGGCAGCTACATCTGCAGTGTCACAGAAGGGCAGCATAATTGATTTAGGCATTGAAGATTGACAGAAGAAATACATTTAAAAATTGTGTATTGAATAAAAATCTCTCTTTGCTTATATCTTCAACTTGCCTTGCAAGTCCCTTCATTATCTTTTGGATTTCCAGCTGACAGAAGTAGAAGGTGCTGCTCCCAGCACAGTCTCTGCTGTGTGAGTTTTCTGCAGGCAGTAGCAGTCACTAGTAAATCTTGTCCATGCTCAGAGCAAATACCAGCTTGTCCTTGCCTGCACCTCTCTGAACCAGCTGGATGCAAGCCAGATCTAAACTGGAAGCCATGTAGCTGTGTTAGCACGGCGCTGAGCCGGAGTGTCACACGAGCCTGAAAGCCCTGTCTCTCAGCAAGGCTTATTAGCTCAAACTCAGTGCCATGTTAATTGTACCTCAGCATCTTCTGGTCTGCTGCTGGCTTACATTCAGCCAGCCTGGAGTGCAGACAAATCCAGTCACGACTGCCTGTAAAGCGCCAGGTAGTTGCAACCCATGTTTCTTCACACAGCAGTCAGTCTTCCTTTCCCTAAACCCTCTTTAAAATTAGACTACAAATATGCAGTAGAAGCTTTGTGCTTAGAGGCTTATCTCTCTAAGGAAGTGGCTCTTAAAATGTCTGGAGCCAAGCAGGGAGCATGCTTTGATAAATATAATGTTGATAAATAACTCCAGCTGTTTCTTTAAGAACACTTATCTGTCACTGCCTTTCTTGTTCGATGTTGTGATAGTTTTTCTGTAGTCATTTGGATTCAGGTGAAAAAATGTACCCTTGCTATATATCACTTGAAGAATTAATATTAAAAGTCAAACGCACCCCAAAATATATTTAAGCTTCTGTGCATTCCAGAGATATAATTTAAACTATCTAAGTGCTGTGGAACATACTATGTCATACTGCATTTAATGGTATAACATTTCTTAATTAACTTCTGAGTGGCAGAAGGTCTCACAACAGCAATTTTCAGGTGTTGTGTAGTTTACTGTAGCTATAAAATTTCTTATTGGCATATTAAAAGAAGGCAGGAAGCCTAACTAATAGCTGCTTTAAAGGGATCTTTTAACTGTAGTATTACAAAGATTATTGAAGTAAAAAAGTCTGTTCAGAGCTTGAACTGTAATTTGCTTTGAAAACTTTCCTGCATGCAGAGTGAACTCATGATTTTAAATGCTTGTTTCTGCATTTCAAACAGCATAGTTTGCTATACTGATGAAGTAGCCACAAGGTAATTTTTACATTTTGGCAATAGAAATCTTATCATAATATCCAAAAGGCACATACTGTGCTGCCATCTGCTTATTTTTTTTATTAAACTGAATGTGAGATCAAACTTTAAAAAAAATATGTTATTTAAAACATTTATCATCACTGAGCATCTGTGCATGGTAAATATGGATTTATTTTTAGCTTACAAAAATGTTTTTCTGAAAAAAAAAATTTGATAATTATGTTTTATAATTAGTTTCTTAATCCTTAAACACAATGTGCTTTGCTCTTTTTTTGTTTTACAAAAAACTAGTTTTGGCTTTAATTTGGTTTATTTGCCAGAAACCAGCACATATTGTAAACTAAGGGTAAAACACACACACACATATATACACCAAACACAAAAAAATACCAAATGTCAAGGAAAGAATAGCTGAAGACCTATGAGAGAGGGGAGAAAAACTTGTAGAATCTAAGACAGAGTAACACCTTCATTCATCATGGGACTCCTGCTAGCTGAAAAGGAAGGATTGAATATTTATGTGATGACAGACAAAAAGGCCAACAAACCTGACTTGTTTCAAATCATGTCTGTGGAAATCAGTCCATCAGAACTTCTGCAGTGAACTGACGTTTTAGTTTCCAAACCTTCTAGCCACGTCTAGGATTTTCTTGAGGACATGTTATTTTTATCTGCAGCTTAATAAATACCTCAAAAATTTTGTTTTCTCCATCACTCTAAAAGGATAGTTTCTACTTCACCTCCTTTTTACTTAGTATGAGAAGTTATTTTAAACCTTATGAGAAGACAAACTTATGATTTATTGTTATATCAACTCCTTGAACAAAGAATAGTTTTCCTTTGTCAGACAGTGACTCAGTGAAAGGTACAGAAAAGTATCTGTTCTCAAGAGTTGACTTTCTGACTTACTGCTGGAAAATAGACTTTGATTTCATCACACAACTTTGTAGTTTGTTCTGCTTTTTGTATAAAGGTCCCACAATAAAAAGAAAAATAATCCCAACATTGATAAGCTAGGTACCTGTCTGCACTGCAAAGTGAGGTCAGGACTATCAATTTCTAGAAGAGGCTTGGTTTTGGTGCACAGCCAAAAATGGAAATCTGTAAATTAAATGTACAGTATGCATGTGTCTGATCATTGATAAGACACATATTTTAAATTGTCTGTTGTGTGTCTGTGTAAGACAATAGAATACCATTCCTAACCTTTTACTAGAGACACACTGAGAATTACATTAAAAATCTTAAAATTACTTCCAGAATGATGGCAGGTTCTTTCTACAGATAGCATATTTTTTTCCAGTTTCTGTTCAAGGCAAGGTATTTTCCCATGTTGTGCAGTTTGCATCTCCTGCTGTTTAGGATGTCCTAGAACTTCTGCTTAGATCAAGCAGGTGAGACTTGGGACTTACAGGAAACTGCATGGACGAGCAAGTGTGGAGACAGAACTATACTCTAGGGCTCCCTGAATGGTTGTAAATGCTAATGGTGTAGGCGCCTGAATTGGACCCCTGATGACCAAATGCATGATAAGTTCTTAGCTGATAACAGGAATGGTCAAAGTTGATTGTGAACACTGATTTTCAGGAATTTACATAATAACTCTTCTTGCTCCCTCTGCCATTTTGATCCCTGTTTTCACTGAAGTAAGAACTTCACCTTTCCCTTACACCAATATATATTTTTCTTCCCTTTTATCAAAAGCAAAATGGGACTATAGATATAAAACCTAATGAAAACTAGCAGACTGTATGCAAGTAAGATATAGAGTCCAGTTTCTGCCTCTGGAAGGGGCATGTTACAGGTTGTATCAACCTGTACCTTAATTCTACATAAGTTTTCAGAAGCTTGTGTTTTGGTGAAGTTTATGATGTAGAAGGGCACAAGATATCTGGAAACAGCATGAAAAAAAACAAAGAAACCTTCTCAGAGGCCTAACAATAACTTTGCATGTCAAAAATTATATACATTTTGAAATGACGGTTTTAATATTGAGGTCTCTGGTAACATCAGGCGTGGAGCAGAAGGTGTTGGAATAGACAAACTCTAGAGGTAATTATCACTAGAGCCATCTAGTGATAATTACTGAAAACAGTGGTCATCAAGCAGAAAAGATCATCACAGTGGCATTCCACTTTCCCCACTCTCTCTACCTTTAACATCTTGCTCTTATGGCATTATTTTCTTCAACTTTCTTTCCTATTTTGTGCTTTCATAAATCTTTGCATTCTTCTCCAAAGTTCATGGAATTATATTATACAGCACTGTATGATGTAGACAGAACTCCAAAACACAGCAAACTCTGGCGTCCCTTTCAGCTCTGTTCTGTCATTAGAAACAAAACCAAATTGAAATTTACTCACAGCATTATAGTTTCAAATCATATAAACATATAATACCTTCACCCCGTATGAAAGCATAAGGAAGTCAGCTTCACTTACAAACTCATTATACTTTTTAACTCTCAGATAAAAAAAATATGGAAGATCTTTAGCAGTATCGCAAAATATTTCTCACTTGAGATTTTATTTTAATGAACGGCAATAAATAAAAAAACTAAGTGATACATTTTCATACATAAACATCCTCCATGCAGTAGATTATTCTAAATTATCACAAAGACCTTCTCAGTCTTACAAATTATGTTTCCTTCAAAAGCTTATGAAAGTGTGATCTGGAAAAAATAATGCAAGGGTTGAAAAGTCATGTTTTCTTTGCAATTAGTGTAAAGAAAAGTGTAAATATATTTTATAATCTTGAACAGTTTACTCAAATATCACCTTCCCTAATTCTGAAGTGCTTTCTAAAAAATTGAGACTACTGCTTCTACAGAAACAAAATTATATAATACTTAAGAAATAAGAACGCAAGGAATACTAGCTAAAAACCACCGAAACCCAAAAAAGGAATAAAATGAAATATTTTGTGAGCTGTCATTATGAATGCTTCATTACTTACTGCCTGCTTCATGACTGATGTAGATACAGAGCTGTTGAATCAATTTGTGATTTTAGAGGAAGAACTGATTAGAAACAATGAGGATGAAATGACTGTTAATGACTATTAACTGGCGAAGGATTTATTAAGGTTGACACATTCAAAGCCACCTAAAGAAAACAGATTCCCTGCTTTTTTAGATAATTCTGAAAGTATTAGGTCCCTAAAAGATTTGACCCTCACTATGTATACTACAAAACTAGGATATTATTTCCTCTGAATTATAGTATCCAAGGGAATGCAGACAGGTTTGGTAAACTCATGAGATCCCTGAAGACTGAAGAGCTCTAGAGCAGACTATCCAGGACCCTGTTCACAGCCAGGAAACCCTCCAGGTTTCTTGACTGAAGAATATTAGTAATTCTTCCAAGCATCCTCCATAATTGCTCATTACTTAAAATGAACTGATGAAATTAAGAAAGAACTGTTAATTTTTGAATTTTTGAAAGTGAAAGGGATTAAAGCAAGTATCCTAGTTGCTGCTAATTGAAGCCATGGTTATAGAATCCATGTAGAGAGTTCCAGCTACAATTCAGGAATTTCCTGAGTCAGATATTTAGAACTGTGAAGGCTGTACCTGGAAGGTATTCCTATTGATTATTATTTTTTATATACCTTTTCCTGAATGTTTACTTTTGTCCACTCTTACAGATAGAATGCTGGGCTAAATGGGTCTTTGTTCTGATCCAGGGCAACAGGTCTTACTAAGCAGGTGGATTTTTAGGAATCAGATCTTTAAACAGTAAGGACTTTTCAACCCTGATTTTAACAAAACAGCATTTTGTCATAGCATTGTTTGCATTCTGCTGAAATCCACAGGAAAGAAATTGCTTTACTGTTGTCCCCCACTTGGAATGCTAATAAATAAACAATACATTTGACAGTGAGTGCTCTCTCAATCTCAGTGACTGCTGGTAAAATAAGAGGTGGCCTGCAATCAGGATGCTATTTTAGTTAAAATAACTGCAGCATGAAGTGTGATGTTTTAGCTCTAAAGTGTCAGAAGCAAATCCTTATTACTTCTGACCTCTCTGCATTATGCGTCTTTCTGATCAACTCTCTGATAGTGCTGCTCTGTCAGACAATGGAGTTTGGGATGCAGAGTAAATAGAGCTGCCAGAAGAGGTTTCCACCGTGATTGGATCAGAGCCTGGAAGTCATTCTACAGCTCCTTCACCATAAAATTCTTCTCAGAGTCTCCTCAGCCTTGCAAAAGGAAATTAAACATATCCTGCTATGCAGCAATATTACAGTTTTACTTGTTGCCTAATGTTTTCACTGATGCCTTCTTCATCATCCTCTGGGCACAAACACTTTAGTATTTTAAACCATCTGTTAAATTAACATACTTTTAAAGAAAAATATGCTTTCATAGCTCCTGTTCAGCTTCTTTTACAAAGTGCATATTTGCAAGTTGTATAGTGTCTATGATGTCTGCTCTGAAAGCCACACCAATTAAGATCTGTGAATATTGAACAATTTTGTTCTAAAAATTCTGTGGATATGAAATTAAGATTACATTCTTAAAACAGAAGTGATGCCACTTTTTCCTTCAGCTTCAGAGAAATTTTATATTCAAGCTTAAGAATCATTTTGCATTTAAAAGAGATGTATGTGGAAGTTATTCATAATGCCATTCCTCCCAAAAAAACAGTCTGAATTAATTCATTTGGTCTCCAAGACAACAGCCATGGCTTTCTTATGCCAAACAAAGGTTCCAATTAATGTCATCTAGCTATCTGCAGGCATCATTGCTGATCTATGGTCTTTTGTGTCTGATCTCTCTGAAAAATGGCTGTGTTCCATGAACAAAGGGAAGATATGTTCATGGTGTGAAAGTGAACAAATGAAAGTGAGAACAATTAAAAAACATTTTTAAAAAGGTGATAGTGATTTTTTTGTCCTCTTCACACTTCTGTTGGTAATGTGAAAATGGGTCCTTTACAGTTTATCAGTTGCTGTTCTTTTGTACAATGCTGAATGACCATTACGTTTGATTTTCTGTGAGTTTTCCTAAGGGTTTTGAGGGCACTTCTGTTCCCTTGCTTACCTTCTTCTGAAGGAGATCCAGTGTCAACATCTGGAGTGCACACCCAGAATATTTCCAGTTTCCTTCCTTGTGTGCAGCAGGAAATTGGTGATTTTTTTAAAAATTTTGATCAATTGGTGGAACTTTGTAGAGAATACCCAGAGGGTTTGGTAGTAGTTTTTGGTTTTTTGGGGGCAAGCGTTGGGGTTTTTTGTGGGGGACAGGAAGGTGCTTCTTTGTTGGTTTTTTGGTTGGTTGGTTTATTTTGCTGGGGGGTTCTTTGTTTTGTTTTATTGAAGCTTTTCATTGACATTGGTTTGGGGTTTGGTTTCATTTGGTTTGGTTTGGTTTTCTTTTGTTTTTGAAGCATTTTTTGATTGCCTGACAACATTATTTGAATGTTCTGCTTTCATGTCTTACATGGATTGGCAAAGAAGTGTGATGGTTACTTTTACCTGGCTTTTTGGGGTCTTTTTTGCTCTTACTTATTTTATTTTTCTATCGTTAAGTTCATTGTAGAGAATAATAGTTTTTCTGCCGTGACATTGTGATATTTTGTTTGGACTGTGTAGGCACTCGAGAAGTTAGTTCAGGGGAGTATGCTGGGGCGGCAGTGCTGATTGCTGGAGCTTACAATCTTATGTGTTCTCACTCATTCTTGGTCATAGCAGTCCTGAACGGAGAGTATCCGTTTTATTTCCTTTGAGTAATGCTTTCTGTGCTGTGACTCTCAACTTAGACCAGTGTGTTAAGAGTATAGAGATCTGGGAGAAAATAAACCCCCTTGCTCCAGCTGGTTCTAAGAACTCAGAGAGTACAGCTTAAGTACAGCTGGGCTTAATTTCTGATTAGAACCAGTTTGGAAGTATAAGTCTGGTTGTGCTCAGTAAGACCCCAGATGCATAAATAGTGTGGGCTACACTCTAAGTCTAGTCTCATTCACAATGAGAGAGTCACAAATAGTGAGTTTTAACCAATTAAACCCTAAAAGTCTGGATGAATTCAAAAGGAACTTTCAGGAACTCAGATTCACCAGTAGTAAAGCTCATGGGAGCAACAGGTTATAGATTCTTTCAGATTGCTGGTAATAAATTTACTGCACATGCAAAATATAAGTGTATAGCACTGAGAACAAGAGTTCCTGGGTGTACTCCAGTGCAGCTGGATGTGCAAATCTTATGACAGAGGTTTCCCCGCTTTGGGGAGGAAAGAGGAGCAAGCCCTGTCAACTTGCATGCAAGGTCATCATATTCTCATCCTCTGCTGCTGAGGATTTCAAATGCCAATTTATACTTTTGGGATAAGTGGAGATTAGAGTGTAGTCAAATGTTCTGTTACTGCCAACATAAATGGAGAGGGGAGGCAATTCATGTGTAAATGAAGAATATCAAGATTTACAAAGAAAGATTTCAAAGACTGTGGATCTTGCACAAGGATGGAATGGAACTGGGACACATCAGTGTCCCCCTCTTCCACCTGGCCAACTGCAGAAAAAAGGGTTGTCTGCCTTCTGCCTGACAACTTGTCACCACCTCAGCAGGCCACCATGTCCACAGAAATTCTATCATATCCAAGGAAATCCCATCACCGCATATCTCTCGACATACATCAGGGCTGTAGGCCTCATTCCCACACAGTGTCATAAAACACATTTAGAGACCTTTGGAAGATAGAAATTTACCAGTCCCAAAATGTACAGCTTATTTGGACAACTGATCTTGGAAAAGAAAAAAAGAGGAGGAAACTACACATGGATGTCAGCAGCCCAGCTCTTGGAGTAGAGGAATGAAGATGAGAAAATTCCAAATAAATTGATTAATTCCCTTTTTTCCACACAAATACAACATTTGAAGGCCACTTCTAGGCATAATGATTATCATAGTTCTGGACACCATAAAAACATTTCAAACTGGAAGACGAAGAATGCAGCCCAGTTCAGGATGTGGTGGTAATTTGGCACAGCTGGCAGTTTCCCAGGGCATAGGGAGGGTTGTGAGCTTTCACTTTTATTTACGTATCTAGATGAGTGCAATGAACAGGCAGTTCAAAATAATATCCTGTATAAGCTATACAGAAAAACTCATGGTTTACTTCCTGTGAATGTGTCTAAGTATGAAATTCCATTAAAAATGGACAAGAAAATACTAGAGTTTATTTCTGAAGGGTCCCTTTTCTTTTTGTGCTTGCTTGTTTCTTTTTTGAGGCAAAACAGTGGACTCTATTAGTTGATGCTTTTAATGCTCTCCACTCACCCCCCTCCAGTGAGGCCATGCATTTCCATCCAGGAGGGCTCTGCCTCTTTATTACTTGCTCTGATATGAGCAGCAGCCCATGGAAAGGACTACAGTGAACCATATAACATCATTACTATTAATGGGCTCAGAAAGCACAGTCTGTGAAAATACACTAGTTCAAGCCTGAAAAAAAAAAAGTAGAGGTTTTACCTCATCTCATTCAAATGATGAATGAAAATGCTGAACCATTTCTACAAGACGGATGAACACTCTGAACTGAGGAAGGTTGTTCAGGCAGACTGCATGTGGAAAACCTATGGCTATGAAAGATGACTGCAGTATCTTTCTGTATCAGTATTAATGATGCTTATAATGCATTCCTGAATATACACATCTGCTTACAGATATAGATAGATTTCAAGGCATGTCATGCCTTGTGGCTTTTTTCTTTAACTAATAGATTAGTGCAAAAGGCTGCCATAGTTCAGCTTCGTAACTTCACTAATGTAAGTTGAAAAAGTATGGTTATCATTTGACAAATGCTCCTGTCCACATCAAATCCTCTGAACCATGTAAATTTTTATCTAGAGATGTGCCAAGGTACTTGAGAAAAATTTCGGCAGCTGGTGAACTGTTACCCACTAGCTCACAGACAGAACTTTCACCTCTTCCTTTCTTTCCACTTTGGTGAACTTGGCTAGAAAAATTGTAAGCACAGTGGGGGAGGCTTTGCTTCACGAAAATATTTTATTTATCTTTAACATGCTTTTGTACTGTAGTCACAAATGCACTGACATACAGCATGCCATGGAACTGCTGAGATGGTAAGATAATACATACAATATCCAATATTACTTTTAACTGATCAAACTAGTGATGAACTGGTCTATGTGAGCCAGTTCATAGTGTTCTCTTGGCAGACCAGTCCAGGGAGACTTCTTGGATTGTAGACCTTCTTGACTAGCAGAAGTACTATGAAAAAGTGGCAGCCTGGGAAGCAAATACAAGAGATGCAATGAAAAATTTCCCACTCCATGTCCTACTGGCATTCCCCGACCTTGACCCAAAAGAAGTATTACAGTTACCAAGGCACAGGAAGCTGAGAGCAAGTTCAGTAGTTCCTCACCAGGGAAATAAGGACTTCAGGCAGCAAAATTTGCATAGTGAACATTAAATTCACAATGTCTCAACTCTGAGCCTCATGGTCTCTGCCTGATTGTGCTGCAACTTCTTGTGCAGCAGGTACTGGAATACTGCTTCTTATGCATATAATTTTGTATTTAACATACTGTTGTTTCATTGGATACTGTCTGATGAAAATTTTATACATGCAAGTATTTATAGTAAACAGACCAATGAAAATTGTCTTTTCTTCAGTTAGTTACATTCTGATTAGGATTTCTGGTTGAGTCACAACATATTTATTTTGAGAAAAAAAAGTAGGAACGTATGTTCTAATTGCCAGTGATTTGGGCTTGAAATCATTTGAGGTAAATTCTGACAGACATTATTATATGGAAGGAATTTTTAAATCATCATATCAGCTTCCAACAATTAGTATTAAATTGAAGAATATTTATCAAATTAAGTTTATGCTGAAGGGAACCTAAAAGAAAGATGGAGGGACTTTTTACAAGAGCAGGTAGAGACAGGACAAGAAGGAAGATCTTCAAACTGAGAGTGAGTAAATTTAGATTAGATATTAGAAAAAAATTCTTTGCTATGAGGGTAGTAGGGCACTGAAACTGATTGCCCAAAGCAGTCATGGACATCCCATCCCTGGAAGTGTTCAAGGCCAGGCTGGATGGGGCTGTGAGCAATTTGGTCCAGTGAAAGTTGTCTCTATCCATTGTAGAGGGATTGGAACTAGATGGTCTTTAGGGTCCCTTCCAACCCAAACCATTCTATGATTCTATGATCTTCTGAATATTTTCACCAAAATCCAGATGCCACATGGAATGAATGTATTTAAACAGTTATTGGGGTTTTTCAGTAAAATACTTATTCTACTTTTGTAATTGTCCAAGCAAACAGAAGATACTTAGCCACTTCAGACTCTTATTTGTGTCTCCATCCATTTGTCCTCATCTCCAGTAAAAGACAAAACAAATAGCTAAAAGTTCTTATCTATTGTATACAAATCACCTCATCATAAATATTACTTCCTGTTTATTCTTCAGCTCTGTGAAAAGGTCAAACTATTTTCTTTTAAAGACATTTATTTTTCAGAATGGTGGCTTGCAGCTGCCTAATGGTGAGCATCAATGTGAGATCTGTGAGTGGAACAGCTCCAGGTCACAGCCTGAATTTTACCTTAGTTTTTCATCCCAATTATCTCATGTACAAAACACTCATGTTATTTCTCTGCTTGTCATGCTATGGACCCCTATTACCACTTAACAGATTTACAAAGGATCAAATCTCTTTTTAGGTTGTCCTCTAAGTTTACTGGACTGCAGAGTACGATGAAATGTTTTTTCTTGAGCAGTATGAGGGTGTGGTGGGTTGATATTGATTGTCTGACATACCGTACCCAGCCACTCTCTAAATTCGTCAACAGGACATATATGTAAATAAGATGAAAATGCCCAAAGATTGAGGGACAAGGACAGGGAGATCGCCGACAGTAATTGTACTGACAAAATGGATGCAACTTAGGGAAAATTAGTTTAATTTCTTGCCAGTTGGAAAGAGTTGTATGGGGAGAGAAAAGGAAAAAAAGTAAGCCATCTTCCCTCCACTCCCCCTTGTTTCCAGGCTCACCTTCAGCCCTTCATTCTCAACAATCTTCGCTGAGGGGCACACAGGAATGGGAACGAAAGTGCGATCAGCTCATAGCAGCTGCTCTTTGCCGATCCTTCCACCTCACACTTCCTGCTCCAGCCTGGAACATTCCCAGGGCCCGCAGGGAAGCCCTGCCCCGCCGGGGTCTCTCCCAGGCCGCAGGGCCCTCCATCCCTGCCGGGTCTCTCCTGCCCCGTCCCTGCTCCCGCTGTCCCCTCGGAGCTCGCAGCGCTGTTTCTCGCTCGCTTCCCCTGGCTCAGCCCTGGCTGCCGGGCAGCGTTTTGCCCTCCCTTGGCCAGGCTTTCCCCGGGGCTCTCTCTCGCCCGCCCGCCCGTGGCTGAGGGGCTCAGCCGTGCCCTGCGCTGGGGCCGCTGCAGCCGCTGGCACCGCCTGGGGCCGGGCCCGGCAGCCCCGGCACAGCCCCAGCGCTGCCGCCAGCGCCGGGCAGGGAAAACCCAGTTGTGAGCAAATCATGAAAATTCCACCAGCTATTTCTTCCTCACCTCTATGCTGGGTTACTTCCCCATTGTACAGAACGAAGGTATGAATTGGAAAGCAAAATGAGGTGTATTATAGAGATTTTTTTTTTTTTTTTTGTCAGAAAGCTAGGATTTGTTGATGCATTTAATAGTTTGCTCTGGATGAGTCTAATCCAAAGTAGAATAAAAATACACTTAAATATACAGTGAGTTGTGTTGTTAACTGTTAATGTTTATACACTCATGATAGTTTTTGGTCAAGGTGTCTCTATCTTACCTTGATTGTACACTTTTAATCTCCTGAGTCTCTGTGTTAAGGAGTTGACAGCTGAGGAAATAGAATCATACAGCTTGACGTTGTTGTTGTTTATATTGATAAAATATTCAAATTGCCTGAAGACAAAATATAAAAAAGAACCTGAGGCAGGAAGCAAAGACAGAATATCAGGTCATGGAAGCCTCGAGTCTGAGTTTGCTTCTCGGAGGTTCAAGGTATTTCTCCCAGAAGGTGTAATCAGACAGCTACCTACTGCCAAGGCACCTGAGAGTGCGAGAGAGCACCGGTCAGTCCAAGGTTAAATTATCCTTGATGGTTTGGCTAATTAATTTTCCAAAGAAAATTTTGTGAAATGTGAAAATAAAGAGTGGCAATTCTGCACTGGTAAAAGCATGTACTTAGAGGAAGCTTTTATAACAAGACTGAAGATTGAGTGAGGTTTAAGGGCATATGATTTTGTGATGAATGTTTTTTGGATAAGTGTATGTAACACTTAAATAAGAAGTACCAAGCAGAGCTACAAGAATAAATGTCTGTGAGATGATTCTGCTGTGCTGAAAAAAAGAAACCATCCTGGAACACTTTTGGCACAACTAAGAGTGATCAAGTTAACTAGATCCAGAGTCTTATTTCTACATAGCATACGTTTGAAAGTATGTGATGATACTTGCTAAAAAACTGTTAAAGTGGCTTGTCATTTGTGGCTGAAACTCTATGGCTTGTCCTAGAAATGTCTTCATTTATTTTTAATAAGTACGCTTGCTGCTTTTTATAATTCTTGTTATTTTGGAGGTTAGGTGATTTTTAAATGGAGGCAAACCTATGAAGTAATTGACTTTCTCTACAGAGGCCAGGTGTGCTGCATTTTGCAACACAATATGAACACGCAGTACATTAATTAAAAGCTTAAATTTCATAGGTGAATTTTGCACTGGACCATCTCACCTATGTAGTAATTGTCTGCAGAAGAATTCTCAGAAGACAGAATATATGGAAAACTATTCTGCTTTTAACAAAATTGTATATCATTGTGGATAGTTAACTTAGGAAGTCTGGCACACAGAATGCTCACATCTGCAGTATGTAGGATTTCCATACTCTTATTGCCATTGTTAGTGTTGCATTGCGTATTGATTGTCATACTACACCTAAGAATGTAGTATTTGTGAGAAGTGTTTACCAAATTTTGTGAAAGAATCCTTAATAAAATAAAAAGTAATCTTAAAGCATTAGATAAAAAATGTGGAGGAATAAAGAGAGAAAAAGTGAATATTTTTCAGAAATTTCTTTGAATATAACATTTTCTTATCACCCATCAGTCTCTCATCCCTGATTCACTGACATTACTTGACTCCTTCTGGTAAACCAAAACATTCTAAAGATACTATGTTTCAGTTCAAGACATGAAAATAGTTATTCTTGCATATTTCACTTTCAAGTGGAAAAATATGAAGTTAACCACCATATACACCAGTTTACAGTCTGTCTATATCGTGATAAACAGAAAGGACAATTTATTGGTCCCTGATTCTAGAGTTGAGTAGCCCAGACTGGATCACATCTATGCTGCCTGGGGCTTGCTAGAACAGACTGGCCATGTCCACATTGCACAACACAAGAACATCAGGAAGTTCTCCTGTGGACCTAAAACTGGTATTTTGGTGCATTTATGTGAGTTGTGTGTGAATAAATGCGAGACTTGTGTTATTACCCACCACATTGCTCTCTACAAAACCCATTGGTGGTGTGCTGTAAATATCAGATGTGGCATGAAGACATGCAGAAGGTTTGAAGGCACGAGTGGGGCAGAGCTGGAGGACTGTACAAGTTGAAAAGAGTCAAAACTTACATAGTCTCATTCATTCTGCTTGTTGAATCATGCCCTGTTGTGTACAATCTCTATTGGTGAGGTTCAGAACAGAGCTAGGGAGCAAGCTGTTAATTAAGAAGCAGTCAGGAGCCCTATGCTTGGATCCATTCTTTGATCTTCTAGAAGCATGCATATCTACAGGCAGTCTTGAAACTGGCTTCCTTTGCCTTGTGTATCTCTGAAAACTTTTGTGGATTAAGTTCAATATTGTCTAGCGTGTTTTTTTCCATTGATCACCTTAGCCTTTTTGAGTTTCTGGAATTTAAAGTCTGAGTCTACTTCTTTTATTTCTTTTAATATAGAATAAGTGGAAGGCTGAAGTCTTGCCCCTTAATTATCACCTGTAAAATGAACCTTGCAAGAAATACCTATCATGGCTGTCTGTTTCCTGATTATATCTGTGGACACTGTCTTCTGGTTATAAATATTTTTCATCTTTTGATTGCCATAGGGTTTTTTGGAGGTTTTGTTTGTGTTTGTTTGGGGGTTTGAATACTTTGTTTTTTTTATAGGAGGGACTTAAAACAGCCCTTTTTAAAATCCTGTGGTTATTCAGTCAAACACAGGATTCACAGCAATGTGTTTAAAATCATAAATTTTGCAAAGTATTTGAGCTTCTTACAAACTAATTACAAGCCATTGTTTCTCAGCCCTGCAGCTCCTATACTCCAGCAGTGCTATTATTGGACAGTAGCTGTAACTATTAGGAATTAATACTTTCTGATAACTATTTGATCCAAGAATTTAAACTATGTCTACCATTGCAGACTGTTTATATCAGAAATTTCTCATTTGATGTTCCCTGATCTCTCTTTTATAAACTATCAGCTACAGTGAATGGAATGTAGTTCTTGGTATAGTAAGTCCTCTAACGCATCTGCTTCAGCAACCTTTGCTTTCAAGTTGTACAAAGGGTCAGTGAACCCACCTTGGCTGAAGTTGTATGTATGTGAAAGAGTTTTCTTCCATAATTTTTAGTGCATCAGGAGCTCTATGAGTAATTCCACTTTTGACATTAAAAGGGATGTTGATCAGTCCCATACTTTATTCGCTTTTTCTTTTTTTATCCTTTTTAATCAATCAAAATTGTCGTTAAAATTTTTATTGCCAACATTTTTTTGATGCCTCTGTGACAGTACAATTGAATTCTGTCAGCTGAATTTTATATCCTGTTGTCAGCTTCCTTGTGCTGGTAAAGACATCCTGGAATCAATCTTTAGCATTTCACTGCCTTTCTACATGAATTGTCCCAGAATTAGATTTAGTATTTGACATGTTTTTGATGCACTGTAACCAATCCATCTCCTGAAAAAGCTACATTTGGTAACATTTTAGGTTTTAACTTCACCTATTTGTGCCTCAGATACCCTTCAGTACAAAGGGTACCCATCAGGTGAGCCAAACCTTTCCTATGTATTTTGAGGAAAATACTGCCGTGGAACTTCAGCTATCATGTTGTCCTGCAGTGAATGGTTTGCAATTACCCAGAGCTCAGTTCTGTTGAATGTATTAAGAATGTACCTCTCTCTTGGAGATTTCTCACAAACATTTTTCTGATTGTATACTATGTGGAATCTGTATGCCATGTTTCATTTTTAAGTCTTTCGGTGCTTTTCTGTGTGCATTTACAAAATTGTTTTAACCTTTGCAAACTGTGGCCCTATTTCCATAGCAAAATACTGCTTAAGTCCATTAAATTCCATATTAAAAGGTTTTTTTTTTCCGGAAAGCATTGTTTGTCTGCATTATGAAGACTATGGAAGTATTAATGAAATTTCTTTGCCTCTCTGTACTACTATGCGTCTTTGTTATTTCTCTCTAATTCCAACTGATTTTTTTTGTCTTCCTACCAAACTTATAATATGGCACAACACTGCTCTGCAGCTTGTAAAATTTTAATTTCTTTATATAAAATCTTCTGGCAGTTGTTTTCTCAGTCTGATGATCCCAGATAGGACCTGAATATAAATTAGCACTTCAGAAGCCATCTATATACATCTGTGATTAGTTGATCTAAATGCTGATATAAATAACTGTGAAGTTTTTCTCCATATCAAAATTACATGCAAAATGGTATACATCAAGTTCATTTTGTTCTCTATATCTCCATAGGACAGCCTGAAAACTGTGTGAAAAATTTTAACTTGACTTCCACTACTTTATTCAGGAAGAAGGAGGAGAGAATAAGGTACTGTGTTTCCAAACAAGGCAGACTGGCAGAGTTTTCTTAGAAAATCTGGAAAAAAAGAAAGTTCAAAAAGTTGAAATTAAAAACAAAAAAAAAAAGAAAGGGAAAGAAAGTGGGTTTTACTTGAGAAATTTAATTGTAGACTCTTGAATTTATGCCAGAAAACCAACTATGCACTTTTTCCCTGGTGATGGTTTCTTGCTGTGTTTGCTTTTTAGTGGATCCAGATACCTTAATGAACAGATTTCATACTTGTTTAAATTATTTCTTTCTGTCTGTTGGGTTCCTTGAGAGCTCCAGTTGTAACTGAGTGTTCCTCTTTGATTTTATTACCTATAATTTTCACGTTTTTACTTCATGAAGCACTATTCTTTTCCCACATGAGCTTCTGCTGTCTTGTAGGTACAAGAAGTACATTCCTAGATTGTTTTTAATAGGGAGTTTGTATTTGAGCTCATCAGGATGATAAGCTTTTATCTTTCAAACCCAGGAAGCGCTAAAGAAACAGGAGAAACAGAAAGGAGCAAGATCTATGTATCTCTCATATCTTAATGAAAAAGTAATCAATTACCAGCTTAATAATCAGCTTTACCGTACCAGAAGTTTTCCGTGACTTGCCTTTTACCATGTTGCAAGCAGTATACCAATGACAGCCTTGGCTGGCTCAAAGGAAACTGCTATCATGATTCAGTGTAGACAGAAGTTTAAGAACGTACAATTGCAGCCTTTTGATGTGGGTGTTTCAGTGAAAGGTAATATTAAGCTCTTGCTGAGAGCTAACGTGGTCCCAGAAAAAAACAGTAGCTGCTAGAAGTGTTCTCATGAATCAGCCATTTTGTTAAAAGGGTGTTTTAGCAGAGTGTTGTTGACAAGATCCATTTCAGCTGAGCGAGAATATCAGGTTGCTTTTACTGATTGATCAACGGCCTATCATGATACAATAAATCTGGGAGCAGCAGGATGGCAGTGACTGACCCTACCATGTGTATATGAAAATACATAACCTATATTCTACATTATTAGTAGCATATGGCATGACACCAGCTGGGTCAGGAATCCTTTCTTAGCATTTATCTGGAAATATAGCTGGATGGAACATCTTGTGAAGGAGAGAGCAGGGAAAAATGATGTATGAATTTCACAAACAGGATCATAAGCTGTCAGGCAATGATAGCAGTGTGCAGTATTAATATATGCATCTCGCATGGGGAAGTGATAAATGAGACAGCCCTGTGACAAATTGCATAGGCATGTAATAAATAAGTTTACCACATAACTCTGCAATTTATCAGATGCCTTTTGCCATTACCTGCCCAATAATCCATCTCTCAGGGATTTATTTTCACAATCCAGATTTCCTCAGCAGCTTGAAACACCCTACTTCTTTTAAAGTTCAACCTGTCAAAAAAACTTTTCCCCTGTTCTCCCTACAGTAAGTGTGCTAGAAGCACACAATGAGCTGGCCTGGGCTGTTGAACAGTAACAGCTTTGATATACATGAAGATACCCTCACAATTCTAACATACAATAATTCTGAAAAATCATAGTTTCCTGCACTTCACAGTGGGCCATGTAACTTTTTATTCTATAAAAATCTGTTGCATATGTTCTTTGAAACTATTTTACTTTTCTATGTGTTTTTTCTTCCTACTGCAGTTAGCCCTGTACTGCTTCAGCTGTATTTTTGTGGATTTGAAATGAATGCAATATTTCACTTCTCAAGGAATGTGGCCAACTAGCTTTGCCTGCTAAATTAATCTCCCCAAATTTATTAACACCCCTTCATATCCCAATTAGTCTGAAACACCAACTGTTTCTAATAATAAATATACTTCCATCTTTCACCCTTGCTTTCTTTTCACTGAAGAATTGCTTCTAGAAAAGCTTAAAAACCACAAGCCTGTGTGGATTACTGACTTCAAATATGTAGCCTGGTAATTATTACAAGTGAATATCTTTTAACAGGTAAGGTTATACTTGAACAGGAGATGATTTAAAAATGCTTAGGCAAATTATAATTTTCTTTTCAATTAAAAGTGATGTGATTTTGTGGGCATAGTTTCTTTGTAACAAAAGTGTAAGTCTTTTTCAAGGTGGTATTTTGGGTGAGGGTTATAAGCATTTATGAAATTTCTTGAAGTATGGATTTTTTCCCCCATTTTGAATTTCCTCATTTTGTCCACTTTCTTAGACGATTCCTAGGGAGTCTGCCATAGTGCCCTTACTGGATGCACAACAGTTCTCTACTGTTTGTTGTTTGTTTGGGTTTTTTCATAAATTATATTGTGAAAATTGACTTCATTTTAGAAATTTCTCATAAATGTTTCAGGGTCATATTTTAAGAATCAATAGTTCCACTTCATTGTCTGATCAGCTCCACTGCCTCAAACAAAATTTATTTTCTTCAGATTTGATGCTTTAAAAATATTTTAAATCTTACGTGGTTGTCCTCACTTGGGATGAAATGAAGCTCTAAAAACTGTTGGAAGCTTCTATGAAAGAGATAATAAAGAAATTTTCATTATTAACTTACTTTCCCAAAAATGGTTAAGAAGCCCGATGATTCTTCAAGGTTGCCAGGGTTTTGGACATAATTTTCTTAATTTTGTAAGACAGAGATCTACAGATAAATTTATTTGAAGTCACTTGCAAGTGTTTTTTGTCTACTTTTCTACCCTGTATGGTTGGATTAGTGGAATTCTACTATTTTGATTTTATGCAAAAAAATTCTTAAAGGAAAAATTGAATAAAAGCACATGAACGAAAATAAGTTTGGACAAGACTGCCTGTACTAGTTTCTTTCACTCTTTTAGACTTTTGAAATCTGTCCAAATTCATACTGATTCCCTCTACCTACATATTAGAGAATTAATTTTTAGATTTTGTCACATTTCTCTGTCTGTAGCAATGTAGTAATGATAAGATCTCTTAAGGGAACTTGCCATCTCCTGACAACGTGATTGACAAATTATAACAGTTTTTAATTTACTGAATTTGCTGTCTTAGAAACCATTTCTACGGACAGCCATGAGTCGTCCTTCAGGACAACCAACAGTAACTACCCAGAAATTGTGTGTGACCATGTGTTTTATGCAATAATGTGCAGAAGGTAAATACTTCTAAGTTACTTATCCTGAAACATTTCACTCAAGCAGTCTTTAAATCTTGAAACTCAGCATATATTTGGTGTTTGTTATAAGTACTGTGTGTTCCTTCTTGATGAAGGATGTGCTGTGTCCAAATGACGGCCCATCACTGGGATATGGAGGTCACTCTAGCTCCTCTTTGGCAGGATTTGCAACATGTAGGCATTCAGCCAACACTATGTTAAAAGGTCATAAAATGGGAATTAATTAGGTTTATCCTAGAGTGGGCTACTCCAGATGTCAGGCTAAAGCTTGGCAAGATTCTTGACATGCTATTCCTCTTGTCTCCCATTTGACTAGGCCACTGTACTGTAGGCATATTTTACTCACAGCAGTACCAAAACACCTCTTTCTGGCCAGATGCAAACTCAACAAAGCAAAGTGTTTGAACTAACTCATTCAAAGGGTTTTTTTTGGTTCTTACATGGTTTTGGTGCTTTTAATATGTAATGTCTAGGATCAATATTCCAAACACAGATACCTTCAGTGAGAGGTGGGCTCCAACAAGCTTTTCAAATTCTCTTTGTAGGGATTCAAAGTCTGCAGTGTTCATAATTCATGAGATGTAGCTGTTGCAATAATATTCTCTTTTTAAAAGCTAGTGAACATTCATAGAGGTGTGTGCTGCATATGGTCTGCAGACCTGGCCCCTTTGTGAACTCTGGGACTGCTGTCTCCTCTCCTACCTCAGACGTGGATTTTCTGCTTTGAAATCTCAAGAAGAGAGATGGATTTCATTGAAATATACTTCAGAAACAGTCTGAGTTCTGTACTCAGAGAGGGAACAGGGTTACACTTGTGTGCCTCTGGTTTAGCTTAGCCAAACACCACGTGAGCTGACTGCCTTTTAGAGAGAATTTTAGCGTGGGGAGGGTCAGAAAACCAAGCCTAATTCTGTTGTGTCCTGGGCTGTAGTATCATCCTCGTTCTTTGCCTTGCCAGTTGTAGGTGATGAAAGCTTTCCATGTCTCAGAGTACAGCTTGGGTTTCTTAAGATTTTGGTTTATATATTGGGGGAGAATTTAAATAATATGAAGCATGATCTTGAAAATAACTTCCTATAGATTTCCGTTAGTGCTACCAGTGTGAGGGAGGAAAGTAATGTCTTTTTCTTAGTGTGCCATTTATCAGTGAGCGCGGTGGCTCGGAGCAATTTTGTGCTCTTCTCGTGTCCCAGGCGTCCTCATATGGATTTTTGCTTCTACTAGCAGGATGGAACCCCTAAACACAACTTTGATGCTTTGTCTTGGTGAGTGCTCTTTATTGACTGCGTAGGTATTTGTTCCTACAGTTCTTTACAGGGGTAAAGACAAAATTATGTCCTACAAAGCAATCCTTACACTTTTTAGTTTCTTTCAATATCCCATGAGCAGAAGTTAAAACTTTTTGATTCAAAACATTCCATTATTGATCAAGAATCTATCTAAACAGGCTGAGCCTTAACCATAGATTTTAGAGAACTTGTGATTTCTGAGCACACTGAAGAGTAGTAAACAGAATTTTCTTGTGCACTTGGACATCATTAGCAAAGTTAGAAAGAGCTTCCACAGCTGATTCTATAATAAATATAATTATTTGTGTAGAGAAGAAAACATGAAGGGTATTTTTATTCAGACCAATCAAATTTTAGAATCTGTATAAATCAGTAAAATACTATTAGTAGCATTTCAAAATATGTCAGAGGAATCAGTACCTGTTGCTTTGTGTTTATGAAAGATGGCACCAGGTTCTTCTGGGGTTTTCATGAGATTTCAGAAATCAATAATTTTTCATGTGCTTTTATTAGTTTTTGTTAGGTACTGGAAGGGAATGAAATACTATAGATACTTTGGGAATGAAATATGTTTACATTGTTTAGTTGCTGTAAATATGAAGTATGTTGAAAGAAAAACAAAGCAATGCCTTCTTGGTTTATACTCTTCTCTTTAAATTACCATTGTTTAAAGTGGCACACAGAGAGTACCCTTCTTATTTTCCTGTTATTTCTGTTGAGTTGGCCAAGTTTCACCAATTGCAGCAGACTACTGACTTGAGGAAAATAGAGGCAAAATTACTTTAACAAAGATAATTTCCATTTCTATATTTCATAGCCATGCAATCCCAAACAAAAGATCTTGGAGCACTTTGATTCAAATTTTGTGTATCTATGTTTATAACAAATCTTATTCTTGCAGTTTCATTCAAAAATTAATGCACCTGAGTCATTAAATATGTGAACATCTGTAGTCTATAACTTGTGTTTTTTTCTGATTTGGACTTTGGAGCATTTGCATATGCCAATTTGCATATCTTATTTATTTCTAAGCTTCTGAATTATTATATATCCATTGAAGATCTGGATTTTTATGCAGAAATTATTGAATTATATTATTTTTTCTTTGTTGCCATCTTTTGCATTTTTTCTATTATATGCCTTTAATTGAAAAAGTGATCAATGCTTAACTTGAAAGAAACAAAATACACTTGTTCATATAGTGAAATGTGTCAGCATATGAAGGGATATTTTTTGATGTTGATCCATTGAGTTTTTAATATCTCCATGGCTTTATATTTCATTTGGTATGCATCTTTTAAATCAAATGGAAGAAAGTGTTAATACCATATTTTATGTGTTCTTACTTGTTTTGTTAGTAGTACTGTAAGAGATAGAAAGGGAATAATTCTGATGCATTCTGAAAGTAACTAAAGGTAATGAGGAGTTCTGGAAAATACAAATCAGTGTCTGAGTGCTTATCCTTTTAAATGCTATTTGTATGCAGTACAGTTTGTTAAAATTGTGTTTATAATAACTTAAAGAAATCTCATTTTGCTGCCAGGGAACATGGAATCAGATTTAGCATTTATTTAAGCTACACTTCACTTTTATGGGAAGGAAAATACTACATATGTATATTAATACATATGTTTTTGGGGAGCAGAGGGAGTAGAGGAGTAGTTTGTTCGGTTCCAAATATGAATCATATTTTTAACTCTGTAAACCAATAATTTTTCCTATCCAGTCACATGCAGAGAAGTATCATTTACAGTGGAAAATGGAAAAACATGATAGCTTGTGAAGGAGCACGTTGATATCTTTCTTCTGGTAATAAAGTGGCTCTTTGTAGATGAGATTGGTGTGATATTGAAGGGTATCTTTGGGTGATATAAGGCGATACATCCCCTGTAACACCCTTTTTTATCTACTCATGGGGTAAAGTAGTAGTGGCTCAGTCACTGTCACTCCAAATTAAACACTAGAAAGAATTATTTTCACAAAAGAACAGACTGATGGCATGTGCTGCTGGAAGGTGTGAATATGACATCAGCTGTGAGATGAAATGATCATGAGACTTTGAAAGCAAAACTGATCTTTGCTATGTGTTGGTGTATCCATTTGAATCTGTCGAACAGGAACAAGGAGCAGTCCTAAGGTTCCCTGTGAAAGAGCTGATTATTTACCTCATTCTCCCATAACAAAAAATAAAATAGCCAAAAAAGCATTATGGTAGTTCTGTACAAAGAAATGGCATTAAAAATAGTTTAGATGAGGAGGTAAATGATTATAAGTAGAATATGTGTATTGTGAAGGTATAAGTTAATTGGAAGAAAAGAGTGCATGACGAGTTTTGCTGAATTTTTTTTATCACTGGCTGGTGATGGAGAAAATATCTTCTTGAGCACTATAGCAATCCTTCAATATTTTTTTCTAGAAGAAAAAATACTGTCTCTTCTCTCATAAGAGAGAAGTGCATTCATTACTTTTGACTGACAAATGTAATTTAAAGAATACAGTTGTAGTTAACATGGAAATTTGATGTGGAATTTCTTAACTAGCTGTAAGGGATATACCAGTTCTGTTCTGAACAAAATCACTTTGGAAATGCCCTCTGTGAGTAAGCGGATCAACATAAGCACAGAGTCACTGTTACTTTCTGTACCCACTCAAATTCGTTACAGATGATCTAATCTCTCAGGGTCATCTTGTATTAACCTCTACTCAAAGTGAAATCTTAGTGTGTTGCCATCAAAGTTTAGTGTTTAAGGGTGGAGATACCACCACACTGAGCAACCTTTCTGAATACAGTGCTAAAATCCTCCCTTATTCTTTTCTTGACTGAAGAAAGCCAGCTCTCACCACCTTACCTCATGCCCTTAAGTCCCCCTTTGCCACTTTGCTATCCCTCTGTTGTAGTCACTCCATTTTTCCAAATTTTCTGATACATTGGAGCCCCATAATGACATAGTATCCCAGATGTGGTCCTGTGGTGTCCAAAAAGGGGAAGGTGGTGGCAACACTTGTGTTGATACAGCCCAGTAGGCTGTTGTTTCATCATTGCAAGATATAGTTTGATACCTGCAAAATTTCTAAAAGTATATCTCTCAACTCCAAATTTCTTAAGTCAGAGTGGTACATTGTGCTTGTAGGCAAATGAGCCCTACTTCAGGATAGAACAGCTCTTCTTCCTTCAATGTTATCTGGCCCATAAAGGTGATGGCTTTTGACCAATTGCTGTCAAATAATTGTACCAGATTAAGAATCACAATGATGCTTTCTATTGTTTCTGCAAACAACTATGTATATAAAATTGGAAGATTTCACATTTGCATGAAAAGAAGCAATGAAATGACACCTGCTGTGTCTGAGTATGGCAGGACACAAAGAAGCAGTGAGTTTTATGTTTGTATGGGCTGGTAGGAGAGAAGTAGGAAATAACCTTTACTAAGAAATTGCTGAAATACCTTACATGAATGTAAGCCTGCCAATAAAGTGGGACCTACTTGTGGACAACTGTTATCACTTCTAAAGAAAACCAAATGCATTTTTTCAGTGAGAATTTTTGAGGAGATAGCTGATAATATTCATCAGGTACTAATGGACTCACATGTTATTTTCTTTTGGCAACATTTTCATAACTCCAAAATATTTTTTCCAAGTTATATAACATCTTAGATTTATAACAGTTAATTTTTGACATTTTGACAAGCTAAACACATTAGTCCTTGACTGTAGAGGAGATCATAATCTGAAAAAAAAAAGTGTGATACTTCTAGTAGTGGGTGGATTACAGTGTTAATTCTGAGACCAAGTTTTAGTACATGCTGTAAGAGAACACCCAAGGATTCTCCTAATTAATACAGGGAGAGATCATTCCAAACCTGTCAGAAAAAGCTGGTACATTGTCCTTTTGGTTAGTCTGGTTTTTAAGGATGCTTTGCTGATGGGGAGGAGGGAGGAGAAGCATAGAAATCATGTAAAAAATTGCTACATGAGGAATAAATAAAACAGAATATTAATTCCCTGGTTTCAGTGAAAGGTTGCTTCTCTTCTTCTTTTCCTCCCAAAATCTGCTAAAGAATTACAAGTTTTCTTTCAAGTTTCCAATAATCTTCCACTTGCAAAGAGATACAATTGTATTCTCCCTCAGACCTATTCAAGAAATACACTGATGTCAGACAAATATTCACTCACTGGTTGCATTATTTATGTAATACATGCAAATATTTTGCAGTAATTGAGCCTCTAGAATTAAGTATGTTTGTTTTAAATACAACTAGTTCCTTTAAGCACTATTATAATGGTAACTTTCTGTAGCAGGAGAGATACTGATTAATGTCTTTGTCCATCTTGTATATTGAGCTATTGTTCAGGCCACCTTCATAATATGAAATTCATGGTATAATTAGTGACTTAGTAAACAATCAGTATATTTATTTTACTAAATTTAATTTAGTAAATAGTGAATTTAAAAAAATCTGATAATCTGACGATTAGCAGACCCAACAAACAGCTGAGCTTGTGAGACCTTTGCTTAGTATTTGTATAGTTGTCAGTAAGTAAAGAAAAAATTACATGTTGCATCTGCTCTGTTTTGTAGTTTTGCTGGATTTTGTAAATGCTGATTGCAGAAACCTATTGGCTTTTATGATTACTGAGAAGTAGAATGAGAGAAAAGTAGCTATTCCTTGAAATCAAGAGAGCTGAAAAGGTGGCATATAAATTGATTTCTGGGTGTTCTTTGTGTGGGCTGTAGTTAATATGCTGGCTCCTGAAGCCAAAGCTATGAAGAAACAACAGTATGGTATGAAGCCCTGGGTAATTAGTAAGAGGCTGTAATAGTGCAGCTTGCTTTGGAAGGAAGGGAGTGTATTTTTAATAACAGAAGATCATTGAATTTTTATGATTAAATTTGTACCTGCTTAGACAGTACTTGGTTAAAACAAAATAATTTGGAATTTCTGTTGGTTTTGGGTGGTTCCCCTTCTCTCAGCTATTGCAGAAAGATGAGTTTATATTCCCTTACAGTGTTGTGGGGTTTTGCCCTGCTTTTTTATTGTCATTAACATTATTTATTTTTCTGCTTGTGTCATTTGCTTAGAAAAATCTTGTTATCAAGTTGTTTGTTTTGATTTTGGTTTTTTTTGAAACGAAGAACTTTATTTGTAAAGATGCCAGCAGACAATCAGGTTTTCTGTGATGCTGACAAGCCCTGAAATATAGGCTGCTTTTAAAAACATAATAACTGAAAATATGTATTTTACTTTGGGTACAGATACTTGGATGATGCTTTGACCTGAGGGCTTTGGATTATTATGAGCAGAAGCTGTAGCCGATCTTAGGAACAGTGCTTTGAGGACACAGCTTCTTGTATCATTAATGTGAGTGATGTTTTATTGCAGTACTATTAGGCAAGTTGTAATAGAGGTGCACACCTAGTAAGGCATGGAAAGGAAACCTGTAATTTTCTCACATTCCCACTCTGCTTTGGGTAGAATGACCCTTTATTTGACTATCATTTTCCATTGCTTCAGAATATTGTCTTGCTCCGCAGAGGCTGTAAATATGGCACTGAATGACCACAGGTCAGGATGAGATGTTTACCTCCCTGAAGCCCATGATTGCATCCTTATCGTCTCCTGCCTTAATGAATGAAATTTATTCCTCCTGTGATGCAAATCACAGCCCTCCAACTTCCCACACAATTGGGCTATTACAATTGTTCTGTGTACAGACTATTTTGTCTATTTTCTGTTATCTTTTTATTGGCCCTCAACAGAAAAAAATTCCATGCCTCAGAATTTTGAAACACAGATTGGGTTTCTGCGGTAATTCTTAATGTATGTATTCTTTTAGCATTGAAAACAATCTAACCTAAGTATACACGCAAAATCTGTTTGCTATAATCCCAAAAGAACCAAATTTTTACTGTCAGATAAGTAATCTAGTACATTTCTCTGCACAAAAATTTGAACAGCTGTACATAACTCACTTGACAGGTGTTTGTTTTACCTATTAAAAAAATTCCTTATTATTTATTTACTTTACATTATGTGTGGGTCTCTTTTGAATTGTTTTAATTTCTGACAGTACATCTGGAAGGACTTTCTTCCTGTTTCACTTAATTGCTACTTTTTCAATCATTAAGGTAAATTTGAGTGTCCCTTAATGAAGAACAGGCTAATGGAGGAACTGTTAATTGTTTGATTTGTTTAGAAGACATCCACTGAGAAAAATCATAGTTAAATTTTCTGAAAAAGAATAAATGGGATATAGATATGAGGAAATCTCTCTTTGAAAAACCAGCAATTTTTTTCAAACAATTTATACATTTCTTAGCTTTAAACTTGGACCATTCAGTCAACTATACTCTGCTTTCAAAAGTCTTTTCAGACATGTTCTACCTTTTTTTTGTGTGTTTAAACCAAGAAATCTCATGTCTTTTATTCTTTTTATGTTTTACCCAATTGGCAAAACCAGTTTTAATCCTTCCCCCATTTAATACATCCTTCTGCCTTAGTCTTTTTATTTCCAATGTCGGGAAAAGTGGGAACAGTCCTTTATGCCGTGCCATCTCTCAGCTTTGAAGCACTGCCAAACTTCTACTTCAAAGCTGTTTCAAGGCTTCAGCTTTGTCACAAAACCATCATGTGCAAAGCTTTTACCAGCCCACACAACAGTTTAGTTTTTAAAGTGTGCCTTTATTACTGAAGAAAGGTTAACTCTGGTGATTCCGTAAATTATCTCTGCAAGTATAAACTTTTCTCCAATATATGGGAAATACCTTTAGACAATAGTGTTGAATGGAAAATGATTCATTATTAAATTAAAAAAAAATTGCTGATGTTCTATCCTGAGAATTGCTTTTATCATTTAATTTTCCATTTGGCTAGTATTCTGTTTCTGAATATCTGAAAGTGATTTTGAAGAAAAGTTCTTAATAGATACTCTAAAAGTTTTGTGATATTGAGCTAAAATACTAAGTAATTTTAGATTTTTAAAGTCATAACACTTCTTTTATATTTAGATTATTGTGTATGTAAGGAGATCACATATATCAGGTTTAAAATACTCAAATTAGGTTTTATAAACATATGAATTAGGTTAATGTGGAGGAAAAAATATATTCTTTCTGGTGCAGGTACACTTAAGTGGGTAGATAGGCTGTAATCAGTTCATCCTTGCTGGAGTAGGAATCCTCCATGACGGAAACTTACTTTCACATAACTCAATTCTACAGAGAGCAATAAACTGAGCCGCGTCTGACTTAGAGGTCTGAATGCCTTACACTTCATACCCAGGTGGCCTAACCTCTAGCTTGGCTTTGGAAAGTTTTTCCTAATAAAAAAACCCAACTAGGTTTTGACCACAAACGTACCCTCAATACTCAAAAAAACCCTAAATATGATAGTCTGCAATCTGACTGGGTCAAAAAAAGAGTTGAAAATCAAGAAAAAATATGATTCTTGATTGGGAATTTTATGGTTCTTTACTGGGTTGTTTGGTTATCTTTTTGGAAGTCGAATCCGTTTTTAAATTTCTATTATTAAGGTGATCTGTCTTGTGAGTTTTATAGCAATGTAATGAAAAATCAAAAGTACAGAAATGGTGAAAACTGCATCTTCTATGATAATACAGTATTAATTGCAAATATCTTACCCCTCCTACTTATAGTACTTGAAGTAAACTATTGGTCAGGTCCATAAGCTCTTTTCTTTACCACTGACTTAACACATTCTGGGTTACTATGGTGGATCTGCTAACATAAAATGAATGAATGCTGCAGAAGATTTGCATGATGTCTAGCACTGTTTGTCTAATGTTGAATGACCTTCTGTGGCTGATTAATTGGGCAGATTATTGGGAAAGTAAATGGATAATTTTCACTTTGCAATTACATTTAAATGAGTTATGCACAGGTTAAATCACACACTAAATAGTCGTTGTCCTTACCTGCCTTTAGCTAGTAAGTGAACCCAAATTTAAGGATCATGTCAAGTCCCTCATAAAATGGAAAAAATGTGCAACCCAAGTGCTGTTAGTTTCTTTTTTCTTTTTTTTTCCCAAGTGCATTTAGGTATAAAATATTACTGGTTTTATATTTATAAATTTTTAAGTACATTACCAACATTTAACTAATTCCTGGATTTTAATTTGTGAACAGATGTGTGAAGGCAATGAATATAGGAAGCTCTGTGACCACATAAGCTTAGTACAAGGTCTGTCAAAGTGACGTTAAACAGAATTGCAAATTCAGAGAAGGTAAATAACTGTCTAAATTGTGTGGTAAAGAAAATAATGAGGAATGCTTTCAGATCTATTAGCAGCTAATGGAAAAATCAAAAAAACAACTGCATGTGCCTGACGTGGCAGGAAATAGTAAAACATGCTGACTACTGGATCAGTGCAAAATATAAAGGACTGCTTAGTAGAAAGCAGTTAAATCAGAGAAGTGTTCCAAATAAATCAATGGCCAACTGTATCCGTGCAGGGTTAACTGGACACTCAGGACAGGGATGAGCCAAGCTGTTATCTGGAGGAATATTGCTGTCCACGAGCCAGTTGCTATTTCCAGAAGTTGAGAACTTCTACTTGATTTAGACTCACAGGAATACTCTCTAGGTCTAATGTCCATTTATCCAGTATTGTTAAACTAGAAAAACACAAAAGTGCCACTTTGGAATGTAAGATGATTGCAGTGAAATATTAGCAGTTCTGATCCTTTGAGATAATGAAAATAATGCTCAATGGTAATAGTAAATCATTAAAAGTAGGTAGCAAATAATTTCTGCCTTTTTAATTTTCTAACATTAGTTTTCTGCAATTGCATTTAATACAATATTTTTATTTAAAACAAAAAGTTGCTTTGAGCAAAAATCCCATACAATTGCATCAAATGTATTTTGGAATAAATTTGTGAAAAAAAGGTCTTGTGTATGAAAAAAAATCCACTTTAAATGTGTCATACTTTATAACTGAAAAGGTCAGAAGCAATTTTCTCCATTCATAGTGTATTCCTAGGAAATTCTTAATTCAAAGTATAGTTCAGAATGTAAACACAACCATAGACCTGTGAGGCTACTTTGACTTTTCACCCTTATTAGAGAACAAGGAATTCTGAAATGCAGTAATTTCCTTCAGGATATAAATATTTGTTCAACTGTAATAAAATTCAGGATAGAATATGTGTCTCCCTCACATGTTTGATGGGGAGGCTGTTTGGAAGGACTGTTCATAATTCAGCACTATGCTGTTTGCATAATGAGTTGGAAAGGTCTTAGAATAATTGCATTTGGCTAATGAACAAGACATAAATCTGTTCACCTCAGCTCTGGTGCTTTTGTGGATCCAGATATCTTCCTTCTCTTCATATTTTTTACTTAATGCGAAACTCTGTGTGAAGTGTAACACTTCATGCAGGATGCATGACAACTTTAAACTTAATGCTGACAATTTAAGTCCTTGTTGCCCAAGAGCTACTAATTTAATTAGAGACTGCTATGCTGGAATTAACAGGGAAGTAAAATATCCCTTCAGAGAAATTTCATTGAATAAGATTAAGAGTACAAGTGGGAAAAAAAAATTGCATACACAAACCTGTTATTTTCCAATGTCTACAAGAGGAGTTTAGAATGACTAGGAGAGTTGGACATGTCTACTTGTAGACATCTGATGTTAGCTGAGGTGATCTCCCTTTTGTCATTCAAAGATTAATCTTTGGTCTCCCTAGTGGATAGCCATTGATTTTCCATGTAGATGCTTCCAAGTTTTTGTTGGGAGATTTTTTCCTTTTCTTTTCCTTTTACTTTTTCTCTTTTTTTCTTTTTCTTTTTCTTTTTCTTTTTCTTTTTCTTTTTCTTTTTCTTTTTCTTTTTCTTTTTCTTTTTCTTTTCTCTTTTTCTTTTTCTTTTTCTTTTCTCTTTTTCTTTTTCTTTTTCTTTTTCTTTTTTTTCTTTTCTTTTTTCTCTTTTCTTTTCTTTCTTTTTCTTTTTTCTTTTTCTTTTTCTTTTTCTTTTTCTTTTCTTTTTCTTTTCTTTTCTTTTTCTTTTCTTTTTCTTTTTCTTTTCTTTTTCTTTTCTTTTTCTTTTCCTTTTTCTTTTCTTTTCTTTTTCTTCCTTTTCCTTCTTTTTCCTTTTTTTTCCTTTTTTTTCCTTTTTTTTCCTTTTCCTTTTTTTCCTTTTCCTTTTCCTTTTCCTTTTTTTTGTTTGTTTTACTGTGGGGACTTATTTTTTTTCTTTTAATAAAAACCACTTTAAATCATTGGGACACATAATTTATTTTTTCCCCTGCTCTTTTCCATCAGTAGTGAGATCTGTCTGCATGATACCTAAGTGAAAATAACCCTCTGAGTCATATTTGTGACTGAAGTCTGGCTTTTATACTTGTGTGCCAGAAAACTTGACCGAGAAACTGTTGCACTCATTGAATAACATAACTAAATAACATACTCTGTAGATCGCCATTATTGTTCCGGTTCTGAATACTCTGTTAAAACAATTTGTAATTAAGGTACAGTGTTAAGAATAATATTGGTGACTAATACTACTTGATTACCGTGAAGAAGTCTAATTATGACGATTCTTAATCAGTAGGAAAATTACTAACTGACAGTAATGAAAAAATCTCTGGTATATCTGATAAATTGAATTTGATCTAATTTTTAATTTATTTAAAATACTGTGAATTCGCATTAACCCCACTGAAGTACTGCACCAGGGCAAAAGAATGAGAGTTCATATCCTAGGTTTCATGTTCCAGGAGAACTGTTTTGGTTGTGGTGGGAGTTAAGTCACTTCTCTTGAAAACTATCTGAACTCTGAAATATTACTGTATTTCATGTTTACAGAGAAGAAAAGAAACCTTATTAATTTGGTAACCAGGTGCTGATTTACATTATTATATTTTTGTGTAAAAAGTAAATATCTGCAATAACTTTGTCAAAGATACAAGCAAGACCAATTTAAATAGCTCAAGCTACTTAAATTAGGAAGCTGAAGATACTTAAATTCTTCCAATGGTCTCACCAGATCCTTTATAATTGTCTTGATGAAATTGGGTTATCCTAATTAAACCCATTATATGTATCAAAGAATAATGCTTTTAGTTATGCATATGCAGTAGCTAAGTAAATTGTAATATATTTAACATTTTAATAACTAGCCTTTTATTTCTCTAAATATGCAGATAGGATATCTGAACTGTCACAACCTCAATTCTCCAGCTACAGATGGTCTTTGTGTTGTCAGATCAGCAGGTCAGGAACTTCTCCCTCACCCCACCAGTGACCTACAACTGACCTGTAGTAAATTGCTAAATCAATGTGTATTTTATTGCAGGTTCACTGGAGATCGCTATCCTTAGGCAAAACCTTTACACACCGTAAATAGATTCTGAGTACCTCTCTCTTCTTGTCTCTGAACCGACTTCAGCTGCAGGAGATAATATACAGGCTAAAGAGGAGCTGTATTTGAACCCCTCTATAGCAGCTGACAGCTTGGGCATGGCAGCACAAAGCTCCTGGTGGTGTGGCTGGTGAATTGTTTCAGGCTGTGCTGTTGCTGCAGCTCCACTGACAACAGCGTCGTACCTGGTTCAAATTTAGCTGAGACACACGGACCTGAGTTGCATACAGAACATTAACTGCACTATGTGTATGTGGAAGGCGAGACTGCCAAGCCAATGGTAGCCCACACACAGAGGATAATTTTATATATCCTTTGCCACTGCTTTAGAGGAGCTGCTGCTGTCAACTTTTAAGTGATGTTTAACAGTGAAAGGGCGGGCACAGTGCCACGGTGTCCGGGCAGGGCTCAGTGCCAAAAGACAAGAGTTAGCCTAGCACAGAGCCTGTGGCCCATTACTATAAATTACTGTGTTGTGTTTACTGGTGTGCAGGATTCTTATGGCAATACGTCTGAGGTGAGCACCCTAGCAAAGGGCAGCTACATGGCTTCAACAGTGAAGTTCATTCTCCCTTGGTCAGTCTCAAGTGCTAACAGCATGAAAGCCTGGTCATGTATATGTCTGTTTTGCCATGTATCATCCTGACTACAGCATTGACTAATAATTAGTAGAGTTCATAGAATTACAGAGGGGTCTGGGTTGGAAGGCACTTTAAAGATCACCCATGTCCAACCCTCTCCTATGGACAGGTACACTTTCCATTATCCCAGGTTGCTCAGTGCTCCATGCAACCTAGCCTTGAACACTTCTGGGGATGGATGGGGCATCCGTAACTTCTGTGAGCAATGTGTTCCAGTGCCCTACCACCCTCACAGTAAAGCTTTTTATCAATCTAATCTAAACCAACTCTTTCCATTTAGAACCATTCCCCCTTCTACTGTCACTACATGCCCTTGTGAACAGTCTCTCTACATCTTGCAGGTTCCCTTCCAGTACTGCAAGGACAGAACTAGGTCAGCCCTAAGCCTTCTCTTTTCTAGGCTGAACAAAACCAATCCTCTGAGCCTTTCCTCATAGGAGGAGTGGTCTATCCCTCTAATCAAAAGTTAGCAAAATTTTTATCACTGAAAGAACTTGTTTATGATAATGTACCCCATGTGCGTAGAAGTAACAAGATGGTATACGAAAATGTAATCAGAAATATGTAGAGTGCCTGATTTTCCCAGCTTCCCCAAGCTCAAAGGTTCTGACTTTTTTTGTAGAAATCACGTTTTTTTCTGCACAGAACCATTTGCTGTATTAGAGGTTGCATTTGGATAGCACTTTAAAAATCAATTTAAAGAATATATTTTGTCAGTGTCAAGAACTGACAATAGTATTGTTTTCAGTAGTTTCATAGAGCACCTGTCCAGTTATGAGTAGTTATATGGTGCTGGCCTGAAGCTATAATAGCAATTTACAGATTTTTTCAAGAGACATTATGTAAGTCAAACATAGGGAAGTAGACACAAAAAGGGATTATGACTGATCAGTTTACAGACTCAGTGCAAAGTGCATCTAAGGTACAAGTTCAGTGATTTATATTTTACTTTAGGATAGTCTACTTTCTAGAGGATTGAGGAAGGATCAGCCTTGCACTTTTTAAAGCTTTTTGATAGATACATAGACTGGGAAAGAGTGTAACTTCTTACATCACTGTGCTCCGTGTATGGATGGGTTCCAACAGGAAGAAAGCATAAAATTGTCTTTGAACATTTGATAATGTTATCTAAATGGGCTGCACAAAGAAACACCATGTGCCTTTTCTGAGGAAATTCAGTGTCACTCTGCATTAATAGTTGCAGAAGGGAAACACTCGGCACCAGAAGCTCACAGTTATCTATGCTTTAAGCGTAATTCACACTGTCCTGTCAGCAGAGAGTTTGAAGGATGTATACAGAGATAAAAATTTTGCTCCTGTGTGAAACCATGCAATATATAGTGAAAGACTGAAACGGAATAAAGCACAACAAGGTACAGTGGAGGAAAGGTTTTATTTCTATTAAAGATGCAGAGAAATAAAAGAACAGAGAAAAGCAATTTATTGAGGGATAAGAAGACCAGAGAATTTTCAAAGATAAAACAGAATTCACAAGGATTTAGGACTGTATTATTCTTCTTTTACATCCCCATGCTGAATTTTCATAATTCTGAGGCTGAATTATCACAAGGAACTTGAATGAAAAACTGTGGATTTTCCCTTATACGTTTCTGAGACCAGCTAGGTTTATACTTGACTGTCATACCCTTATCTATAAATATGTCATGGACTGAGCTGGCAGCTATGAAATCTCTAGGGAACCTGAACAGAAAATCTCCTTGGAGAACTTCAGCTCAATTTATGCAAATTAGATTGTTTGGCACAGGCTACTGAAAACTGAGTTTAAGTACTTTGCGAGAGACAGATTGTTTTCCAAAATTTTGCCTTTTGAAGCAGGGCCAGCACTTATTATTGGAACTGCTATAATTCATGAGATGATCTGAAGCAGTTTCTTCTATATGGGGGAGATTTCAGAAAGACATCTGAGAATTCATGTTCTCTCCAAGTCACTGGTGAGAACAACAGAATGTCATCCAAAGATCATTGCTATCAATGGGACTCTATTATCTTCACTGGACACCACAAGGAGCTCTCAGTCTCACAAAATCTTTTGCAAAGAAATTAAAAATAGGTTGGTAAATTAGTGATGCTGTGTAGTCATGGTAGTCTTTCAGGGTATATTAAAAACAGAATTTATATATTCAATAAAATAATATTCTTTGTTTTGTCTTATGCACATGGAAGTAGATTAACTAAGTCTTGTGTAAACCACTACCAAGACTTAGTGTTAATGCAATTCAAAACAAAAAAGAATCTAACTGCAGGAATGAAATTATATTGAATGTACAAATGTTTTAAAAGAAATGAGGATGCTTCTGTCTTTTAAAATTAATTTATTTTAAATTACCAGTTTTCAATATTTTAACATTTTATTCCAATTGAAGATGAAAACAAAACCATAAAAATTTCACATTTCAAAGGAATATAAGTATTAAAATTTTTGTGCTTTCCTAGTTCTACTTTTCTTTGTGACTTTGAAAGTTATAAGAAAGCAAACTTAACTAAAAAATGAGATACAGGCTAAAACCCCCCAAAAACATACTTCAGCTTCATTTATAAATTGTTAAATTGTTGAAAATTGGTACAACCTAATTAAAATAGCAATAACTGATATATTATGTATTTTGCATCCTAATCAACAGTGATTTTTTCCATGTATCAAAGAATTTGCTAGAATTTATGTGGAGTTTCTTGTAAATCTGCTTTGGATTTTTGTTGGTTGTGTTTTTTGGTTTTTGTTTTTCTTTCTTTCTTAAAGGTGTGGTTCAAGTTCATTGATACAAATTGAATGTTCCTTTTGTTTTAAAAGGCTATTGGAATTGGGCACTCTCTCCCTTAAATTATTTACTGTATCTAAAATACATTGTGAAAAGTAGGCAGTAAAGTGTTCAAGATGCAGCACATCCTAAAGTATGTTTCCTAATGAAATCTCTGCTAATAATTTAATGTGATACTTGTGCCCTTATGTTCTATCTTGAATCACATAAATGCCTTCAGCTCTGAGACCTTTTTTCACTGCAGAGTTTGGCTGGGCTTTTAAATGAGTCCTATTCACTTATGAAAAATCTCATCTAAATGTATTATTGTCTTCACACTGGCTTATCTTGGACTAAGGGCAAACATTTGAGTTCAGCTTTTTGTCTTGTCTGGTAACACCATGCTTTGCAGGGAAATTGGAGTTTAAACCACTGTGGTGCAGATAACAGTCCTTTAGTACATCCCTGCAAAGATCTTCAAACCAATCCTCCAAAAATCCAATAGAAGGGAATTGAGGAGTAACTCAGGTTTTTACAGTCCAATTAATCGTAGGGTCCTACAAAGCCTGAGAAAAAGCACAAATGAATGCAGTAAAGAAGAGATGAAGAATGGGGAAATGCCCTTATTAACGTTTCGCTTAGGAGTGTGTCTTGCTGACATAGATTATAGGATCATTTAATTTATGCAATTCAGTGCTGTATAGGTAATTGATCCTGGTGTTATATGTCAGTCACAGTGTGATCTGTTACCATTTAATCTGTAAATATGTGGAGGGGTACATTTCCATGAAAATTAAATGGGCATTAAAGATTATGAAATATGTGATTTCCCCCACCCCCACCCTCTTGATATTGTTTATCAACAGTGTAAGTGCATTGTTGAGCAGATGGTATTCACCCCAGAGAAAGAGGGAAATCTAGTTAAAGTACTGCTTTTCAGTCTAGTGATAGGGAACAGAAATAACAGTAACATGCCTAGAGCCTTTCCTCATACATCCACAGTTTGGACTGTCTAATCTACATGTGAGTCCATGGTGAAAAAGTACAAAACAAGATTGGGACTCATTCTTAGTAAAGAATGCAACTTTCTGATCTGATTTGCCTCTGATAAAATGTAATCCTAGAAGGTACTGGGCTAATGTAAAATTCATAGTTATTCTGTCTGACTTTCCAGTCTGATAGGAAATCTTGTGAAGGATGACAGTAAGGAACTGATGTGGAAATACTCTTCAGTAAAAACGAAAGTCTGTGTAGTTATACTGAATTTTCTGAGTTTGTTCCTAGGTCAGTTTTGTTTCTCTGGGAAAAAAAACAAACAAAAGGAGATGAAAAAAGGTTCTTATATATCCAACCGGTTCTTGTATATTGCTTTTCACACTCCTCCTTTCTTCTAAGAACATGTTCCTTACATGCCCTCTGTATAGAGCTGAGTAGAGTTACTGAAGATGGTTGTTTTGATATTTTTCAAGATGGATGCAAGACACACCATAACAATTAGTTTGCTAGTTTTGCTAGTTTGTATATCCTAGTCTTACAGTGCTGTTTGAAGAGACATGCACTGGGTAAAATTAACTGTTGTAATATAATCAAAAGCAGGTGTGGGTTTAAAAAGTTTAATACCTGACCTGATGGATATGTTGTGCTTACTAAAAACCCTAATCCGTAATCAGTTTTGGATGTGCATTGACTCAAATGCTGCTTATTTAGGCTGTTGTTTTTTTGAGGTTTTAGCCTGCATAGCTAATTATTCAGAAATCTATTGCACATTGTCAGACTGTGAAGGAGCTGGTAGACGTGTGCAAATTCTGTATTCAAGGAAAGATTTAAAGGGTTATCAAAGCAGAAGGCACACAATACGCTGAATTTCTCAGACAATAAGCAAATCAGAAAACATGGGAAGAAAGACCTTTAAAGTGTTCCCAGAATGTCGTGATTATTTATTTTATACAAGAATTGCAAAATTAGTATTAGATCTGGGGAGAGGGGGAAGACTCGGAAGGAAGAAGCAATGACAACACAAAAAGAATCCCAAAGGAGACCCCTAAAAGGAGAGGGTTTTGCTCTAGACACTTTGACTGATTAATCTCTGTGTTGTCCTCACAACTGGTACAGGCATCTTTTAAGTATTTATTTTTTGTTTTGTTCATGCAGCATTGCATTGTAAATATCATGAAACACTGCCACTTTTAACTGACAGTTGCTTTGAGTTTGGAGATGTCTTTGTTGTATATTGATGGAAGGAAATATTTTAGAAAGAAATCTGAGTGAGTTTAGATTGAAGATATCTTGCATGCAAGGTAGTCAAACTGGAATATAAAATGCAAGGGTACTAAGTTGGGAAAAATATACCCAAACCCATCAGGCTGTTGCTGCTACTCCCATCACTCCAACAAAACAGAAATTGAAGCTGGAATGAGTAGTGGGAAGAAGAGAAAAACCAAGACATGTTCACAGGTGGGACAGGGAGCTAGGAGGCCAAGGCAGTGTGTGTTGGTTTTTGGTCTGGCTTTTAGTGCCACCTACAAGCTGGCAATGACTTCAGTCTTTTCTTCGTATGTCTGATTCATCAGAACTCATTGTGCTTTTTCTCCCTGTTTAGGTGTCTTATGTCCCCTACTCCGTTCAATAACTACATTTTGGCTTCTCTTACAGTTTAATCTTTGTTTAATCTGAGTGTTGGCTTTTCCTGGTTTTAATTTGTCTTGCATTTCCTAACTTTGTTGTCCCAAGGTGTTCTGGGACGTTTGTTCATCATTTGTTCATCTAGGTGCCATCAGTACATGTCATTCCTATGGATTGTCCTCTCCAGTTTGTTCTTTCTGTTTTTTCCACATGTGGCCATTTCCATTCGTTATCTATAGATACCAAGTCTTGCATTTCTATTACATTCCTTTACAATAGCTCTCCAGCAGATTTTCTGTTATTGGGATATTGCGCTGTGTAGTCAAAAATACCGTATGACCCCCTGGCAGTGAAAGTTGAAATCAAGAGCATCAGCTTTAGGGATTACAGTAATCCTACATGTGAATATATCCGCTCTTGCACAAACCACTTACTATTCTGGCAGAAATCTGGAGAGCTTGAAATTTAGAAAATTTGAAATTTTATGTCCTACTTCAGTTTACCTCCAGCTGGAAATGAAGTGCCACTCATTTTCTATGTTCTGTGGTAGGTAATTTCCCTTTGGACACATCAGGTCAGCTGTCCTCGCCATGTTCCCTCGCAGCTTCTTGTGCAGTTCCTCACTGGCAGAGTATGAGACTGAAAAGTTCTTGATTCAGAGTAACCACTACATAACAACCACCAAAACATCAGTGTTATCAACGTTATTCACGTACTGAATTGAAACCAAAGCACTGTACCAGCTACTAAAAAGAAAACTCTTTCCCTGGCAAAATAAGGGCATCTAATTAGACTTCGTGACTTCTAACTCTCTAAAACATAATCTACCACAAGTTCTTTCTCTGTTAGCCTCCCATCTCAAATGAGAGGCAGCATTTGATGAATTAAGTTTACATTCAGCATGATTAAAAATATCAGAATCTACATCTCACTGAAAAAGAAAAAGAAAAATAAAAAAGCTGAAGTAATATCTTTGACTCTAAAATAAAATAAGAGTGTTATCTGAGAACTAAATAAAGAAGATGTGATTTTGGCACTGCAAAAGGCAGCAGTGATCAAGACAACATTTGAAATACAGTGTGCAGTTCTTAGCAGCTCATTATGATAGAGGTATTAAGGAAATGAGGCAATAAAGAAAAGGGCAGGAAAGCGCATTTAGAATTGAGACTCAAGGATTTCAGTTATTCAGAAAGTTAGATAATCAAGGTTCTAATACTGTAGAAAAAACATACTGAACAGTGAATAGACTGCAGAGGACAACTGTTAGAAGATATTTCAAGCTGGTGTCAAGTTAAAGAATCAGATGCTAAAAGCTCAAGATCACCTCTTTTTCATCTAGAATAATTAATAAATGAAACAGCAATAGAAGTCCCTTTTTGTAAAGTACCACAATGTGTGGTACTTTCACAGTTACTCTGCTTAATGGGTTAATTGATAGCACTTTCTTAGAACAAATAGAATACAAATTAACAAAATCCTTTTTTTTACAGAGAAAGGATAATGATTTTTAGGAAGCAAAGAAAGATAAGATAAAAGATATTGTAAGATAAGGTTCCACACAGGCCCTACACATAGAAAAAAAGCTTCACTGCTCTCTGTGATTTCTCACTCTGACCCTTGTCCTGACCCTGAAAAATATAATGGTTTTATCTTTCAGTTTGATCATGTTTTGTTAGGTTTAATTTTATGCTGTAGAATGTAGTAGTTTGTATCTTCTAAGAACATAATAAACCTTCCAAATTAAAAAGTCAAAATATGACCTGTGTTACAGGTTTTGGAAACTTACTTGATTGTTTTGGTTTTTTTAGTTACTATTATGACTCTTGGGAGATTTTACTCAGAATTTCTATGCACTGAGGGTTTCCAAGAATGCAAAAATTTTGTTAATTTTTTTCACATCCCACCCAGTGGGGAAAGGGTAGGCTGCTTTAATTCTCTCTGTGCAGTAATAGGAGGGATGATAACATTTATCCAGTGGTCTTTGCAAATACAACAGTATTTATTGGCAACAACTGAATGGATTTGAATTTGAGACTGAGCAAAACATGCAGTCAACAATACCAGAGCAGCATACATTTACTCTCACAGAAGGGAAGAGGAAAAGAGAAAGATAGCGATAGGGACACAGAAAAAGAAAGATATCACCAGCCTTGGATCCACGATCGCTGGTCAGTCTGTCATGGTGGTAATCCACTGGTGGACATGCACCCCTCCTCCTGAGACTCAGTCTTTTAAAGTTTTTGGTCCCCAGATTTTTTATCTTCAGTTAGCAGTACAAAGCTGGCCTCAGAAAAGCACCACCCTGTTTTTGCAAGCTGCTGGATGTTGGGGCATTAGCTTTTCTAACTTTTCCTTCTTTCACAATTTTTGATTAGGAAGTGCAACTGAAGTATTTAATTTATAATGATCTGTGTATGTGAAACCAGCTGTGATGTTTGAAACACAAGTGAAGCGCATAGTGAAGAACTGTTAGATCCTTACCAGCTCCCTAACTCCCTTTATGTTCAGTGGGGTTTTTAGTTCTTTATTCTTTGACTCAGAAGAGGTTCTGTTATCTCTGTCTCCCTGAGTTAGTTGTTCAGAGGTCATTCAGCACCAAAGAGTCTGGTGGAAGGTGGCTTCCTTCAGTTCTGCGTTCTTACTGATGCACTGAGCAAGATAAACCTCTGAACCTGAAGATCTTGCGAAGAGCTATCAGTCACAAGTATTTATTTCCATGTACAGGTGTTTCTTTTTAACCAGCTGTATTTGGAGATGGTGCATCTCCTTTGTCTGTTATCTACATAAGCTCTCCTTGTCTAGGAGGTTTGAAAAGGTGCCCTAAGATGACCTTAGATATGCACATCAAATTCTTTCTACGTATTGTTCAATATTTCTGTCAGGAATATCTTGTGAACTACAAGGGCATTCAGTCTGAGGCATCTGGAACACTTTGGAAGTCTTCATAGATGTACTTCATTTTTAATGGATGTGTGTGGGAGTTCCATATGTCCTTCAGCCTAATCACAGAAACAATTTTCTGCCAAACTTTATGTCATCCGTGTACTTCAGGAAAATATCTAAAATCCTACTTCTTTTTTTCTTCCTCTCCTCTCAGGACAGAATTGTAAGAAAGAGAAATGTTTGTGAAAATTAGGATATTTTGTAACCCTAATTATATAAAGAATACATCACTTAGCATTTTAATGCTTCACACTTGGTAAGATAGATTTATGGCCTAAATTATTTTAGTAATTAAATACAGAAGGAAATAACGATGTTTCTTACATTCATTTGGCCCTAGTAAAATTGTAATTGTAAAATTTTAAGTGATAAGTGTAAAACATCATCTAGGTTGCTAAGTTATATCTAAATAATATAATATGTAGAATCACTCCTCCAAAATTAAGTAAATGTTTTTATTATTAAAAGTTTTTTTTTTCCATGCCATTTTATTACATGGAAATCTTGTGAGAGCTTTGTGTTGTTTTCTGGCTTTCCACAAGTGATTCTATGGTACTTCACTACCATAAAATAAGATATAGTACTCAACAATTTAACATCTTTAGCCTTTGTTCTTCATAAAAAAAACATAGACAAGAAAAGCTTTCTCAGTGCTTTTGGGAACTATTCCAACCCATTTGGTTTCTCTAATTCACATTTCCTATACTCATAGCACTGATGTTCACTGAGAATTATTTTTTATCCGGTGGTTAACATAGTAAACTATCCTTTAAAAAATAGAGAAGTTAAAATTCATTGCCATATTTAACAAAGCAGACTATAAAAATACTTAACAGGAAGATAAGCTGAGAGAGTTGAGATTGTTCAGCCTGGAGAAGACTCCATGGAGATGTTACAACAGCCTTCCAGTACCCTATGGGGGCCTAGAAGAAAGCTGGAGTGGGACTTTTTAAAGAGCATCTGGTAAGAAGATGGGTAAAAACTATAAACTGAAAAAGAGTACGTTTGGATTAGATCTTAAGAAGATATTAGATAATAGATATTCTTTATTGTGAGGGTGGTGAGACACTGGAGGAGGTTACCCAGAGAAGTTGTGGATACCCCATCCATAGAAATATTCAAGACCAGGTTGGATGGAGCTCTGAACAACCTGGTCTAGTAGAAGGTGTCCCCATCCATGGCAAGGGGGATGGAAAAAGATGATCTTAAGGTCCCTTTCAACCTAAACTTAATTCTACCTAATCACCATTAAACCGATAGTTCTTCAATAATTAGATTTAATGGTAATTAATATTGTGCAGTGCAAACTCTCTTGCAAGTGATGTATCTTCGGTAATTAATGTTAAAAAGACCTCCCCTGCACAGTTCTGACTTCATTCTTCAATTAAGTAATTAGCAGGATTTTAGGGAAGGGGAGGTACATCCTGATTTTTTAACTAGATTGTCAAATTGCAATGATCTACCAGTTTTCTCACTCTTTTTTTAAAATTTATATATGTAAATATGGACTGTGATACTAGTTATTCATGTGAGCTTACATGGGAAGTCATAGAATGTTCAGATTGCAAAGATCTTGTGGAAGTCATTCATTCCCATCTTCTGCCTAGAGCAAAATATTACCTGATTGGTCAGGGCCTTTCTATATGGAATGTTTTTCCTCTCTGTGTGTAAATAAGCTGGTTGCCAAATAATTCAAACTTATTATGACTCTTGTATTTATTAATTTGCTGGGTCAGCTGTGGGCTTCTTAGTATTCTTCTAGTTGGATATCTGCTTGTACTTCTTTTAAAGCTCCAATAATTTTTAAGTAGTTGCCAAATTCTTTATCTGCCATCAGATAAAGAATAGAATGACTTTGGTAACTACAAATTACCAGATTGCTAATACAAACACTGAGCAAGAATAAGTCAGACAGATACATTTAGAGGCTATATTGATTCAAGGTCTTATAATGGTTCCTGCAAATTGTTTTAATCTTTTTAGTATCATATTTCTGAATGTTAGTCACTTATTAAGATCAGATTTCATTGCTGATGGTGTTAGACCATCATATATGGGTTTTTTGCATTTGCAGTATTGTTAATGTGTTTTAAATACTTACTACTAAAAATCAATGAAAGCAATCATACAGATTAAAAAGATGTAACATGAACTCTGTACAGCATGCACGACAGTAGCTATTGTAAGGACAAAAGTATTGTTATGTTTGTGAATGTAAGAGAGAATCTGTCAAATCTTTTTTAGAACACTCTGGTGCCAATAGGTATCTTTCAAAATATCATCACTTCTACCAACTTTTTTTTTAACCAGTTGTTAAACAGTGAAATTAATCCATGTATGCATATGATTACCTTGCTGGTGGTATTTTGGGTTTGGCATTGTATCTAGCACACTCTGAGCAGTTAAGAGCAACTAGGCTTTTTGTGGGTTTTTTTTTGGTTTGTTTTTTTGGTTGTTTTTTTTTTTTTTTGTTTGTTTGTTTTTTTTTGTTTGTTTGTTTTTTTTTTAATTTTACATACTGAATTGTTGGCTCTTCTTGACCCAACTGTCCAAACCCTACATGACAAAATGAAAAATAACTAAATTAACCCCTCTCCTTTCATAATTATTGAAACCACTCTAGCCAGGTAGAATAGCTTTATAGTCCCTTTTCCCAAGGTGTAGAGTTGTAGAACAGATGTTATCCTGCTGTTTCTTTTGATTTGTGTTTTTTTTTATTCTAGGAGGTGTTAAACAATGTATTTGGTTTCCTCTGGGACACTTCATAATAAATGTATTAGCTACACACTCACTGCAATTCTTTTCATTTGACTGAGATGCCGGGAGAAAGAACAGCTTCATAATGTCCAGGTGTGTTTCTACCTGCTTGAAAGGAAAAGAAATTCAGTGACATGGTAGAGGAGATTGGACAGAAATAATGATCAGTGGTTCCCGAGGAATATTATTTTGCCATTAAAAAAATATGACAAGATTAATTTTTTAAAAATTGTATGAATTATGTAATCAAAACTGGCATAGGTGTTACAGTAGCTGGGACATTGGAGTGCTTAGACAAAAATGCTTACACCCAGACTGCAAAACATCTGAAAGAGGAAATTTTAGAAGCTTGTGTTCAGATCAAATATTGTGTTAAAGTTTTATCTGCCTGATTCAGGAGCTTGCAAAGGATGACAAAAATCTCACAACAAACTTCACATTGAAAAGAAGTATATTGCATGTTTTCTCTGCGTGACATTTCTTCTTTTTTTTGCTCTCTTGGAGGTGGAATTACAGGTTAATGACACCAAGACAAGTGCTGGCTGCAGAACACAAAATAATGCTGAGTTCACAAAGGCATTTGCAATTGCTTTTTGGAAACATTATGCGTTCCTGTAGAAAATGCTGTTTTAATGTAGCATAAAAATACAATTTAATCTCTAAGCAGGTGTGACTGTAAATAGAGAGAAAGTGTAGTTACTGTTCCTTCTTGTCATCAATTCCTCTAATTATTTTGCCTCATCATAAGAATTATAGTTTTTATAGCATCAGAGATAGTTCATGTACCTGAAATGGATGATTATATTTATCTTTTTATGCAGAAATAATAGTTACACATCCTACATTAACAAGAAACACTACTGGTTAGAAATTCTATTTCTGAAGTGAAGTAGCTAGTATGTTAGATGTAGGGTAGGACAGATGGTTAAGTGAGTAGAGCATCAAGTTACTGGGCCATGACGGTGATGCAATACTTGAACAGGAAAGGTTCCTCGATCTGGTAACCTATGAGCATACATATTCCTTCTTTTGCCTTTTTTTTGGAAAGCAAACACTAATATTTGCAATGATATGCTTCTAAACCATTTCACTTTTCTTTATCTGCAATGCTATGAAACTTGAGAAATAGGAGAATGAAAATGTACTCACTAACTTTTATTTATCTCAGTGTGAATTAATTGAAGCAATGCATGCTGGTTTTACTCTTATAGAGAATTTAATAACTTCATCTCCTAAATTTTTCTTTATATATTATATTATTATCATCAGCTATGGACCTAATTTAGTTGATCTTATCTGTATCTACAGTGATAACAAATTCGTTATTGCAGTGAACGTACTACATGGAGTATCAACAGAGATTTCTCTCCTTTGCACCTAATAATTTGTGAATTTTTATGGATACCTGACAGATCAATTGTTATTACTAGTAAACTCTTGGAGAGCCAATAAACAAATATTGTGATAAAAAATTTTCAGAAATACTTGTTGAGATTGAGATAACAATTTCAGTACGTTTGTATCTAGTTTTTCAAAACTCTCTATATGCTTTTAAAACAGTTTGAGGAATCTTTATATAGGTCACAGCTGCTATTAAAAATACATAGTATTATCTATGATGAGTAAGTTAGTGAGGAACATAAAATTATTGACATCCTGGAAATGTCTGATTTATGACTTTTAGCTATTTAGATGTTTAAACCTTATCAATAAGAAATCAGTGAGAATTAGACTAGAACTCAGGTTTTTAATTTTGAGGATCTAGTATAAATATTAAATCTGTAATACTTTGGACCTTGTGATAGGGAGAGAAGGCAAATCTGCTTATTCATGATCATGCTCAACTTCTTGATTGTGCTTTTTTCCTGAAATGTTCTGTCTCATCCATAATAAGTTTTACACTATCAACAACACATGAAGTACGGATCTAACTGTAAACAGATACTTTCTGTGGTTTTTTTTAATGGAAGCTAGTTTAATGAAGGGTAAGATACCACTGGGAAATAGACTGAAATCTGTAGCTATATGATAATATAGTCACAAAGTGATGGAAATAAATTAGCTTTAAGTTTGGTGAATATTGCTTCATCCTCTTAATGCTGTTGTGACATCATCTTTCAATTTAATGTATGTATTAATGCTCTTTGATTCCAAGACTTATTATTTGAGTTTACACAGTACATTGAAATATAAAGCATGAGATCTGCAGTGGTTAAGATTTCTGCAGAGATGACCTGGACGAGGCTGAATATAAAAAAACTAATTTTGACTGTCTGCTCTTTGCAGAGAATGAGTTAAAATTGATTTTTCTGGCCCAGTTTTTCAGGAGTGCCATACTCCTTTCCTTGTGCTCAGTGTCCACTTACACTGTCATTTCTCTGGAGATGAAAATTGAAAGAAATAAAAAAGTCAACAGGATGGAAATATTATTCTGGTTGGGGAAAATTGTAATTTGTGCCATGAAGAGATAAAGAAACTGGTTTAGGTTTTTAGAAGAAATCTGTTACAAAGACAGAAATAGGAAACTAGATTCATTAAGTGCCAAAATGCAATAATTTAATCTGTATAGTACAACTATCATCATCAAGCTTTCCATGACATGAATTCTTAATTTTCTACAGAAACAACAGAATAATTTTCTCATTTATGATGTCTGTATTAAAAGAAACCTAGGAGATATTCTATAGTATGAGGCTGTTCATCTTCTTGGTGACAGGATTAGATGTGACTTAGATCTTCTGTGATATTGGCTCAAGGCCTATTACAACTCCAGTAAATTCACAGCAACTATGGTAGAAAATTAATATGATGAGTCTTTTATATTCACTGCTAGGAAATTTTTTCAAATAATTATTAAAAAAATCAACATAAAAATTCACACCCCAAAACCTGAAATCCTACCTGCATATGTTCCACGTCTCCGTGAAGATTTGGAACTCAGAAATCTTTGAGCATCATTCTCCAGTTGGAGCAAAACTAGCGGCAGCAGCAGCAGATTGTTATTCTCGGAGTGAGCAAAAGGCATGAAGAGGATGTGATGCCCCTCTGAGCAAACAATCTCAGAGTCATGAGACAAACAGGATACTCCAGGAAGCATGATTTTGACATTGTGCTGGAGAGGGAAAAACTGCTTACAACCAGTATAACAGCTGTGAGTGTATTCAGCTTTGCTCAATTGTTCGTAAGTAGCACAGAGAAGTGCATAACTTGTTGCACTCAGCCTCAAAGTCAGTGGAGGTTTCTTCATATCTGTTATACATTCTAAAAGAGGAAAATATATTTGCTGTCTTCCTAGCACAGCTCTCTGAAACTCTGTTGTCTAATACAGACAGTAAAGAGAAGAAAGCTTCCTCTGCTTCTCAGCCCTAGGCATTATTATTTCTATCAATCTATTTTCTGAGAATAGAAGACTATATTGTATATTATAATAATTATAATAATTATAATTATTGCATTTTATAATCAAATTCCCATTGGCATCAACTGAAACTAGTGATTTTTGTCCAGAGGTTTCACAGAAGTAATTAGGTTGGAAAACCCCTCTGAGATCATTGAATTCATCCTATGACCTAACACTGCCATGTCAGTAGATGACAGCACTATGTGCCATGACAAGTCTTCCCTTAAACACCTCCAGGGATGGTGACTCCACCACCACCCTGGGAAGCCCATTCCAAAATCTAGTCACCTTTTCTGTGAAGAATTTCTTCCTAATGTCCAACCTAAACCTCCTCTGGTACAGCTTAACACTGTGTCCTCTTGTCCTGTCACTGGTTGCCTGGAAGAAGAGACCAAAGCCCACCTGGCTACAGCCAACTTTCAGGCAGTTCCAGGGACTGGTAAGGTCACTCCTGAGCATCCTCCAAGCTAAACAACCCCAGCTCCCTCAGCTTCTCCTTGTAACATTTGTGCTTCAGACCCTTCACCAGCTCTGCTGACCTTTTGTGCACACATTCCAGCATTTCAGTGTCCTTCCTGAATTGAGGGGCCCAGAAATGAACACAGCACTTAAGATGCAGCCTCACCAGTGCCAAGTACAGGGAGAAAATCAATGCCCTGATCCTGCTGGCCACACTATTGCTGATCCAAGCCAGGATGCCATTGGCCTTCTTGGCCACCTGGGCACTGCTGGCTCAGGTTCAGCTGCTGTGGACCATTGATGCCATGTTCTTTTCCACTGGTCAGCTTTCCAGCCACTCTGTCATCAAGCCTGTAGCCCTGCATGAGGTTGTTGTGGCCAAAATGTAGCACTTGGCACTTGGTTTCGTTGAAGCTTATGCTGTTGTTCTTGCCCTACCAATCCAGCCTGTCCAGGTCCCTTTGCAGAGCCCTCCTACAATACAGAAGATCAACACTGACTCAGCTTGATGTCATCTGCAAATTTGCTGACTGTAGACTCAATCCCTTCATCCAGATCATCAACAATGACATTAAACAGGACTGGGCCCAACACTGATCCCTGGGTGTCACTACTACTGACCTGCAGCACCATTCATCACAGCTCTCTGGGCCTGGCCAGCCAGTTATTAACCTGGCAAAGAGTGCACCTGTCCAAGCTATGGGCTGCCAGCTTTTCCTGGAGAATGCCATGGGAGATAACACATGCTGATGTTAAAGGCTTTGCTGAAGTCCAGGTAGACTACATCAATTTGTACATAAATGCAATAAGTTTAGGTGTGTGTTTCTTCTCCTCAAGGAACTCTACTGTCTACAGAATCCTTACAGGTCTTTTCTGTTCATTCTGTATTTGGAAATTTCGTATTCTCTATTATATTTCAGTTCTGTTCCATTTCTAAACAACATTTTTATAGAGAATGGCAGAACACAGCAACCTTATCCACTATATGTTTTCCAGAATTGTACTGGGTGAGGAATGGGTAGAGAAAATACTTAAAGGTCATGAAAGGAAAAATAGAAGCATTACTTTTTTAAAAGTGATGTTGGTATCAAATGGATTTTCGGGTCACTCTTTCATACTGATTAATTCCATGCTAAACAGATGATATTAAGTTTCACTGAAAATTGGTGGTTCCAATTCCAGTGTTTAGCCTAATTTCTGAGAATGGGAACAGGTGTGTAAATTTCTTAAGGATTTTTTAAAAGTGTTATACCTTTAGTAGAATTCAATTTATACAAAGCCAATGATAGTGAAATTTGCAAGATTACTATCCAAAGCTCTATTAACATGGTAGGGTATTCACAGAATTTTGTGTTCAACAAGGTATGAATCACATAATAGAAATAAGAGCAACTGACTCACTGGGGTTATGATTTGGAGTATATTTAAGTATTTGTTCATTTGATCATGTGAGTAATAGAGTTAATTTCAATTATACTACTAATTAGGATGTGTGTGTTTAAGTATTTGTATGATTTTGTTCTACAATAACAGAAAAATCTCATATAAAAAGATGGAGAATAGTGTTGAAATGGTTGAAGTTATTTATGGATGTTTATGAAAGATAGAACAAATAATGGGATCAGGAGAACTTTTTGACATACAGCCCTTTATGTGTAGCCATGACATAAATCTTTCTTAACACCTGTGGAGTTGTCTTAGTGAAATGAATGAATTTGCACTGCTGTGAAATTACTTAAGATGTAGAGAGAATAAAGCCCTATTCCTGTCATCGAAATATCTGATAAGTATGCTGTTCAGCATGCTTGTTATTTGATTTGCCCAGCCCTAATAACAAATCCCATCTGTTTTGTGAGGCCTATGAGTCATAGCGCCTCCTGCATAAGTCATTTCTCTGAGTATCTCTCATTTTTATTTTTAACTATAAAAGAAGCCAAAGCAATAAAATGTAATAAATATACTTCGTGTTTCTTGTTTATTAGAATTGCCTGAAAATAATTTTTATATCATCACAATGCAGTTATTTCTCATAATAGTTTATTATATTGAAAGTGTAATCTGATAAAGTGCACAAATTGCCATTAGACCTTTAGAGTTCCGTGTCAATTTTTTTCTCTCTATAAAATAGACCAGATTAATGTCTCCTTACCCTTTTCCATCATTCAGTTTTGAATATAGTCAAGAAAATCTCTGTTGCAGTGGTGCTGCTTCTCTGGAGTGATTGGATGTTTATTTTATTAGTATCCTTATCTCTAGGCAGGTTGTTGTTTGTCAGATGTTTGTCATTCTGTAATAACAAAACCCGGTGACTCATCCAACAAAGAAACTTTTAAGTTGATCCCAAACTCTTGTGCTGAAACTGAAAAGCCAGTAATTTAATGCATTTAAAATCCCAGCAAGGGATCCAGGTACTTCCTTGCATGTGCCATTGCCCTTGAAATGGTAGCAGTAAACCTAACTGAAGGCCACCTATATAGCCATATAACCAGGAGAGGCAGAAAGAAGCAGATTCTGTACATTAAATCCACTTTGAGCAAATACAATTTCCACCTGTAATGTTAATGGAGCAGAAAGAGCAAAGATTTTTTTTCCGAGACAGCAAAACAACTTGCCAGAGCCACAAAACAGGCTGTATGATGGGGGAGGGGAGCAAGTACTGGCAATATGCATACAGAAGGGGAAAGGCTCCTTCATGTTCTCCTCCTTTTTCCCTCAAGCAAAATATTTTCTCATACACCAGTGGCAAGAAGAATAGACAATATGCCACTAATATTTTTAGTGTGATAATTTAAAAACTTCAAGAGCATAGTCTTGTGTTTTCAAAATACATCTTTTAACTGTTTTTTTTTTCATATCATGTTTTTGGTGGGTTTCGGGGGTGTTTTTAGAATGCAAGCATTTCTGTAACTTAGAGCAGATATTACATGTTTGCAGTGTTAATGTATGATTGTATATATGTTTCATGTAGGCTCCTGTCTTTCCTACCACACAATTTTGTAATATAAGGCATAAATATAAAAAGCCTATCCTATTTATCTAATTAATAAGATGACTTCCTATTTGTTGCCAGGAATTTCTGTTAGGGGCAAAATTGTTTATTTCTTCCATACGTCTTCTTTAGTAGAAAACAGATTGTGAAATTCTATGGGTAGGGTTTTCTGAGTGTTTTCTTACGATCTCTGAAGCTTTCATCTCAGGGTAAAATTCCTCAGGTTTAAATTCTGCCAAAATTCAGGCCCATTTTGCTTTTTGTCTTTTGAAGAAAAAAAACCTAAGTATTTTTGCTGTCTTTTGTGAGCTGTGATGGATCCTCAGTGAGCCTAGCTCATGTGTACTCGATGTCACAGAGAACATCATGATAAACTACAAATACTTTCTCTGGGAAGAAACAGGCAATGACTGTTGAAATAGCACCTGCCTTTGCATGCCTGTCTGAGAGCCCAAAGCTGCTTTTTCTGCCAGAGAATTTGAATTCAAGAAAGAAGGGAGGTAAGAAATATATTTCTTGACTCTGTGCAATAGTCTGTCATTGGAGTAGCTGATGGAGAAGGAAAAGAGTGCTCTGACTAAAGTATGCTTGCTTGTTTGAGGATATTTATGTGCACACATGTGTGGAGAATTAGTTAATGAGGGAAGGAAAAAGCTTTTTATTCATACATAGTCTTATAGAGCTGAAACAGATGCTGCTGCTATTTACCAGTATAAGATATCATTTATATACTCTTAATGCCATTTATGGTACTAAAAGCATGTGGCTATTACATTTTCCTGTGTTGCTGCATAGTTCTAACACTGTTTTTCATAGAATCATAGAATGGTTTGGGTTGGGAGGGACCATAAAGATCATCTAGTTCCAACCCCCCTCCAGTGGGTGGAGACACCTTCCACAAGACCAGGTTGCCCACCCAGCATGGTCTTGAATACATTAGAGGCTTCAATGCAGAAAACCTACTGACATAATTTTGCTCTTTTTCAAAGCCTGTAACCAAATGGCAACAGTCTTGGCAACTGAAAGAGAGTAGATTTAGACTGGACATAAGGATGAAGGTTTTTTATGATGGTGGTAGTGAGAGACTGGAACAGATTGTCCAGAGCTGTGCATGCCCCATCATTGGAAATGTTCAAGGTCAGGCTGCTTAGGACTTTGATCAACCTGGTAGGTATTGATAGATGTCCCTATTCCTGGCAGGAGGGTAGACTACATGATCTTGAGAAGTCCCTTCCAGCCCTAATCATTCAATAATTTAAATTTTTATGGTTTCTCATTTCCACAGAATAAAGACATTGTGAAAAGAAGGAAAGAAGCATGGAGAGCTTTAAAAATTTGGAGACCAATCTGTTTACAGAGTCCACAAATGCCTAAAGCATGGACCCCATCTTGGATAAACCTGCATAGAGTATTTGTGAACTCAAGGCAAAACTAAGCATCAACAAGATAACAAATGCATGTTTTATCAAAATAAGCTTCCCAGAGAAAGTGCTTTGAATGAAATTACCTGTGCCTTCCTGAAAATGATTTTATATGTATTTGCCTATCTTTTCATCACTCTATAAATATTTTAATTTGAAAAAATCTAACTAAGCCAATTTCAGAGGGTTGAAAAACACAAGTCTTTGGTTCTGAGCAAAAATAAAGTTGTTTGCCTCAGCTGAATGTGTAGTTATGCAATGTCTATGGCCAGAAATAAGAAGTAAAATACAAAAGAACTTTTTTGGATGCTTTCTCTCTACATTTACTATTCTGTAAATGCAGGCTGATTGTGGTCCTACTGTATAGCCATTGCATCTCTTATGACTTTAAATAATAGGAGGAGTAAATTATTTTGATTTAGCACATCCTCAGGTTTATTGATGAGTAATATTTTATTGTATCTTTAATTTTGAATTTGCTCATGTTTTTTTTAGATAATCCAATGACATTTTTGATTGAAACATACAAACCCATTTTTCATTAACTGATGACTTACAATGTTTGCTCAGATTCCTACAATAATTGCTGTAATGAAATTCATATAGAAGCAAGTAAAATATATTGTATCTAATTAAAACTTTATGAAATATATTTGGACATGGTATTGAATTAAATACAAGAAATAACAAAAAATTGTTAGAGACAAAACTAACTTCTATTTAAGCTTAGTTTCATTTTTACTCTCATTGCTTGCTAATGCCCTCTCTACTTGAGACTTGTTTTATACTAATATTTTACACATTTTAAGTAAATATGACTTGAGATAGTTTTCATCATTGCTTTTGGCAAAACACAGAAATTATTTAAGCCAAAAGATTTGCATTCTAGATTTGCCTTTCAAACAGTCCTATAGTCTGAATGCAATCAAATGTGGAACCATCATTTTGGTTTCATTCCTGCTTACATTCAGTGCCAAAATACAGATTCTGTGCTCAGCAGTAAGTAGAATAGCTACAGTCCTTGCCATGCATATGACTCCCTTTTTTGAATCTCCCAGCCTGCCCCTTTGACAGATTTTCTGAAAAAATGGGCCCTCATCCTCTCCTCACTTGTATCTTCTGCTGTCAGTCTTCAAGGCTGTACCAGAAAGGTTGGTATTTATAAAGTTCTTGGCTTTGATGGAAAAATCAAGAAGCACCTTAGGAAGTTCCTGCTCCTCCTCTGGCTCTTTGTCATTGCCACAACTGTTGTGTTAATGTTACCCTGTATAGGTTGTGTCACACACCATATTACTGAAAATTTGCCCCTGCAAAAAAAAAAAGTTGCCCCTGCCTTTTTTTTTACCCCCATATTATGACCTCAATAACAACTGTACTAGCACAGACAAAGGTGCAGATGAGGTATAAATATTGTACCAGAAAATATGTTTCCAGAAGTGACAGGATTTTGTGTTTTCTTGATGGATTTTCTTTTTGGATTTTATGTTTATTTTTCTCCTTTGATTATTTATGTAGTTATTGGCCAGAAATCCCATTTAAGCCTTCAGCTCTAGAAGTCTGTATCAGAGCAAGTCTTTCTGACTGCATGTGTTAGAGCATCATGCTAGGCTAGGTTGGGTTACTTTCATCGGGAAGCATAAAATGCCCAGGGTGGTGTTAGATGACTTGAGATAGTAGTGGACTGCTTTTTCCAGCTCTGAGTCACTGATGCAGACCACACATAAGCTGTCAAATAAAGTCAATTTTGTCCAGTTAGGAATTAAAAAAAAATCGCAAAGGTTTACACTGAAAATTGTTTTGAAGGTAACGTATGTGGTAGTTTAATTCCAGACCAAAATTAAGCTCCAAATAAGCCACGCCCCTTTCCCCCACCCTCTCCAGCAGGAGAGGGACAAAAGCAGAGACTCTGGGTTGAGATAACGATTTACTGAAAGCAAAAAGCAGTGGAACAAGAAACGCACAGTAATAGCAGCAATATTAATGAAAAAAAGTGCGCAAAAAGAGAAGGTGCTTTACAGAAAAAGAGGTGTTCACCACCTCAACTTAGTTCCATGTGGCTGCTGGGACAGAGACAAAGTGGCAGATTTTCCCATGAGTAGCACCAAATGGTTTTTCCACTCAAAGACGAGGTGGAGGGTGCTCCTTGCATCTGGCAATCCCATCCCTGTGTCTGAGACGAAGACAATGACTGACAAATCCCAAAAATTCTGGATTGTCTGCACTGTCCTGCCCATTTTTTTCCAGACTGCTGCACTCTGCTGATTCAATTCAATGTGGCACCAACACTTTGGACTGCTCCACTTGGCTCCACATGGCTCGACTCAGCTCCTTTTGGCTCAGCTCATCTGGAATTGGGCTCACTTCTGCTGCTCCGTTCCCTAGAGATATGTCCCACACCGGTGTTGCTTTTCAGCATTGTGTGTTGGAACTGTGTCTTGCCGGAATGGGAAGGGGATGGGGAACTTCAGAGGATGTGGTTCACAGGGCTGATCCTGGCAATCCCCCCAATGAAGAGAGAGAGACAAAATGATGCACTTCTGGGGGTACTTTCCTTTTTCTTCCCCCAAAACCATGCTCCCCCAATGATGTTGTACAATATATAGATCAGCAACCTGGCCTCACCCACACTGCTCCTGTTTTGTCCCCTCTCTGCAACCAGGATGACACAGTATGCACAGATTTATTAATTGAGGAAAATGCAATTTAAACAGTAATCCTTCAGAGCAGAATGCTGTGACATTTTAGGGCACCGAAGTATTTTCTCAGGAGTTGCCACTTAAAACTAAACCAGTTTCCTATGAGGAATTTCCTTTTTGTTGCCAACTACTCATTCAGTGGGTAGCACTTTTGATCTGCCTCTTGGATGACCAGCAGTATCTTACAGCAATGGTTTTTCAAGCAGGATAAAAATCACTAACCACTGAATTGTAACAGTGAAGCTGACTTCTAGGGAAAAGAAAAAAACATTGAAACCTGTCACGAATATGGTTCCAGAGATGTTAAAAGTCTAAGGGACAGGAAAATTGCCTAATAAAATGCAGAAATATGAGCAGTCATTTTTATGGCTCAAAAGAATTATAGTAATTATATTAAATATTAATTTTTCTTATGAACATATTATAATTCACTTTATAAATTAAGTCCAGCCATCTGTTTTTAGCTTTATCTTTTTAGTGGCAAAAATACATATTTTGACACTTTTCAGATAATAACAGTGCTTCTTGAGTATACATTCACATATTATATGACTTCACATAATAAAAGGAATAAATTTTCAAATAAACTAAAAAAAAAAAAAAAAGAAAACAGAGAAAAGCAATTTGGAAGAACCGAAGAGTTTTATAGGAATACCAACAAATATAAACTATACCTGTTGGAAAAAAACCCAAACAAAGCCATCTCTGGGACAAAATTATAAAAGTTAAACCATTAACCAGTGCACAGTTGTAAATCACATGAAAAAAGTAGTTGCAAGTATCCTTTCAATGTATACGTGGACAAATTTGTATCTTGTATAAGCACTTGTATTTTTCTTTGAAGAATGACCTATGAAGTAAGGACTTTAAACACAAGGAGACATCTTCAAAATAATAATTTTATTTCAATGAGAAAATTTATTTGAAATAACAGAAAAAATACTGCAAATTATCCTTCTGCCTTTTTAGTTGTTGAAAACTATGATCTTATTTCGCTCATTCACTGTTGTTCAAGACAGTTTCTTTAGTATTACCTAGTGCCAGTAAAGGATTACAATCTCAATCCATTTCCCCAACCTCATGATCCATTAAAATGAAGGTTAGTTTCTGAATAAGGCAGTAAATTCAAATCTATATTGTTTTGGTACTGCACACAACAAAGTTATTTGATTTTCTTTTTTATTTGTTTAGCTTTGTCTAGTAGACAGCAACAGTGGATCACTGAACTATTTTACTAGGCCACTTTTCCAAACTGTACAAGTTTCTGCTTTCTCTTAGACTGTTGACATATGTTCTGTTTCCATAAAACCTGTGAGTATGACAATCTATAACCTGAATGTCCTTTTTACAAGTGTAGAAGTTTTTTTCTCAGCTGCCTCCACTCATCTGGGTTGATCTGTGAATGGCACTTCTGAGCTCTTTTTCATATTCAGCATATACAATATGTTTAGATATGAGAGAGGATGGGGTTCCTCCCTTAATTTGCTTTTCTTTCTTTGAAAAACAAACAATAAATGCTACAGTTTGGGCTCAAATCATCCTCAAATATGCAGTCCAGTCTAATAGTGGATGAGTGTAAAGAAGGTGGCACAGCTAAGTTGTTGATGTCTAGAGTGGGGGATTTTGCTTATCTTATGTATTCATGTTAGAAGAGCTTTTTGAGAAGTGCTGTCTAGTGCTTTGCTGTCAACGTGCCCAGGAGTAGCAAGCACTAGGATTTTTAGATCTCAGTACCTCAAAATCAGCAGAGGAAATATTCCAATGACATTTTTTATATTATTGCTCATAATGAAAAATCTCTCCACTGTTTAGTGTAACTACTGTGACAGAATAGAATCACTTGATAAAGGCTCTCTTTAAGCAGTCAGGCAGGCATTTTTAATTGTTATTCTAAGCCTGGCAAATTTCAGAGCAACAAGTGGAAAAACAGTGGAATAAAAGGTACCCTGTGTTACTGAGAATACTGTTATTGTTAAATTCATCTACTCTAGTGCTTGATCTTCAGAGAAACAGTTTATTTAAGAAGAAGAGAAGCACTCTTAATCTGATGTAGTTGTCATAATTATTGGAAACAATGTATTGATTAAATAGACACTGTGAGTTAAATAACTTTAGTTTTGACGTTTCGTCTTCCTGCTCCCAAAGTATGATGTTGCAATAATAAGATCTTTATTACAAACCACCTCATTCCATGATCCAGTTCAAAAATTATTTTACTTATATCGATCATTATTCAGTCAAGGTCACATATCTCATTTGGCAAATGCTATGCACATCCATCATTTTTTGATTCAGTGAAATTTCTGGACGTGTGTTTATTAGTTAATAAAGAATCCATATTTCTGTAATTTTCTGTTTGCTGGGACTTACCAAACTATCTTCAACTGCAACAGTCATCTAGTGTGCTTTGTCACTGTAAACCCTGAAGATATTTTATCTCATTACAGTATTGTGAGAATGGCAAAAATTTTACTGCTGTTCTGTTCATAAATGCCTTGGTATTCCCTTCAGTCCATCCCTAGAAAATCCTGCCTTGGAAACTGTCTCCATGATATCTCTGCTACAGAGGAGATTTAAAAATATTCTTGAGGGAAAAGATAGCATTAAGATTGAACAAATGTGTGTTATGAATATTAGATTCTCTGAAAATTTTGTGATAATGGAATTACCTCAGTTATAATGTATCCATTCAGAGTAAGAGCTGGTGGTTAAAAAGCTAACTACTGTCTAAGAAACCCTAATTTAGTTCTCTGCTAGTACATAGATTTTCTGCATGACTGAGAAAGGACTTAAAACAGCCTTGTGAAAATATTCAAGGCAGTTAGGGGAAGTTTCACAAATGCAAAGTTGACCATATTTTGATAATTTAGAAAGTACACTTTAACTCCCACTGTTTTATTAGCACGCAGTACCCGTAAAAGTACCTCTTTAAGCATTTTTTTAAATTGTGTATAAGTATTCTTACACTTGCACTTTGTTTATTAGCTATTTGAAGGCTTCAAGGGATTCTTGTATATACTCCCACAATCTGGAAAATTAGTTGGCTATTCCCCTCAGTTAATGGACTCTCTTCAAATATTTTCTACTCAGCCTTTCTTTAGGGGTCCTCAGTTTCTCTGGCTGGAAGCTCTCTGAAGTCAACAGATGTCCCTTCTGGGCTCTTCACATGGTGTATATTAAGGCTGAAAAAACCATAAAAATTCACTTCAGTCCAAAGGGAGATTGAAAATCCCACTGACATCCATTAAAAGCTATCAGATACAGATACCCCGTTTGTAGGAATGCCTTCCCTCCCCATAAATTGTGGCAGGGTAGTAATAATAATAGCTAAGTAATAGCAATAACTAACCATGTATATATATTTCATTATTTGCTTCTCAAGACATCCAGCCTGAATGTTAGGCAGAGCTCCAGCCTATCCAATAATTGCATCTCTGTTATTTCAGGCAACCAACTGCAAATGCTGAAAGTTCTAAACTGAAACTTCCCCTTTCCCTGGATTGCTGCTTCCTTCTTCAGCATCACACAGCTTTTCCAAACACTATATTTACAGATTTAAACAAGAGAAGGAGGGAAAAAATGAAAAAAATCTAGATATCCATTTGGTTTGATTGTGCTTTTATGTTCTTACATCAGCTTCAGTCTGTGTTCTTCTAGGATGGTATTTAAATCTTGGCAGTGACTTAAGAGTGAAGACTGGTTGAGGTGTGGATATCCTATGGTTGTCCATAGTGCTGGGTTGCCTTTTCTTTATTTTCTTTTCTTTTACAGGGTAAGATCATTAGCCATAATCTTGACTGTCTCAAGTTCTTGTGTTTTCTTAGAGAAACTTTACAGTGGATTCATGTTCTGTGATACCTACAAAGAAGGCATGAGGAAAATTGACATAGCACGTGTGAAATCCCAGAGCTCATTTAGTATCACAAGCACTGTGAATGATATTGCCATGGATAAATCAGGAAGTATGTCTTAATGCAGATTCTCTGTTTACTTAAGGTTGTCTTGCTTTAAATAAGTCCACTGAAGAGTGCTGTGTTGACCTCAAGAGATGAAACGTGCTTCTTCCTCACTGGCTTACTAACTTTTCTTCACTGGTTTGTGTGCACGCTTTTGTAGATGTACACAATGCATTTTGCTCTGCCTGTGAATTTACTGAGGGGATATCTTCTCCCCACATTCTATTAGGCAGCTGAACAGAAACTACAGTGATGTCCTCCCTCTTCCAGCACCTTGGTGTGCCAGCTGTTATAAACTCAGTGCAGCCGTTATCAACTCAATGCAGAAAGGTGTCTTGTTCTGTGAGTTTTTTACTGACAGCCTGAATGTATCCACCCACCAGAGAAAGGTTTCATTGTGTGTCTCCTAACCTGTAGCCACAATCTTCCAGGTTGTTAGAGCTTCATATTATTGGAATTACATTGCTGCTGGCTTTACAATGCAGCTGAAATGGGTCATTGATCCACTAGTGTGATTGTAAATATGGCAGCTGGGTGGTTGGCAGCTTCTTTGTTGCACAGAATATTGTGTGAATATTGGAGATGTCTGTGTCTGATTCCCAATGTAGATCCTTTCCTCTGCTCCAGGTATGTATTTACTATATACATAGCTTTTTTTTTCTTTTAATTTGCTGTCTTGTTCAGTTGTTGGACATTCTTCCTTTGTGTTTTTTATTTCTATGTTCTTGAATGAGTCTACTGTCCTGCCTGCTATACTTTGTATCTACAAAAACTTACACTTTGGCAGTAGTGCAGTGCAGATATCGGTGAGCTATCATTAAGCTTGAGACCAATGAAGCTGAGCAGGATAGAGGTTGTACAGGCCTGAGAAGTTACCCAGATTTTCATAACATTTTTCAAGAATGCATGTAGCTTAATGTTGCAATGTCTTTACTGATATGTCTCTCAATTAAAAGCGACTTTACTGTTTTTTTCTTTTTTTATAATGTTGATTCAGTTTCTGTTGGTTTTTTGGAAGAAGTTTCCTTATTGCTGTTCTGTTTGATTACTTTCTCAGAGACGCTCCTGTTAGATGATGACTCTGTCTCTAATTAAGAAAGCTGCACCATTCCAGAATATTTATATGAAGGTCAGCTTTAATCTAGTCTATTTTTGTTTTGATTCTTGGTTTCTAATGAAAAATTGCATCTCATTCTCTTGAGAGTTATATTACTCTTTATTCACCTTTACCAAGTGTAAACATGTTTTTATTTCTAGTTTTACTAATTTCTCATCGCTTCTTCAGTGAAATAGAAAACAAAATCCTCTTATCTTCCATGCAGTCTCATTTCTTGGTACCATTTAGTGTTTTCCTTTCTTTTCTTTCTTTGTCTGGAAATCTGGTTTACCATCTATGTTGAGTTTTTCTGTTCTCTAGTCTGAGTTTCTAAATGCTGTATAGTTCACTGTTATTTTTTTCTTTTAGCAGACAACATTGTTCATGGCTCTCAATACAATGTTTCACTCATTGTGCGATGGTTAATAACTACAAACAAGCTAGAGGTTTGGTTTTTTTTTATTTTTAGAGCTTTTCTTACCAAAATGTGGCTATTACAAGCAGAACAGTATATTCACTCAGTTTCACTCTCTAGAAGCATCTGCTCTTCCATACAAGTTCCATGTCATTAGCCAATGCTGATAAAGAGAGAAAATTATTCTATAGAGTGAGGATGTATGGATTTTGCTTACTACTTTGGACTCCTAATACCAAAGTCACACGATGGGAACAGGAATCAGGCTTTGCATTAAGAAGATCAGTGAAGTACGTGGTTACATAAAACAGAACTTCAAATAACAACCCAAATCTGGAAAGCTCTAATAATCTATTTCATTTTAATGTTTAGTTTGAAGATTAAAGCCAAGGTCAGAAGCAAAGTATTTTCTTGATAATTTTCTAGTTCACAATGTCTCTGTTTCATGCTAGTAGAAACAGCTACTGTGTATAGTATTTTTCCTAAGATAAAATCAGAAACATTAAGTGGAAAACTTAGGGGAAGAGAATAAGAAACGCAAATGAAATTAATGTCTCACTGCTGTACTTGTTTAGGCCTTAATTCACAGCTAAGTGTCAGCTTCGTTCCACTTTATTCCCTCTTATCTTTCCATTAATGGGGGAATTACTCTATTGCTGAGATAAGGTGTATCTAGCACCCCACTTACAATATATTTAATTACAGGGAGAGAGAGTGAAAATAATTTAGACTGAAAACAGATACTGAAACTGGAACACAGCCAGCGTGTCTGGTCCTGCCATTTCCTGAATGAAAAGTGCTTGAAGTGCATTTGTCTCTCATTCTTTTTATCATTTTCTGGTAATTGCTTTTGATTCTTTCAGGATCAATGCAGAGATAGATTCTGTAAATCCATCCAAAGACTTGGTTTTAGCAAGTGTTAAAAGAAGTAAACAGACAGGTGGGATTTTTCCTCTCTCTAGACAGGAATTCAATGCAATATATACAAAATTCATATTGAGTCTTCTTTGTACTGAATTCTCATCAATTTGAATTTATATAGAACTGATTTATTTTGGGCTCAAACGTATCTGCATGGCATTAACTTAGAGAGAAAAGTGTTATCTCAACCGGCAGTAGCCCTGTTGTGCAAGGTATTGAAGTACATACTTCTTTTCACCAGATTTTTTTCGTGCCACCTGCAGTATTTAGGACAACAGAAAACAAAGAGGGAAAAGCCAAAACATGCATTTTGATTGCTTTTCCTTTTTTGTTTATAAGCACAGTCTTCAAGCTACATTTATAGGGACATATTTTGCTTTAATGTAATAAGATTTTTTGATTAATCATTTCACAAAGAATGAAAGGATAGACCTTTAAAATTGTGTTCATGTTTAGATTCCAACTTTATGTTGAGCTCTTTTTAGGCTTTGACAGTGTTATTTCCTTCCTGCTTTACAACTGGAGTTGGAAATGCTGAAATACCATAAAACAGGCTTGGACAAATTCGATAGATTCATATCCAGACCTAGAGCTTCAGTGTCCTCTTGACTGTAAACCTGCCTCACACTCTTCCAAATTACTACCCTTCTGTTTATGTACTGAAAGGGAAAAGAATTCCTATTCTGTATCTCATTAAAGACTTCATGCTCTGGCTTTCCACTTGCCATTCCGCACTGTCATATTGTTTGACATCTGTCTTTTGTTACACTCTGCTATGCCAGCATTGACTGTTTCCACACCATCTTACAATGTCTCCTGTGTGCGAAGGGCTTTGTACACAGAATGTTCTGGTCATTATTCCTTAAAAGGAAAGCTTCCTCAGCACATTATTTACCCTTACATGAAAGGGATTGGAGAGTTCTATTTTATTTATTATATACATTACAAACTGTTACAATGATGGAATGCTGCTAGGAATTTCAGAGATATCAACATTTTAAATCGAAATAAAGTTGACAATGTTAAATGTACAGTACAAAGTCTAATGCCAATGCCAGTGTATTTGTAACTCATGTTTTACAGCATACTATAATATTAGAAAAACAAATATTTTTATCTATTCTGAATTCTTTAGAAAATGATCTGTTCAGACTTTGTTGGGATTAATGTTTCCATGTGTCTTGTGTTTGCATGACAGTTTTTGGTAGGGGAGGGGCCTACAGGGGTGGCTTCTATAAGAAGCTTTCAGAAGCTTCCTGCAAGTCTGGCAGAGCCAATGCCTGCAGCTCCAAAGACAGACATGCCACTGGCCAGGGCTGGGCCAAATAGAAATTGTGGTAATGCCTCCATGATAACAGATTTTAAGACAAAGAAAAACAAAAGTTATTGGGCAGATGTAACTGTGGCCAGAGAAGAGTAGGGTGAGAACACGTGAGAGGAAAAACTGCACACACCAATGCCCACTCAGAAGGAGGGGCAGGAGGTGCTCCAGGTGCTGGAGAGTGGCCTACAGCCTGTGGTGCAGCCCATGGTGAAGAAGCTGTGCCTCTCCAGCCCATGGGGTACACAGGGATGCAGAGATCCACCTGCAGCCCATGGAGGAGACACATGCCAGGGGACGTGGATGCTCAAGAGGAGGCTGGGAACCCATGGGAGGCCTGTGCTGGATCAGGCTCCTGGAGGGACCTGCAGAACCATGGAGAGAGGAGCCCACACTGCAGCAGAAGTGGGGTCATAACATGAGGAAGCTGGCAGAAGTGCTCACTGAGCAGTTTTCCATCATTTCCCAGAAGTCCTGGCTATCTGGGGAGGAACCTCCCAGTTACCTGGAGGTTACCAAATGTCACTTCCATCTACAAGAAGGGTTGGAAAGAGCATCTGGGGAACTAGAGGTCTGTCAGTCTAACCTCGGTGCCAGGGAAGGTCATGGAGCAGATCATTGAGTGCCATCACATGGCATGGGCAGGACAACCACAGTATCAGGCCCAGCCAGCACGGGTTTATGAAAGGCAAGTGCTGCTTGACCGACCCGGTCTCCTCCAATGACAAGGTGTCCCACTAAGTGGATGAGGGAAAAGCTGTGGATGTTTTTTACTTGGACTATAGTAAAGCTTTTGGCAACATTTCCCTCATAATTCTCCTGGAGAATGTCTGCTTATGGCTTGGACAGGTCCATTGTTTGCTGGGTAAAAAACTAACTGGATGGCTGATTCCAGAGAGTGCTGGTGAATGAAGTTACATCCAGTTGACAGCCAGTTACAAGTGGGGTTCCTCAAGGCTCAGTATTGTGTTTAGTCCTGTTTAATATCTTTGTCAATGATGTGGATGAGGGGATTAAGTGCACCCTCAGTGACTTTGCAGGTAACACCAAGTTCAGTGTGAGTGTTGACCTGCTGGAGGGTAGGAAAGCTCTGCAGAGGGACAGGTTGGCTCACTGGGCCAATGGTGTGAGGTTCAACAAAGCCAAGCACCAATTCCTGCACAAGGGTCGCAACAACCCTGTGCAAGTCTACAGGCTGGAGGCAGGATGGCTGGAAAGCTGTCCATTGTGAAAGAACCTGGAGGTGCTGGTCAGCTGTGGCTGAACTTGAGCCAGCAGTGTGTCCAGATGGCCAAGAAGGCCAATGGCATCATGGCCTGTACCAGGAATGGAGTGGCCAGCAGGACAGGGGAAGTGATTTTCCTCCTGTACTCAGCACTGGTGGGGCTGCACCTCAAGTCCTGTGTCCAGTTTGGTCCTGTTACTACAATAAGGATATTGAGGTACTAGAGCATGTCCAGAAAAGGGCAACAGAGATGGTGAAGGGTCCGAAACACAAGTCATGTGTGGGGTGTCTCAGGGAGCTGGGGTTGTTTAGCCTGTAGAAAAGGAGTCTCTGGGAAGCTGTCTGGAGCTGTCTGAGAGGAGGTATTAGCCAGGTGGGTGTTGATCTCTTCCCAGGTAAAAAGTGAGAGGATGAGAGGAAATGGTCTCACAATGTTTTGAGGGAGGTTTAGAGTGGATATTAGGAACAATTTCTTCATGGACAGGGTTGTTAAACATTGAAACAGGCTGCCCAGTCACTATCCCAGGAGGTATTTAAAAGTCCCATAGTTGTGGTGTTTAGGGCCATGGTGTAGTTGTAGTTAGGGCCACGTGGGCTTGACAGTGTTAGGTTCATGGTTGGTAATGATCTTAAACATCTTTTCCAGTGTAAAGGACTCTATGATTCTATGGAAAGATGTTTTAAAAACAGATAGTATTCCAGTGTAACCAATTCACTGCAAGCATGCCCTGCACCATGTCATAACAGGGCCTACTTCCCCTTTGGCTCCTAAATTGGTAGTTTTGGTCTTTCTGCAGCTCAGAAAAAACATTTTCTCTGCAGCACTGTGTATCTTTCATGACTCCCCTTTATTTTTGCAAAAATGTGATTTCTTGGGGCTTGGAGGTTTCTTTCATTTAGATTGTTTTGTTTGATTGTTTTTCATTTAAAATGTTTATTTTGTACATATTTCAAAGAAGGGTTTATGCAAAAGAACAAACACACCACAGGCTTGGACTAAATAATATTTCTGTTCCCTCAATTCTATACCCTCAACTCCTTGTAACACCTGTTCATGCTGTGAAATGATATTCAGCATGTTATCTTCTTCACTTCCCTCTGATCTTTCCAATAACAAAATTAATACAGTAACAAAACACACCAGCATGACATCTGCAGTGACAAAGTCTTGGGTTTTGTTTCTCTTGCTTTACAGTTTCTGAGAATATCAAATGCCCAGGTTTTCAGAGACTTCTACTCTAAAGATTAATGTTTAACATCTGGTGTAACATAGGTCAGATAGGGTTCTGGATTAAGAGGAAGTGGAATACCTTTAAGTATGGAAAACGGCCCAGACCTTAATGTTAGAAGAGAGATAGTATGAGAGGTAGGATTAGTATGAAAGGATGGGGCAGCCACGATGGTATCACAGAAAAGGAATGAAAAAAAGAAGGGTGTTGCGATGACTGAGCAGGATGCAATTCATGGATATAAGAACAGGTAAGTTTTATTGTTCACAGGTTTCAAAGCTGACACTACTTTTTACCTCTCATACATTCTAAAACCCTTTTGCAAATACAGTGTCCACAAGGTTTTGACAACCTCAGCTCTCCAGATACTTAACAAATACCTTTTTAGGATCAGATAATTATTGTTTGAGTGTCTGTTTGAGACTCAGTATGAATGGGATCTCCTGTGGCAGTACAGCTCCTTTGAACTCAAACACAGGGTTGCCATTACATCCTAAATCACAAGAGAAATAAATTGTTCAGTGCAGCTCTGATCTTCTTCCTCTAAATTCTAAAGCTAAATTGGAATAATACCTCTGAGTTGGTTAAGAAAGTGTTTTTCTTTACTGATATATTATACAAGTGTTCATTAAATATATTAATTTATTAATTTATTAATTTATTATTAATATATTAAATTAAATACTTTAATTTACCTAGAGCTGAATTTACCAAAAAGCTAAATTAGAAAACCATTAAATCCATTTAGAGACATCAATAGGAAAAGAATATGCAATTCCTGACCAGTTGAATTTCAAACTTGACCTACAAATAGAACAGTATGCATTCATCCTTACTTCTGATTTTAATTTCTTTTGATTGTTTCTTTTCATTTGGTTTTGGCTACTAGACTCCAGAGACTTACAGTGTCCAGCATGTCTTTGTGAAGGCAGTTGTACAGTGCAAACTAATTACTTCTCAGTTTCTATCTATTTTCACTTTGTAATAAGCCACATGTACTGAGTTTTCATACACTACATTTCCCTTTACAAAATATTTCTTGCTAATCCACAAAAGCTTTTAAGCTTTTTGTTTTATCTGTTGCCTCCTCAATTTTCTGACATTTTAGTTGGGAACATAAGCAATAAAATCATAGTTAGAATTACCTTTACTCATGTCAGAGAGACATAAAAATACCTCCTTACTTAATCTCTTTACCGGGACGCCAGCATAATGTTCAGCACTGTTTCCCATGGTCCCTCCTTGACAAACTGGAAGGATACAAATTGATGAGTTGTATGTGAGAAGTGTAGGAAATTGGCCAACAGTTCACACTCAGAAGGTGGTAATCAATGGCTTTTACTTGGGTTGGTAACCTGTCACAAGTGAGGTCCCTGAGGGATGTCCCCTGAGCCCTGTGCTGTCCCACATGTCCATAAATTACACGGGGGATGGGATTGAAGGCACCCTCACCAAGTTTCTAGATGGTGCCAAATGAGGTGAACATGTCAGAAGGGCAAGCTGTCCCACAGAGACCTGGCAGGATGGAAGGTGAGCTAGTGAGAACAGTATGGACTTTATAAAAGATGTGTAAATTCCTGCACCTGGGATGAAATAACCCAAAAGCCCACTACAGGTCAGCACATGTGTGGCTGGGGAGCAGCCTTGCTGAAAGGGACCTGGGGGTCCTTGTGGGCAGCAAGCTGAACATGGGTCATCAGCAACAGTGGCAGGTCTAACTCCTGGGCTGCATCTACTAAGGAACTACATTCCTTTAAAATTATTCCATGTGGTCTGTTTTGGTGTGGTTTGATTTGTTGCATTTTGGATGGGTTTTTTCCAGCAAATTCCTTGCATATATATACATATTAAAAAAGTACTTTTAGGAAAATATAAGATTAATATTCTTCATCTATGCTATAATAATGCTATTTAGGGAAGGAATAGGGAACAGAGATGACTATTGGGGCAAATCATATGTGGTTGATCAAAATTAAGAACAAAATATTAGTTTAAAATAACATACTTGATCTGATACTCTGCTCAGTGCTTATGTAGGGAAACTAGAGAAAGATCTGTATAATAATATGCAACTGCCAAAGCCGAAAGGAATCTGAAAAAATTTGAGCAATATTTACTTTTTCTTTAAGTATTATCTAACTCCTTAAATTTCTCGCAATAAATATATGGACAAAAAGGATGGAGAGCTTTTTTCAGCTCTTTGTAGCTTAGGCAATCTACCAAATGTTTTCCCAGACACGGAAAAGATAGAGATATACTTGAATACACTCCATGGAAGTGGCCCCTAGAGAGTCCTACTGATGTTACAGAGACATTTACAAGTGCAAGGTTCTGTCAGAATTACTTCCAGATCTGGAGTTTAGCTTGTAGATTTTATGGATAATGACTAGGTAAAATATATCTTAGTTATTATATTGTGATTTCTTTTAAGCAAATGGTAAAAATGTGAGTTATAAAAAGATGATGAAACATTTGTATCTAAGTTAATGTTGAAGATCACAAGCAGTAAGTGCTTGAAAACCTCATCAGTTATAATTATCCATTACTTTTGTGCCTTAGTGCAGCACAGTATGTATTCTGCATACCTGCTGGTCAGAGTGACTTTTTCTTCATATGACTTTGGGTGTTGAAAACTGTATGTAGAAGTTCAAATCTTACTAGAGTTTTTCATTAGGCAAACAAAAAAATTGAAATATTTTGGTTTTTTTTTTAGTTTCCTGAGGCTCACAGGCATCTCCAAAGTGCAACATGATTTCAAGGTTAGCTCTTATTCCCACCCCCCAGTTCCTTACACTTAAAATGAGCAAGTATAGACTATCCATCAGCATGAGACTGTGTGAGGTAAGGAAGTATAATGACATGATGTAAATTTTTCCATTAAAAATCACAGCACAGTCACTCTAATGGATGGGGTTTTCTCGCATCTAGTCCTGTTGCTGTGCTGCAGCCGAGGTACAGCCGTTGTTAGGAATTCTGGGAACTGCAGAGATTTCGCAGTGGAATTAAACAAATCCTCTGTCCCACTGTGATTCCAAGGGAACTGTACAAACCTTCTCACAGGGAAGCTGTAGTATTTTTGATTAGCACAGCATTCCAAAAACCTCTAAGATGTAATGCATCTCTCACCATGTATAAACTTTAAATTGCATCTGAAAATACTTATCTTTCTGTGAAATTCAGCATTTTGAACATTATCTTTTGACAGCCTTCCTGTGAATGACCATCTAAACAGTGACACACAGAGATGAGGAAGGGCATGACAGAGGTTGAAATCTACTGCCTGAGTCTAAGAGGCATCTTGTTATGTACGGTGACCAGCAGTCACACTGGTCAAGACTTGGACAGCCACATTTCTCTTACCTTTCCATTGGTTACTCACACTGTGTTTTTAACAGCTCTCTTCTCCTTCTTGCTGACCAATGCAAGTGGAATGCTCTAAATGGTATCTTACCTCTCTCTCTCTCTCTCTCTCCCCCTTACCTTGAATCCTGGGTGAGGTCGAGGTAGCCTTCCGTCTTCAAATGCTGTCTTGTACAGCTAAGGACTGTGGATAAGTTGGAAAAAAAGATTGGACAGAACTAGCTGTGGACTGAGAGTTTTGTGGGACCCAGCAGTTTATTTTAGTGATTGCATAATTAGGTCTGAGAATTGGGAGGGAAGATCTTAGAAGAGAAATGACTTGTATGATATGGACGATGTCAAGGACACTCAAGGTAAATATTCAGAGCTGGGAAGGGATCCAAGAATGCTTTGCTCTAAGGAATACTTAGGGAGCAGAGAAGGTTGGTGTTCAAGGGAGGGCTGGGAACCTAGGCCATTGAGCGTGAATTTCACCAGAGATTAGTTACAGACCTATGATAAGATCTACAATCTGTGCAAAATTTCAGGTAAATACGATTCATCAGTGAAAAATAAAATGGCCAGCAACCACAAAGGCTACAATAAGGAATGCCTCGTATGATGAAAATTCCTATTCTTAACAATTTTATTTTTTTAATTCAGGATTTACAGTATATTTATTGATAATATAAAGTAAGTGAGAACACACTTCAAAATATATATGTATATATGTATTTTGGGGGAAAAAAGAGAGAGGGAAGCAGAAGAAGTGGAAGAAACAACAATGGTCTTCAGAACACATAAATCCTTAAATGGCACAGAAAAATTGAGCAGGCAGTAACAACTCTTGACAGAGTTTGAGATGCTGGTAAGGTGCTCTGCCTTCTGGGACCTCATTTAGCAGCAACAATCCTCTGTGATACAATGTCTGAATGCGGAAACAAATGGCTGGATAGGATATGTGTCAAGCTCCACAGTGAACTTCCTTGCAGTCTTTGCACAGGCTTGATGGTACTCAACAGAATGATAGTCATAAATAATCCTCTGGGATGAGTTGAGATAATGATACGTGAAAGTGTGTCAATGTGTGATTTAATGATTTTCTAGAAACCAAGCTTAAATTGTGGTTAAACTAGTAGTCTCAGGTAGGTACTGACTAAAATTTTGCAGAATTATTGTTGAAAGCATAAGCAAGGATCTCATGTTGATGAGACAGCCTTGTTTACCCAAATAATGATGCAGCTCAGGAAGGGTTGGATACAGAAGCCAACTCCATGTTCTAAACACCGTAATCTTAACCCATACTACTTTAATCTTGCTGGAATTCACTCCATATTACATTTTCTATATGCCATTTTTACTTCTTTGTGAGGTTTGGTTTAAGGTATTTCTACTGAAGTAATTATCTCCATTTAATTTTACTCCACCACTTCGTTTGCATGTTACAGAGCTTAGCATTATGTATTTCTATTGAAGTAATTTCTCTCTCCTTCAAAACCCACATTTCTCCCAGCCATTTGGACTCTCACACTCTAACTTCTCCTTTTTAGAATTGTTGATTTTTGCCTACAGCTTTTGTGAGACAGATTACTTCATAACACAGAAAGACTCTTAGTTACACCACAGGAAAAAAGCGTGCAATTTGTAAAATGTCATATATACCAGTGACTCACAGATCTCTAAACCCTACAGAGGAGTTCACCATATAGAATGCACTGGTGTCCATAGAAAGAAAGAAACCAAATACTTCACTGTCTTTGAAGAACTTTTCTTGTATTTTAATTCAAACATATTCATGTGAGGAATATTTTTCCCTGTTTTTCAAAAAAAATTCAATAAAAAAATAACAGTTAAGAGTCTTGCAGAATACTCTAAGGCCATCATAGATACACTTCAGATGCACTTAAATTCCTTCAGTTTGGAATAAACCTCTTGATCATTGCTCACAGAGCATTGCCTCTCATTCCTTTAACAAGAGACTTTTTTTTACCTCAGCTTTTCTAGAGCCATTCATTTTATAATAAGGGTTAAGTAATGGCCAATACTTTACCAGATGTACATAATTTGTTGTTTCTATCAAATATATTATAAGTGTGCGTACATGAAGAGTAAAATGCCCTTCCATGTTTACTGTAGGTTTTGCTTACTCACTCCATATTTTGAATCATTTAACTCTAGATTATTTCATGACAGTCACTAATTTGAAATTTGTTTCACATATTCATAATTTTTAAAAATTCTTATTATTTCCCTTTGTGAAAGGTTTCTTAAATTGAATTTTTGTTAATTGTTCTAGCTTAGTAAATGGTTCTGAAGGATTCTAGGTGCTGTACAAACACAAGCAACATTTTTGTTGAATAAGTAACTGTCCCTAGGGACTCCTCGAAGAGGAACTATAAAGATCCCCGTGTTATATTGTCAGTGTCTACAAACCATCTCTGCCTACTGAAAATATAAATTATTACATGTCATAATTTTTTGTAATTAACCCCTAAATATTAACACCTAATAAGACTTTTTTCCAGGGGCATTCATTGCTTCAAAATTTTCATTGCTCTCTGTTGTCTGTAATGTAACTTCTTCTCATCTGTGATAACACCACAGATTTTAATATCTATGTTATAATCACTGTTGTAAATATAGGCATAGTCTTATCTACTGTGTAATGTAGCTCTTGCCATAAAGAGTGACACTAGTGAGAGCAATGTTTTGATTTGTCAAGGCACCTGGTACTTTACATGTACATAAAATGCTACAAAATCTGCAAGAAAATGATTTAGACAAAAATTGATAACCCCAAATAACACAAAAATAAATTTGTTTGTCCAGTTTTTTCATTAATCATGAAACAGAATTGAGGAAAGGATGTATTTATACAGCATTAAGATGTGCATTATTAAAAATATTATTTTTAATGTGTGCAAATATATATAATCCAGTATTAATTTTATTTCGTCCACCACTTCTTTTTCATATTACAAAGCTTAGCATGCTGTCACAAATATTTTAAAGATTTGTGTCATCAGCTATATCAGAGGTCAGAAGTGATACACCTATTAATTATGTCCAAGTTTTCCAGTAGAGGACTTCTAAGTAAAATCTGTTTCTGAAAGGTACAGTGTTTTAAATTAATCTTTAATTGTAACACATTTAGTGAAAGGATTCTTCTGAACTATTTGGCTTCTATATGCAACTTTTAAAACAGTAAAATTTCTAATCATTTTAAGGAAAGGAAGGCTTCCGAAGTGTAGCCTGTGCCTCTCTGGTCAGATATTTTTATCTGTGATAAACCATGTTGCCAAACATGCTTTCTCTCTTGGAAGTTCTTTTACTCTTACTGAAATGATTACAGTAAAAAATAACCTGAGTTAAATTTAACTCCAAAGACAAAATTATTATTTTTTAAAAAATCGTATTACCAAGTTTAGAAAAGAAATATTATGGATTATATATTGAAGAAAAAAATATTCTGGTAGAAATTCAGTCAATTTTTTTGTATGCTTTTAATTCCAGAACATAAGGATCATTATATGCAGAATCAAAAACCTCTAACTCACATATATGCACACACATACAAAAGGAAATCTGAAATACCAGACAGGGATAAATTGATTTTTCCTTTGTTAAACTGGAATTATTATCTCATTGCAGAACTAAAAGGCTGGGCTAATTTGAAGGAGTGAGAACTCAGCTAAGGCAGTTGATTTAGTACTTGTCAGTAAAATTGTTCTTCTTTTGTCAGAACAGTTTTTATTCTTTTAATATGTTTCCTATATTAGGGTCATGATACCTTACTTGACAGGCATATGCATAAAAGACTTTTGGAAAGCATAATTCAATTTTTGTTTATTTATTTCTCTTGGATATCGTGCTTTCAAAGTCTTTTGCCCCAAGTGTAATTAGCATTATTTTTTTTTCTGATTCTCAAATCCCTCTTCTCACCATTTTGATGTGTGACAAACCTTTGAATTCTTTTATAATTTCAAACTCTGAGTTTTTCCCCACATACATAAATACTAGGAAAGTTTTGTTAAGTAAAGACATTTATGAAAAATGGCTTACAAGGGCTTACTTCTTCATAGTAGATGGAGTGCTATGAAAAAAGCATAGCTGCCAAATCTAGAAACTCCTGGGCTTTGTGTAGGGACAATTCACTACTACAATGACTCATTTTCTCCTCAGCTTAGCTCTTCATTTCAAGCCATAGGAAAAGTAATGGCAAATGCAGTAAATATAAAATTCAGATTAGAAAAGCAAATTTAATGATTCAGGTCCAGCTCACAGCATAAGTACCTCAAAAAGGTATCTTCCTTGGTAAGCCCTTTTAATATTTAAAATACTATGATTGCAACATTCCCTGAAATGCATTTATTTTCTTTAGATTAATTCATCATTGTAGCAATAAAACATGCTTGCAGGTCTTCAGGTGTAGTTCTGTCTACGTTGGGAATGCCTTTTGTGAAGATACATACTTATGACTTCAATAGAAAAAACATTGATGCAAACAAATTCCACTTCCTCTCCCTTTGTGCTCTTCGGTAATATGTATTTCTGTATTTCTTAGAAAGCATCAGAGTATATGAATCAGTAAAATAAGTGGGGCAGATTATACCAGCTTTATTCATATCTTACTCCCCATTTGCAGAGGCATTTCTCCACCAGGGTTCTTCAGAACCATAAACAAGTTTAAACAAACAAACAAACAAACAAACAAACAAACAAAAAACCTACAAACCTAAACCAAAAGAAACCCAAACCTCAAACAAACAAAAACCAAAACTTTTCTTAAGAACAGGTTACCAGTCCCTGGAAGATGCAGAAAGGTTGTATTGCTAAGTGCTAGTCCAAGTCTGAGATCATGTTTATGTCAGGAGGTTGATATGTCAAGAGGCCAAAGGAGGTGATTCTCCCTCTCTGTTCAGCTCACATGAGACCTCACCTGGAGTACTGCATCCAGCTTTAGGGTCCTCAGCACAGGAAAGACATGGACCTTTTGGAGTGAGTCCAGAGGAGGGCCAGGGAGAGGATCAGAGGGGAGAGCACCTCTCCTGCAATAAAATGCTGGTACTTTTTTTCTACCTCTTCCTAACTCCTTCTTTCTTACATGCCTTAGGTTCATCTGAGTCTGCTCCTGTGTGTTTTCTAACATATTTTTTAAACTTTCCTTTTTTTGTTAGTCTGCAGCTCCATGGTACATCTCAATAGATATGTATCCTTTTGTGGATGTTGGATGCTGTTAGATATGAACTCTCTTTGCTTCTTCTAAAACCAGTCAATTTTGTCTAGCTCGAGTCTGCATGTCTTTAACTGGCATGTGTGAAGTTCCTCATAGCGAAGAAGCCTCCTCTCTAGCCTGTGTCCCAACTCTTCTCATCCCGTCCCTGTGTTCCCCTGTGCTGCATCTTGGATCTCCTACTATGACACCTCCTGGTATGAGCTCTCTGCTCTCATACCAGGCTTATTTTTCTCTATACTCAACATTATATTTGAGTCATAAACATCTCATTGTAGCATAATTGCCTGCAACTGTCATCTCTAAAACCATGATCACACCATGAAAACATCAACAAAACAAATTAGCCATAGCTACCCCATGTCAGTTAGAAAGAGGATTATTGCAGCTAAACCAAGAAAAACAAAGGTGCAGGCAGATGAAAATTTCAGAGAGAGGCAGCCTGACAAGTCCTCATACTTCTAAAGTCAGTAGAAATCTTGTGGCCATTGGTTAATACCAATGACAATACTCTGTATTACAGGGCTGCAGGGCAACAAAACTCATGTTGAAGATACCATAAAAAGTCTGTTTTGTTATATAATTGTAAATACTGTTCTGTGTTATCCTCTAGTAGAGCATACTGTAAAGTATATTGTCAGGTTTTTTTGTATTGATGCAATGCTTATATAGTTAGGCTTTAAAATAAAAATATATGTGTGCATATATATATATATATCTATATATGTATCTTATCTTACTCTGAAGATATTCATGACTTGCTTTTATTTTGAATTTGTAGTCGAAATAATTCCATACTGGTGAGATAGTAGTATCTGTTTTGTTGTTTTCTTTTTATTTGTTACATCAATAATTGTACTGGTCTGTTTTCCATCATGGTGTATTCTGTGGATATCTATTAAAGTAGCATATTTGTAGAAATTTATGCTACACCTATCTAATGCTTTGCCACATACTAATCATACCCTTTTGGAGTATTTGTTCTTCTTTGACTGTCTTTTGACAAGAATGACTGTTTCTGTAGGTGAATAGTGGTGTACTGGAGTCTCAGAGGAGAAAGATGGTTGTGCTGTGCAAGAGGAGGCACGCAAGGGGTTAAGGCTGACAAGAGAGCAGGGAGGACAGTGGCTTTGGTGAGACAGTGCAGTCCCATATAACAGGTGCCAGAGAATGGAAAGACTGATGGTTCAAGACACTTTGGAATGCCCATGTGTGTGTGGTAGGGGGCGGGTCAGGCCTTGCTTTTGGTGAGACAGTGCCCTGCACCTCATGCCCCCCAGCCCTGCAGTGTCTGTCAGCCAGGGCACACTGGAGACAGCCCCTTGATGCCTTTTCCCGGGTCCTAAAATCATGAGCCAGACACAGGTGATAAAAAGGGGTTACCTCTCTAAGGATCCTTATGGTGCACAGCATGCTGGATGGAATACGCTGGAGATGCACACGTAATATAAAATGGATACGATGTTTAGAAAATTAGCACAACTGACAAGAATCCCCAATTAGAGACAAGAGTGATGACACAATTCCTCCCCAGTTCTAACCCTTTCCTGAATTTGCGCCCCCCTCCCCTCCCTTAGATATGAACTAAAGTTTGTTCATGAAAATGTGTTTTGGAGAGCTGGTTTCAACCTTGGCTCCCAGAGAGCCTAACCTTGGACGCCCAGGGCTTGGAGCTGCTAGGTAATTCATATTGTCTTTCTGTCTAATAGAGTAGGTAAAATTCTAGCTATGAATACAATAGGGTACAGAGCTACAAATATATATGTAAGTAGTATAGAGAATGTATAAAAGCAAAAAGGCAAAAATCAATTCAGCATCACCCTCAGTGTTCCTAACCAAGTCCCTGAATGTCCAAAACACTGGAACACCTGGGAGAAAGGCCCACAAAGGGCCAAGGGTTTAAGAAAGGTCACCAGGATGCAAGCACATCCTTTAACCCTACCTTCATCTTGGAGTTTTCTATCTGTTACATCACTGGAAACCAGGAGCTGGTAGCTATATGTCTGTTTTTCTATATCTTTCCTGTCTTTTTGTCTTTCTCCCTTTCTTCTTCTTCTAAATCTCTTTTCATGGAATGTAACATCAAATGGGTTTAAAGGTTGCTGAGTTGAATGGTCTAAGTCAATGCTGTGATAAATGTTTTATGTTGTACTAAATCTTTTGCCAAAGTTTCTTGATTTTTTGTATTTTGTCAGAAAAACTTTTGTGTAATTCTCTCCTCTTGAGAATATCTGGTTCGAATCTCTCCCGTGCACCTACCCAGAGCAAAGGAACCTCGGTTTAGCCCCTACATTTAAGTGTCCCGGGTGATACAACAGATCTAGTGGCAGTGTACATGGTGGTTGTGTGACCAAAACACTGCTCAGCACATGCAGGGTGCTGTGGTGGGGAAAAACACCTCCTGAAAGACCCTGGCCTTTGTCTTCAGGGTCTGGACACGCCTTCCTGCAGGCAGTCAATCCCCAGCCCAGGCTGAGGTGGGGAGTCCTGTAGTGGTCTTGGGGCTCTGGTTGTTAGCTGAGAGAGGAAAAACAATGATCAGTCTAAAGGGGAGAAATGCATTAAATAAATTCACATGACATAAGTGTTTGTAGAGATTCTGATTTTGATGTAAGATGTTTACCTTGGTGGCAAGCAATTTGGAGCATTAAGCTGTGTAAACTTTCTATCTTCCAACAATAATTAACTTCTTCAGCTTTTTCATAGCACTTAATCATAGGTTCCTCCTTTCCTATGTTCATTTCAAACCTGAAAAATGTGTTTACTTTTGTAATGAGTAAGTTGCATGAATGCTTATACTATATGAATGATACAGCACTATAGTGCTCTACCTCCCAGTGTTAGTCTTACTTTTTCTTAAAAAAAGAACAGAAGCAACAACTTTTTCCAATAACCAGAAATTTTTGATTGATAGGTGGTTAAGGTGATTGCTGTAATTACAAAGGAGTAGAAAAAAAGAATATCTTATGTCTTCAAACACTTTCAAATAGTAAGCAAAATATAGCCACTATTTAGCTTTCTTTTTATGTGAAAGTGATTGTGTGTTAATTCTTGTTTATTCTCTTTATCTTATTTTATTTCCTGCTTTTCACATTTTATTTCATAGTGCGTGACATCTGAATCCAAGACAACATACTATGTTAAAAGAGATCTGATTTGGGAAAATGAATTCAAGTCATAGGCCAAATTTATTCAAACTTTTCCACTTAATTTTTTGAAATGTTTTAGAACCATCCTGCCACATTAGGTAACTTGCAGTCTTCACTTTTTAAGTCCTTGGTCAAACTATTTCAGAATATGCTTGATATTTACATCATGTTTAGTTTCTTATATTGTTTCTAAAGTATTTAAGAATAGTAGCTAAATGTATGCTGAATGATTGCAATAAAGTGAAATTTGGGATTCTTTTAGGATCTGTTTATACTTGAAAACTAATGCCGTGAAGTCAGTTATTTTTGATCACTTTCCAAAGTTTCATGAAAAGGATAGAACATTTGTTATTTAAAATGTTTATTTTTCTTTTAATTTAGTGTGCTATTAGTAGAAAACAAACTGCACCTAAATAGCACTTGACGAAAGGGAGCACTATCTCAATTTTTGTCTTACTGTTCATATTTCCTTCTCCCTGGGATTCTAATACTGCAAGTATCATATATTCTTAACAGGTTCTTAGCTAATTTGCTGAACACTGAAAATACCCATTTCCAAGTTTCAAGGCATTTTTATCATTAGAGTCAAAGCAGTAGCATACAACAGGATTTGTACCTCAGGTGAAACACAACTCTGCATCCAGTGTCCTGCATTGATGTATGGGGTCCTTTGTTTCATAGTTCCAAAGAAACATGAATGCCCTATGAAGTCATACATGGCACCTTGCAATCTTACTGTTACTGGCATAACTAATTCAGATTACTCAATTTTCTCAGTCAGTTCACCAGAAAAAATCCTATGTGAGGTGCTAGGAGTGATCAAATGGTTTAAAGGGTTTTCAACATTGACTGTGGCCTTAATGGGAAAATGCATTTTATTGCATCATCCCTGCTACATGGAATGCAAGCTAATGTGATAAATTTGCATTCATCTCCTTGACCTCCCCTTGTACAGAAGAAATCAGGAGAAAATATCACCAATGCAATTAGTTTTTACAAGAGTTTTTCTGGCTGTTATTTGGACTCCATAATAGAGATGATTTTTTCCCTTTTTTGCATATTCATTGACGTTCTCAGTGAAATGGCATTGCACTTAATTTACATTGGCTAATCAGAAGATTTTCGCAGTTTTGACTACCGTGCATAATACAACAGGCAAGATACTTACCATATCTCTACTAAAAAGCCTGTAGCATGAGTTTAATCATGCTATTTAATTGCTAGGCTTAATTTGAAAATAATTGTTCACAGCAATTAAGTAAATGCCCCAATTTCATTAACAGACTTCCTAATTAGAAAGTACAACATAAAAGTGCTAATGTTGCTTCATTAGGCTTGAATTACTGGTTCTAATACTACTTTTTTACTGTCTATACAATTTCTCTCTGCAGTAGAATATCAGCCTAATAACTTTTACTAGATCAGTAACGAATTTCCTGTTGTAGCACATTCATGTTCTTGCCAAATGTGCAACATTTTATTACAAAGGAGACTCAAATTTATATTTTAAATTTTAAGTATAGTCTGAAATTTAAAGAAATCTGAGATGTAGCAATATCTGATAAAGTGTGTAGGAGTTAATTGCTTTGAAGAAAAATACAAGTTTTTTCAAAATTTAAAGTCCCAATACGCTTGCCACTTGCTATATCAGAAACTGTATATGCGAAATAAATGAGAAGTAAAATGACAGTAAATGTGGCTGTTGATAGGATATAGTGATGACTGAAATAATTATGACAGTGTCACAGGATGTCTTTATAGATGCCACGTGAGATGTCATTAATGTCTGTCAGAGCTATTGTTTCTTTACAACATTGAGGAATCATTTCACTTTTTTACCATTTTTCTGTAAATGTGTGTAAGAAAGAAGAAGGATATTTCAATTTCAATCAACATTATTCCTTTTTTGCATATAAAAAATATCAGTATTCAGTTGCTTTATCATGCTGTGGAGTGGAGAAAGGAAACTGTAAAAGAAAAAGTTGCACATAAATGCAATAAGAAGAAATTTAAAAGATTGTAAAAGTACATAAAAGCACAAAATGGAATAGCCCTTGCTTGTTTCTAAGTTACCTTCAAGCTTTCACTCAATTTCCTTTATTGTTTCTCTTACTGTCTCTTGCTTAAAATATAAGGATGATTAAAAATAGGTTACCAAGAAAAACATATTGATGTATTTCTTGTGAAATCCTGCCAGCTGTCTGATATGCTGATCATTAGTAGATAAATGTAGCACTGACAGCGTTTATGTAATTGTGGATTTTAATATTTTTAAAAATATGCATATAGTTAGAGTTTGGGATTTTTTTTAGTTTGAGATTGCAACATCTCGTCTCGTTCATGCATGCATATGTATATACAAATTGTAAAGCTCATAAAAAGGAAAATAATAATTTTGATATACTACTCTCCATCTAAAAATACAAAATCCTAATTATATGGGTAGAATATAGAATATGTATAGAATATGTATACAATTGAGCTATGGAGGAAAAGTTGTATATATGTAGAAATGTTGCAGATAGACCGTGGTGTTCATCTTATAGGTCAAGAGGGGATCGAGAGAATTTTCCCTATTGAAAGATAGAATCAAACTCTTCATGGTACTGAAAGACAACACAGCAAAGAAAAAATGTCTTGGTCTGGCTTGTTTCCCCACAATATGAAGCCTTTATGTGTTTCTGCCTAGGACCACTGTAAGCCTGCACACAGACAATACTTGTGAGAGCAACTGTACACTTTTTAAAAATGCTAACAGAGTTAGTTATGTGTGTGTGTGTGTGTGTGTGTGTGTGTGTATTTATACATATACTTGCTGAAATAAGTTCACCCTGGTCCAACAAAGCAGCAAAACCTGTCTTTATTTCTTTCCTGACTGTAAAAACTCAGCAAAGTACTTCAGAATTTACTCTTACATTCTCTCTGTTGGTCCACTGTATCTAGCCAGAACTGTTGTTTTTTAAAAAGATTGTCAAATGTAAGTGGGTACCACTGTAAATAATGTCCTGCCTAGACTGATTTTATACAAGGACTATTTGTAACCATAGTTTAATCAGATGTGATTCCAGCTTCCAGAAGTGCCAAACTAACCTGAATTTTAATTAATTACTACGATGTTATTCAACTTCTTCTCTCTTCCAGACTAGACCAAAAAGAAAACCACAACACATACTAAAACAAGTTTTCAATGCTGCAGTCCGTCCTCTGTAATATACAAGAATGAAAACAGAAAACTGCACAAGTTATTCTTTTTATGTTGTTGAGTTTTAACAGCCTATGACCTCTCTGGAAGTTCTAGAGTATTGCTATTATTTTTGTCTCTCTTTGCTGTTATCCATATCATGGAAGGTCCATCACCCAGAGTTTTGTTTAATCCATATATCTAATGAAATTTTTATATAATGACAGAAAAGTTGTGATAATTAGCGTAGTTGAAATTGTCTTTCAGCCCCCATGTTTGTGCATTTTATTTTACTTATTATTTCCTCATTTTGAATCTGTGAAAATATGGGTCTTACCCTGTCTCTATAGTTGGTTTGTGATTGCAGCTAAGATTCCATGTAAACAGACACCTCTACAGTAACCCTTTCAGTGACCCATACAGAACTAAAATTACAGCTTTTATCTTTCCTTTAGACAGTTTGCAAAGTTGTTTTCTTCCTTACCCCTGAGCCCATAGATTCTTTTTGACATGATTAAAATTAGTTATAGGGGGAAGTTCCAGGATCAGGTCTTGTGTCTGTGTACATCCACTCACATGTTGAGCTAAAATTGCTTTTTCTCCATATTTATTGATTATTCTGTCAAGGTGAGCAACACGACAAGACAAAGAAAGGGAAATAATAAAATAAGCCAGATGGTACTGTAATTTCAAATGGGAAATGTAGACTTTAATGTTTTCCTCTGGTTATGAATAAAAAAGAAAGACAGGAAAGAACCTCTTTTTGAAAAATGGTGCTAATAGGATATTGCATAATATTTAAACATATATTCATAGGAAATGGATCAGAATGTAATCAGCTTTTGCTACTTAACTTATTATTAGATTTCAATTTGGATGTCAGAAAGATATTTTGTGATAACCATTTTTTATGGTTTGTGTTATTTGTCATCTGTCTCATGGAGAGCTCTTTCTTTTTTTCATCATTTAAATCTGATATTTCTAAATGAGAAATTTTGGAGGGAAGGAGACCATAATAAACTTTTGGAATGTTGCAAAACTGATAATTTTAAAGGGTTTTTTTGAATAGGAATGAAAAGTAAATTAAAACAAGGTCTGTTTCCCAGGGAAATCCTGTGTATGTTCTCCCAGTGAAAAACTATTGAACACTTATATATATTCTCCAGCAAGGAGGGACTTTTACATGTGCTTATATGTTTAGTTGAAAATCAGTCAGCTCTCTTGGCTCCCTCTTCTCTCTCATAATTATATCCCATGAAATTTCTCCAAGCAGGTACCTGGGCAATCCAAAGTCTGCTCTCATGAAATCTAGGACTGTGATGCTGTTTTTTGTCTTGTTCCCTTCTCTTGGGATCTTAAAGTCTAGCATCTCACTGCTGTCAAGACGATCCCTGACCTTCACATCCCCAGCCAGTTCTTTCTTGTTTGTAAGTGGCATATCAGCTTCTCAGTCATCTCTGTCAGAATGTCGTCACCAGTGCCTGCATCATGTAGGGGTTGTGCCCTGCTGTGTTTCCCCTTCAACTGATCCTGGAGCAAGAGAGCTGATTTGATTTCAGAATTATATGAGATATTTTGGCAGTCTGACAAAATTTGAGATTTTTTTCATTTTCTTTCTTGTGCAGCACCATGGGAAGCATAATGCGAGCCAGACAGTTATGTGACTTTTCAGTCACGTAATCCATCAACAGCTCGGCAGGCAGAAGGTGCTACTTGCAAATTATGGCTATCAAACCTAAAGAAAAGTATTCAATGCCATGAAATGGTCATGATTTGAAGCAGTTCATGAGAACACAATCATGACGTCTTTGCTTGCCTTCACACTGGAAATTCCCATTGTATTATCAAACGGTTTTTACAGCAGCTTCAGTAGATGTTTTAGTAACTGACCTGGCAGTATCACTGGATCAAATTTCTTTAGATTAAGTTCTATGGCTGTGAGAAAACTGCTGCAGATTTGGTTATCCAGCAATTGCTGTGGAGCATCAGGATGACAGAGAACAAGCACTGAACTTCAACCAGTATTGAAATTTCTATTCCCCTGTTTACTGGCCTGCAGAAACATGATTTGACTTTACTATGCCAATTAATGGGCCTGAAATGATGAGAAAATCATTACTTTTAAAAAAAATGCTAAGGGACAGGTTACATAATTTTCCATGCTCGAGTTGTGCAGTACTTTACTCACATAGGTTTCTCAACTATACACAAAGGAGGAAACCCGGTTCCTGTTGTTCATCCTCTCCTTCAGCAATGCTTATAAGCACTGTTTTCTCTGATCATGTGTATACTGTGGAACTCTCGTCTTTACATCTATTTGATTTTTTGTTTAGTCCTGTACGTTAAAAGATATAAATACTCTGAAGCTTTAGCTGATGAAATCCTACCCTGAGCACCAAGCTCAAATAATTACTTTATTGGTTAAAAAAAAAAAAAAAAAAGAATCAAAAGCATGTGTTTAGAAGAAGACATGGTGGCATTTCCATGTACAACACCAGAATTTTCTTGTAGACTATACCCTGAAGTAAATTTGAATTTTATATTTTCATCCTTACCCTCAAGATGGAAGCGTTGATGAGAAATTGAGATGTCTCTGATGTTTCTCTATGTGCACAACTTCAGGATAAGTGGCTGGATGTCTCCCTCAAGATCCTACTTGCTCAATTTATGGATGCCAGTTTTCCTACCTTCAAGACAGGGTGTACTGTTGTTATTTTTATCTTACATATTAATGAACTTGCAAGGCCTAATATTTCACATGTAGGAGGCTTGATTTTGTACAACTTTAAATAAAATTTTCTTATAACAATTCTTCTGCATTTTAATAAATTCAATTAAAAATTAAATGCATCTTACAGGAAAATGTGAATTATATAAGATAGTATATTTTTTAAATGGCAACTGTCAAAAAAAGGATTACAGCATAAACTAAACAAGTTTTGAAACCTGTCTTGCCTCTAAAGTTCTGTCGTTTTGATTGATTGTGTAAGTACGTATATGTGGCTTTCTGCATGGTTACTATTCTAATGAGTAGATTGGGATGCCAGTTTAGAAAGACTCTAGGAGGTGGATGATGGACTTCTAGAACTCCTTGCTCTTATAGGTCACTGTGTTGGTAAATGGGGGTTAATAATGGTGTTCATTTAGCACTATCACTTTATGCCACTTTCGGTGTTTGTTTATCCAGTGGTGATTTAAACAAGCTGTTTTCAATGGACTTTTTTTGTGCTCTAAAATCTTTGTTGCATTGGGTTTTTGCATGTTTATTCCTACAAAATCATATCAAACGTCTTCAGTCATAAGCTTCAGATCATTTAGATATTCTGCCCTTCTCTTTTTCAAACCAAAGAAACCCCTTCTTAGCCTCACTTTAAATTCTCCAAACATAGCCTCATTGCCTTCCTTATTTCCTTTTTATATTTGACAAGTGTTGGAAGTCTACTAATGATTCTGTACTTCATGGCTACCCTAGCAAATATGGTGGGCCCATAAGAAGTACAGAAAAAACCCAGAAGTTATTGGGGTTTTTTTGTTTAGTTTCCATGGAAACGAATACAAAAATAAATCATCAGTTTTGTGCTTCCTTTCTTCTGACTTCTCTCACTACCAGGGAAACCATATGAATGTTACCCCTCTTACTTCTATATTTTGTTGCCCTACTTCTTTGTCTAATGACTGAGTTTGATTTTGTGGACTTTGCCTGGCGAGCTTGGCTGCAGAGCATCTTTGAATGATGCAGAAGTGCACTGACTGCAGGGACCTTGGATGAGTAAGGATAGGGACTGCAATTCTGCAGAAGCGTCTTGTGTCAGAGGACTTGGAACTGATTTGAGATGAGAGAAAGCAGAAAATATATCATAAAAAAGTGAGTATACATTAGCAGGATATACAGAAATACTGTGTTAAAAGTACTACTGGACTGGAAATACACCTGGGAGAGAACAGCTCTATCATGTAAGAACCAAAACAGAAAAACTCTCTGTTTGAATCATTGTACAGTACATTGCCTTGTACAAAAAGATATACTGTACGGAAAGTTCAGTTTTGAAGTTATTTTTTTCAGAGTTATGAGATTTAACATTGCTCTTCATGTCTTCTATCACTGTTTCTGTGTTTATATATTTGTAGGCAACTGTATGCCATGAAATATGCCCTAATGCTTACTCTTAAATGTTATTTATACTATCTGTTAAAGTGGCTACATAAAATGCTATCAAGTATATCTTATAAAACACCTCAATAAAATCTGTGGAATATACCTCATACAGTGACGATACAATGCTGTGAAATTTACCTCATGAGATCCTAGGAAATGTACATCTAGGGCACTGATCAAACTGTGAAACAAATTAATTTGAATAGGATCTAGTTTTGCAGTACTCAAATATATTTACTTAGAAACTAGTGTAATTCTGATCTCCCAGTTGGAAGGGAAAGAGGAAGGACAGCTCAAAGTCACCATTCTGAGCACATTAAGAAAAGAAAAGGCGTGACAGGGTGCTTGTCTAGGAGTGAGCTGGACCAGGACCTATAAATAGATAGGCAGTCAGACAGCACTATAAAACACATTGTTCTTGTGACAATATAAATCAGTTCCTCAGATTGACCTAAATGCAGTTTATCCTGCCCAGGCAGGGGGAGAATAACCTTAAAAATACCAGTGTGTATCAGCACATCATGGATGTTTCATTTGGAGAAAAACCACAGGTTAGCCTGTTCTACTTTATTAATTTATTACCACTTTTATTATTACAAACAGTAAAAATTAGGATTACCTTAACATAAAGACACTATTTCAGACAGTGTCTGTTTTTGTAGGTTCCTTAGAGTCTGTTTTCAGAATCTGAAGTCAAGAAAAAAATTAGGACTTCTAAGAGAGATCTCATTGTCAGAATCTCATTCTTATCTGTGGGTTTTATTATTCCTCTGTGCACTGCTCACAGTAAAGTACAGCTTGGTGATTGTATTCCCAGTCAAAATTTATCCTTAGTTCTTTTTCTATAGACATGTGATATAGGCATCTTCCTGAACTCCAAATTTATTGCTGTCTTCCAAGGAATTTTCTCTTCCTTGCTCTTGTTCCAGCACTGCCAGGTATCCTAGGTGTCACTCCTCTATTCTCTTCCATTCTAAGTACCTTCATTATTCCAGCAGTTACTTACAGAGGTTTTCTAAATATTTTTCTCTCCCTGTAAATAACAGTGACCCAGGATCTCTGCTGATCTCCAAGGAGTTGCATGATGTATGGCATGAAACTCAATGTTACCACTCGGACAGGGAAAAACTCCTCTGTTCACTTGATTTGAGCTAAATCAGAGTTGAAGCATTTATGAGCAACAAGTAATTAATCAGTAATGAGAGAACTACTTCAGGATCAGTGTCAGCAATAAAACAGACAGACTGCAGTAATATATATTTCTGAGGTGCTTGTAAAAACCTACGGAATTGTAAACACACCTCAATACTTAATTCCCCCAAAATGTAACCTGCAGAGAGCATTGCAGGCATGACCCCTGTGGTGGGAGTTAAACATAAACTGGCCTTGATGTTAGTTGATGTCATGGGTCTGTGGATGACCACTGGAATTGCTGACCACCTGTTGGGCCACCACTTAGGTCCTTAGAGAGAGCTTCCCATGCTAATGGTTTGTTACATGTCTATTGTAACCCCATAGGAGTATACAAACTGTAGTAATATTTAAGCCCGTTAGTCAAAGTAAGCAAATTTCTTAACTGTCTTCATTAACCCATTAATTAACCTCGAGCCAAAAAGCCTTTTATTCTAAAAGCCTAACCTAGTCAGATTTCTCAAGCTTTGAAAATGTAGGAGGAAGTATGGCTTTGCAGTATTTTATACCAGAGGCAAAACCACTATAATATGTAGAGAACTAGGAAGCTTAAAGGCATTATCCTGAATTACATCAAGTCAAATACCAAGAATGCATTTACATAATACTTAGATTTAATTTGATGATTGCCTGGGTTATCTTAGAAAGGCTTATACATTTTGTTTTCTGTTCATTGAATTTACTGTTTCAAAAGGAACAGCTTTGGGAAAGCTGAAGAATTAAATCCCTTTATCTGTCCACTGAATTAGCTCAACTGTGGGGACAGTTGTACTTATCTATTGGACTTAAACCAAGAGCTATTCAACAGAGAAGGTGCTTCTGTCTGCTGAGACCACTGACAAGAATGCCAACAGGGATACAACTTTCTGAGCCAGCTACTTCAAAGAGAACTGTGCTTTCATTTCAGCACAAGTTAAGGATGTATAGCCAGGAATTTTGCAAAAATCTGTGCCTTGGCATTACTTTAAACTATCTTCTGCCAAGTGTTGTCAACAGCAAAAAGGTTATTATGTGTAAGGGGTTCTTTAAGCAGTAAAGAGATGTTTCTGGCACAATTTCCCACCCATAAATCTGAAAAAATCATGCTTGCTTCCCTTGAGGGTCCTTATAAGGCTAGGCTTCTAAACTCAGAAGTGCTGAATCTATGTACAACACCAAAAATCAACTGTCTGTCAGAAAAAAGATACAGAATAGATTTGAGCCAGCTCATAAACTACATCAAAGTGTCATCTGAAGATGAGGGAACATATGATAACAAAGAAATGTGTGCATGATTTATGGCAATATGGTGTGGAATTGCAGTTCTGCTAAAAGAATAGGTGACATAGATTTAAGGCTGTCCACTTTGAATGAAAGATCAGATGATACCAGGCAATGCAATACGTCTGTGCAGTTAATTTCCTTAGTGGAGGAAGTTCTCTAAAATGCCCCCAAACTCTTGCTACTTATTTGTTGTTTCTCTGAAGATGGACTGTAGAAGGGCTTTTGTGCTTGAAGTCTTATGCCTTTTTTCCCCCCAACTATATCAGTGTGTCTATGTAAAAGATTCTTGTCTCCCAAACAGCCTTGTCCTTTGTATCACCATAATACTTAAATAATCAATCAGCAATCAAGACACCATTGTGCTGGGAAAAAATGGAAGCAAATCTATGCCGTGAAGAGCAGTTCTCTGGATACAGCAGTGATCTTATTCTGTGTGAGGACGTAAAATTCATTATTTGTTATCGAAAATGTTATCCACATCAGTCACTGAAAAACCTGCTTTAGCCATGGTCAAACTTTTTACCTTATTGTCTTCTCTCCTCAAATGACACGAGATTTAGATCAGACCATCCATACAGGCTCTGTGCTTGTAGTCTCAAGAGATGATCTCTAAAAATCCAAGAGAAGAGGTGCGTAAGCAGGAGAGCAACAGTTGTGCTGTATGTATAAATGAGATGCTTTGAAAGTGCTGAATGAATATATATATAATGGTAAATTTTTACACATTAAAACACATTTTAAGCTATGAAACTATGTTCCAAGTAAAAAATACATTTCAGAATACCATACCTGAAAAAAATAAATGGCATGTTGTAATAGAGATGCATTGATGCTGTTAGTTTTTGTGTATTTCTACATGACAAAAAGTCATAAATATTAATGGCTAACAAAATTATATTCTATTGATAAGTAGCAGAATATGTTTGACATGTTGAAGAATGAGAACAAAAAGGAAATTTTAACAATTCACATTGCTTAATGTATGACTAATCATCATTTATTCTTTTATTGTTAATAACTATAGTTTCACAAATTCAGTATCAAACGTTTCATTAGTGTAATGAAAAAATTTTAGTAAGACAGATTTTTAGATTAAAGTCTCAGTTCTTATACGAATTGGGAATGGCAAAGTATAATTTCTTGGCCTACTGTCTTAAGGAATTGCCTGGAGTCTAAAGGGCCTTCTCCTTGAGTGCCATGTCAGCAGTCCATGTATGATTCTGGAGCTCTAATACAAATTTATAAATGTAATGAAAGCAAATTTAACAGAATATAGCCTAAAAATCTCTACTCTGGTTGACCAAATGTACAGACATAAGCACACTGTCAGTGGTTTTCAAATGGCAGAGTCTGAAATTTAAGTATGTGATAAAAGCCAGTTTGTTGCCATCAAAGATATAATTCAGGTATCTGGATAAGTTTACTGGGTATTGCTTAGATAAATGCACTTCCATAAAACCTAGTATCAAAGTGGATCATAGTTTGTCTTATCTGAGAGTGAAGCCTATGTTTGGCCAGTGATTTAACTTTATTCCCAAGAAGATTTACTTATAAGTTAAACTGTACACATTTAGCATTGGCTTACATGAATCAAAACTCACTGAAACACTTCAGTATAACAAGGAAAGTTAATGACTTTTCGAGTTGCTGTGGGACTCAGACAGTAGTAAGTAATAAAAACAATGTGCATAAAAATAATTATGTTGATTTAAGACAAAATACTGAAATGTCACCTATGGAATGTGGATCTTGTCAAAGAAGCTATGCCTATCAGTTTTACTCAAATAGGGTATCAGAATGCAAACAAAAAAACCAAGAAAGCTACCATGAATGTGACACTGTTTAAAACTAAATAACATGACACCCATTTATTCTTCAGAAAACAAATTCTATATATTTCACTTCTACACCTGCTACAGTAGATGAGATTCCTGTGTTCTTACAGGTGTTGGAAATGTAGGAGTGCTGATTCAATAAGAACTCTCCTTGACTTGCCCATGCTATGCCAATTCACACACCCATCCAAGCTGAGTGAGAAGTGCCACACGACACTGGGCATTTGGTGTCTGCATGGCTCCTCTGTTAGCATCTCAAGCTTCAGCATCATGGAAGACTCTAATGCTTATGTGGCCTTCTGTACTCCTGCTTTCACTCCTGGAGTGAAAGGAAAGGGTGGAATTTGACTCATCAAGCAGGGAAAGCTGTTGGATAGACAAAACCAGAACCAAGACATTAGCAAACTCTAGCAGATTATGAAATAGTAAAAGCTGAAATAATTATGAATCGTGGTTGATACTGTGAGAAGCAATGAAGAAAATCAAGGCTGTCCTTAATCCATTCCATTTAGTCACCCTGATATCAAATATACAAAAAGAAACATAAAGCAATGGTCTGTGCATCCTAGTTTGGAATGGTAGAGGCTAATAGAAAATACACGCCGTTAGATTTGTCCAGGTATTTCTGACCTGACTTATCCCCAAATACCTGAAAGCATTTAATCCTGGTCTGAATGAAAGGTGCATCATGTTATTTCACAGCCAGTCTGTGTTGTGGGGAATCCATCCTATTTTTCTGCACCCCAAACATTCTAATCACTCAAAGTTTCATCCTAAAGCCATGACAAGACTGCCAGAATTAGAGGAAAATAGTGAGTCCCCCCTTCCAGAGGAAAGAGATATATGGAAAAAAAAAGCACATACACAAGATGTTGTTAAAGAGGAAGATGTCAGTGAATTGCAAAGGAAAGCACTTAAGACAAAAGAAAATCATGTGCCTGACATATATTGGAAGTTGGGTGATTCTGAAGCCAGTAAGTTTTGCTAATTTTGAGAGAAACATAGCTTTTATTTTCATTTCAAGGAAATAAAATCTGATCATCTAATATTTGAGTGAGGACCCCTGTTCAAAGAATTATGAACTTCCTTAGAAGTTACTATCAATGTGAAATTGAAGATCCTAGTCAAAGAAACACAGAATACACATATTTGTATACACATTATCTATAATGAAATTAATAATATATATAGAAATTTTCATACAGAATGAACAGACGGCTGGGTCAAAACATGACATTGCCTCTGGGAAAGCAGAGCATGTTCAGGGACCTAATAAAAGTGTTAGCAATAGTCTGCAAAGCTGCAAGCAATAGTCCCTTTATAGAGTCATTAATAGTGTTATAATTACTCTGAACAATTTTTACAATACTTGTGTTCACTCAAATAAATAACAAACTAACGGATGTGCTGACTATTTTTTGTAAAGCACTGAGCTGTAACATTAACTTCTAAAATCAAATATTAATCTTGATTTTCATCATGTATCCATTATTAAAACATTAAAACATTATTAAAATGTTTTGTATGCATCTTTTCTTTATATTTTCTTTGTTTAAATCTGGAGCTCTTGCCCTGTTCTTTCACAGTGAGTGTCTGTACAAGTGGTTTAAGTGCCTTTTGTCCTTTTTCTGTCTTTTCTTCAGAAGTGCCTCTTGTGTTCTTTGTTTCATTCTGCAAGTTTCTCATTTATCACCACTTGTCTCCACCTTTTTCCTCTACATTTCTTTGATCCTCTATTAACTTCTTTCATGGTTAAATCTTGATTATAGAGTGAATTGATGCTTACATGTGTCAGAAATTGAGGTTACAGATATGTCCAAGCCTAGATTTTCGTTGCCTACAGTTTTTAAGGCACACTTGTTTTTGTAGGCAGTACAAGTGGGGAGCAGAACACACAGATTTACATCCACTAGCCTTAGGCACTCCAGTCCAATAATGGAATACCCCAATGGATGTGAACCCACGAAAGATACCCTTCAATATGTGCTCAGAGGAGAGACTGAGGAGCTTTCTCATTAGACTGCTGTGGGAATTTGCACTATGGTTATGACTCTTGGGTGTACACACTTTATTTTAATGGAAGAAAAAGTTATGTTAGAAGAATGAAGCTTCAGTTGCTGCATTCTCTGTGAAACAGCAAACCATATACATTCAGTTTGGCAGTGAGATGGAAGGTGAGTGAAGAATAGGCCAAAGGAGGGGGTTTGGCTAGTCCAGAGGTATCTAGCAGAGAAACAGCTAAGCCAACTCCATTCTGTTGTGTTTATTAGTTAACCTATCCCTGCATATAACCAAAAGAAAAACATATTTTGGAATAAAGTGACACTTTAATCACCAGACTATTAACTGCATTTTAGTAGGAAACCCTTCCTCTCACCCCTCCAATCCCATTTCTGTAGCAGCTTGAGGAGACTGACAAATATCAGCAGTCAGGGCACCAATTGTTGCCTCATCTTTCACAGCTGTACAGGGGAAGGCATTGATGCACAGCTGTGCCTGATCAGATATACTTAGGGAAATCAGGCAGCTCCATAAAATACTCTCCCAGGAAATGAATAGGATAATGAGATATTTTTGTTTATGGCGCAAAGAGTCTTTCCTCTGGTAAGCTGGGGGGTTTTTGTTTGTTTTTGCAAGTGTTTGCTTGGTGACATTGTTAGGGTTTCTTGCTTGTTTTTTTGATCAGGTGACGTTTCTTGCCTGTCTCAGTAAGGCAACCTGTATTTCTGTTTTCAGTTTAAAATTTGGTTTGGTTGCAGACAGCAGTGAAGGACGATGCATATTTGTGGTATTGTAGTCTGTTTTGTTTGGTTTTTTGCACTGGTCAGCAAAACAGGCTAATAATATTATTCAACTAAAAAGGTCTTAAAATCTCTTTGTAGTCTGGCAGGTTAATAACTGAATGCAATTATGTGATTTAAATAGTGAAAAAGAATGTTTCTTGATAAAAAAAATTCTTGCTTTAGGGAGATGTGTAAGTTAAAGCTTTTGCTGGAAAAGAAGGTTATTTTATATCCGAAGGTATCAAAGATCTTAACTATAAGATCTAGGGAGGTAGAGGAAGAAACCAGGGGCTTGCACAAGGTTGCACTTGTATCCTGTATTGGGTGTCCTTGATCTCCTGAAAGACAAGACGATGGATGTCTGAATTTCCTTTTAAGAGCTACCAACTTCAACTTGCTGCGAATCCTAATCTTTCCAGAAATGATTGTGTAAAATGGGAGATTCTTTCTAATATGTTTATTTGTCACGTTGAGAAGTTGAAGCCCTTTTAATTGAAATTTATCTGTATGACAGTTATGAAAATGTGTTTGATGTTATTTCTGGCACTGTTTAGTATTAGTATAGATTATGAGCCTGAAGTACTAAATGTGCAAGAAATGTCTGCTGATCTATATGACGAAATTCCTGAAAATTTAAAAGAAGCAGAAGTAGATGGGAGAAATTCCTTTCTTTTGCTATTTCTCTATACAGTGTTTTTAGTTAGTTGATACTCTTTATATTAAATTCAATGAAAGATGTGTTAGAATTTTTAAAGGAAGGGTTGATAGTGTTTTTGACAGTTATTTTTTGTTTATATATCTAAGAACTAGGGTTTTTTTTTTTTTAGTATATCTAGATATCTATGAGGAATTAAATTTTTAGATGCTTTCCAGTATCTCCCTGGGCCTTGCTTGTATGTATAACTAGAAAAATCTGCTTCTAGTCTCCTCTGTGTGCTGAGAAGATTAACCTCTGTGGTAAAAGGAGATAAAGTAGGGGTCTAAAGAGCTGGGAAGATTGCTTATATACAGTTGCAGCCATTTACTTTAGTAAATGTGTTTGAAGTTACACCTCAGTTATATAGTGTAACATAAGGTGCATCCTTTTTCCTTTTTTTTTTTACTCAGTCTTTTTCTGGAGATGTATGAGATGTATTCTCTTCCTGTATTGGTGTGGACCCCTTTAACTGTGAAGGACTAACTGCCCTAAGTATAGCTGTTGCCTAGAAACCCCATTATACCCAGGTAACATAGCAGAAAACCTAAATTCCACCTGACATTGGTGTAATCATGTCTGCCTTGTGCATACACATGAAAACTGAAAAAGGGTAGTGCTTAAAGTCTGTTGTATTTGTACTGTCCACGTATGCTTCCTCACTGTGTGAATAAATTGTAGTAACTGTACACTTAATCTCCATCCACTTGCAATATCCTTGTTGAAACATCTTATTTCTGTCTCCACTTTGTATTGCCTGTAATAGTAGTTATTTTCCATTATATTTTTTTTAAGAAGTGGTACTGTTCACTTTCTTCTGACACTCAAGATATTTATGCTTTGCACTTTTTTCCTTGAAGCAGAAAAGGCATGAAGATGTATTTGTAGTTATTTAGAGGGCAAAGTGGAAAATAATTGAAACAGTGCAAGGATTCTTCCTGCCTCAGCATTTCCCTTATGTGACCTTTAATAAAGAAGAGTTCTCCTTTGCTACAGAACCCTGCCTATGAACTGTTATTGAATGACAGGACACAATTATTACCTAACACAGTCTGTGACTTAAAAAGAACCAAAAAAAACCCTGTTTTACAGGGCTGTGATGGAAAATATTTTGTGTGTGGTCTTTAAATAAACTGTTTAGAATGTTCATTAGAATAAGCTGTCTAAAGTTTTCTTTCTGCTTATTAATCAGCTTTTACATATTTATTTAGCACTTATGGGAGCTTAACAGGTCTTCTTGCTTGTTTTACTGTTTTCTGGGGTAGGCAAAAAGTCACTTTAACATCTTGATGTCTTTTAAGTGGCTGATATCTTCAGCAGAGAGGATTTTGCTGGTTGAATTGTAATATTCTTGCTTTATGTATAGAAAGAAACAATGAGCATGGAGACCAGACACTTAAAATGTTTGACTGAAAATTCAGTTGAAAGCAAACATGGATATGCTGTCATAAGCATAGCTAGATAACCCCAAAGATTTTATTGTTAAGTCTGGAATGTGGTCTGCACTATCCAGGTTGCATTCTCTCTCACTAGGTAAATACATGACTTATTTCCTGAAATTGTTGGTGTAACTGCATAATGTATTTTTGATGGGCTGTGAGTGGTTTTGCTGTGCTTTGGTTTTGTTTTTTCCCCAGTGTCCTAGACCTGTACAGAGGACAAGCAACTCCTGGGAAAATTGGCTTACGTAGTAGAGATCTACAAACTAAAGGGAAAGCTCGAAATTTTTTTGTTAGTTTGCCACTTTTAGGCAACTGAAACTTGAACAACAGTATTAGAACTAATTTTCCTATAATTAAATTTGAATTCCTATCTTAGTCATAACTGCTTGTTGAAGATCATTGGAGATCCTCTAGATTTGGGCCTAACTAATACATTGAAGGTGGAAATGAATGAGCATAATATTTGAGTTTCATGAGTACTGTCTTCACTACTTGAGAGTTGAGCTTAAATACAGTATTATGAATAACCTCTAGAGTTCTTGCAAAAGCTCCTAGAAGCCTTTAATTTTTTTGTATAATTGCTAGAAATGCAGAGAGTTTATTTTTGCCAAAGAAATTTAATCCACCTTTTTTAAAAGATCATTTTCATATGTAGCTGCTCCTTTAAGACTTCAGTTCCTGTTTACTTATTTCAGTAAATACTGGTTTGTGAAAAGTGCTATGAAATTGCTGGCTATGCTACTTTGCAGCCTGCTTAACGAGCTGCAAATTTTAGATTGTTTTTTTCCCGTAGTTCTGGACTCTTCTGAAACCATGCCCTGATACTAATACTGAACCTTTCAGAAAATATAGCTCTAGTAATTTTATCTGCATTTTTGGCCGTCTTCATCACTGCTTTAATTTGATTTGGGTCAACATCTTTTTTTCTTTTTAAAATACTACATTAGGGTTTTTCGTGGGAGTTTTTAAAAATATGTTTAATGTGGGTCTTGAAGCAGGGGTGAAAACACATCTCTTTCAAGGCAGTCATATCAACACATCAGAAACAGCAGCAAAGGGAAGCACTCAATTGTTTTTTCTCCATATAACCCATATGCTGTGAAGAGCCATTTGAAATATGTGTGCTATCCTATGGAAACTCAAATTTTCTCAATATTGACAAAACCTTCCAGCTCTGTTTAATACAAAAGCCTGACTATTCTTACACAGTGCTAGGTATGATGGCACACTCTTTTATTTGGTAAGAAATCCCTTCTTATATAAAAATAAACATGATGTTTGGGACAGCAGGTCCCTTGGCATTAGTAAGGCTGAATCTCTTTACTAAGGCATGAATGAAGCTGTTGAAGTAGGGTTTTCCAGGGCCTCTCTGGCACTGTCTTTCTTTCAATTCTCTCATGTTGTTAATCTCAGACTGCTGGTCTTGTGCTCTGTACCTGCAAACCCTGATAGTATTGTGGTAGGTTTATGAGGCAAATTATTGCCACTGATATGAAATTAATCTTTCCCCCTCTCTAGATATTTTTTTGCATTTGTAGATTTGAGTTTGTACTATTTAGTGCATATAAGACTGGACTATTAAAGATTAATAACTTAAAACATTTGCCCGTTTGTGGAGGTGTCAGGGTATCTTGCTGGGGCCAGGTTTGCATCCCTGGAGGGAGGAGGTGAGGTTTAGGGTGTGTGATGGCCAGTCTGCATAAGACAGAGGGTGAAGCTACAATCCAGGCTTTGAGGCATTTAAGAGGCAAGTTCTGCAAGGTGAGACGATCCCTCTTACCACGATAATTGCCCTCCATGGGCTTTTTGACTTTGCATTTATGCAACTTTTCTCAGGTTTATTTTAAATTTGTGACTTTCTTTTAGTTGATTGCCTGCTTCTTTAACACAGTCATGCTCTTATTTTTTGCCATTTTACAACACTTTATGAGGCAAAAAGCCAGTTATAGTAGTTATTACAGTATGAAAGAATGATCAAGGTTTCTAGTCATTAAGGGTAGTTGGGCAAATGAAAACAAAGTATTTAAAAGTATTTATATGTAGGGGTTGTCCAAGTTTGCCATGTGTGTCTTCAGGAAATAATGGTTTACTGAGAGAATATCAGAAGGAAATATTAACAGGAAAATGAAGCACAGAAAATTGAATTTTAGGCTAATGCTCTTCCATTGAAACAAGAGCTGGAAGATTTACTGATTAGATAGAGTTGTGACTTCAAGGGTGATCTTGAGAAGAAATATGGGAAGTTTAAAAGGGATATCAGAAAGACAGCCTGCATGATCTAGGTGCATAACTAAGCACTTAGGATGTAAAGCATAGGGGTTTATTTTCTAAAAAACTACACCTTTCAGGAAAAAAATACCCTCGTTAATGTTTTAAAATTGCTTGGAAGCTATGGCAGATATGTAGAACCTGATGTGAGGCATCTTGCAACAGACCTCTGGAAACAGCTCTACAGTATTGGTTAGTAATACTGTATACAAATTTCATAGCCCATTGATATCTTCATTAGCACTTATTTCCAGATAGGGAGATTAAGAAATTTTTTTTCCCAATTGATATACAAACAGTAGAGCACATACCTGTAACTGGGCACTACTGAAATGTATTCAATGCACAGTGTTTTCCTGTACATCTCATTCTACTAGATTGTTTCCCTCCCCTTACAGTGGTTTTTTTTTTTTTTTTACTCCAAACTCTTCTCACTTAAATATTCACCTGAAACTATGGAGCAAAGCATTTCTGCTGAAGGGGGACAGCATGCATTAAGCTGTTATTATTAGTCAGATTTAGAGGCTGAAGGTAGATGCCTAGAAAGATGAAAATTAATTCTTGTCATGACTGTTTTGGCATAAAGAGATTTTACTGTTTTTACTTCTCAGTCCACAGGGAGAAAAGAATGCTACTTTAAAAGACTGTTTTTAGCACCTAGGTTAATACACTACACTGCTGCAATTGGAAGATGATATATAAAGCTATAAATATTTTTTAAATGGTGCATTAAAAAATCATTGAATCCAATAAGGAAATATTTCCTATTTCTGCTTTCAGGTGGCTCTCTTAGGGGGAGTAATGCACCTTCAAATTACTCCAAAAAGGGAAGAGACTTACTAGTACAGAACAATATATATATAGGCTGGTTGTCATATGTTATTTAAACACTCTGTTCTGGAAATCTCAGCATTGTGGAAGCAGTCAATATTTGAAGATGCTTTAGGGTCTATGTTTAGGTAGATTTCTCTGCTTCTTTAAACAAGTCTTTGTGTAAGGGTGTCCTTAAACAGTTAGGTCCCTTTAAAATGTATTGTTCAGGAAAGTGCATTTCTCTAGTCTACTTTTATCATCCATCCTAAAATGACTGTGCTGTCATTCTTTAGGATTAATCAACAGGTGTCCTATAGAGCTGTAAAGGGGCACCTTTTTGCTAGGTGAAATTTTGCTAGAATGGAATATTACTCTTGCCAGCACTTGTAGGTCAGGGGTTTTTTCCCCTGTGCTGAAGATGAAAAATAAGAATAAATCTAAAATTGAGATTTGCTTCATGCAGGAGAGCAGGTTTGCATTTCTGGCCTTTCTTTACTTCTTAACCTTTTTATGAATACCTTTAGAAAATGTCTGAATCTTAGGCTATGTAAAGGATTTAATTTAATAATCTGGGTGATGCCAAACTTTTGTTGACATCTGATTTTTTTTTTGGTGTTATTTGTGCTTTGAGAATTATTGTTTTGGGATGTTATGTTTATGCCTATACTGGTAAATTAAATAAGTCTCTGGGTATGCCATGGGTACTACTGTACTGCATCAACTAGCTTTAATGCCAGAAAACTAGACTCTTAGTCTAAAAATATAATTTCTGCTTCTAAATTGGCATTTGGGAGTAGTTTCTGAACATTGACAATTCCTGAATTGAGCCCAATAATAGTTTAGGAGAGCACTGTTTAATCCAGGCCAAAAACCTTGCCAGACAGGACTGTTGTAACAATTAAAAGGACAGATAATTGAATTCCAATGCTGTGGAACAGTTCCTAGTATTTCTAATGAAATAGTACATGTCTGGCCAACATAATAAGCTAAAAAGTGTTTTGGTTTTGTACATTTCAATGTGTCAGTTAACTTTACAATTGGCACTTATTGGGGCACACACAAACTGCCTTAATAGGGAAACATGCAATGAGTTCAAACTGTAGACAAAATAATTGACGCAGCCTTGAACAGTTCAGTTCACTCACGTGGCAAATCAACTCATGATTTTGTAAAATAGCATGTTTTCTTTGTTTTCATTTGTCTTTCATTTTTTTTCTGTTAATGTTCTCTTTCACTACCTTAGACAATTTCAAATGTCAGAGTGCTAAGAGTTGGAGAAAAGTACCTTTAGGCTCAGGATTAACCAATGGAGAATGTATTGCAGATATCCTCTTCCTACTTACTGGTCTCCTTCAACTTTTATTAAGGCTGCCAGTTTCTTGAGCATCTTCAGTAGGAGCAGAAACTGAAATTGGAACTTCTGGCCTTCAGCTACCAACATATGACAACATATATCTTCTGTAAAATAGTGATCAAGTATATTTCCCCACTGCTGTAGAAATTTTTAAGTGTTTATACAGCATGCATTCATGTTCAGTCCTTGAATGTTCAGCATCCTTTCTTGAGCACCTAATTGGTGCAATTACAGGAAGAATTTTATAGCAAATAGTCAACTGCTATAACTGATACACTGCTATCATATGGAATTTGTTAAAAAATAGAAAATGTTAACCTTATTGTGGGGACTTGGTCTTCACCTTTTTGTGCCACAGAAGCTTGTCATCCCTGCATATTATACAGACATTCAGTGTTCTGTTTTAAGGGGAAAACATGAGATTGTCTCAAATTTTTCTGAATATTTGATATACCTTAGAGTCCAAAAATTTCTGTGAAGAGCTGATAAACAAGAATGGTCTAAAGGCAATATGGGCTGACAAATGTATGGCTTTCAATTAGTTCTTCAGTGAACCATCAGCTATGAGAGGCATAATATTTTGAGAGAGGGTGGATTTATAAAGCAATGAAAACCTCAGCCACCAATATTGTTTTCTAATGAAGGATTTCTGAAATGATAAAGAACCATTTGGGGGGAAAAATTCTTTAAGAAAGACAGGAGAGAAGGAAAGATTTGGGTATATTTTTATGATTGATATAAACATACTGTTACAAGATGCAGTCAATCACATTTCCAGTGTCAGCACCAGCACTCCATGGTCTGACTGCAAGCTACCTGTGTAGAATAAACAAAGCTTGAACTGTTTCTTTTGACCAAAAGCAATTGTACAAGGAATAGTACTAGGAACCTCCTTTGCTCAAGCAAGGAGATTTGAAAAAATTAGACCATCAGTGAGCTTGAGGAGAAAGCTGGGGGCCTCTGTTTACAACAGCAATGCTAATTGGTTTGTGAAACTGCACTTCTTTGGCATTGCTTTGAAAAATATGGAATCTGCCAGAACCAGGCTGCTGCAGAGCTGTTTTTGTTGTTGTTGTTGTTTTTGTTTTTTTTTTTTGGTTTTTTAATAAAGCAAAGGAAATAAACAAAAAATACCCCTCAAGCACTTAGAAAAAGTTACTTTGCATGTACAGATCAATCCATGTATCTGGAGCAAGAGCTCTCTGTTGCAGACTTACGTATGCACTTTTCATGTATCAACACTTCCCTGTTTGCTGTCAAGATGTTTTAATCTTAAAACTGGACGGCTTGACCTCAGGATGCTTGTCTTCTGTATTCTAAATGCACAGACCTTGCCTAACCACAGCTGACCTCCTCTCCAGAGACTGATACAAAGGTAAGGGAAGGGAAAGCATTCTTAGAGAACAAGCAGATCAGTTTGACACCCAGGATTCACAGCATAATACTACATAAAAGCTACATCAGAGACTACCTGGAAGGAGCATTCAAGAAGATACTCGCAGCAAGGGTCTGAAGCAATAACTTCTAACCTGTCCCATCAAAGGAGTTGTAGTGTTGCATCAACATCCTGTGGAGAAGTATAGAACCAGTCCAGAGGAATTGCTTCAGGATTTTTGCATTTAAAACATCTGATATGCAACTATGGGGGATAAATGTCCAGGTATTTTACAGGTGGTGGGTTTTTATTTAGCAGAATTGGGCTGTCATTAGGATGCTTGAAATTAAACAAGCAGGAAAGAGATGAAAAAGTAAATGGTATCTTTCAGCATTGTTGTTTTGAGACTTTAAAATGCATGCAGTACTGAAAAACTAAGTTGTTACATATTGGCAAGTAGTACTGCAATTTATTACTGTACATCCTGTTTAAAACGTTGGCAGTTTCCTACTCAGACTTGGCAGTAAGATATTCCACACTTCATGTGAAGCCTTCATTTTATCAGAGTAGAACATAATGATTTAAGGAGTTATGACATTCAACATCACCGATTGTGAGATCACTTTAATAATTCTCTTTATGTCACAGTAGGAAAATTGTTAACTTTATTAATACTTTATCTTGCACATCCATCCTGATGAGCTGACATTTTGTGCAAAGTAATTAATTAAAATACCCCATTTTAATTTTTTTTCCTTCTGGGTGTATTAGGTATAAAGTTTAAAATCATACTTGTAGCTGTGGAGGTTGGCTAAATGAGAACTGCCTTAAAGATTCTGCTCATTTGTGTCTTAATAGCATACTGTTTTTTTCAGGTAGCTCTATTTCTTCTTCCAACAGGCAGTAGATGAGGATAAATAGACTGAAACCCCAACAGAATAAATGATGTTCAAATGAAATAATCCTGTGTCAGAAGAATGAAGGGTAATGTCCTGATTTATAATGTGAATTCTTTCCGTTGGAGAGTCTGAGGTAACTGAAATATATGTTTGATAAGCCAAGCTGTCTTTGATTTGTAGTGGTTATCATGGCTAACCCTAGCCAGCAACCAAGCACCATGCAGGTGGTCTCCCAGTGGGATTGAGTAGAGAATAGGAAGAGCAAATGAAAACTCATGGTTTGAGATAAAGTCAGTTTAATAAAGAAAGCAAAAGCCACATGCTCACAAGCAAAGCAAACCAAGGAATTAATTCATCACTTCCCATTGGCAGGCAGGTATTCAGACACCTCCAGGAGAGCAGGGTTCCATTGCATGTAGCAGTGGTGGCTTGTGAAGACAAATGTTCTCACATCAAACATCCCCCTGCCCATTTCCCTCTTGTCCCCCCAGCTTTATAAACTGAGCATGATGTCCTCTCGTATGGAATATCTCTTTGGTCAGCTGGTGTCACCTGTCCTAGTTGTGTCCCCTTCCAATTCCTTGTGCATCCCTGGCCCCCTTGCCAATGTGGCACTGCTAAAAGCAGAAAAGGCCTTGACACTTTGTAAACTGTGCTCAGCAACAAAACATCCCTGTCTTATCAGCACTCTTCCCAGCACAAGCCCCAGACACAGCCCTGTACCAGCTATGGTGAAGAAAATTAGTTCTACCTCAGCTAAAAAAAGGACAAATTGCTAACTTTAGGCTCACTCAGACTTACTCTGTACAATGAGGGTGTGATGGTGTCTTTGCCTAGAGATGCATTATCTAACAACCCCATGTGGAAGAGGTCATATAAATTATATGGACTATTTTATCATCAATTTGAAACAACTGAGAAGCCATTCATACTTCATTTTTTGAGTAATGAAGCATAGTTAGGGTATTACTTCAATAAGATAAAACTTTAAAGTGCCTGTTTCTTTCATTACAATTTTGGGCTTTGCTAAGGAATAAAAGAGGACATAGAATAGTATTCTGTGCACATCAAACCTGTTAAAATGCATTGACCCTCCTTCAGACATTTGTTCTTCATGGGATGTGGAGTGGGTGGGGAATGGATGGAGAATTGGAGGCACTTTCATGTAGGATAGTGTTTGACTGAAATTTAATATAATACTTGATGCCAATTTAAGCCTTCAGATTTATCATGTATTGTGCTACTGCACCTGAAGCAGTTTCAGGTTCCATTAAGAGCACAGATCCTGTGCTGTTTCTCAGGGAGCAGCAGGTAAATGGTGAATATATCTTGCTGGTTACAACAACTCTTACAGGAGGAAAAATGTATCTCATCTTTGAAGTTTATAACAGTAAGATTTTTCTGCACGCCAGTCTTGTTGGTTTTTCCCCTCTGCAGTAAGAAATGAGTTTGGAGGAAATTACCCTTGCTGTGGAGACCCAAACAAGTATGGCTAAGGGGTAAAGAAGTGCAGCGAAAAGAAAGCGTGACAGAGGAATATCTCTTAAGTTGAAACATCCTGTCGTTTCCTCATATTACAATATTGCATTGTAACTGCAAGTGCAACAAGTCATGCTATAAGCATGACAAGTGATGCCACCCAAAATGTGGCAGTAAAAACTTGCTCTGCAGTTGAAGGAGCTCTAGAGATTTGTGTTCCTAAAGAATGAGAGTTATTCACGGTACACAGAAAATAAACAAAAGTGATTCAGTCATTCTTTCTTTGTTTTCTTTTTCGAATACTTCTCCAATGATAATTAGGTACATTAATTTTTCCTTGCAGCAGGGTTGCTGTGTTCTGTGCTTTACATATAATGTTTTTTTGCAGTATTAGGACTAACTTTGAGTAAAAGCAATTTGCTTTCCTGTATTCTGTATAACCCAGTGGGAGTAAAATTCCTACTGGTATTACTGAATGTTTGAAAGGCAGTAGGTGGAGGGAGAATGTGGAGAAAAACCAAACTGTCTGCTACCAGAGGCTGGAGAGCATGCAAGAAGCCTGCCTTTGAGAAGCCTTTACTAATTCTTACTACAGTTACCAACCCATATGCTTAATTGCCAACTCAACAGCAGGAGGAGGGGGCTGCAAAGCCAGGAATAGGCTTTGTCAAGCAGCAGCCCTAGCTAGAATGGCTGGTTGCTATCTCCTCAGATGTGGGTAAAAGAGATGGTCTGCAGGCTGAGCAGCCTTTTTTAATTATTATTTTAAACAAAAAGAAAAAAAAAATCTAAATACACTGTTATCTGCAGGTTGTAAGATTTGTCACATGTTTGTCCATTTTCTATTCAGACCATTGTGGAACAAAAAGCTCCTATGTACAAGTGGTTTTACATGTTAAATTGCAAGGCCAGCAGGAATTGAATTCTCAACAGTAGTGACATTATTACCTAGCGCACAATTGTCCTTAGCCAAATTAGTTTCTCTTGTAATGTCTACCAGGGAGCTATTTTTGGCCCTTAAGGTGAGTGGAAATCTTCCTTAGGACAGAATTAGCATTAATTCTGCACATACAGGAATATGTTCTGTTGTGTCACAGAATCAATTAAGTTGGAAAAGACCTCTGGGGTCAAGTCCAACCTATGACCTCATTGTACTCTACTCTTGTGAAAATCCATAAGTCTTACAAAAATTCTTAGATTTTGCAGTCTTGAACTCTAGAAAAATCGTTCCTGGGCATCTTTCAGAGACTGCCTTCTCAAATCTACTTCAGATGTTTCTTAATCAGGTAACTAGGTATCTGTTGTAACACAGTGACACAGCCATATGCAGCCATCGTGAACACAAGCAGCATCTGAAAAAAATTTTGGAGGACGTTTAGTGTATTTGGAATGCATTTTGAGAATGTTCAGGTACTCTTCTCATAAGATGTTGCCTTTTATACCTCATTTTATACCTCTTATTCCAACCACTGAGGGAAAGAAGCATGCTTCGTATAGTGCACTTGCCTTGTTTAGATACTGCATCTTTGAGATACTAAAGTTTCACATTTAGTCTCTGAAAATAAATTGTTATTGATATCCAATCATAAGATTGAGTCTCTGAAATTGTTATTGCTATCCAGTCATAAAACAATCCATGAGCCATTCAATTGAAAGCTGGCTGAGCAGTGCAGCTTTTTGAATATGTCCCATACTTGCAGTGAAATTATAGGTTTACCTATAGAAAAAATTGAGGAAATATTCACGGCATAATATGTTTTTGTACTATTGCAAACACATTAATGCAACAGGTTTGTCAGTTGGTTGTGTAATGCATGAACAGTGCCCTCATTTCCCTCTCAAATGAGGGAAATAAAGTATTTGACAATGGAACTGTTCTTTCTAGTACAAGCATTGTGAAATATCTTGTGACAGGAATAATGTGACTTTGAAGAATTTCAATTGCAATAGAGGCTTGTGCAAATGAGTTCTAGCCCTTCATTTTGACTAGACAGTGACCAAAACTTCCTTTAGTCTGTTCACTTGAATAGCTTTAAGCCTCCTAATTACTCCTGGAAGTTACTACTTACTTCATTAAATATAAGAACTTAGATTTTTGTCTACTTTATATTCACAGTTCAGCAAATCTTTGTCCTGAGGTGAAGGTAAATTTATGAAATACTTAGGCATTATAGTGAGAAAAGCTACCCAAGAAATGTTTGTCAAGTCGAGAAGAACCAGGTCATTGTTTTATATTTTTTAGTCTCCGAAAAACTTGTTATAGTCTCAGAGAGGGAGAAGGAGAGGAAAACAATGTTTATTGAATAGTGAAGGAAATATTTCTCTTCTTGCTTTGTGGGAGGAAATTCTTAACTTTTGAATTGAGCTATTTACCTTTCCAGCTGGTAAGTTCAACTATCTTCCAGAGTTGTCATGTTCTGTTTAGTACAGAGGGAGAAAACGGAATTCTGTTGATCAAATAAGAAAGAAAAAAACATGGTATTACGGAAGGGAAAGATAGAAGAAGAAAACGTTTCTGCACAGTGCTCATCACTTTAATTTGATGCATAGTCATTTCACGTGACTGTGTATTAACTTGAAGATAGTTTGTTTCAGGTAAGTTTAGGGAAAGTGAATGAAATAGTTTAAAAAAAAAAGAAAAAGGTAAAGGCTAATGTTAATGGACTTTGAAAAGCAGAAAGCATAAATATTACTTGGTTAGTGGGGAAAAGTGATATGTGTTTACCAAAATAGATTAACAACAGGTTACAAACAAAAACCTCACCTACAAAAAAAAGAAAGCACACATACAGTCCTCCCAGAAGACAGACTGTCTTATGCAGAGCAACAAGATTAGGTGAGGAGGATGGTCAGCTTTGTGTGCCATCTACTGTCTCCTAGGATCATCATTATTAAAAACGTTGCTGTATTCACTGTAATTCTGTCTTTTGACAGCATCTTGAACTTGCAATGTGGTCAAAATACTGGCATCTAACACTCATTTTTTTCCCCAGTCTGTGTATTGGCAGTAAACAGCTGAATATCTCTGACATGCCATATGCAAGATAAAAGATATGTGGAAATTAGTCAGATGGAAGTCCAGTATGGTGACTTACATGGGATGCCTGAATGCTGATAGCACAAGTGACACCAACTTGTTCATTATACTTGTGGCACTCACTTGATGCTCATTCAACACACATTTAAACAACATCAAGGTATTTCCTAGTTCAGTTCTTAACTATTAGACACGACTTAACAATGTCCAAATCTTCATGTTGACTCTCAGATAAATTACACTTGATAGATTACTTCTTCTTATAATCTGAATTATTATAGTATAATTAATATTAATAGGATAGTTGTGTATTAATATTATTATTATAAGTAATAGTAATATATTAATAGTATTAACTTAGTATCTAAAATAAACTGAGGTTATTAATCCTCCCCCAATAATTTTAAGTGGGAAATGTTTATTTGTATGTTTCGCTACTATTACTGCTTGTGTGGGACCCTTTAGATGAGCTCAGGCATGAAAAGAAACCATTCTGAGGTGACAAAAAGCCCAGTTAAAGCTACCTGTGTCCATGCTATGACAACAAACAGGTTTCAAAACTACCCAAACTAACTTAGCTTAGGTTCTGAAAAAGGACTACTAACTCAAATTTCTTTCAACAGAAATGCATCTGTTTAACATGAGAGAGGTAATTTCTTGTGTTTGAAGTCATAATTATGTTGCCAAAAAGAGGAAACAAGACAAATCCTTTCTGAGATGGATCCCCAAACCAACCAACCAACACTCCAAAAACCCATACACCAGATGTGATCAGCTGAAAGATCAAATTAATAATGCATAAGATCTTAATATTGCCAAAAGAGGAAAAAAAGATTTTGATTACTTACAGATGTCATTGATCCTATCCAGAACTGATTTTAAACATTGAAGGTTTGAGCACTGATGCAACTTACAATTTTCTGAGCTTTGCTAGTTGTCTGGGTGACTGGATGCAGGATAAAATGTGATGTTACTGAACTGAGAGACTACACATTTGAGAATTAAAAATGTTGAAATTGAAGTTACTGAGAAAAAAATAAGATGCAAAACTTATGAGGAAATACATTAGAGCAGGCATTTAAAAATTGCACAAGTACAGGAAGTAAAATGTTTAGGTGACAGCTTTTCTAAAAAGCTCAATAATGGACCTCTTGCTGAGCCATAACCTAGGGATATCCTGCTGTTCTGGGAAAAAAAGTAAATACTGTATTCTGGTATAAGTGAATCTACATTCTGTAAGGCCTTTTGAAGTAATAATTCTCTACTGAATACTAGGAGGATCTTGGCTTCTGTCCAGTTCTGAGCTTTGCACAGCACAATTGGAGAAAGCTCAGAAGGGATAATAAGGGTGATCACAGGTCAACTAAACATGCCTTACAACAAAAATATGATTCAATTCATGTTATTCTATTTAAGTCTTAAATATGTAAAACACTATTGGAAAGAAAACTGGAATAATTCTTTTCCATGTCCATGAGTAGATAAAAGATAATTAATTCATTAAATGTTAAGAAAGATGAAGGTTAGATATTTTAGGTTTTTTTCAAAATGCTTAAGTAGGTAAGCACTGAAATGAATTGGATGTAGCTTCTAACTGTGGAAGAGAAGTAGATAATCAGGTCACAGAAATTATGTAGATAAAATGCCTTAATGTAAGGAAATAGACTTAAATGATAATGCAACATGTCTTTAAACCCTGTAATTTCATGGTAAATGAGGAACAGGTATGTCAGTTCTTTAGCCTTAAATAATAGTAAAGCATTCAACTATTTTCCTCTTACAGTTGTGTCAAGGATATAGAATCCTGCACCTTTTTTTCTCTCCCTCTGTAGCAGCTTGTAACCTTCCCTGGCTGTTCCTGTACTCTGAATCCCCTGTATTCCTTGTCTGTAACAAGGTAGGAGCCAGAATACTTCAGTCTTGCTGATGCTTTTCATCATTCAGGCATTAGCAAGGCTACCCCTTGCCATCATAGCAGAGAAATTACCCTTGGATAATCCCCGCTGAAGAAGGTATGGTTGTAGATTTTTTGTTTGCTTTTTCCCTGTGATAATTTTATTTACTCATTGACCATGAAATTAGGATGAACATGTATATATGGTAGTCATTCGTTTGGCTCACCCAGCTCTTTTGTTCACACACTATCAAAGGTTTCTGTGACACGTTTTAAGGATTTTTGTGGTTTTTAACAGGAGGCTGACATCTTTCTTATCCAGAAACTGTTCTCTGCCAGTAATAGTGTCCATCATATTGATTTGAGAAATTCAGCTGGAATGTGCAGAAGACAAGTGAGTTTCTAAACTACAGTGTTATTAGTTCAGATAATCTAATTTACCTCCTACTTTTCAAGAAATCTGATTGTGTTGGCCAGGTTAAGATTCAGCTATTTTTCAGTTGACATAGACATTGCTTCATTTGCTTTTTTCTTTCAGTACTGCTTTGGACTGTACCTTAGAGCTGTATATCAGAAGTACACAAATCTTCATAAGATCTGTAGACCATTAAAGGTTCAATATATTTGCAATAGGAAGCAAATGTTCCACTTTCTAAGGATCTGATAGCTCTTATTTACCAGTTACACCATCTGTTGTCTTTATGTAACAAAGGCTCCAATTCTGTTGCTGAAAGGTACTGAGTCATGCCTTTTTGTGTAAGTATTTCTGCTGACTTTCTCACAATTCCTTTGGTTTGCAAAATTCACTGAAGCTGAGATTCTCTTATGGCCTCTTGTCTTCCCCTACTTTTACGAAACTTGATTCAGTTTGGCCATTTCAACCCATTAACTACTAAAAGAATAATGAGCAAAATACTGTATTTGATACCTACTTACTGTGAAATGAGGCTTTAAAAAGGATGTTTACTTTCTAGTAGACTTGGGGTACTTCACAGTATTTTAGTTCTGAGATGAAGATAATCATGAGCAATCATCATGATTTCTGAGGATCTGTGCTCATATATAAGTATGTGGATGTGAGGGACACTTGATTCCAGACTCTCTCTTGGTTCTCAAAAATATTTTCCCTCTAAATTTAACTTACATGCAGCTAAGTCCAAGAAACTGTTTGAAAATTTTAATTTTTATGTTACTGATTTTTATCCCAGTAATATATATATATATATTATTTTAAAAAATTATTTAGAAAGTAGAGTTTCTGAGGTTTTGATTAGCTGGGAAGGCATTAGACTTACATTCCCTGCTTTTTTTGCTTCACAAAGAACACTACCCCAATTCTTGATTTTATCTTGCCAGTCATACATCCTTATTTGCAGCAGTAACATTTATATTCCAGGCAGTGTGTGGGATGTGTTGCTATTTGTAAACCATTCTAATTAACTTATTCTCCAGCTTAAGTATCATATTAAGTAAACAAAAACTAATTATCATCTGGTTGTAACAGAATTAATCTCACTCATTTCATTGACTCCTCATCACTCCTTCATTCCTCTGAAGGAAGAACATTTCGTTTTCTTTCAGACTGCAAAGATATTCCAGTAAAGATCAATATCCTAAATATTTTTTAATAAAACATGATTAAACACCTTTGTAAATACATAATTCTGTGAAAAAGGTAATCCAAGAATTTTATTCCTTCCAACTTCAGCTTCTTTAGAAGCTGAGATGTGCAACTTTTTTACATTTAAACAAAACGTGTCATAAATATTGAGATATAATTGTGAGTTTTAATAGTTAGATTATTTGTACTGTGATTAATAACTGATCTGGATGCTTTTTAAGTGGCTTTTAAGAGATGCTTTTCTGTGTAGAAATTGCAATATACTAGCACACACCATGCTTCAAAGACAAGTGTACTGGCTTTGCTTTAGACACATTATTTCCTGTCTTTCCATGGTGATTTTGCTGATGGTCAAAAAGTAAAATCCATTTGTAATTTTGCACTGTAAGAAATAGTCCTTTCTAGAACGTGAGCATAGGAAGAGTATATGGACTGATTTACAGACTTACTAGTGTTAGCGAAAGGGATCCATATTTTTGGCTAAAACAATTTAAAAAATATTCTTAGGTTTTCCATTCGTTCCTGATCTGCAAACTGAGAGACTGAGGCAGTTGAAAGTGACCTTCCATTTAGGAAGGAGGCATTGGTAGGCTGTTTCTTGAATGGCCTTACTGGTAACTTGTACTGTACACAATGAACTGTGACAGGAAAAGTACTCCTGTATCTTGTGGTCTTTGTCAGCCCTAACATCTGCAGATCTGAAAGATACCTGGGAGAGCTTGTACGGATCTTTCTGTTGCCAGTCTTGCACACTGTTGCAAAGCATTGAGAAGTCACAGTTTTCAGAAAGTTATTCTGTTTATTAAATTTTTGGTGTTTGTTTGTTTGTTGGTTTTTTTTTTTTTTTTTTTTTTTTAAAAAAGGTCTCTAAGAGAATCAAGCTGAATTGTTAACCCAGTACTCAGCCCACTATTAAACTATGTCTCTAAGTGCCACATCTATGTGCCTTTAAAATACCCCCAGGGATTAAATACCTCTACCACTCCCGGGAGCAGCCTGCTCCCTTTGTGGACAGCACTTACAGTGAAGAAATTTTTTTGTAATATCTAATCTGAACCTTCCCTGGCACAAATTGTTGCCTCTTGTCCTGTTTCTTGCAGCTTGGAAGAAGAGGCCAATCCCCACAAGGCTACACCTTCCTCTCAGGTAGTTGGAGAGAGAGATAAGGTTCCCCCTCAAACTGTGAAAACCAGCTGTGTTAGAGAGCCTGTATTATTTGTATTTATTTATGAGATTTGCAAATGTAATTGTATGGTGTTGCAGATAATTTTTGGTTGTTTCCCTGGAATTTCTACTCTTTTGGGACTAATTGTTTAGCCAAAAAAGAGGGAATTAATATGACGCAATTTATTTACCTGGAACAACAAAGGAATGAAATAATCCTATATATATATTCCTACCTCTCCGTAAATGTTTCAGTCTTCCCTCTCCCTTCCTGAACCCCCCTCTGAAATTATGCAAATGCTTGAATGCAATAGTGTCTGACATCTGGGTGTTTTATACAGAGGAGTGTATGGAACATAATCATTGGTTCACTTCAAACTTTCAATATTTTAATTTGCTGTTACTTTTTTCTTATATCCAGGATATGTATACTTGCCTTCTTTTTCTGTATGTAACACTCAAATAATGTCCCTGCAAACTACTTGGCAACTGTTGTATCTCATTCTGTTGACTGTTGTTCAGGTTATGAGGATATTTTACATGTGGAGAAAGGTCTTCTTGGTTTTGTTTTGATGGGTTTTATTTTGTGTTTTCCTCTCTTCTGCTCTCCTCTCTTCCCTTCCCCCCACCCCTCCGCTAGGCTGTAAGTGTGCTGTAGGTATGCCTGCATGGGTAAAAATCAGTTTGTGAAGTTTCAGAAGTGTGTGGTCAGAATAGCTGCATCCTGAAAAGACTTGTAACTAAGAAGGAAAAGTTTTGGAGGAAAGAAGAATCATGTTCATTGTGAACTGGAAGATTGAAACACAAGAGTCAAGTATACATATTCATACACAGCAATCAGTGACTGGCAGGATAGGCATTTAAACCAAGATCTTCAGAGAATTGGAAGTCTCCTTTTACTGTTACAAATCATTAAACTGAACACAAAAATTCAAATGCAGATTATATAATTTTTTCTAAACTGACAAATACAAATTCTTTATTATTCATGAGTGATTTGATGGATGGTGAAGGGCTTGCCTTTAATGTCTGGATAGTTAGAAAACAATTTTGGAAAAGAAAAAAATAATACACTGTTATACAGGTGTTTCCTTGCAAATGTTAAAAATGCAAAGAAGGAACAATTGCAGGTGAGAAATTATGGCTTGTTAGCACTGCCCTCTGGCTAGATAAGAAATGCCAAGTATGCTTGTGAGGGAACCATGAGCTATGTGTCTAAAATCCTTTATTAAGCACCTGATAAAAAGCTTTGATCTCTGCAAGAAAAACCAGTGGTGACAGTAATCCTTCTTAGACAAAAGCTGCTGCCTTGTTCTACACTTCCCAATTTATTTATTATGTATCTGACTTGCAACATGGTGTGAAAAGCAGGAAAATATAAGTTGTTTTTAGCCTTTTAATTATCTATTAGTGACATATTTGAGAACAAGAGGCTTTATCACATCCTTTTTCCACAAATGACTTCAACTGAAGCTCATTTTGGGGTGAAGTACTAGGTACCATAGAATAAGATGGGATGTTGAGTATGAAATTTTCATCTCGGTAATTCATTTTTCTTAAGACATGAATGAATTTCTTGAATGTGCAGTGTTGTAGCTATATATTTTGTACTATCTTGCAAGAGATTTCTTGTATGATAAAAGGTAGTTAAGATAATTGAGTCTTATGAAATAAAATTCTTCATATTAAGCACTATCAAAGGTAAGATTACTGATATGTCCTTTTATGATCCTTCCATGAGATTGCCTTTTGTTCTCTTGGTTTGAAGCAGGAATGAGCACCTACTATTTACAGGCAATTTAAAACATGGTCTTTTAGGACTAATTAGGATTTTGCATCAGCAGGTACCCTTTTCTGTTGAAGATCCTAGGCGTTTTTTGAAAGAGATTGTGAACTGATTTTCAAGCATGCATTATTTTTATTAGCCTTTTGATGGAATTTTGGAACTTTAAGAAATTACTTCCCAGCAAACAATGTTTTCAAATGGTTTCAAAAACTTGCCCAGGCTGAAAAAGGAATTTTAAGAATGGAAACATCTAAGTGGTAGTAATAAAGCTTCTGATGCATGCCGCTGTTATCTTGAAATAAAGCCAATGTATAAACATTATTATACTTAACACTACCATAACAAATAAATTTACTGGTTTGCAGTTCAACTCTCTACTTGAAATTTACTCCCTGTGGCAAAATTAATGGTCCATGTTGTTTACTAGAAGAAAATGGTGTACTGATATTCTTCATGTAAAACAGAAGCTGAGGATCAGTAAGCCCAAATTCAATTGCACACCACCTAGTTTTTGCTTGTAATGATCTAGTAATAATTTCTTAAGATGCTTGCACAGTTTTTAAATGCTTCAGTTGATGGAGAGTTTACATTCCAGTGCTACATGCATTCTCTCTAAAGCAGTACAAGCAACTATGGAAAGGAACAGGGTTTTACCCTTCTTTAAAGTAAGGATTTGCTATTTCAATCCAGGAGGGGAATTGCCAATAGTAGAAAACCTTTTTTGCTACTAAAGCCCTCTCTTTCTTTGATTAAGAGGTGACCAGACTATGTGGCAGGAGGAAAGAAAAGTTGGTTTAGACTGGAGGACTTAATCTGCAAGGAACCCTTGCAGAGGAATTCAAGAGAAAGCTCAGCTCTAGAAAAACACCACTGTTAATGCCACCACCATCCAGGAGATCTGAGAAGGGAGGTCCTTTGCAATCTCCCTTCAAGAAGACCTTGAAGGCCCGTAAAAATGGCTTAATAATTGATTTGTTGCTTTATACAGTTTCCTAAATAAGTACCATCTGCAGCATAAAGCACACAATCCTAATTCTGATCATACAGACAGTATAGGAAACATAGGATTTTTTGACGTTAGTGTGAGCATGCTATACTTAGGCTCTTATTTGTCTTTAATGTTTAAAATTGATTTTGGTTTAATGTTTAAAAAACGCTATTATTTCCATTCTTCTTACTTTGGATTAAGCTGAATGTTTTAAAAGTTTTTTGAAGAAAACAAGACACTGCTGACATGAGGGGGTATTGAATAGTATCTTCAAACACTTTACAATGTGTGGTCTGGCTCAAAAGGATTTGAGGGGCAACCTTAATATTGACCTCTAGTAACACTAAAGGCTTTGTGGCATGCAGTGAAATATTGGGCTGTATACTGGAACCTCAAAATCAGAAGAGAAATATCATGCTCTTATAAGGTGACAGATTAATAATATTTTTTTAAGTGCTAATTTACTAGTCACCCACCTAAATATTTTTACATATGAATGTAAGATTGGAAGAGTGAACTATAGCTTAAAATACAATCACTACAATCATATGTCATTTTTTATTTTCCAAAGTGAACCATATTTCTTTTTCCTGAAAATCATCATTCTTTTGTCCCAGTGAAGTCTAATACAATCGTATTCAAAGTGCATAGAAACACAAGAACTGCATCTCTGAATTAAACTTGGGGTTCATTTGCTGATTACTGCCTTCCGTAGTGCTCAACAAAGGACAAAAGAGCTTGTAATTGCAATTAGATAGGACATGGTGAATGAAGCCTGAATCATCAGATATAGCAGCTCTTCTAATCTGCTTTGAATTATTAAGAATACTTTATCCTTTTTCAGTTTCTACTCATTTTTTGAAGTTCGGTGACAATCATGGCTTTATTCTGCCATCCTGTGACAATGTGCAATAAGGTGGTGGTACAAGATGGTAGTACAGAGCCCAGGAGGAAATAGAAAAATGCAGTCAATTATTCTAGATTTACCAGCCCTTCCTCTCAGAGGATACAGAAGTTCTTGTTCTTCCAGGACATTTACCATTGCTACACTACTTGTGCATCCATTCTATGCATTGGTGGGGATTGAAAAAAGAATTGTTTTGAAAACTGTATTAATCTAGTGGATTATCTCATAGCATGTTATTTTTGAAGTTTCATAGAAACATAGCTTTTTTAACCAGTGGGACAATCGAATCAGTTTTATTCAACTTATAGCAGGTGCCTTGTTATATTTACTGTCATCTGATGCCAGAACCAGCTCCATTTAGAAAGTCGACTTAAATAAGGCATAATGACTCAACCAGTAGAGCTCAACAGTTGATATATAATGATAAGTTCATTTTATTGCTAACAAAAAGCAAGTGTATTCATAATGATCAAACACTTTGAGGAAAATATGGCATTGTCACTGTATATTTTAAATAGAAAACTGAAATACTGAAAGCTTTATGTCTCTCTTCAGCTGGCTGGGGAAGCCTTGGGACTGTCAATAACTTTTTGGTGAGCTTTCACTGATCATAGAACCCATCATTGTGAAAATGCAGAAATCAATGAAAATGTTGCTGATTGCAAATTCTGTGCAGTTTCCCCAGTGTGGTCAGTATAATACAGAAATATATGTTCTTATGGAGATTTATTTGGTTCCTGACATCAGGGGACACTTTTGTTATCAAACTGCAACAAAATGAGACTTTTCTAAGAGCACTGAAAGCTGAAAATCAATTTCTTAGTTAGCTGGAAGGTTAATATGGGCTACAGTCTTGGTTGTTTCTTGGGAGAAATGGTAGGAGGTGCTGGTGCCTGTTGATTAACATCATACATTTGATGATTATTAAGATAGTCCTCATCTGAGATTTCATTTGTGTTGTTAATTATGTTTTTAAATTATTAACCACCTCATGCAGGTTTAAAAGCACCTTCAGTCATTCCATGTTACTTATTAGGCTATACAAGATCTTTTAAAATAAGTCACTGTTTTGTCAGGCAAATTAAATGATCATCTGGAGTAGGAGAAAATACTGACCCCCACCTCAGTACACCCTTCTTGTGGTGTTTTTAGGTCCATAAGGTCACCCCAAACCTTCTCCAGGCTAAACAATCCCATCTCCCTCAGCCACTTCTCAAAGGACTTCTATTTCAGATTCTTCACCAGCTCCATTGCCCTTTCCTGGACATGCTCCAACATCTCAAAGTCCTTCTTATAGTGAGGGGTCCAAAGCTGAACTCAGACCTTGATATGTGTGGCCTCATCTGTGCCAAGTACAGGGGGACAATCACTGCCCTGGCCCTGCTGGCCACACTATTGCTGGTAGGGGCTGTGACACCACAATATTTACCACCCTCAGGTCATTTTCCACCAAGGCAGCTTTCCAGCCACTCTTTCTTAAGTCTGTAGCACTGCATGGGGTTGTCAGGACCCAAATGCAGGACCTGGTGCTTTGCCTGGTTGAACCTCATACTCTTGGCCTTAGCCCATTGATCCAGCCTGTCCAGAGTTGTCTGCAGAGCCCTTCTACCCTCCAGCAGATCAATTCTCTCACTCAGTGTCCATCCTCATCCTTTGTTACTATGTTTCCCACCCCTGCCCCGGCTCCCCCCCATCCAATAAAGGGTGGACATTCTTCTTAGCCTTCCTTCTGTCACCTACTGTGTTTATAGAAACAATTTTTTTGCTGTCTTTTGCAGCAGTAGCCAGGCTAAGTTATAGCTGGGCTTTGGCTCTTCTAATTTCCTCTCTGTACAACCTCATGACATCCTCACACAACTTACTGGCATCCTTGTAGTCCCTTCTTTGTCCTGGGGCAAAGTCAGTGTTCAGCCAGAGAAGTGAGGATAGGGAATCCTCCATACCATACATCGTGTTCTCCCATAAGGGCTGTCCCAGGGAAGGTAATTTGCAGATCCAGACAGAGACAGTGGATCTTTCTTGGACTTCCCTACCTACTCACCAGAGCTCTGTCACTAAACAGAGATGCTTCTCTACCTGTTCTTCCCTCTAGAACTTAACAGAAAGAAGAACTGGAGGGAAAGGTTCTTACTTTTTCAGTTAAAGCAGTAAGATTTGAAAAATAATAAGTAGTAAAGCGGTAAAATGCAGAGCATTTTTAGCCATTGTAATTTGAAGCCAAATTTAATATAGTTCATATATCTCTTTCCTTTGTTTTCAGTTATCCTCTCTTTCCATGAGGCTAGTGTAGGAGACTAGTCAGCAAAATACATTTCTGGTTTGACTGTCCATGCCTTTACTTAAGAGAGGGCTGCATAAATATCACCAATAGTTGTAACTCCTTTGAAAGGGACATGGGAGAGAGAACCAATTGTTTGGGAGGCCCATGGGTGTTCTGCACTTGAGAACTTCTAGTTTTTGGCCCAGCTTAACTAATGATTTAATTTCTCACATAGATGTCCTGAGAAGGGAATTCAGGACACCTAGCATTTTGGGAGTTCAGTTCTGAGCAGGACTTGCAGCAGGTTACAGTACTGCATATTTTAAGAAGTTAGTACTACTTTTGTCACTTAGCCACTTTTCTTTCCTGGAACTCCCAAAAGTTTTTGTGGATTATTTAATGCAAGCCATACATTTGTCAGCCATGCAAACTCCTGTTCCAGGAGTGTCTTGGATAAGCATATATATATGACAGGTTTAGACATTTTAAAAATCATATTATTATTCACTTATAATTATCCTGGGAAAGGCTGATGGAAGGGACATAAATGAGTACAATCTCTACCCCATTCTTAAAAGTCATGGAAATAGCAAATATGTCCTTGTATTGTCACTTCAATAATTATCGTAGTCCTCAGCAGAGTCAGTTGAGGTTAGAAGTTGTGATAGGGGCTTCTAAAGAGTTTTACACCCAGATTTCATTGCTATAGTTTTTGGATATTGGAAGAATGCGTATAAGTCTGAGATTCAAAGATTTTGACTGCACTAGGAATTGGTAGGAACAGATAGTTCTCTGTCATGCATATCGAGTGTTTATCTACATTAGAAATTCAGGTTTAAATAATCAAACTCTTAGCTACCTGTAACCATCTTAATAAACTGTGATGATAGAACATGATTTAATCTCATTTTAAGGAAAAAGTTCCCCAGTGTCAGCCTTATGTTTTCTTTTTAACTACTGTAGTATTAATAATTTCCATATTTTAGTAATCAAAAATGACTGGGCTGAATAAATGGCTTTCTTAATTGGCTAATTAAAGAGGTCTGAGTGAAAAAGTTTTAAATATTGAAATTTACAGCTTTTGAAACATGAGAAGAAAATATTTTTATTATTATTACTATGTTTAGTACTTCATTAAATTGGATCAATACTTAAGTTTAATTTTTGAGGTAAACAAAATCTCATCAAGACACAAATGATACTGGAAACCTGGTGCAGTGAAAGAAGTTATTCCCTGTTGAATTACAGAGTCAATGAAGTATGAAAATTATGACATTTAATATCTTAAATGAAAGCTTCTTTAGGGAATGCTTCAGCACTTTAAACTGGTATCTCATAGTTTGATTTCACCTGGCTAATCCAATATCACAATATAGGTGCCAGCTTTTCAAAGTCCAAGTTTCTGGTGTTGCTATCAGATTTAGAAAGAAAAAGATAAGACAATCTGCAACAATAAATGTGATATTTATAGACATTACTAATCAGGAGGTTTTTATGAGCGGTAATATTTATGTAATTTTAAAAGTCCATTAATTTAAGCATATTATAATGTGAATAAGACTTCATTTAGAGAAATTAACCTAGTTGCATAGCTTTTTCATTTCTCTGATATTGATGAAATAAAAAAGTGAAATCTTCATGCTCCTGTATCCATATGAGTTGTCTTTCTGTAGGAAAGATATGATAGAGATTTTGAGAGGATTGCTAAACCCACAGGAAAAATTTCAACAGAAATAAAAATTACAATTTTGAAACTTAATTCTATAATCTATCTAGACCTCAAAGGGGCAGTATTTTTTTTTTTCTATATGAAATGTCCCATTACTTACTTTGAAGAGCAGATCAGTCTTATTCTACCAACTATTAAACCTGACATGTTTCAAAGGACTGGGTCCTGCCCTTAGGTCACGGTAACCCCAGGCAGTTCTGCAGGCTGGAGGCAGAGTGTTTGGGAGCTGTCCAGTGGAAGAGGATGAGGAGGTGCTGACCATGAGCCAGCTGTGCCCAGGTGGCCAAGAAGGCCAAAGGCTTCCTGGGCATGTACCAGCAAGAGTGTGGCCAGCAGGACCAGGGCGGTGATTGTGCCCCTGTACTCAGCACTGGTGAAGCTGCACCTTGAATTCAGTTTTGGGCCTCTCCCTTCAAGAAAGACATTGAGGTGCTGGAGCATGTCCAGAGAAGGACAGAAAAGCTGAAGGGTCTGGAGCACAAGTCCTGTGAGGAGTGGCTGAGGGAGCTGGAATTGTGTAGCCTGGAAAAGAGGATGCTCAGGGGAGACCTTTTTACTCTCTCAGATTACCTGAAAAGAGGTTGTAGAGATGTGGGGATCGGCCTATTCTCCAGAAGAGAAAGTGACAGGAGCAGAGGAAATGCCAGGGGAGGTTAATATTAAGTATTAGAAAATTTTTCTTCACTGAGATTATTTTCAAACCTTGATACTGGCTGCTCAGAGAAGTGGTGTAATCACTGTCCCTGTAAGTGTTCGAAAAACATGTGGATATTACACCTGGGACATGATTTAGTGGTGAAAATGGAAGTGTTAGCTTGATGGTTGAACTCAAGGATCTTAGAGACCTTTTCCAACCTTAAGGATTCTATGATTCTTTATGCTTCTTTTGTTTACTACAAGAGAACATTGCTTATTGGAGGAAAATTCTTTTTAGGTCAGGTTTCTTTTGGTTGCTGTTTATGCACTGAGACAGTTACAGATATTTATTAATAAAAGCTAGGTGCTTGGAAGCCCCTTTACACTCACAAACAGACAAGGCAAGCACGTACGTTGTGAGATCATAGAACTGGGTAGCTTTGCATTTTTGACTAATGTGAATATTTACTCGAACATTTGAGTGTGGCAGTGTAAATTTTACCATCAAATTTATGAAAAAAGAACAAATAGGCTAAGCACTATTTCAAAATTAGGAGAAAATATTATGTGCATGCGTTAAAAATAGCTGTCTTTCTGTTTCTCTATGCTAGGATAAGAAGAAAATACCTCATGCAGGCATGCTAAGAGCTCTAGCATATCTGTATCAGAATACATAATGGCAATTGTGTCCCACTCTGCAATTTCATAAATGTACAAATTTTGTTGGAACGCTTCCTTGAGTATATGTCTCCACACCAAACCAATGGAACATGCTTTATCTCAGAGACAAAGAGAAGTGTATGTATGACAATGGAGCATAGAAGTAAGATGCAGTCACGTTTGACTTGCTCTTAATATTTATTGTATCCCCTACTTTATTCTGTCTTGAATTGCTGAGATTTAACTCTTCTTTAACTTGTTGTTTATGAAGGCTTAATGCTTCTTTTCGATGAAAGCAGTAAATACTTAATTACATGAATCAAAGTTTTAGGGAAAAAATTACAGAAGAAGCACAGGTTACAGGAGTTGAAATGTCTAAAATCTAAGGTATTATCCTAAAAATCCTCAGATTTAGTAAAATAAAGGTAACTCTAAGAGGTAATTCTACAAAGGCATAATTTTCCATCTACATACGTTGTTTCATATTGTAGTCCAATTCAGAACCTCTCATAACTAGCTTTTCAAACTCTTTTTAGCAGTACTTTACGGTTTATACTTTCTAATGCAATTAAGCTTAACTTGCTTACTTCCACATGGAAAACAAAGCCACCATCTACTGTAATTGGGGCAGGTAGAATGTGATGCAGATACTCAGATTATTTTTGGTCTGACGGGAAAGATGCCTTAAAAGGTTGGTTTTATAGCACAGTTACTTAACCCAAAGAAGTTAAGGTTGGATTTAGATGATTCATACTGTGTTCTTAATCTAGCTAAAACCAATACAATTTTAGAAGCCTGCTTATATCTAATGCTTATATCTAATTTATAGGCACAAAAACCAGTGTGGTCTGTTGGGAAGAAGGGAATAAGAGTTGGGGAACACAGTGAGGGGAAGTATCTTGAGTGTCCCAACTAAATATCAGTATGAAGCTGAGAGCTTGCATTTAGGAGATCTACCTGGCAAAGAGTTAAGCTGGAGTAAAGAGGGAGAAAGCAGTAGGTCTAGGGGAGCACTGGTTATGCTGCTGTCAATTAGTATGAACATCTGTGTGCCAAGTGATGTTTTTGATCACTACAAAGGTATTTTTTTAAAAAGGCCTTTTAACTGTAAATTTTTACTCTAGCAGACCTTTACAATGATCCCTTCATATTAATGAATCACATGTGCTTAGCTCTGAAATTTTTATAATCTTTCCCACTATTAATATTCATCATGCTGGGGTTTATAGTTGTAGACCACAATGTTATTAATAAAACATTAATTGCAGAGTTGAATGGCAGGCAGATTCTGTAGTGGAGCAGGGTATTGTGTGTAATGGAAGGGAGTGGTCCTGACCTAGAGAAATGCCAGGCAGTGCCGAGACCTGCAAGGAAGTGGCAGCTCTCATGTGAGCAGCTGATGAGGTGTGTGTGGGGCCAGGAGCAATGGTGTCACCCCCATGCCCACAAAGAGCAGCCCTGGGGAGCATGAGTGACCAGGAGCAGAGTGGGCAAACAGGACCTGGCATGTCAGCCGGAGTGTGATGAGGCAGTTTGCCTCATCAGGAGGACAGGCAGGAGGGAGGGTGCTTCTTTGGAGAGGTATTTCACTGGCCAGGAGGAAAGACTTGCCCCAGTATCTGTTGGAGGTTCCTGGAATACATTCATCATAGCTTCCTTCTCTGTGAGATAGAGAAGCCAACGAGGAGAGGTGCTGTGCTGGACCCTATTCCCACCAAGGAGGTGCTGTGGGGAACCTGCAACTGGTTGAAGCTGCTGTAACCATCAAATGGTGGAGTTCAAGATGCTGAAGGCAGTGAGGAGGGTGCACAGCTGACACTGTGTGTTCCCTGGACTTCAGAAGAGCAAACTTTGGCCTCTCCAGGAGTCTGCTTGATAGAATAGCATGGAATAAAGCCCTGGAGGGAAGAGGAGCCCAAGCAAGCTGGTTGATACTCAAGGATCATCTCCACCAAGTTCAGGAGTAATGCATCCCAACAAAGAGAAAGGCAGACAAAATGACCAGGAGGTTGATGGAGGGGATAAAGATCTCTCAGACAAACACAGAAAGCAAGCCTGGTGAGCGTGGAAGCAGGGACAGGTAGTCTGGGAGGAATATAAAGAAATTGTCTGAACAGCCAGGCATCAGGTTAGGTAAGCTAATAAACCTGACAGAATTAAATAATAATTTAGTTTAATTTAATACCTGTGAATTACTATAAATAAAGGGGAACTGTGGCAAGGAATTTGTTCCTGGGTAGTAAAGGAAGGGCTAGAAAACATTCCTTGCTAGTCATGAAGGCAGAAACTAATCATCTTTTAGTTCTTCCTCTCCTCAGCTGTTTCTTCATTGAAAATGTTGTTTAACAGGAAAAAAGGGTTTTTCTTATGCTGTGACTTCAAGCCACAATAAGCTGTATAGAAGGGTTTTCTGGATTATTTTACTTTCTTGATAGCAAAGATTTTCAAACTTCTATTCTTACATAATTTAAGGATTTCAGGCAAACAATTCAGTGCTTCTTTGATGAAAAGGTACAATATGGTATAAAGCTAAATACAAAGGTCTTCTAAAGTTGATTTCCAGTCTCTCTTAAACACAACTCCATGAAAAATAATGCAGTCTTTCTTTGGTAGTTCTCAGAGGTGTTAACTGTGGAGCATGTGTATGTCCTGCTACAATTATTTTATTATTCAAATAGAGAATTGTGGGAGGGGAAAGGAATATTTTTTAACTCACACATGGAAGGTATGACCAAGATCTTAGAATAGGATGCAGATATTGACTTACATCTAGTTTTGCTTTGGAGTATTCCCATGCATTTTGTTGTTGTGGTGATAGTTATTAAAACAGTATATAACTTGCCATTGCATTTGATCAGGGGAGTATAACCTGAACAGTATTTCATAACACTTTCTTTGCCTTTTCAGCCACCTACAGATTTTTAAGAACTTACTGACTATATATATAGCATACTTAGTAAGTTAATATACTTAGTAAGTATATTAACAGCTTTTTGTTTTAATTAACCTCTAATGGTTCACCCATTAGTACATGTAAAGCACAATCACAATTCAAGAGACAAGTGACATCCCATGACAGCACAGCTAATCAATATAAAAGCAGCTGAGACACCATGGCTCTGTCCCTGTGATAAACTCCATCCTTTAGGTGTACAGATCTCCTGTAAACAGTTGGATGCCAAATTTTTCACTTCTAATTAAAAGTAACCATCGTGACCCAATCATATATGTCTTGAATATTGACATTTCTTTCTCTAAGGAAATATCTGTTTTGAAACTTTCTTCCATGTGATTATTCATGCACAGTTATAAAGATCACAATGGTATAGTTAAAAAACGCACAAAAATAATCCATTGCATTTTTAGGTCTGCATATACATATTAATGCAACTTTTCTGTTATCCATTTTTGTTCTCGCAGTCCTAAACTGGACAATTTTGAATTTCTAGTCTAATACAAAAATGTGAAAAGTAACAAACCTGATAAAATATAATCAATAGATTGCTTTTATGAAAAAGGCATGAGTTGTTTATCTTTCAGTCTGTCCTCACCTTCTTACAGCTATTATTCTATCTGCATATCTTTTCTTTCTCTAACTTTGATTTTTGTTTGAAGTGAAGCTTTTGGATATTTTTTGGTTGCTGTGACTTTCAATCATAAACACTTCAAGGTGGTTGTAGGAGTCCTAAATGAGACTTTGATATACTTCCTTCTTGTGTTGCAACTTTGCAGTCATACCTGTTTTCAGTAATGGGGTAAGGGTATGTTTTTAAAACAAGTCTCTGAATGTTTATTGTTTCTGCTATAAATGACTACTCAAATCTAGGTGTGGTGCTATGTCCAACAGGGTTTGGATGCATCAGAGTAAACCTGACCTGTGTATTTACACAGAACTAGAGGCTGGCCCATCAGGTACCTCAACTTCTTTAAATGTTGCTTTGCAGAGCAAATGTTTAACCTTAAGAAGCAGCATAAACAAGGCTTGATCTATGTGTTGGAATGCTTCCTAAAGTTTAGACAGAATTATGGAGGTTAAGCCTAGAGTACCATAACTTTACCTTGCAAATAGTCAGGAATGGAGATTACAAATAATTTAAGCAACTAACTTCCATTTAATTTTGGTAGTGCTTGGACTCCACAGTGCCATAATGACTGGAGTTTTTGTAAAACCGTCTGCATTTAAAAATGGATCAGGAAGGTGGCTGTGGATTCCTCTAATGTATAGAATTACCAGTTTAGATAAAATTCTGCACATTGCAGGGTTGAATAAAAGAAAGTTCTCTTTCATAAGAGAAAGACGGAGAGAGAGAAAGGTAAGCCATGGGAATGTCTTCTTCCACTTGAATACAGTTAATGAAGGTGGACAAAGTTAATAAAGATTAATATCCTTAAGCTTGAAAAATTGATTTTGATGTCAGAGACTGTGGATGTGTTCACTCATCAAAGTTTAGTAATCTAAATTCAGGAACTTAAAGCAAGATACCTCTGCCCTTTCTAAAATGAACAACTATAGAATAGCCTTTGAAATGGTTGAATGATTTGGAGAAGGAATCTCACACAAGCAGGACACCTGTGTAATGTTATGAAGGAGATTATATTTTTTGCTCTCTTATTTCAAGTGGTTAAAGCTGTGTGTATCCTTTTTTTCCAATATATATTACATCCTGATCTCATATTCTGTATGTTGGTCATATAACTTGAGCTGTGACTGCAATGATATGATTCCTCCCCTGAGGAAAACACAAGACCTTCATCTCCTCTGAAGACATTAATCTTTGGTGTGTTATGCATGGCCACACTTCCTTCAAAGTGCACTCTGTTAGTGTACATCATTCAAGGCACTGCAAGGAATTATTGGTCCTCTTAAGTAAAGCACTTAATTCCTCCACTTACAGCTAGGGTAGTCCAAAAGAACAAATAAGATCATCTACCTCCTTAAAATGAGGGTAATAGGTACCTTAGTTGCTTAGAAATTGCTTCAGAGTTTTAAAACTTGTTTGTTTCTGTGTTGTTGGATCATTGGAATATGATTTGATGTAGATTCTAAGTCAGCTGAGTATTAAATTGTCTATAAAGCATGATGCTTCAGATTTGCTTATGAGAGAATTAAAAATTATGAGAAAGTGAATAACTATTCTTACTATCTAAATATTTCAAGATCTCACAATAGTGATAATAGTAATACTCAAATAGTAATAATATATAATAGGTAATAGTAATACTTAAAGGTTCATATGAAGGTTGCTGTGAATAATTCAGCTCTCCTGGGAAAACAGTATGGGAAAAAATACTTGGAAAAGTTATGTTAAGATGTGAACAGGATTTCATATGGAAATGGTTGTGTTTGGTGTTTCCTCCGTTTGGAAGTTTGACCTTGCAAAGCCAAAGTCCTTTAATACCTCATTTTGGGCAAAAGATTTCTTCACAATATACAATAAAATAGGTTAACAATATTTAAAGTACAAAGAAAGATTCATATGAAACATCGAAGGAAAAAAATTATTCAAGTAGGCAGTTCTCTCAAGTTGCTGGTTGAAAAAAGAAAAGGTGTTTTGAAAATTGCTGGTTTTATTCTCACACTATTACATCTAAATATATCTTGAATAAATAACTTGACCTCCAAGTGTGGAAGTATTTAGATGCGTTCAGGTAACCTAGAAATATTTTAAGAAATATTTGCCTGCAAGCATTTGGAAAAATGTGTTTTTGAAAGAAAGCACAAATTTTATTATATAACAAACTAATACCTCAAACTCTGCTTCTATACATTACTGCAATATTTTTTCACATGCAAATGTAAAAAGCTCTTATGGACCCTGTTTGCATTGCAGAATATCTAAAGCACTTTAGAATTTGAGTACTGTTCTATGATAGTTTTGGTAGATAAAATCTATGAAATCTTCTCCAGTAGATATATAAATAGAATGTGGGTATTTCAGTGGTATGGGCTGGTTTAAATTTGTAGGGTTTTTTTTTCCCCTCAGATTTAATTGCCTAGCAGTAAAAACTCTGTGTGATTCATAAAATGAGGATTATAAGGCTAAACCTTTTTTTTTTTTTTTTCCCTGTTTTGTTTTGGTTTTTTTGGGGGTTTTTTTGGGTTTTTTTTGTTTTTTTGGGTTTTTTTTGTGTTTTGTTTTGTTTTTAAGAGCAAGGAGAATAGTAGGCCTATATGAAGATTCAGGCCCAAGGATAAGTTTGAGTAGAAACAACCCACCTTACCACCTTTACCACCTTACCTTACCTGGCATCTAAGAGGATTAGCTCATAGAAAACTAAACTGCCTACGCTGATGAATATTTTTTTTGTAAACCTTTGTCTCGGCTTTCTGGAGCTCTGGTCATGAAAGTACAATCTGTAGACTGTATCAACATAGTGTTTCCCTTCTCTAATTCCTCATTTAGACTTGTTATCTGAATACCAACCACTAAACAGCATACTGATAGGGGACTTTGGGACTGTGAGTGCCCAGGATCATGCTCTTTGTAGTACAATTGCCCAAAGTCTCTCAATGATGTTAGCAGGCACTGGTCTGCTTGGAATAACGTAGCACAACTTTAGCACTTAAGAATACTGAAATGGTGAAGCATCCTTTATGGATAGAGAGCCTGGCACAAACTGTGTTAACTGTAATTTTGACTTTTTCTTTGGCAATGGGGAAAAGATCATTGTAAACTTTTAAATGCCAGTAAAATTAGCTTCTCTTCTGGGCAGTAGATATGCTGTTCATCTGCCTGCTAGTTATTTTTTGTTGCTGTGTTTTTTTAAGCCTGATAGAATTGCCCTGGTGTTGGCTCAGAGATCAAACAAAAGAGGCATTACTCCCACTTCATGTTCCAAGGCCTCACATGTTCAATCAATTTTTCTTTTCAGTTTATAGAAGCTTTTGGATCAGGGCTCTCTGTGTATTTGTAATGCTGTACACATTTCATGTTACAGGCGAGACTAGGCAGAAGCCAAGTCACTCAGTTATTACGCAAGTCAATGGAGAATCACAGATTTGCAGAATCGGTTAGGCTGGAAAGGACCTCTGAGATCATCAATTCCAATCTATGACCAAACAACACCTTGTCCACTAGATAATGGCACTAAATGCCACATCCAGCCATTCCTTGAACACCTTCAGGGGCGGTGACTCTGCCACCTCCCTGGGCAGACATGAAATCTAACCACCCTTTCTGTGAAGAATTTCTTCCTGAAGAAGAGAAAGATGGTCTTTAGAATCCATGATGTTTTGCAGTAGTGTCTCAAGTAGATGAGCTTTAGTCTTTGGATGGCTTGGTAAACATAAGCATATGTATCATGGGTTTTCTCTTGTGCTTATTAAAATAAATGAAACCTCAAAATTTTTTTTTTTTAATGAGAAACTCTGGTCTGCTACATTATGATAATTAGTCCTCTGACATCAAATTAATTATTGGAACCAATGCTGAGGAAAGTGAAACAGTCATTAACAGGAAGTATTCATTTACAAACCAGTGTACTGAATAATATAAATTTTAAAATACAAAGTAAAAGAGAACTATTAATATATAATCAATTCACTTTGCATTAAAAAAATAAGCAGTCATACAAAGAAAGCATGAAAGGGACTAAACACTGTCTTAATAACATACCATTACATGACTTCCATGAACATTGAACAGCTATTTCATTTTTTCTTTATTTTTTTTTTCCAACAAGAAACTGAAAATTAAGAGTGTTTGCCTGTATGTTATGTTTTTCTTTCTCTAAGTGGAATCTCTTCCACTGAAGAAAAAAAGACATTGAACACTGGCTGGTGAGTAACCTGGTATGCACAGGAAAGGGCTAAAGGTATTTTTCAAAAGCTCTCTTGGCTCAAGAGCAAATGGGAATAAAAGTTGCTGTTGCTATTGAAACATGTAAAAAATGCTATTGCTATGAAATCTGCCATATAGCTAAATTAACAAGCAATAATCTACAAGGGTGTTTGTTTTTTGATAATTTATGCTAGTGCATATTTTGCAGCTATTTACGGAGACACCTCATAGTAATGGCATTGAAAGATGTAAGATAAGTATTATCTATATTTTCCACATAAGGGAACACAGAAAAGAATTCTATTATAAAAATTCCAGTAAACACAAGTTATCCTTTTCTATTTTTAAAGCAAATTAGAGTTTGGTATATTTCAGAAATGTAGTGCCTTTAAAATGTGAAGGAAGCAATCTCATTATCATGCTTGTCATGTTATCATTCTTTTTCATGTTTTGGTAAGTACGTTACTGAAAATGCTCAATAAAAAAATGCAAACAAGATGAGTAGTACTGCAAGCTGTTATATTTTGCTCTATTGCTACTGAAAACTACCGTGTCACTTTAATATAGCTTGGTGGTTGTAAGGTACAGAATGGCTGTTGAAATGGATAGGTCCTTATATAAATGACAGTGAAAACCAAATGCCTCTCCTTTACTCAGCTCTGGAACTATCCTACAAAATTGCTTTAAATATTTGGATGGCTTTGTCAACACTTAATGAATTCTGGCCATCATGAATCTCAGATGCCCTCCCTGAGTAAAACCCAAAATTATCACACTTTCATAGCCTAAGCTGCCCTTGCCATATGGCGAGTGCAAATGTTTCTAAAGCAGCAAATGTTCTGTCACGAGTTCCCAGTGATGTTTTGATTGGATTGCTCTATTATCTGAACAAGTCTGCCAAAAGAAAGCACCTGCACAATGAAAAGTGTGCAGAAGCTGCCAGTCTGTAGCAAGGGAAGGAAAGTGAAGCATGTAGTGACAAGTTACCCATCATCAGAAGATATGCTGCATAGGTTACAATAGATTCTACAGCACACCTGGTCTCATCAAATATCTCTTGCAAAAGAAAAAAGGTGGGGAGCATGTGTGTGTGAAAGAACTAACCCAGCTCCAGTAAACTTCTGCCCCTGAAGGTGCCAAGTCATAGTTTAATGTGCTGTTACAGCTTACAAAACAATGAACTCCTCAGTAGCTTCTTAGCCAGATCTTTCCAGGAAGGTTATCAAACAATAACTCCAGCGAGGGTAGCTACATTCCTTTTCCATATTCAGTTTTGCTTCAGTTCTAAGATGCTAATGCTGTATGCAGATTTTTATTCTCTTGGACAATCTGGCCTGGAGCATATCATTCACTTGTTATAATTGATAGCTGAATATGCAAATGCATTAAAGAACTGACAGAAGTAAAATTATTTTTGCTCTTCTGAGGAGGAATACTTAATGAGATCCCTTTACTATAGTCCATTTTTCTGGACTGTATTTCATCTTTAAGTAGATTAAAGTTATATTTTGCACAAAAATGTTACACGTGACCATGCGACAACTAATTATCAGTTATGTAGGTAGGTTTATGGGTCATTACCGTTTGTGTCACTGAGAAGGATATGCAGCTATACTGCACCTGTTGTTCTCAAGAAACAATAAAATTCAATCTTACCTAGTAGCCAGAAGTGTGTGAAGTGTTACCAGGACATGATCTCTGTGCAAATCCCTTGACTCGGCCTCAGTACTATAAATTTTGCTGTGTACTCTGTCATGGAACTGAGGGAAGGGAAGTGGTGCAGAGAGGGAATTGTAGATCAGATCAGGAGAACAGAAATAGACCCTGTCAGAAGAAAAAAAAGGAAAAAAAAAAAAAGGCAACTGGATGGTGGGAATAGGGTGGGGGTTGGGAGATTTCTCTTTCAGTAAGGCAGATTAGAGCTGAGTGGAAGTACAGTAAAAATCTGGGGGGAGGTAGGGGGTGGAAATGGGGGGGACATAAATGGTATTATCAGTTTTATGAGGACCTTTTGGGATATTTTTTTTTATTTTAGCCCCACTGTAGAAATGGATCAATTAATCTGTTAATGGATTTTAAAATTCCAGTTTAAGTTCAATAAAATTTAATTGTCCTTCCTGATATACCTTTGCATATGGTAGTTCTAAATTTTTCCCACAGTAAAATCTCACCAAAAAGAAAAGGGAGAACTGGAGTGTAATAAAAGTGGGTTGCCTCAGTAAAACATTGCCTCAGCATACCTGGTCTTCTACCTCTTACAGGGTCACTGCAGCTGTTACACAGACACTGCATCAAATGTCAGTTGTGCACTGTCCAAATCCTAACTGTGTAGATGTTTTGAAAGACACATGTTCCAGACCATGCTGTAATAAACCTTGTCAAATATGGCATCAGTCTCAGGATTTACAGTGTTCTAGCCCTCAGTAAAGCGTTCTATTAAATAACCTAGTTCAAAATTCCTGAAGGATGTGTCTTACTCTTTAAATTTCCCACTTGGAATAAAACCAAATGTGAGGAAAATTTGTGTTGTCTTTGGAGATCTGTCTAATAGAGGCAGAATGATCTCTGCTACCAGCATTTTCATAATTCATGGAGTGTTGAAGTGATATTCTCACTTTCCCTTTCCCAAAGTATGCTTTGGGTATTTAAAGACAATCCATTTGGACTTTTCTTTATTCTACTTTGTGCGTCCTTTCATAATCCACCCGAATATGAAGTTGACAAACTAGGAGAAAAAGCATAATGCTGTTTTGCAAAACCTTTCTTTTACATTCTCTCACCTCACCATCAGTCCCCATTTGCCTGACAGTTTTCTTATTTTCTCTCTTAGTGTACTGCTTTCCAAACCAAATAGCAATCTAACATGGCGTTAATGCAAGGTTGTTTATTCTCACATCAGTGATATATCCTGTACACTATAATTATTTTCCATAGGCTTTTCTACACCTTTAAAATTGTATATTTTTTTCTTCATGGATGCCAAGTATGATTTAGGGTTTTCAGAGTGCTTAAGGCAGTAGAACTGAATATTTGGTCCTTAACCTTATTTAATATTGGAATTTGTCCTGTTTTCTTCCTTCCTTTTCATTATTGCCCTACTTAAAGTAAGACATTTTGTAAAATAAAAGGGCTCAGAAACAGGGGGAAAAGAGTTCTGTGATTATGTCTTGAATGCTGAGAACATGCAAGCAGATCTCTAAAGACTACACAGAATACCTCTCAGTTGTCACTGCATAATTTCACACTGATGATATGAATGATAGGAATACAATTGGTAGGAATACTTATCCAGAAAAACCCTACTAAGATTATCCCTTTTTCTGAAAGATCTATTTGAAAAGCAGCAAAGTTAACACTGATTGAAGGAAATGCATTATATTACCTTTTAAAATCTGCTGTCATTTAACTTTCAGGCATTTTCTAGAAGTTTTTCTTTAGTTGCTTATGTTTGGGGGCAGTGGGAAGAATGTATGCACCATGATCTGGTAGGTAACATACATACCTGCATTATAAGAAAGAAAATGCCTCTGACAAGGTAAATGAATTAATTTATTTATGTGGTAGTCTTGACATTTTCTGTGAAGCAATAAAAGTTAGCCACTGGATTAATAAAACTGATTTTTTTTTGTATGAATGCCCAGAGATGAAAAATATCTTGTTTTGCTTATATGCAGATATTAATTTTAATGACATGGAATTAATAATAAAACCAGTCTAGGTACAGGAGACTGCAACTCTTATAAGCCACTGCACTGCAGGTATTTTCTAAGGTATGTATTGAAGAGAAAAGTGCTTAAAGCAAGTATATTAGAAATCAAAGGAAACATTTCACTTGCAACTGTTGCTGGAAGATCCACAAAACCAGTACACCTGCATGACAAGGATTGTATCCTAGTGATGCCAAAATAAGGAATAAGTTTAGACACCTGGTGACTGGCCATTTTGTTGCTAGCCTTAGACACGTTCATCAACCAGCAGGTTTATATTGGATCCATTAAGTAAAAAAAAAAAAAAATTTGGGATGTTTTCTCTAAAAATTGCAGGCAACTTGCTGTGCTTGTTTTTTTGTGAGAACAATATGCAGAACAAGAAAAAGGTTATTTCATTCTCTGACTCTTTAATTCAATTATATCCTAAAACTCATTGTGTGCTTCAAAAATAAATTAACTCGAGATGTTATTCCACTCTCCATCTGCTGCTTTTCTTTAAATGTATTACTTCCACTCCTAGATCAGTTTAAGTGATTTTTTTCCTATCAAACCCATAGGCATATTTTCTTTTTTTCTTTAATGCTTGTGTTCTAGAAATTGCCTCATAAACCATGTGACTCTCTAGTTTACTCTTTTTTTTCCCCTTGCATGAAAAGTAGCCAGTAAAATGCAGCTGATGGCTGTTTTATGTCTGTGCTGCTGCAGACATTGTAACAGCATGATTCGTGTTTTCCATCTGTGGTCTGTGTCTCACTCGCAGAAGAGGGGGTGTGATTGTAGAGCAAATGATCAGAGTACAGTTGCACTGTTGCCCCTTGATGCTGAGAGGCAAAAAATGGCAGAAGACCAGACCTTGGGTCTGAACTCAGCTGGTTTCCACACGTGTGGATGTCCCTTTCCAAAGCATTTCTGCTTTAGTTCTCAAGCTTTAGCTGCTCAAGATTTCCACAGTAATATTATCCATGCTAAATAAAAGATGTAAAACCTCTTTATAGCACAGGATGTTTCCTGTCTGCTTTTCTTTGTGCAAGTACAGTTTTAAGATTAGTGAGGGAGTAGAATAAATTTGTGCAGATTTCTCCCAAGTATCAAATGAATCTTGAATTAGTAGCATAGCTAAATATTCATGGTAAACTAATAAATCACAATTATACCTGGTTGATAGGAGCTCAAGGAAAAACATTGTTTCACTGGTTACCAAATGGGTACTGGTCAGAAAAACTGCAGCACTTTTCCTAAATAATTTAAATACTCTAAGATATAATAGCACTGCCCAACTTTGATATCTCTCTATACATTTATATTCAAATTATTATACATACAAGTCAACCATGCTTGCATTGAATTAAGGGTAGCCTGTCTGAGACTTTGTCTAGGAGGCCAAAGAAGTTGGTACAATTTCTTTAAATATATGATTTGAGACTGGGCAAACCATTTATTATTGCATTTGTTTTTCTTTTTGTGAAATATATGTAGTACTTGTATACCTTAAAGTCTTTTTATTATGTGCAATTTGCACTTTTAAAATTGTTTGGCATCCTTAAATGAAGATTTATTAATAAACACAGAAATTAACAAATCTTCAAGATAGATATATGTGGAGTTGAACAGATGTCTGTCTTGATACCTTTATGCTGCTCTAATACTGCCTTCATAGAGACAAAAATTGAACAGCTGTTGTTTTCAAATGAATACAGTGAAACTGAGCATTCATGTCATGCTGAGAGTGATCCTAAGAACAAAAATGTCCAGTTTCATCCCACTGCTCCAGTATTTAGTACAATTAGTCTGAAGAAGTCTTATGCAATTGGTTTGTCTAGCTGAGTTTTTGGGCTTTAAAAGCCCAAAAACTTATTACATGTTTCAAATCTTACCTCCTTCCCAGTAAAGCCCATAACTTTTAGAAATCTGTTTCATGTTTTTCACTGCTTGTTGTACATGGGTGTGCTGGTTTTGTCTTGGATAGAATTCAATTTCTTCACAGTATCTGATATGGGGCTATGTCTTGGATTTGTGTTGAAAGCAGGGTTGATAGCACAAGGTTGCTTCCACCATAGCTGAGCAAGGTTTGCCCAGAGCCAAGGGCATTTCTGCCCCTCACCCCATCCCCCATCAGTGAGGAGGCTGGGGGTGCACATGAATAGGGGACAGGAGAAGGCTGGACAGCTGACCCAACAGAGCAAAGGGATGTTCCATAACGTGTGGTGTCATGCTTAGCATATGTATCAGGGCAAGAAGGAAGGGAAGGGACACATTCAGAGTGATGATGTTTGTCTTCCCAAATCATCATAACAGGGGATGGAGCCCTGCTTTCCTGAAGATGGCTAAACACCTGCCTGCTGAACGCCATGGGAAGTGGTGAATGATTTCCTTGTTTTACTTTGCTTGTGTGTGAAGGTTTTACCTTGCCTATTAAACTGTCTTTATCTCAACCCACAAGACTTTTCCTATTTCCTCCCTCATTCCACAAAGGGAGAATGAGTGAGAGGCTGTGTGGGGCTTTGCTGCCTGCTGAGGTTAAGCTGTGACAATGGTTTATGAGATTCAGTGGTTTCTAGATGAGTTACAATGGAGACTGGGACACAAAGATTCTATCTGAAGCACATACACTATTCAAGTTTTCTTTAGTCTGTGTCTGTATTTTCTAAATCAGAATGAGAAACACTCTGTAACTGTAAAGTGCAGAAATCTAATCTGATTTGAATCATCTCTCTTTCTGCACAAGACTGTACATCCTAAGGGGTGATTCACCATTTTTTTTGTATCAACCAGACCAATTTTTCTGAGAAAGGCAGCTGCTATTGTCCTATTCTCTTCTCACTTTGCCTGGGATGTTCTCTATCTCACTGATATTTAATGAATCCCAAAGCATCTTCCTCAAAAGAGAAAATATTGGGAATTTTCAATCTTCTTTTGGGAAAGGCAGTTCCTTTTTCAAATAGCAAATGAACTTAGAGGCAGCAATATTTTATTTTTTTTTAAATTTATCCTAACAACACTTACATTTCTCAAGAGAAATGACTTCTAGCCCAGAAGGTGAATACTGTTGGTGAGCAATGAAGGTATTAAGAAATTATTTATTATCATCTTAGATTCTTATTTCTAAACAGCCACATGTTTAGTTATTAACCTTTGTAAGCATTGAGCTACTGTGAATGAAGAAACCAAGAGATGTTAGCTTTCAGTGAAATGTAGGAAAGAATACAGTAACATAGGAGAAAACCTTCATCTTTAGTGACCAAATGATTGAGTCCTCTGATATATTAATCTAAGTGTAATGGTGACCTTTCTTCATAGTTTAATTTTATTCTAATCTGTCTTCTAAGACAGTATTTTTGAGTTTAGTGATGTATTTGATGTTTCTAATTTTCATAAAATATAAAAACAAGCACAAAAACCATTTAATCCTTGATTTACTCCATAGGCCACTAACCCCAGTGATTAGGGTAGTTGAGCCAAGGTATTTTTAAAGGTACTTCACTCTGTTTAGATTAAGATTTGCCTTCTTCAAATAAAGTCCTAAGTTTGTGACTTTTGTTGCAGATGGTAACCACAGGTATTTTCTCCTTTGATTTTGAGGAATAACTCTTCTCCTACCTATCCCTGATAATAATTGCTTCCAAACTCTTCTCACACCCAACCTCTGAAAATGAGAATATTTCCTTTCTAAAGCTTTGCTGGCAAAAATGTTGTAATTTCCAGTATGTGTAAGTATAGATCACTTTTTCTCAAATTAGATGGTTGTGAAATACTTAGTACCTAAAAGTTCTGTAAGTGAATAAGTTATCAATAAATATTATTAAATTATTACATTTTACTGGGAAAATATACCAGCATTTCTAGATGTACTTTTGATACTGTGAAAGCTAGGAATAGCTGTTTGAACAGAAATACAAAATTACTCCATTTAACTGATTCATATTCCATTACAACACATGGAAAATACTAGTTTACGCACTTATGCTAGTTACACATTTTCAAAAATTGCAACATTCAATGACAGAAATCAATAAATAATGAGAAGTTGTAGAAAAATGTAAGTAGTAAAACACTTTTGCACTGCCAGAAATAAATGAGGACTGAAATACAGTAAATTCTTACAGTATTATTATTGAGGAAAACATGCAAGTCTGCAGGTGAGTCAGCTGATCTGGTGACAGAAATGTGGATGAAAAGTTTTAAATTGAATGATCTCATATAATCATTACCCAATCTTTTTAGTTCTTTCTAGCCAGGAGATCTCACAGTGTTACTCCAAGAGGTCAGTAGTCTCCTTGTTTTGTGTGTTGGGAAAACTAAGGTACAAAGAATAATAATTGAATATTTTGGGTGCTCACCATGCCATAGTGGAATGTCTACCATAGTAGAGTGGAAATACAGCTTGCATTTCCTGAGTCCTCTCTCTTGATTCAGTAGACAGAAATAGTTCCTATGCTACAATTTAAGAACTGAATTCATACTGTTGAGTAGACTTACTAATTCTACCAAAATTCAGAAATACTTCACATTAGTTGAGGCTGAGTTTCATGCAGTCAAACTACGTCAGTAACTACTTGATTTGCATTAACTTATCTCCAATTATGCTTGATATTAATTGATCTATTTATGCACACATAAAAAACTTATGAGAAGTTACTATTAGGTCATTAAGGCAAAAATTTTCATCTCCTACTTGACATTTAAAAGCCAGAGTTAGGAATTTAATGGTTCAGTATGATAGGTTTGTATACCATGAAAAGCTCTGGTATCTGTGATAAGAAACCATGCAGGACCTTATTAGTAGTTTTTTAAATACTCTCCTGAATCTAGAAGTCTCATAATAATTAGGAAGCAGGTGAAAAGCCAATTTTCACTCCATGTGCTTTTGGACCAGGTAGAAAACCAATTAATCTGATTCTAATAGACTATAACGGGGAAAGTACAATTCTAAGTGGTGGGGCTAAGCCAGACTTTCTGCAGAATTCAAGAACCATGGAGAATGTCTTGAAATTTTCCTATGCTTCTGTCTCTAGCTGAGCATAACAGCAAATTGTCTTAAAACGAAGTAAAAATACTGGAGGGTTAAATACCCATCCAATTTCAAGTGTTCAGTCCTAAATTATACCAAGGATCTGTGAAGGAGAATGAAAAGCATTCTGTGTCCAAATCATCATCTCCAAGAAGCCATGGGATGAAATCCAGATACAGGAAGTGAGTAACATCCTGCTGCAGTGAATTGAGAACCACAGAAAGGAGCTACAGAGGTGAAAAAGGAAGGACAGGGTGAATCACTCCTAATTACTGAGGTGTCTTCCAGATGTCATCTCTCATAGGTACTTCCACTGGAGTGGTGAGGGGGAGAAATGCAGCAGCTATGAAACTGATGGAGCAACCACCATTAGCCATGGCAATTAAACTGTGAAGGAAATGGAATGACATATTCCATCAAAAGTTGTAGGTAGATGGGATGGTACATTAGCACAGTTAACTTTTTCATGAGACAAGATCAAGAATGTCTCATACACTGTTTTTCTTACATGAGTAAACCAGGATGATGTTTTTTAAGTGTTGTATGCCCTCTTTCCCCATCCCCAGAAAATAAATTTGCATCCACACACAATCAGCACAGAAAATTATGAGGATCTTGCTCCAAACTGGCAAGAAATGTGCAATAATCATGCAAAGGAGAATTTTTCATCCAGAGAATGAAATTCTTAGTTGCAGAGGTGATCAGAAAATCCCATGTTTAAGAATCTTTAAGCAGCTGAAATGGATGGGATTAACACAGTGGTTTAATAGAGGATGAGAAGAGAGAACATAGCCAAAGAACTTTTCAAATCCTGGCAAACAGAATAATAAGCAGACAGTAGTTCATAGGTTAAGGAAATTTTATTGTGAAGAAATTATTTTCACAGCTATCTAAATGGAAAACTTGTCCAACAAAATATAATTTCTCTAGTGCCAGTCTGAAGAGTGCTTGAATGGACTATATTCCATTAACAGAGCCTATAGTTATTGAAACAGTAAAACAAATTGTTGGCAGATGTAGGAATTTCAGAGATTTCTTGTGTAGCCCTGCATTTCCCAATATTGCACTGTTTTTCTTAGAAGTTACACCACTTTCTGTACTGTAATAGTTAATAAGTCCCCCTATGGATGTTGAATGTTTTTAGCCTTTCTCTGCATAGTTTTGTGACCAAATCTCCCTCACAACCAGCAGGTCTTTTCACAACCAAAGGAAGAGAGCAAGTGAAGTCCATATATCAACAACAAGCCTTTTGGTTTGCATCTGTGTGTAACACCTCCATTTGAAGTTTTAATCTTCCATTGATTTTTTTCATCCATCAGTAAATGAAATTTTTTTTGGTTTTATGTCACTGAGGAAAATTTTAGTTACCTTTCATGTCATTTTCTGTTTTATTGTAGCACTTAAAATTAAATATAAAGGTCACACAGCAATTCTGTAGACAAATCCCACATGAAGCAATCATAAAGACCATAAGATATGACAGGAATGCCCACCCCACAAAAATAAATCGAGTCGATTGAAAGATATTGATTGTAAAGCAAAACCGCTTTGCAACAGGAGTTGTCAAAATGTCCGACATGCCCACCGTCAGTATCATCCTTTAGAGCTAAGTCAAACAACAGAGTATTGAAAACTCTACTTAGAGTAATCTGTAAAAGTTTTTGACAAATTTTCTTCCCAATAAAATGAAAGCCATGGCTGAATTAAGTAGATATTTCTCTTAACATATGCAGACACAAATGGGCAGCATTGGTTGTGTTTGTTTTCTTAAGAAAAAGATAGGTGAATATTTATTGGCTGTGGAAGTGAGTATGTGACAAAGCAAACAATCACAGAGTTACTGAAAGAGCAGTTACTGGAGGGTATCCATCACTGAGTGAAAAAAATAAATTCAGTTGTAAGAAATGTATTTTTTTTCTTCTAAGGCCTTTTTGTAGAAAAGGATAACCACATATCTATGTGGATATATAGGTGGATAAATATATCTCATTTTCTGTGACTAGAAACGTATGAAAATTACAGTTTAAATAATTTCATAGTTATTCTTAATTAAAACAGCTCTTCTGACTCCAAGAGTGTCTTGCAATAAATAATTGGTAATATAATATTTGTTTCTATATATTTTCTTCCAATACTATGCATTTCATGTCATTATATTTAGAAGTGTCAAAATTAATAAAAACTGATCATTATGGAAGTAGGCTGTTAAAGGACATACACAATGAAAAAGTATTTGAAATTTTAAAATTATTTATTTAATTTATACACTAAAGACTTGGGGTACTAATTTCTTTGATTTTAAAGGGGAGCAACCTTTGGTTTTGGGTAATGACATACACTGGGAATTAGAAGATTTTGATTTCTGTTCCTCACCTTTGTTCCCTAATGTCACCAACAACTATAATTTAGGTAAACTTTGCTTTGAAGAACAGGTTTATCAGCTTTCTTCAGTTTGTCTTGTTTTTTTAAATTTTTTAAAAATACATTCTACTGGTTGCCTTTTCTTTTACAATGGCATAACACTTACACTGTTGCTCTAGTCTTGGTGGGAGCTTTCAGATGCCGTTGGAGTACAGATTTCTTTCTTTCCTGAAATGTATTCTGCCACTCTTGAGAAAAGCATTTTGAGATAATTGTAGGTCTTTCCCTAGAATAGTAACTATGGAGATGCCTGTAAAATAAAAGTGAGTGTATCATGGACAAAACTTAACTTGCTAATGGAAATGTCTGAGTTTAATTGGTGTTTAAGTGTTCATCAATTCCTGGCATTTTGTCCTCACACCAGAAGACTTAGTGGGTTACACTGTAGCTTATTTGAAAGCAGCAGAAACCTAATTCACTAAAGCCTAATTCTAAATGATTAACTTGTTTGTCAACCTTATGGCAGATCTCACATCAACAGTGTTCTGTTTTATAACACCAAGCAGTGCAGGTTGACTAGATTAAAGCCATCAGCTAAACTGCATTCACAGCTATTCTGTTTTACCAAAATAGCATTAAAGTAGCTGAAGTACATTCTCAAATATCTCTCTACCTCTTTACTGTCAGTCCCTCATTTTTCTTCCACAGCCACAATATCTCTCACAAAGACATTGTGTGTTCCTTTTCAATATTGTTAACATACACATTGCCATATCTATCCTTTTCCTCTAGCTCATCTGTTCTTATTTAACACTCTGACAGCAGTCTTGGGAAAGAAAGAAGAAAACACATTTTGAAGTCACCCTCCCAAGGACTGGGAAGAGTGAAAGGTCTTTAATGGCTTCTGATATGCACTGGTGTGCTGGGAGGTGCTCAATGTTGGCTTGGATACATGAGGGAGATGGGCAAATGAAATAATTGTTCTGGAACTTGAAGGTGTCCAAACCACTCCATGAACTAGCTGACAAAATAATATAATAATGTGGGAGTGAAGCAGCCAAACCTTATTTCTTTCTATGTATACATTGTCACGCGCACAGGTTGCATGTATGCATACTTGGCAGTGTTTCTAAGTCTTAGACTTCCAAAAAAAATCCTGTCTCTTGTTATTCCCCCTGGGGAACAAAACCTAAGAGATATTCAATCATCTTACACTGCCAGAAGTCACAGTCACATTGAAAAGAGTGTGAGGTAGAAGCCATTTTGCAACTGGATATCCTTTATGGGGTTTCTCTTTTGGAAAACACCCATGAGGCTCTAGTGTCGGACCTTCAAAACACAAGGCTGAACAAGCTATAAGTTTAAAAAAATAATTAAGAAAAGCATTAATTAAATTAAAAAAAAAATTAAAAGTCTTGAAATATTTCAGTGTACAGTTTTTAAGAATGTATGCACTTTGTTCTTTAAGCAGAAGAGTCAAGGCAACTGCACAAGCACTGCCTTTTCCATAGACTCTGTGTCATATTTAAAGGATTTATCTGTAAATGAATACACTTTTCAGTGAAAATAGGTGTATGATGAAATCTCCTCAGACCTCACAAGAGGGACTGAGTCAGCAGTGCTTTATCTTATTACCTGAACAGTACATCTCCATATTTATTATATGGGATGTCTTCAGGGTGCCCATGGCAGCACCACCACTATTTCGCTTGTGGGTTTGGTTTCCCTCAGCATCTACTTTGCTATGAAACTGCATTCTCAGGCATTGGATTTCTACTGGTGCACATGTGTATGTTGTGGTGGTTCAAGAGAGGCTCTGTGGCCAGGCTGACCAAGGCCTGATGGGGTGTTATTCTCACATGAATCTTCCTAAGAAGCAATCTGTGATTGGTTTTGCCTGCTTCGTTGGAGGTTTCTCTTTGAGGTTTTCCTTTTTGTTGTTCAGTACTCAAAAATTATGAAGAACCACTTTTAAGACTAATCAGGCTTTCATTTCCAGAACAGGATCGGTTTTTTTCAAATTTATCTGAGTATTTTTAGTTCACTTTTTTTGCCCCAAGAAGTGACAAGTGACTTGTCATAACTCAGGAAATTGTATTGTAATAGCATGTGACTGTATGGATAAAATGTATATAATATTCTTTTGACAGAAAATATTGAAAGCTCTCATTAAAGATATAGTTAGTGATATTTGTTGATACACCAATGATGACATGTTGGTTTATGTAATTTGGCATTATATATCCATTTTTGTATAGCTTTCTATTTAATGATCAGGAAGGGGTATTTTCTATGTATGTATTCTTTTGTATTGTAGCTGAATATTTCCTACCTTTTTTTTTTTTTTTACCTGAAGATCCTTACATTTCTTGTTTTTAATTAGAAATTAAAATCTTCTGCATATAGAAGTGAAAAATTTGGAGATCTGTAATGCATAAGGTTATTGACTTGATGTACATTGTGTCCTTAGTATTCTTGGGATAGTTATCTGTAAGTTGACTATTTTCAGGGGACAGGAAGCATGGTTCTTGTGCCAGTAGATCCATGATGGTCAGTACTAATGGTCATTTGTCAAGTTCTGCCCAGAGTGAGTGCTGTACTGAGCAAACACAGACTTGGTGAGGTAGAGGCCAACTCCCATGACAGCTCTATCAAAGATGCTTAGGTGATAAGCACCATATTTCCATTCTTTAACAAAGGGAACAGCACTATCTTTTGCACTGTCAGTCGTAGGGTAGAGCAGGTGAAGTTTCCCAGAGGTACCCAAAAGAGGTAAAAGGAATTAGAAATGAAAATAGTCTTAAAATGTGAGAGGATTCTTGTGTAATTGAACCTCATTTTGGACACATGACTTAAAGCATTAAAATACTTCTGTGTGCCAAAGGAAGGTGTTTCTAATTTGCTAGCTCTAGCATTCAAATGACACATCTTCCTTCTCAAAACTGTCTTTGGAAGGACTTTCTCTTTTTCAAATGTTATAAAAGACTGTGCTGTTGCTGTGGTGATCCTGTCTAATGAAAGCTTTATGTCTCCCTGGCCGATTGGCCCTGCACAGCTGACATCAAGAGCTAGCTGTTTCTAAAGCAGACTGGCTGAGTCCATGCTGAACACCACTATTGGGACAGCTGTGGATGACAAATATACTTCAGACACCTTTGTGTGTATTCCCCCATCAATGTTTTTAGCATGTACAACATATACACTTCTCTAGTTTGTGCATACATCATGCATTAAAATTGAGCTGAGACCTCAACTACAACCAGTAATTTATTACCACTTGTGATAGCTGTGACAGCACAGCACAGTTTTCTGTTCCTTATGCTGAGACCTCTGCCTTAACTGCTTTCATGAATCACATTCCAGATGTGAGAGGCTTTCCCACTGTTTCAAGCTGAGGCACCTAACTTTTCAGGATGATGATAGACAAGCTGTTGTAAAGTGTGTATAAGCTGCAGGAAGTAGTGCCCCTAGGCTTACCACAGTAGAAGAAACAAATTATAAATACGTGATGACCCATCACTCACTGTATGTTAGCAGTGAAATCAAGTGGGTCATCTCTGACAGACTTTCTTCTGTTGTTCTGAAGCTGCTGATCAGACAATACCTGATACCCACTGGTGGGACAGGGCAGTAGTCTGCAGCTGACATGACAGTTATCATTTAGGAAATAAAAAGTGCACACATGTGCCTTGTTCTTGCTACAGAGCACAAGCTCACTTTCTTAGAGTTGATGTATTAGTAAAGAGGTTGCCGTCAGCAGCCTGTTAATATTTGTGCTCTTTTAAAAATAGCAAAATAGAAAATAGAACTGTCCGAATCCCACCTTTCATCTCACAGATGGGATCCACTTCCAGCTCCCACACTAGCTGCAGCACAAGCTAGGAGACTGACAAAGCAATCCCTGTGCCTGTTGATCTGCCCTGAAATGACAGAATATATTTTAAAACATTAATTAAAACAATTGCATTTTTCTCATAAAATTTCTCATAATCTTGTGCATGAAGTGATGAGTGTAGTGTTTAGTATTTTTCCAAGGAGATGTGCTGCTGCATCAGGATGCGGATTCATCTACAGGTCATGGAACACTGGTGTAATTGCTGCACACCAGAGGAGTACAGCCTTGTAATCCTCAGCACCTGGTAGAGCAGGTGCATTTGGTTAAGCTCAGAAACTCATGAAAACTCACTGAGGTGTGAATCAACACATGGGCTGAGGATACATGGATAAGAAAACTTTAAATAAATAAAAGGAAGTCAGCAAAGATTCACAAGACATCATTATCAGAGGCCATCATAATAGTCATTAGTCTTACTCCTTAACCCTAGCTGTCTTTTTATGTTGAATGAGCCAACAAAAGATTGTTTTCTACTACTTAGATGGTGTTTACTCTTCTCTCAAAATTTAGGGGTTTCATATTCCTCAGAAGAGATGGTTGGCACTTTAAAAAACAGGTGATCAATATCAGAGATCAAGACAAATTTTTATAGTCAAATTCAGCTAAACTATGGAAAAATAATTTTAAATTTAAATAGATTTTTAATGATAATTGTAATTTTATTTATTGTTTCAGAAAAGCCTGTCCTTTCCTCATCCAGTCTCAGTTTTCTCTATGGCTTGAATTTTAGTTTCAAATCTTCAGTAAACTTTATTGACCTATTAACCCTCCAATTCAATTTTTATTTTAAATGTCCTTTCTCCCTTCACATTCCTCATAATCCACATCTTTAGTGTTAAACTTCTAGTTGTTGATTTTAGGTAAGCAGGTGTACTTGGTCTAAAGATCGAATAAATCATAGTCAGAAAATAGAATTTTTAAAATTTTAGATTCATGAAGCTGGCAGTCAGACAGCCAGTTAGTCCTATGACATTATTCCCTCAAAAGCCTTGCTGTGTCCTTATTTAAACTCCGTCTCAATATGTTTTTTCAGAGGTGAAAACTTTTTCCACAGACTTATTTTTTTGTTTTCTGGAGGAAGTTTTTGGTTTTCTCCCATTGGGGCCCAAGGGATTCTGAACAGGCAGGATTGCTGCTGGGCATGCATTCTGCTGCCCGCCCCCCTGTGACTGTGGGACAGAGTGTGCCTGTGCTGTGGTGCATGGCCACAGCTCCAAACTGGCCACCTTGTGCTAAAAGACCTCCTTGGGGAAACTCTCAGCCAGGCTTTTGCAGGGCAGTGAAAGATATGCAGCAGCTGGAAATCACTCAAGGACATTAATAATTTCCTAATTATCCTCTGTCTTAGAACAGACTTGCTGCCTTCTTGTGTTCTGAGCTATTATTTACACTTGAACCAGTCTTATGTGACATTTCTCTGATATCGTGAACACTTTAAGTTCTTTCTTGACAGACACATGATTTCTCAAAGGAAGGGGTAAATCAAGCTCTAATTCTGCAAGTTCAGTGTTGTTCTTTCAGCCTGATTCTCTTCTAATCCAGTTGAAGTGAGAGAAGAAATTAGACTTTGTTACATTTTGCTTTCAGAGGTTCTCTCATTTTCATGGGATTAGCAGGTCAGCCCCTGTGTGTGGCTTGTTTATTCTGCCATTTTATTAGACAACTCAATGCTGAAATATTATAGCAGGATCAATTTGCACACCACTTTTGAATTTTAAAATAAGTAGTTTTTGAATATTACCAGTGTTCCAGGAAGGAGGATGTTTAGAACTGTTTCATAGATAAAGAAAATGGATGACTTTATTAAAGTATTTGTCTCTAAACTTTAAAATGTTGGTTCAGAAATGACCTATACGGTTTTTTAGTGCAAAAGTGAATGTTTGGGGAAAATAAATGTAGATCAAAAGAGGGAACTTTAAAATGAAACCCTTTTGAAGGTCTGCTGCATTTGAAGGTAGCATGAACTGTTTTGCTTACACGTGCATATTTATCATTTTCTTCTCCTGAAGCCCAGCACAAAGCAGAAAATTTCTTTTTATCTGATATCAGTGAAAGTGATAACCCTTACTGACATCACTCTGCTTTCTAAATGCAGTGTTTCTTGCCTATCCTTGTCTGAGAGAACTACATATAACCAATATATGGATACAGAGTAATATTGTTTTTCTTTTCTTTGTAAGCATGTGCCTGTGTATATATAAACACAGACCCACTATAAATATATATAGTCTCTACAAATGCAGAAAATGCAAAGTAAAATCCATTTCTAAGGGTTCTTTTGATATTTGCAAATCCTATAGCTATATTGCCTAGCCTAATGTTCTCAGCAGATTCTGTGAAGAGATTCACACGATTTATGTAGTGTTTTGCATGCAGGAACTCTATAAAATTATGTAGGCATCTGTTCCTGCAGATGCTTTTGGAGACATATTGAGCTCTCAGATTGAAAGCAGTTACAGTATGCACATTCTAAAAATTATGAATGTGTTAAATCTTCTCCAGGTAAGAGCTAAAAATTGGTGTTTCATTTGTTTTCTAAGACCCATATATACATATATGTACGTATGTGTATGCACATATAGACCATACAATTAGTGACTGATCAGTGCCTGCTGGTTTTGAGACAATAAGCTAACATCCTTTTCATTGCTCTGTTACTGAATACTGAGCTGCTGGCTTTTCCTTCTTGCATGAATAAAAATAGAACATAAAAAGAATTAAAATATCTGCCCCTTTTTCTAGCTCCAGGTAGACAGGAGCCTATCAAATACCAGGTATTTTTTAAGCAGCAAAGATACTGAATTTTTGCTGCTTTTCCAATTCTCACAACAAAGTTTGCTTTCAGGCAGATGGGACAGACACTCTTTTTTTTCCAAACTCATTAATCCTGTTGAAAATACAACCAGAATTTTAAGCTATTGAGTAGCTACTGTGGTTTTGGAACATTTTAGAATGTATAGTTGATAATATATCTCACCTGTAAAATCATAAGCCACTTCTGTATCAGATTATAAACATGGAGATAAAGTTAGGAGTTACAAGTATAGGCATTGATTTGACATGTGGAAATATTGTGCAGCTTGTTAAAAAAGATAAATCCAAAGAATGGGAAAAAATAAAGAAAGAAATAATACTGAAAGGCATGAAGTTGAAATTCTATAGCATGTTGACAGGGGATTTTAATATCACCTATATCAGAAAAAGACAACTGTGATTTTTAGCTGCTCTCACCAATGCTATGAATTGGAGAAGCAATGAATTTCTTTAAGCCTCGAAGCTTCTGTTGCAAGTGTATTGTTTCCATAATTTTTTCACAATATCTCACCTATGCTATTCGTAAGATTCAGGTTCAGAAAAGAGCAATGAAATTTATTGGGAACAAAAAAGAAAAATATCTGGAAGGAGAAAAAAAAAAAACATGCAACAGGGAGAAATGTTTGACTTAATTTTATTATTTTATTTTTATTTTATTATTATTTATTATTAGTATATTATTTATACTTAATAGTATAACAATATATTTAGCATAGGTAATTCAAATATTCAGATGCTTTAGCAAGTGAGAAATTGTTTCATGTAATTTATCTTTTAGCGTAGGAGTGTGTGTGTGCAGGGGATCTATAGTACCATTTTTTTTACAGGAATTGTGACTGTGGAAAGAACAATGTTCTAAGAGTTATTTTAAGCTGAATTTAATTTTATGCCATCATTCATTTTCTATTGCCATGTCATATTTTACTTCATATAATCTCTATAGTGAACAGCCTATGAAATAACAGGTGGCCATTTTTTTGCAAGCCTTTATTCATCTTCAAAATTCCTTTCCAGGAGAGAAATGAAAAATTATCTCCATTTGACAGGTGGAGAAATGGCACAAGACAAGTTAAAAATTGTTCAAAACATCCAGTGATTTTGAATCTCAAATGACAGTTTAACTTTTTCAAGTAATTTACCATTTGAATAATATTTAGAGATTTTGAGCCACTTTTTTGATCTTCATGGATACTCACTAAGCTCTCTCAAAAAATTCTGTATTTTGGTCATTTAAAGAGATGCAGCATCAAAATGATGATAATTTATGAAAGGCAGTACTGGGAGAAAAGGTTGTTAATCACTGCACAGAAATTTTGAAAGAGAAGACAGCACCTACTTCTATGGGGAGAAGTGCAGCTGCTCATGGCTGTAATGCATTTTCTCTGTTTTGCAAGAGGTTTTTTTCTGCATCTTTCCCTCTGTAAATAAATACCTCAGTATGCAGTCACTGGTGTGTTCTGTGAAGGTGCCCAGTTCTTTGTATAGAATAAGAAAAATCCGCAGTGAATTGACTATTGAATCCTAAGAAAAATGCTCATTAGAATTGGGCAGGCAATTTTAATTCCAGTCTTCTGAAATTCTGCGATCCTTGTTTTTGTGACCTTTTTCATATATGTTCTAAAAAGAGTCAGGAAAACTATGCATTTCAAAGCTTAGACCACTATAAGAACTGTGAAATATTTGTGAGATTGACAGCTACTGACCTGACTGGTGGGCAATACTGATGCTCACAGATAGCAATTTTTAGTTTGGAGCCAGATCTTTTTGTGTTTAGGAGTACTATTAACTGTAATCTGTTTCTACCACCTCTTGCATTAATTTTTGCAAGAAGGCAGGAGTGCACAGAGAGGGAAGGGCAGAACATGGGCTTCTCTGGCTGCCTCAGCTGCACCAGCAAGCAGACAGGTACTATTCTCCAGAGGAATGAGGAAGGGCATGTCCCTGACAGACTGACAACTGTGTGTTAAAATTCACACTAGTACAGTACCAGAGGAGCAGCTGTGAACTGGCAAAACAACAATAAATAGGGTAAATAGCATTTCTTTATTGTAATTGTGACAAGAGTTTATTTTGCTACTAGTTTAAAAGTAAACAGTGAAGTATTATATGATGAGGTAAATAGCTACCATGGAAAGTTTCAGCCTTCATGTATGAAGTTTAACAAAATTATAAGAATCTGAAAATGAATCCATGTACTGGAAAATTATGTGCAGGATTAAGTATAAGCACACTAATTTTTATAAGTTGAGCAATGATCCAGAGATAGGTAGGTAGGTAGATTGATTCTGGAGATGAAGTTAAACTTTAAAAATTAGTGAGGATGATATATCTGTATCTCTTCAAGATAAGAATAGTCATAAAATAATAGAATGGTTTGGGGTGTTTCAACACCCCTGCCACGGGCAGAGACATCTTCCCATAGACCAGGTTGCTAAAATCCCCGTTGGACACTTTCAGGGATGGGGCATGTGGATCTTCTTTGGGCAACCTGCCCCAGTGCCTCATCACCCTCACGGTAACGAATTTCTTCTTAATATCTAGTTTAAATCCATTCTCTTTTAGTTTGCTCCTTGTGCTACCACTGCATGCACTTGTGTATTTTGCAGGAAGATCTATTTCATATTAAGGCATATGTTAAGATTCAATTACTAAGAGATGCCTCTGTCCAAATTAGGGTGTAAACAAGAACTCATGCCAAGTCAGTAATACAGATTTTTTTTAAACAGTGAATGTGAGATAGAGAGATAGAAAGAATTAAAAAGAAAAGAGAAAGAGACCAAGTAGATACTCAACACCTGTGAATCCAGTGGTGTCTTGATGGTCTGTCTTCACCCCGGGCTTCTCAGTGGTGGGGATCCTGAGGCTGTTCAAAACTTTTCATTTATACATTTTAGCAAACAAAGGAATTAATGCCCATTTGCTACACAGTTCTCTTTTTCTATTGGTTAAATTTTCACCTTGGTTCTAGTGCTAGCTAGTCCACATGCTCAGTTTTTCTCTTCTTTTTAGTTGGTGGGTTCCTTGAGTTGGTGGTTTGTGATCTCCCTCTGCCAGAATTACCTTGTACACAATCAGAGCTGATTCAGCACAGCTGCTAAGCTGGCTTTCCTTGTGATCCATAAATTCTGTATTGTTCGTGTCCAGTATCAGTGATGTGTTCTTCTCCCTCAGTTTTGCTAACCTCCCCCTAGGTCTGAGATAACACCTGGGCAATGGTACCATCTTTATCTTCTCTCAAGTTCTCTCTGTGATGGCTTAATTTAAATCCGGAGTTCCAGGTATCCATGCAGGCATATTTGGGGAGGCTTTGGTGTTCATTGGTCACAGATGCCATCTGTCCCATAACTTGGAGTGGTCTTTGTTTGACCAGTGATATGTGTACAAGCAGTTGTTTTACACAGTTTGCCACAGTGGGAATTTCTGCCCAGATGTGTTAACCAGGATGATCTAACCAGATCTCACCTCTGCCAGGCCTGTAGTTCACACCATCCTGGTGCTCCTTTGTGTTCTTATCTCATGAAAAAGTTCTTCTGTGGCCTGAACAGTGTTTGGGCACCTGTGCTCTTTATCTCCTTACAACATATGGCACTATTTTGACCTTAGGAGTGAGTCTGTGACACAATTCTTATGACTCCTTTGTAATAAACCAGTAACACATAAGGCCTTACAAGAGTACACAGAGAAATTCAGCATTGTTCAGTTTTGCCTTTCGTAGATTTGTAACACTTGCAGACGTAACATTATTCTAAGTGACATTGCTGTTTCTGGGGCATGGCATATAGACTGACTCTTCAGTTCTATGTGTATCTGGAACAGCTTGGGGAATGGTTGTTGCACTCATATTCATGATACATCAGAAAAAGTGTTTTAAAGACTAATCTTGATATTTGTCCAAATTTCTTCCTGGGAGATCTTGAATGACTAAGTTAGTTATCAGAAACATTCAAACTCTCTTGGCTTCTGTTTCCTAATGCAAAACTTTTTTATTAAGGGCTTCATTGTTACCTACTTTTAATGGAAGTCTAGAGAGACTTCAAGGCATTAAGGAAATAACAGGCAGAATTCTCTTCTGAGTTGTGTCAATATAAACATGTTTCAGAAGTCCTATGATAGTTTAAGCATTGCAAATTTTTTTTTAACAATGTCACAGCATGTCACTGAAACCTTTAATTGTGTGTACTGTATTCCCATATCTGCAATTATCTCATTTCACTGGCATGAAACTTCATTAGTATAGAGTATCTCATGCTGTCGTGTTCTGAACACCAAACAGTAAGGGAGAGATTGCAGACAAGAACCTGAAGCCCTGAAGTTCGGTTCATTCATGGCAGTTTGTCAATTTCCCACGTAAGGGTTTTGTTCTGTTCATAGTGTGAGGTTATGACTGTCAAGAGAATTTCTATAAAATGAAATTCTACCTTCTTCTAGGTGTCTTTTGAGCAAAAGAAAGATCAAGCCTGGCATATTTATAGCTCTACACAAGAACGTCTTTGGCCATCACTGTCAGCATATGTAAAACTTGCACGGAACAGCATGAAAAGACTGTTAAAGAAATAAAGAAGTAGGCATACTGTAGACACAGCAACCAGCAAAACCCCTTAGTATGCAGAACTACTCAGTGGTTTTCATTATGCCACTCTTAAAAATTCTGAGTTTATGTTGAACCAAGGTGCCCATCCTATTTACTAGCATTCATTGCATGGCTAGTTGGATTTTTTGGAATATTTTGGCAATCAATAGAACTGCTGAAATTTTGTGCCCATCAATGCTCAAAGATAACTATCATTTCACGGAGCTTACTCTTAGAATTGGTAAGAATTTTTGAGACTTGATAAAAATACATGATCTTTGCCTCACAGACTACATATTGCTTGTACAAACTGATATTGGTTATCCATATATACCAGAAATAATCTCATAAGTTTTGCATGGAATGGTCAGTGATCACAAATTCAAAAACAGTGTTCTCCAGCACTGCAGCATCACACACATGTATCTGTGCAATAGAACAGTATTCACTGGTTTCTTGTTTCTCCCACACAGAACAATGTCCATCTTCCTAAAGCAGAGTTGTCTTATTTCATCTGTTAATCATAGCATTTGTCTTTTAAAATTTGGTATAAATTGATGACAATTGAAATCACCATGTTACATTTTTCTTTCCCGAATTAGACTGACATGCAAAGTAGAATGATTGCAATGAATTTTCTTTTAAAATTTATCAAGGAGGGATGGGTAACATAATGCTTGACTATGTGACTGCAAGAGATTTCCTTGTTTTTCAGCTGTCAATTCTCCATGAAATTAAGATATTTCTTACAACTAGCAAAATTGCAGTGACATTACATTGACTTTTATGGCCTAGAAGCAACGCATTAGATCTTCATCTAATTAGAGTAATGGCCACCTTATTGATCACATCAGTATTGTCCTTCTGTGAGAGCTGTGTAAAAATCATCATCTTACAGAAATAACCTGTTAACTATGGAAATTATTAGTATGCTGGCCACTGGTTGGCAGAGTCAGACTATGCCCAAGTTAATAAGGCTTCCTTTTATTCAGGCTTGTTCTCCTTTGTACTGTCAGAAAGTTCAAATAAGATACTTTTCACCAGATTCTTCAAAAACTCTGTCTTCTGTAAATTTGAATTGCCCTCTTGATCACATATAAGAGCATCTGACAGGCATAATAGAGATGCAACTCACAGTGTCACTTTTGATTATTTAAATTTTAAATGGTCTTGTTCAAATATACTATGAATAGTTGTGGATACCAGAAGAAATTTCTCTTGTCATTTTAGCAGTTTCAATGTAGTGTATTCTTTATTATACCTTTTTTTATTTAAGCTTCATAATTTTTTTTTAAATAACTCCTTCTATAAGTAGAATTTCTAAATAATCATTCAGGTGCATATGGTAAAAACTTTCTTAACTACTGCTATTCTCAGAATCTTGACTTTTAGGAGTCTTACATGACAAGTGAACACTGCAAGAATCCTAGAATATGATTTTGAGTGGAATCGAAGGAGAATACTTAAATAGATGTTCTCTAATCCTTGCAGTTAGTGAACTTGTCACCTCGGACTAGAAACCATATTTCAGAGCAAGGGAGCATGGGTCAGAGGATGTTGAGCTGTCACTTATGGGCATAATTATTCACAAAAAATGGTGTTTTATTTTTAAACTTAGAAACATAACAGGTTTGTCCTTAATACTTCATTAGAAATGCATACTTTGGAACTTAGAGAATTACTAAGATGAAAGCTGCTGATGAAACAAAAGAATTTATGTTTTGTGCTTGAAGTAAAAACAACATAAACTATAGCAATTAATCAAATTCATTACACAAACCATGTATCACATAGCCTAAGTATTATATGGCAAACAATACTTCCTAGCTAGTGCCCTAAAAAATTAATAATATTTGTATAAGCTTGTCCTCTTTCCAAAGTAAACTAAACTAGAAATTTTAAAAGTATATAATAGATGTTAATTGCTCTTTTGCTAGATTAAGGTTACTTAAAAAGCAAACAAGCAAGTAAACAAAACCCCTTACAATTTAAGTAGGTAGGTCGGATGAAAAGTGACATAGCAGTGTCACAGCAGATACAGCAATTATTCTCTCACCGTGGGTTTTATTTACTTTTATTTGAAGATGAAGATGTTAAGGTAGGAAACACAACACAAGAATAGGACAGTGAAGCAGCAGCAGGAAAAATGTGAAGGAAGAGAGTCTGTAAACAGTCACAGAATTGTGGGATTTTAGGTCCATTCATTTTAACAAGTTTCTCCTATATTTTATAAAACATGGGTTTCCTCCTTCAGCAGAGCTTTTATTTTATAATATGCATCTGGATATCTTATGGCTTCCCCCAAAGACCCTTGGATATTCAAATAGGGATATTCAACAGTTTGGTCCTTCCCTTAGCAGCTCTCAGTGTAGCAGTAAATTTAAGAATTTGCTGATTCCTTTTCAATGCAATAAGTTTTCTTTACCTGTCTTTATCTGTAGACTGTTTTGTGACACCCTGAGAGAAGCTCATAGGTCATACTTTCTCTTTCCTATTTTTGTCAATATTCATTGTTGTACAATCAATAATTTATCTGCTGCTTCCTACAGCAACACAAAATAGTGACACAAAACCAGCTCAACATCTGTGTTATTCATGGCTCCCTCAGTCACTCACTGTTATTGTGACATCTCAGCAGTGTCTTTATTTATGCAGTTATCATGCTGCTACCATGGACCTTTGGCCCAAAGCTATGCTGTAAGTCACTGGTGCCCATTTTGCACAATCCATTTCACTAAGTGGATACACTATGTCCTGGGAAAGTGCATTTCAGGGATGAGTAACAAGGCAGAATCTTAAAGGAAACAAAATCTTTTTGCTGTTTTATTGTAAACAGTAATTGTCCAACTTGTGCGTCAATTATTATTGAGCTCATTCTGGTGCTTTTATAGCTGGTTTTACCTTGCTGCATGCATGGTCTGAAATGAGATCAAATAAGAGTATTACCAGCACAGAAGAGGCATACCAACACTCCTTTTAGTAGGACAATGAGTTGCTCTGGGAGAAGAAGGTACTCCCACAGTAGTTAAAGACTATTTTAAGCATTCTCTCTTTCACCTAAACAGGTAACATGTTTTAGAGATGAGGGCACCTCTTCAGTTGTGCTTTCTCTTGGGTTGTATTAGCAAGTATTCAGAGAGCCAAACACAGTAAATAAAAATCCCGTCTGGCATTTATAAGACTGTGTCTGGAGTACCACATCTACTTCTGAGCTCCACAGTAAAGATGGTCTGTGACATAGTCATGGAAGGCAGAGGGGAGAGCTAATTTCTGTGTAGAGGTGGGAGGGTACAGAAAAAACAGAATCAGCCTCCTCTAGAAGGTGCACAGTAGTTGGACAAGAAGCAACAAAACCAACTTGGAGTTAGCCATGGTTGGTTAGATATTAAGGAAAAAGGAATTGACCCTGAGTGTGGTCCAACATTGACGCAAGATGCCCATACAGGCATGAATCTTTATCATGGACATATTCAAAACAATATAAGGCCCTAAGCTACCTCATCCAGGTGGAGCTGTTGAGAGCAGGAGGCTGGTCTGGATGACTTTCTCAAGTACTTTTCAACATGTAAGCCTTAGATATCATTGATTCCACAAAATACCCCAAACCGCGGCCTAAAGCAACGCTTCATGATATGAAAGGAAAGTGATAAAGAGAACACTACAGAATTTTATATCCAAATTGTCTAATCTGTGTAACAGATGCGAGTATTTGGATCACAAGGGGAAATATAAAACCATTAAAATATATAGAAGTATAATACCATACATGTTTACCAAAATTCTTAATTATTAGCAAATTAGCTAAGGAAATAATATAACATATTTAAAATATCTTAAATGTTTTTATTGTAATTGTGATGGTCATTGCAGTACATTTACATTGTATTTGATACTCTTGGCTTAAGGTGCTCTGTGGCTGCTCTGCTGGCATCATATTTTATCTTATTTGTCAGCCACAGCTTGTGATATATAATAGCATGACATGAAGGTGTGCAACATAAAAAGGAGATAATCCATTCTGACATAATTTCTGCAGTGCAAAACAATTTTTTATTCTAATTCAAGCCTCAGAACAATATACAATACATTGGTTGCCAGTCATGACTTGTGTTAATACAAATATATTAGCTCCTAAAAGAAAAACAAGACTTCAGAGATACTATTTTTATTTTGTCATTACCAGTTATTTCCTTGGGTTTTATTATATAAGGCGATTAGACATCCTACATAAAGCATATTAAAAGTACACTCCCAAAACTGTCTTTGTTTTAACAGCATACTTTTAATTACTGTACAAGTTTCTTTTCCCATCACAGTGGCTACTATGATAGTAGAAGATAAAAGTATATGTTAAGACCTAAAACTAGCAGATCAAGTCACACTAATTTGAGTCAAAATAAAACCTGGAATAATAACAAAATTGGAAGCAGTTTCTCTGAAAACAACAAATAAAAAATGTCCTTTGAGTAAATAATTTCAATATTTTTCCTTTTATAATGTCCATGATTATAGCATCTCCCATATGTCAATAAATTTATCATCATATGCACATTTTCAAAAAGAATTGCGATAGATGTTGGTTTTTTGCTTCTTGATAGACTATCCTCACTCTACTGCAGTTTTAAAGTTTGTAGTTAGGGAAGCTACAGGATTTTAATTTTTTTCTGGAAAGATTGCACATTTGTATCTTCACACATAGATTATATATCACTTCTAATAATTTTGTGAACACACAGTATTTTTAGGAGTTTATTGACAAAATCTTTAATGCCTTTTTAAGTGTTGTGCTGATAGATTTATAGTGCTTTCATAGGAACTAGTTCTTATGTTTAAAAGATAATGCTTCTGGTAACATAAGGATGATTGTAATACACATAATGTGCAATCAATTGGTGGTTTGCATATCCAGTTTCATATGCTTAATTTCTGTCTTTGAAGAACTAGACACTTGGATTAGCCCAGACAATCCCAAACCACAATGATGAAGAATATAGAAAGAGGAAATTGTCAACTCTCTTCTCTGATGCAACTTCATGATGCATGCAACATAAGGTTACATGTATGAATGTTTAAATGGCTCATCTATTCAAAAATCAAGTATGGGCATAATGAAAGATTGGTATCATTCTAGATAGGATGTTAAATTCAAATATTTTTACTTAAATTAAGACTCAAACTAGTTCCATCAAATAACCCAGGCAATTTGCTAAGTAAAGATGGTCTAAGAAGATCTAAGATTTGTCTTTTATAAGTTTAAAGAATGGTAATTTATGTTATAAATTCTTGTAAGCTTGCAGTTGTTACTCTCTGTTAAATTTGCATCAATATCTTTATAATGAATAGACGAGAAATTGAATCCTTTTATGGCAATCCAATCTTTGCCAGTTGTATTTTCCCCAATGAAATTACATACTTTGATTTAAGTGTACTTCAATGAGATTTTTTGGGGCATTAAAACACAAGTCCTTGAGTTGCCCTGATATATTTATAACGTCTACTGTATTCTTGATTTGACATACCCCATACAAGATAGGTTCTAAGAAGCCTGGCATAACAAGTTTTTGTTTTTGTATTTTTGGAAATGAATTATTTTTTGTATGAAACAGGCTGGAAAATCTACGCTGTATTTTTTGCTTTCTACAATACTTTATTTTTTCTATAATAAAAATGTTTGATTACCTTTCTATGGCAAAAATGCACCTTAAAGGCAGGAAAGCTTTACTCTCCTTTTTCATTTAACATTCTCATTGTACTCTTTGAAACTTGTATAAAACTAGCAGTCTCTCTCTGTCATTTCTTCCTTCAATTTTTGCATGATTCATTATAATAAAGATTAAAATACAGTGAAGGACAAAATTATGCCTAATTTTTTATTCATTGAAGGTTTTATCTTCTAATTTATGTCCTGAGTTTTCCAGCTGGAATTTCAGCATGTTGACTTGAATTTAGTAAACTCTGTTTCCTACAGTCTTGTGTTCCTTGACCCGAAAGAGCTTGAGAGACCTGGCTCATTCCTGGTCAAGTTTGGATAAAGTCTGGGGCCCATTGACTCAGCAGATATTCCACTCTCTAATTTTAGAATGCCCACCCAGGCAGACCAAAAATTTCCTTGGATAGATTTTGGGGCAAGACATCTATGTCGTTCTGCTTCCACTACAGAACTTTCTAATCATTCACAGTTGCACAGCTACAGTATAATTCCTCTTCTTTTAAGATTTTGTCTTTAAAAAATCATCATTCTGGAATGATCCCATTAAGTAATTAAAAAAGGAAAATAATGCTGCTTGGAAAACTGAGACATTCCTAAAAATAATGTCAGAGATGAGAGGAATTTACAAGACTGATTCTTATATTTATGATTATTAATGTAAGACAACTTTTTCTACAGAAAAATAAGGACAAAAGGAGCAATGGAAATAAGGCAGATTTACCTCAGCTGGCTGCCATGTGCCCACTCAGCTGCTGTCTCACTCCCCCTCCTCCACAGGATGGGGGAAGAAAAGACTAAAAAACTCATTAATCAGGAAAAAAGGCGGTATAATGAATGAAAGTAATGGAAACAAGAAACAAAGCAGAGCAAAATGATTTATTCTCTTATTTCCCACCAGCAGGCAGAGTCCAGCCACTTTGTAAGAGCTGGGGATCAAGTATGTATAACAGTTACTTTGGAAGACAAGTAGCTCTATCTTCTTGGAGAAGTGGACAGAGAGTCAGCCCTGGAGCTGTGCCAGCACTGCTCAGCAGTAAAAAAAGCACTGGTATATTATCAACCCTTTTCTACCTGCAAAGGCAGACAGCTCTATGAGGGCTGATATGGTGAGCATTAACTCCATTCCAGACATGCTCAATACAGAGTTTGGATATTTGGTGGTTATTCATTGTTTATAGAGAAAATGAGAGTGAGCCTAATATACCAGGATGTCAGCTTATGTATCAATCACTTTTACAAGTTCATCACATGTAGACAAATACAATCTTGCTTCATGTCTATTCACTGAATGCTGATACCATATAATTTTATAACCAGTTGTTTTTCATCACGTTATTCTTCTATTCTTCTCTGTCCATCCATTTTCTGTTTCCTTTTCTTTGTATTGTAAAACAATACAAGTTTATCACTGTCCTTCTGGGGGTGATTAGTCCATCTTCCACCCTTTCTGTCATCTCCAATTCATTATCATAAATTTTGGTGCAGACCACCAGTCTGTGCTGGCAGCTTCCATCATGCTCCTCAGTTAAGCACAACCAGGCTTTTTGTAGTGCTTCCCATAATTCTGCCTACAAATACATGAGCAGTTTTAAATGTTTTTCACTTCAAAAGTCTCCTTAAGTTTTTCTTGTCTTGTGTTGCTAATAGCCTAAATGTTCTGTGCTCTTCTCTACAACTCTCTACAACTCTTCCTGTAGTTCCATTGTTTCCTGTAAGACAGTTTTCAATGTTTGTGCAGTATGAAGCTCAATGGAGTGAGTAAGGGTCTGTGAAAAGGACCATGTGTTATCCTGATAGTGTACTGATAGACAAAAGCCTACATGATTCACAGCCAAAGGGTGGTGATGAGTTGGGTTTTTTCCCTGTTCAGCTAGCTGTGACTAATTATTAGGAGCTTTAGACAGTTTTAAAATTACTGGATTTATAAATGGAAGGAAAGGCAGCTTTTGCTGTAATGATGAATGTTTACAAATTTATACTAGAAATTAATAAAAATAATAAAGACAGATATAAGTACTACTTAGTGGTGTATTCAACTGAAACCAAAAGTAAGGAAAACTTTTTAAATAATAAATCATTCAGTGTACAATTTGTTCCTGCTTGTTTTGGTAAAGCTTGGTTCTACTGCCTCACTGGTTTGCTTATACACACCATATTTTATTTCACAGTGTGGTGTATGAGCAAGTAAGTTTGAAGTGATGGTTGTTTGGAATGTTTATTTTTGTCAGTCAACTCTTGCAAATTGGTTTTTCTGTCAAGATTCAAAACCTGCTGTTAACAACTGTATTCTTTCCACTGCTCACATAGTGAAGGAATTTAGTCAGTTTGCATGTTTTATAAACTGAAGGAAAAATAAAAGAAAAAAGAAAATAAAATCAGGAAGCAGTCCATGTTTCTGAAGGCATTGCCAAAGGGTTTCCAGCCTGAAGACTGTTTAACAGAAAACAAACTAACAAGCCAAAACAACTTTGGAGACATTTTAATCTCAGTATAGCATGGCCATCATCAGCCTGAGGAATGCCGAGTGAGAGATTAAGTATGTTTACTAACTTGAGATCTAATTAAAAAGCTGTGTGACGAAAGAAATTAAGAAAAACGTTTCTTATAAAAAATTCTCTAAATTAAATCCTAGCTGCTGACAGAATTTGGACTAAGAATAAAGCTGTGGAATTATACTTTATTCAATAAAATGTTCCTGCTGAAGACAGGCACATAGTAATGTTCCAATGTCTGTGGCAGATGCATGAAATCTATTCATTTAAATGAAAATACACATAGAAATTTTCTTTTATGCCCTACTCACCTCCAGCAGAGTAGATAGGTATTTGTTTTTTTGAAAACAAGTAATTTTTGAAGAAATACCTTTATAAGCAGAAACTGTCATGTTTGTTGTTGAAGTAATTGAGAAGGCAGTTGAGGGCTTTCAGAAGATTATCAGCATTTTAATGAGTTCAAAACTTGTCTTTCACTAATACATTGGAATAACAAGCCTGATTTCTTAAAATTTGCCTACTTAAAAACATGCCAGTGAAATATTCAGAAGTGAGTTGAGAGGAATATGGAGGATCTAAGTTCTTAGAGAAAGAATAATGATTTTTGGGGCACAGACGCAAGCTTTCCCTGTGTTTATTTACCCCTGCAAGTGTATCATTAGGTTGCATCTGCCCCAATTTTATTTTGACATTTGCAAGAGGCATTCTAGCCCGTTGCAAAAATTGTTACGAAGATTACAATATCAAGGTATCATATTCTGTGTCATGTGTAAGGGTGGTAAATTCTAATGGGAAAGTTGCCTGAAGTACTTGCTTCAACTTTTTTTTCTTTTTAATCTCAATTGAAAGAGCATTTTAACTTTCTCCCACTCAAATTCTACCTATTTACTTATTTTTCAAGGACTGATGATTTATAAGCATAAAACATTCTGTAATCTCTTTCATGAATGATCCAGCCTTTTTGAGTCTTTATTTCCTTCAGCAGCTTTTCATTGCTTTTTAAGGGTTTTTCTCTTTCACTATATTATTTGTCCTTCCTAGTTTCAAGTAGGTGCATGAGTGGTGGTACTTTTTCCTTAATGTGCATTAGTTTCTGTTTTCCTCAAATTCCATCATTACAGTCCTTCTAATAGAGGCAAAGTAAACAGGTTAACTCCATAGTTCTTATATGATAGGACTTATTTTTCTCTTTGTTCAAAAGTAATGAATTTAAAATTTTTGTCTGTCTCTTGATGTTTATATGATACATTTGTATTAATATTAGTAAAGATGTTGTAAATAACATACACAGAATCGTAGAATCACAAACAACCCTCTAAAATTATCAAGTCCAAATGTTAACCCAGCACTGCTGTGTTCACCTAAACCATGTTCCCAAATGCCATGCCCACATCCCTGTTGAACACTTCCAGGGGTGGTGACTCAACCACTTCCCTAGGCAGCCTGTTCCAATGCCTGCCGACCCTTTCTTTGAAGAAATTTTTCCTAATATCCAATCTAAATCTCCTTTGGTGTAACCTAAGGCCATTTCCACTTGTCCTATCATTTGTTACTTGTGAGAAAAGATCAACCTCTCCCCTTGCTACAGCCTCTTTTCAGATAGCTGTGGAGAGCAGTAAGGTCCCTCCCGAGCTTTATTTTTTACAGACAGAACAACTCCAACTCCCTCAGCTGCTCCTCCTAAGACCCATACTCTAGGCACCTCTGCATGTTGGCGAAAACACAATAAATTGATTGAAAAACTCATTGATATTGGTGTTACTAGACAAGGCATAAATTAGAATGGTAATTTTAGGTGAAATAGATTGAAAATAAGCCTATACTGAAGCTCATTTTCAGAGCAGATTTTGTGATCTGCTTCTCTTTTGCTTCTATTAGATATGTTTTAGAAAGACAATATTCAATATTTTAGACTTCACCTAGAGAGATTACTCAAAGAGTTGTAAAATACTGTCTCTACCAAATGAGTTTATCAGCTGTTGTATATGGATTTTAATGTGTCATTTTAAATGTCACAATATTAGTAAATTTTAAGCAAAGAGGTACGGAAGAACCTCTGTACCTTGGGTCTAAATGACAACACAATTTTAGCCTAAGTACATAAATTAATATATTTTTATTTATTCAGTTATTTTCAAAGCACCTATTGTTCTTGGAAAATTTAGTAGTGGAAAAAAAGTTGGAGTGTATGATGCCAGTGATTCCATATTCTGGGAAGAAATAGAAACATGATCACAGGAAGAACAAGGCATGTACTTGCAACATTTTTCAGAACTTCAGCTTGTCTTGAAAAAGACAGGAACAAAATTATTAATGACACAGCTAGTCAAAAGCATTATTAATTATTTTGGAGACTGGAAAGATCAGGGTTGGATAGATTTTCTAAGTATTCTTTGTGTCTTCTGAGTCTTTGTGTTAGTTTTGCATGGCCTGGTTTTTGGTAGCAGGGGGTCACAGAGGTGGTTTCAGTGAGAAGCTGCTGGAAGCTTCCCCCATGTCCAGCAGAGCCAATCCCTGATGGCTCTGAAGATGGACACGCTGCTGGCCAAGGCTGGACCAATTAGAGATTATGGTAGAAAATGTAAGAAGAAAATAAAGCCAAAATTTGGGTGCAGTTTTAATTCCAGCCAGAGAAGAGGAGGAGGTGAGAACATGTGAGGGAAACAACATGGAGACACCAAGGTCAGTGTAGAAGGAGGGCAGGAGGTGCTCAGGGTGCCAGAGCTGAGATCCCTCTGCAGGCTGGGGTGAAGCAGCTGTGCCCCTGCAGCCCATGGGGATCCATGGGGGATGCAGAGATCCACCCACAGCCCATGGGGGAGGTGCCCATGCTGGAGCAGGTGGACACCTGGAGGAGGCTGTGATCCAGTGGGAGACTCATGGAGAGAGAGGCCCTGCTTCCAGGCTGGAGCAGCCTATCCTTGGAGGACTGCACCCTGTGGAAGTGTGACCCACGCCACAGCAGTTTTGGGAGGACTGTCTCACTGTGCAGGGACTCATTAACAGCAGTTTTGGAAAGGACTGCTGCTCATGAGAGTGGACTCATGTTGGAGAAGTTAATGGAGAACCATCTCCCATGGGAGGGACCAGATGGTCTCACAGGGGAAGGACTCCTCTCCCTGAGCAGTGGAAGCAAACCTCGGGTGAGGAACTGACCAAACGCCCACACTCTGTCCCTCTGCACTGTCAGTGGGAAAGAGGAAAGGGTTGAGGGGAAAAGGTGGTTTTTAAGGGCTTATTTTACTTCTCTTTAACCTCCTCTGATTCTGTTAGTAATAAATTCACTTTGTACCTAAAAATTGAGCCGAGCCTGTCTTGCCCTTGGAGTGTTTTATCCCAAGTCCTTGTCTCAACTCATGAAGCCTTTGTTCAATTTTTCTCCCCTCTGCCTAGCTGTGGCAGGGGAGGGTGTGAGTGAGTGGCTCTCGTGGGTGCCTGGCGTGTGGCCAGTGTCAAACCATGAGAGTTTTACTTTGAGGTATGTAGACATTCAGGCTCTATACACAAGTTGTTTTTTAATAATGTGGTGCAAAGCTGGTTTGTTTTACGTCATCCCAAATATTCTAGCTTGTAGAGGATATTTAATGGTTGTCTAAAGTGCCAAACATAGTTTTTGATCCCAATTTCTTTGTTTGAAAAGTGTATTCAATGAAACAATTTCCTTAAAGTCCGTACTTCATCAGCCAGAATCTACTTTTGAAAACACCTCATCTCTGAAATGAGCTTAAAGATGGTTCACTTGAAAGATTGGACTATTTCACACACAGAAAACTGCTGGTGTCTTCATAATTTTGCCAGCTGACATCTAATCCATATTATTGTTATTTTCTTTATAAGTGACTCATAGCTGATACTGAGGCTGAACTGATAAGAAGTAATAGATCTTTAATGCATTTGAGAATTTACAGATATTTAAACTGAATCGATGTCACAGTGCTTCTTAATTTTCTACTGCTACGACATTCAAGTTTTGAAGAGCCAGTGTAGGTTGGATACGTGACCAAATGTAAAAAAGATGGAAAGTGTTAATAGCCCATGGCAGAAATAAAACTTTCCCTCCCCACACTTATTGCCACTTAACATTTTATGAAATATAACAGCCTATGGTGCCCAGGTGGCTTCCTCCCCTGGTATCTTGATTAAATATTTACTTTGTTTAAGAGTCAACATAGGACAGAAAAAGCTCAGAAAATGCATTTTTAAACATTCTCTAAAGGTTCAAATTAAAAAGGAATTTTAAACATTTTATTTGCATTTAAAAAAATATTTCATATCATGTTTCTTGAAAATTTAGACAGTTGCACAAGCTTAAGTTTTGAATTATTCATTTACAGATACTTGCTATGTAAAGACATAGACGGGAAAAATCACCAACCAAAAAAAAAAAAAATGGAAAAAAACCCAGATCCCGTTTCAGATATCTTAAATGACAATTAGCAGTTACAAATAATTACATAAAGCATGGCTACATGAGTTCATCATAATCCCACGAGAAAAAATAATTCTATTCACTTTGGACAGAGGCTCTGAGCAATCTGGTGTAGTTGAAAATATCCCTACCCATTGCATGGGCATAGTACCACATGATCTTTAAAGGTCCCTTCCAACCCAAAGTATTTTCTAATTCTATTATCTGCAATATATTATTAAAAAAAATGACATGCAAGTTTTGGGGAAGGAATTTGTGTGAAGGAAATCGACAAAAAAGGAATATTATTGCAAAATTGCAGTAGTATCTAGATTGATCTATAATAGTTTATATTCCTTTTTGCTGAAATGTTCCCAAACAGAGATGGTGTTTCAAAATTCTAAGATATTTCAAAGAATGGAAAAAATTAAGTATCCACCTTTATTTAAATGAGAAATACAGACGTAAGTAAGACTTGTCAAAAGGCAGATAAGTTGTCTGTGGCTAAGCCATAAGAAAAACCTGTTCTTTCTCTGGAGGATTTGCTCAATAACTGCTACCAAAACACAGTCTTTCTTACTACTGTGGCAAGATAAAGCACCAGCTGTAATCTGAAGGCATCATTTATTAGAGGTTATCATGTGACGTGATCTCTTTGCTGGAATAACCAGAAGGCAAGATTTCCTTATGCATCAATTTTGTTTGTACTGCTGTGATAAACAAAGAAGAGTGTTAGGAATCATACAGAAATAACAAGATTTTTTTTTTCTCTCACAAGCCTTAGAAGGATGGTTTGATAGTAAGATTTTTTTTCAGCATTGCAGCACTGTCAGTCCTAAGCAAATATTGTTACTTTCTAAAGAATGTATAAATGGACCTAAACCTCATGAGATTAGACATGCAAGACAATCTTATTAGCCTTAATATTTTACGTTTCTAGCATAAATTTCTGTTCCATTTTAAGATTATAAAAATTGGTAAAATACTATTTCAGCTACATCTTTAAAAATCAGATTCATTACAGATGCTAAAAAAACACTGCAACATGATTCAAAGCAGAACAGGAGATTAAAATATCCATCATGAACCCATGAGGGAAGCCATTTCATGTGAAGGAGACAGAAGATAAAGCTTGTAAATAATGCCTCAGGTGGGCACTGTGATGTCAGCACTAACTATTTTGCTCATAGAGGACCAAAAAAGCTGCCTGGTTATTTTTTGCTGTATCACTGGTCTCCTACCAATTAACAAAAACTGAAACAACCCAACAAAAGCCCCCAAACAAACAATCAAACCACCAAATAAGCAAAAGCAAAAACACAGTCAAAATTCACTCTCAAAGAAACGTTCCTATTCAGTCTTGGCTCTGAAGTTAAGGTGAATCAAACCGATAGGCAACTTCCAAGAATGATAGTTCTTAGGGATCTGCTTAACCAGCAAAAAAAATGTGATTAATAAAATGGAGTTGCTCTGTGAGCAGTTTTTAATGTCTGAAGACTGGGAAAATTGCTGAGTTTAAGATAGTAAAAAAAATTATTTATTTTTGACAAGTTAACATGAACTCTTACATAGCAATGCTATGCTTTGAAATATATTTTCAACAAGTCACTGCCACTTACTTCTCTTGCTGTTTTGAAGGTCCTGCTTTTAAAGTGTTATTTGTAGTCCGATTCATTTTTGTTCAGGTCTGGTGTATATATGTACAAAGTGCTGAGGGAAGAATGTGTTTTTTGGAAAACATCCAGAATCACGCTTTCCAGAACAACGACAAAGACTTGCTTAGAGATAACAAAGCTACCGAGAAAAAGATGCAAGAATTTTAACTATGCGCCTGACATAACCTGGTTTTTTGATTTTCTTCCTTTATAGTAATTTCTTCCTTATTCTTATTCCTAGGTGATGTAATAATACTTTTAAAATTTGTTACAGATAAAGTTCTGACTCTTATAAATGGAATACTTATTATGTATTAAGATGCACAAATAGATTTCATGGATCTGGATGTTTCTATTTTAATATTCTGGCATCATTTTTTTTAATGGGCTTTGCAAACCAATGCTGTGGACAATTTCATTGAAGAGTTTCCTTAGTTGTGAAGAAGTTGATATATCAGCATCACAGTTGTCTTTCTGTAAATGCAAATTTAAAAACTAATCTAAAAATAAGAAAAAAAATAGCAGCAGAAAAAAAAAATTGAAGATGATTTTACAATCCAACAGAATTAATGTTGCCACAGTACACAAGCCCATTTATGTTGGGAGGTTGTTTGGTTTGGTTTGATGGTTTTGTTTATTGGTTGGGTTTTATTTTGTAAAGATGCAGACACTGAAATTGTGATTAACATGAAGGTGCTTATGGAATTAATCTCGTGTGACAAAAGCAAGAGTGACCATAAAAAAGACAGTATTTTCATTTGAGAAATAACTACTACTAGAATCATTATGTAGTACAAAGGATAGAATATCCAAGTGTTTTTTCTCTTCTATCAGACAGTTAAAGAAAAAAGAGAACAAGATCAAAATGGGGAGACCTTCAGCATTGAAACAGGCAAAGAAGCAGAAAGAGAATTTGGTAAATGAAACCATCTATACTAAAAATCCATTCTGAGGAGTTGGTTACTACTGAGATTTAATTAACAACTCAGTACTGGAAGAAGGACCAATTATACAAGCACAGTGATTTAACTAGGGAGGCTAAATCCTCAACTACATCTTTTAAAAAGATTCTTGCTGAGAGACAGGAGGTTTTTGATTTTCTTGTTTGTTTTCAGAAAGTAGCCAAACCACTGAAAATAATTCCAGGACAGATTGGAAATTAATTTTATCTTATATTGCCATCCAAATTTGAGAAGGGTTTCCAAATGTATCTTAACATGCTAAAGCTAAAAACCTTAATAAAGGTTATTCCCCACACACCTTTTCTGTACTTGTTATGGCTGTTTCATATTTGAGACATAGTGGCGTGCTGATCTTTCTCTATGTATAGACTCAGGAAAACCAGAAAACATGAGAAGTTATCCAGTGTAAAATCATCAATTAGTCAACCTTATTTTTAACATATAGTCTCACCTTCAAATTTTCCACAAATATGATTATTTTCCTTTTATATTACTAGATGATGCTTATTGTTAAAATTTTTCCTCTTTATTGTTAAAATGTTTAAATTGTTAAAATGTTTCCTCTTTATTGGACTATAATATACTACGTGATCAATGAAAAGAGGATTATTGGTTGCTCTGTACTTACTATTTTGATCAGGGAAGTTTATTAAAATTCTTAATTTACAGGCTTCCACTTCTGAAATGCATGTGATTTTAAATACATACAAAGCTAATTTGTAGCACAAGTACCTGCTTAAGTTTCTACATTAATTCCATCCTCAAATTTCTGCATTGAATGTCTATAGATATGACATTAAATTTTGTTCAGTAGTCATCCAATTCTTTAGTCATAAAGATTGAGTTTGTCTCTCAGACCTACTGCTGCCATAAACTAGACTTCTCTCAGTTGTTCCCATAGACAAGCAAGTGTTGAGTATCTGACATTTCTAGGACAAGAACTAGAAGTTCTTGAGAATCTGAGATTTCTGCAGGTTTCTATTTGTGAAGTCAATGCCCAAATGTTTCTGAGTTCTGCAGGCTTGTGTTTAAATCCAAATAATGGGTTTTGATCTCTGTTACCAGCTACTGTCCTTACATTGCTATAACCTGGTACATAGGAAAACCAAGCTGGATTGAAATGCAGCCATACAAAACTAGCAAAAGGAAAAGGTTCAGAACTCTTTATACCCAATAAATAGTGCTCAAACCCACCTTTTGAATGCATAAATTATCCAGTTTTGTATGTGACTTATGGCAGCAACCACATTTGTGGTTTGATGGAGCTACTGTTTAGATGGGAAAGAGTTTGGAGCTGTGAAAGGTGCAGATTCATGTTTTTTCCCTCGACCCATGCTCTAGAAAAAAGAGGTCTTTTTATGCATTTTACTCATAGCAGGATAACTCCAGCCCTATCAGTGTGCTCATCTCCTTGGAAAAGTTGCTCCTGCCTGCAGTTAGTAGTTTAAACCCAGATAAAGTTAAAAATCTTGAGTAACCAACAGTACGTCTATATAAATCATGGTTCGGTCTGACTTGTTGACCAGAAGGAAAACATTGGTTTTCAATGTGAGTCCCTAAATATCTTAGATTTTATAGCATCTCATTGAATCTGCAATTTTTTTCTTGTCTGTATTCCCAAAGAGTCTAATTTCTTGGCCAGTCCATATCTCTGAGAAAGTCATTAATTAATGTGTATTTACTAAGTTGATGATACTTAGTATCATGATCGTACAAGCCAGTGAGACTAGAGCAAAAGACATTTTGAATATCTGTGCCTAGGGAATTCTGATTGCAACAAAATCTATATGAATAATATAATTTGATTTGATATTTGGTGTAACTATAGAAATCCAATCTTATTTGGGACATCTGGATGCTTAGTACAACAGGCAATAAAATTGGCAGTTTCCTAACAAGCAGATTTTTAAATACTCATAGTAATAAGTATAATTCCACAAAATATACATCAACAAAGCACAATTTTGAGATTTATGTGCTTTGTTCCCTGAAAACTACCTTCTGTCTGTATTTAGAGCTAGAAATGTCTGTTACATTGTAAGGTGTTATAAAAGTCCCTATTGCTTTTCTAGGTAAATTATTTTTCTGTAGCCTGAAGCTGCTAACAGTACCTGAAGAATTAATAATGGTTTTGGCACAGGTCAGCATGTGTCCTGCCAGTTCTCTCTCCCACTGAGCACACGCACTAAGAATACAGGACTTGTGACTCCCGTGGGGTTTATTACATTTGCTTATGGTGGAGACGGTAGAAATCTTAAATGCCTAGAGAAACAGGAGGGCACTAAAAAAGATATTGCTGAAATAAACAACAAAAGAAATGGAAATTTTCTGGACTCCACCAAAAAGCTCTTGGAAGAGTTGGGGTTATCAGGTACACCTTCAGTGCTCCACTGAGGAATTTTCACTTCTTCCTGTGAGAACCTAGCAAAATTAACTGATTTTACCTACCTGAAATTTTAGACGGGAGTTTGAAAAGTCAAAATAACAGAATCAGATGTTAATTCATAGATGTAATTTGGTTAGCTGCTGGTTTATTAGTGTATTGAATAGTTGTCTTTCCAGTAGGTTTGAAAAGTCAGGTGGTGTTCCAGTACACTCAATGGGGCCAGGAAGGTTGTATTTTCTTTAGGTTTCCTTGTAAGGGTTCATGAAGCTGCTCTGGAGACTGGATTTAGAAGTTTTAAGAAAATTTGATTAATAGGCCTGAGCACTTTCTGATTATGATTGGTTTTGCTATTCTTTCCTGGTATGAAAATGAGGCCAGAGCAGGGTCCCATTATAGGAGTCACTAAGCAAACATATAATAAAATGCTAATCCTTTTCATAGAGACTTCACAACCTACATAATAGCCTGACATTTCAACAATGCTAATATAAAGTATATAAGTGGAATTTTATTCTCATTACAAAATAGGTATTTAAGCCTTAATAAATGCTTATGAATACAACTTGCCACAGAAATGAATATATTTTAAATTATAATTTTAATAAAGTGGTATAATTCTGAAGTGATGGATATTGTGTTATGGGAAGATGTCACATTTTTTAATTTAAGAAGTAAATTTGTGCAAATATTATTTTTTAGAGAACATAAGAGAAACTTTTCTAGAAACAACCAGATAAAAAACATGTTAAAAATTCTCCTTTTGGGGACATCTTATATAAGCATGACACTAGATTTCCAATCATGAGTTAAATTACAATATTGATAGTTCTAAAGATCAAATTACATCTCATGCATACACCAAAAAATGTTTGTTTGATCTCTACCTTTATTTCTGTTCTATCCAGATTGAAATAATGAATTTTACTTTGCAAAAGCTATTCTGACTCGGTTGAGACACGTCATCCTAACTTTAGTGATACCATCAGAATACCTGTAGGCAGTCCAAGCTCCCAAGAACGATCAAGTGAAACGGAGTGTATTCCTTGCAAGCCGTGCTCACCCAGCGTGATGTGTACTGACAGCAGGTGGTGCTGTACTTTTAAATTAAGGCAAACTGCTGCTCCCCCATCGCATCTACGTGTATGGAAAAGTATGGGTCAGGCTTCATCTGCCTTCCTTGGCAGGAGGGCACATGAAACCTGAAGTGCTTTTTAATTTTTTTTTTTTAGATCGGTATGGATTCACATAAATCTGTGTTTATATATATGGTGCATGCTATTCCTGTTTTTTTAGTTTAGAAGTTCTTGTGGGAATTGTCCTCTTTGTGAGGCTTTACAGAGCTAGCAGTCAGGTGGTTAATGTTGCAGTTAGAATTAATCTTCTCAGATATGACACTCTTCTTACAGAGGAGAAACCTGCTGGTTATTTATTTAATGCTTTAAAGCCTGAGGTGGATAAGGCATATGGAGCTACCTACGGTGGAACAGCTCACATCTGTGACAGGTTTTTCTTTTGTCATTATTGCTGGTTTTAAGTGCCTTGAATCTATTATTTAGTTGTTTGGATTTGTTTTTGTTTGTTTGCTTGTTTGTTTTTAAATGCCAGATCAACTTAAAGGACAGCAAGGCACAGCCATATTATTTAATTTTCCTGGGAAAATTTTGGGCTTTCCTCCACAAACAAGTTGAACTCCTGCTCCAGCTGTATGGTTTGATTGAGGGATAGATCTGTAGATAGTGGTGAGGACACTATGTAGAACTGAAGCTGAATTTAAATGTCTCTGACAGAAATAGTCCTAGTAAGTAGCAAATTACAACAAATTATCACAATCCTAGAGGATCTTATGCAGAAATCACAGTGAATAATTTGTTATATGAAATATAAACCAATTAATTTAACCTGTCTCAAGGAAGGGCTAACAGTCATGCTGATCAAATGCAGAGAATGTTATAAATCTCTTGAGATTTCTCCTCCATAATACTTTTTAAACACAAAGTTTCCTTTTGGTATTCATATAACTCCATTTGCAAACAAGAGGTTCAAATAGAATATTGTATATGGGAAAAAAGGTCTACATGCAATGTATGAAAAAGTTCACAGCTCTTTATAAGATTGAATATGCAAATTCTATGTCTACTGGGTTAAAGCATAGTGACTAAATCTATGCATTTCCTGGTTTTGGAGTATTATGGATGATGAGTCACAATATGGCCATGCTAATTGAAATCCAGCTGAGCATCGTGAAAGTATCACTACCACTGCATTGACTCCATCTACAGAGACTCCTTTTCCATTCAATGAGACAAAAAGAAAAAAAAAAGAGGTTAGTATTAGATCCTGACAGTACCTAAAACAATTACCAAAGTAACCTACTGAATACCTATTTAAATACTTGCCTGCTAAAGCTAAATGAGAACCACCCAATTTTTTGTATTCCATTTACAGTCAAATGGATGTAAGGAAGAACATTACTGACAACCTAATTATCACTTGGAACTGGATGTGTGGTACACTTATCCTTGAAACTTAGAAAGCTTTCAGTTCTATTGATAGAGAAGCAAAGAATGATGAATTATTTCAATAAAAACAGTGGTTAATATTAGGGTTAAACTGCATACTGTGTTATTATTGTTCTGCAAACAAAATAAATACTTGTTAATAAGAAACTGATCTAATTACTTTTTAAAGAAAATAAAAGATTTCTTAGCATTTCTTTAGCTTTTTATATATGCTAATTATAAAAATGTGTTTTGATTATATAACTGTATTCAGGACTGCTGCTCATGTTGAGGCTTTTTTCCTAAGGTAGCGTTAAAAATTAGGAGAAACCAAAATAAATACAACTCTTTTTTTGCCTTGCTGCATACAGCTAAAATTTAATTCGACATTTTTATATGAATCGATTAAGACCCTACTGTTTCTCATCTTGTAAGATATGGTAGGTACTAACCAAAGAACATGGGTTAGAATCTCATAAAGGATTTCATTGCTTTTAAATGTTTCTCTTAAGCATACATTATTTGCATGTGTTTAAATTGTTATTTAATTTTTGGACAAAATATATTTTCCTTTTTTTTTATTATACCTGAATATGCATCCTATTTGTTCAAAGTGAGTGTTACTACAGAAATATATATTCTAGAAGAAAACATCCTGGGTTTGCTGGTGCTAAATTCATAAATTCTGCAGAAGACTAATTAAAAAAAAACAGAACAACAAATAAACAAACATGCGATATGCAAGCTTCATTTTGCCTCCTTTTAATAATGTTCTTTTTATCACATGCTAGATCTTATTTAAAGTTAAATATTTACCTAACTCCTTCTTTGGGGCTGATGTTTTATTAATCATCTTACAGATGATCAATAAAATATTCTATTAAAATTCCAGAAAATATTTGGAATAATGTCATGCTTGCAGTAAATGTCACTGAAGTTCACTGCAGTTCTTTTGGAACAAAGTTGATACAGTCATTAGCAGGGAAACCCAGAAACAGCTTGTACAGCTTTAAAAGTATGCCTGTCTAGACAGCAGATGAATGGAGAAGAAATTCTTCCTGCATTGGCCTTGAGCAAACTCTACACAAAATCACAAGTACTTATATAAGCCTAGAGTGCAGTGACCAGATAGGAGAACTTAAAATCCTTTCTCTAGATTATATTTTATGTAATCATAGCTTGTTATAGATGATCGTGTATCTTCTGTGTGAGATGCTCTGCAGTTGTGTAATGCATGGCTTATGGAAACCCAATGTTCAAAATTTATGCATAGAAAGAAATAACCCTACGGAAGGAGTAATGATAGTATTCTTTCATCTCTCATTGTATGCCATTCTTGGCAGAAAAAATAAGCTGCAGGACAGAGCCATTAATTTGACCTTTGGTGCACTCAGCAGCATTTGTAGTGGTCCTGCAGGCTGACAAGAACTGTGAGCCTTTCCCAGTGAAATCCTTGTACTTGCTTCCCCAGTGTAGACCAAAAGGCTCAGTTCTTTTACAGGGAAGCCTCCCTCTTCCTCTGGGGAATTTCTGACATCCTAAATAGCCTATGAAACATGGTAAACAAAGATACATGAAACTCCCAACACTTGGTTCTGCAGTCCTGCAGTCACTGACAAACAGCAAGTTGGCTGATGGCTTTCACTTCCTAAGGACAAGGAAGCTCTTGCTCAAATATTCCCTCCCTTCTCCCTTCAGTAGTGTGGAGGTAAATATTTACTCAGGTAGATGTTCGCGCTTGCAGTCAAAATATCTCATGAACTGAACTAAGGGCATATATCTGCACACTTAATTCATATATAGTATAGCTTAACCCACAGTGAAAGAGTTCAGATAAATCACATTACTTCACAATTGTTGCAAGCTAAGAACATACAGTGTATGTGAAAGGTAGCTCAGCAGATGCTTGGTAAGCCACAGTAACTTGATTCATTATCAATATCCCGGGAAGCAAGGCCACAAATCGTATAAAGTTGCATAGGTTAAACTCTCAAGAGGTTTTCACAGCTTCCTGGCACAATGTACTCAATATATGACTGTCAACATATTGACACTTGCAAGTTTTAGCTGAACTCTCTTTAAAACAGCTTCAAAAGAGAAATTCTGCTCAAGATTTATGATTATAAATGATAAAGAGGGTACAGCGGATATTGGATACATCAAAGTATGGGGTCAAACCTCAGGAATCAGGCGAGGAATCAGGCAATTAACACCGTGTCTAAGTGTTGGCACAGACTTGATAAAAAGCTCAGGGGAAAGGAAGGAAGGAAGGATAGCAGCTTGAGCAGCTGTTTTTATAGTGTGCCAACATAACCTCAATGGGAAGTAAAAACTGGACAGAGTGGATGGATCTCGTGCTGCTAGTGCAGAACCTGGAAAGGTTCCCCTAAGTCAGCACACACACCGACTCTGGTGCCATTCCAAAAAGTACGGCATATGAGCTGTGAGGATAAGCAATTAAGAATGATGGTAAGGAGCTCAGAGCAGCAGAGATCTCACTGAGCCATCTCTGCCACTCAGCTCTGCCTCAGGAGGATCAAAGACTGAATAGTGACATGCTTTAACTGGAGGAAGCTTAATACAAAGCACACATATATTCAGCCCTGCTAAGTCAGCCTCTCAATCTAAAGACCATGACACAAAAAAAGGCATTTTCAAGCACAGCATGCTTCATGTTTTACTGATGCCTGAGCTTACATCGTTTCCCATTTGCAGAGTTAATACAGAGGTAAAATATATGGAATCTTGTGACCTGAAAAATTAAATAGGGGGGGAGCACACTGAGATGAGCTTGGTGGAGCTGATACTTTCCAGATTGTATCGCAGGGCTAAAGGATTGGTTTCTTTAATTATCCCAGCAGTGACTTAAGCCGCTGACCGCCAAAATTTTCTTTATCCATTCTCAATCGAAAAAATACTAATTTTTCATGTTCACCATGTCAGATACTGTACTTTTTTACACTCAATCTGCTCTATTTTGAGGGATTTTTTCCACATCTCACTGACTGGAAGCCAGAAGAGTAAGCAAAACTTGGTCAGCAAGCAACAATTTCCTGAGGTTTCCATTTAAGTTCTGGACATTTGTTAAATTCATCAAGTCATTCAGAGCAGTCACCCAAAAGTCACTTTAGGGACTAATATTGGCAAAAGGGAAAGTAAGACTTGATTATTTATTAATAAAATAAATAAAATTTCTGATAAATTAATGGTTGCAGCCCTGGCACAAAATGAGAAAGCATTAATATAAAACTTTAGGGAACAGTCAAAGAAAAATCATTAGTTTTGTTTCCTTTCCAAATCAGAAAATATTCATGGTTATTACTTCTCTGTATATAATATATGGAACCTGGCAGTAAATTCAGGATAGTACACTTGGTTAATTTATCATGTTAATTTGAATCCACACAAAAAAATGATTACATGTCCTTTTTATCTATCTTAACAAATAAGATTTCCGTTTTGTAAGGAAGTAAATCTACATACCATTTTTCTCTGAAGTCATTAATGAGTCTCAGACCTTAAAACCAATTGGATTTTCTTCTACCAGACTCCTTTCTTCTCTTGCTAATGTTAATAAAGCTTTTAATTTTATTTTATTTTTCCATTGGCAGGAAAAAAGTGAATAGGAGCTCTCAGTCACAACCTTCTCCCCAAGACTTCTGTATTCCCAACTTCCCCAGAACAGGCAGAGACAAGCTGGCAGTCAGCCTGGAGGAGGAGGAGGTGGGGGTTGACAGTCAGGGCACTCAGGCTCCAACAACTTGCCAGAGAAGTGCATGCCAATTTTACTTTCCCCCTGCAGTGAGGAAATTAGTTGAGTAAAAGCCTTTCAGACAGGCAACAGGCAAACTACTCTTTTTCCATTTGTATTACTGGTATGGGATTTTTGTAGAAATCATCCTTTCTCTTTCCTCCCATCTCACTAATTTAAAAAAAATTATCTTCACCCCAATTTGCACCATCAAAAATACCTACAAAAAGCATGGAAGGAGAAACAGATGGAGGCAGATAGTGTTGGAGAGAAGACTGGAGGCTGAATTGCTTTGTATGGTTAATTGGCTGGTTAATAGCTCATATCACTTCACAGTATTACACAGTAGCTGGAAGATTCCTGTCAAAGTGGAGTTGGTTGAAGGAAGTGCAGCACAGAATTTCAGAGGTCCAGTGGACTTACAGATAAAAAAGGTGCTGAGCACTAAAAATAAAGAATGTTTAGAAGAACAGCCACATTGTGTGGCTGTTGGAGTCCCTGATCTAACCTGATTATTTGCTAAAATATGTAAATTAATGGATTCAGTTAAACTTATATTTATAGTGCATAAATATAGTAAATGCAAAGAGCAGCTTTGAAGACCAGCAAATGGGCTGTAGGAAAGAAAAAAAGCATTCAGCAGCTGTGTGCCTAAATAGTATGGAGGAAGACACTGCATTCTATCTTCTGTAATTGCAAGTTACAGAGCTTCTGGAATTTACAGACCACAATGAACTGCTGAGGTTTTTTCCAAAGCAAGACCCTGAAGAGGTTCTAAATAAAAATTTACAGTTCATCATTACCTTGGAACATGTAATGCAGTTGCATATACTTTGTTTGTCGCAGTGAGACAACATTTTAAGTTCATATTCCTTGAAGAACAGAGTGAGGACTCCGAGCTACTCTGAGTACAAGTATGCAAAATTTTAAGTGTCCTCCCATGCTTCTTCATATGAATAATGACCAGCATATTTCTGTAACTTCCATTATTGACTTTAAAAGGTGATTTTAGATAAAAAGATTGCAAAAAGTTGAAAAAATAGCATGATTTATTTCCAGGGTATTACTGTTACTCATATATGTTATTTAAACCACATTCAGCCCTCCTGGAATCACTTTTCTGGGAATTTTTCAGGTTTTTACATAGGTTATTTTCTTGGAAAATGTGTTACTGATTTTAAATTTATTTTTGGACACTGAAGTGTCCTATAATCAATTGAAAATATAACTAAAATACATTCTGAATTTTCATTTAGGTTTGTCGGAGTTAATTTTATTTTCAGAAAGAAATCCAAAAGAAGCAGAACTCCAAAGCCATGTTTTTACTATTTTTTTCATCACTTTTAAGACAGTCTTGAGATTTTGGAAGGAAAGCTGATACTGAATTCTTGTGGCTGTGATAACAAAATTGTGACTACATTAGGAAAGAGAAAAATTCAAGTACTGTGGTACATTGTTTCGACTGATTGTGGATGAGGGATTTAAAAATGTAGTTCTGGACTTTTTATAGAATTATGTTGGATTTCATGCTAAGTCATAGGCAGGAGGCTCAGATGACAGGAAAGTACCTTTATTTCTACCTACAAAATTATGAGAGGCGACACAGGCCTGGCTGAGGACTGGTCTGATCGGGCACAAACCAGTAAATTGCACCACAAAAAGATCACAGAGGATCCAATGCTTACTGTTTCTTTGCTGTGAAAAATGTGATGGTTATAACTTGGACTAAGGAGAAAATGAGATACAACTTGTGAGTCTGGTATTAGATCACTGATACATCTAGAACACCTTACAGAAAAACATACACTGGACAGACTTTTTGCAAGTGCAGCTATCACTTATCACTAAGCTTTAAGAGCTGTGCCAATGTGCCTCAGTCAATGATCTCCTTGACCAGAAAATATGGAATTACAGGAAATCAAAATTCAGCCCTTAAGCCACATCATGAGATCTTTCTGGGTATTACTTCCTGTTTTCTGTTCAGGTCTGTGATTAATCACTTTCATTGTATTCCTTAACTGGACAAGTGAACTGCTGAAGAGGGAGAAATAAAGAATAACAGAGTGTTGATTTATGGGAAATAATGTTAAAATTTCACCAAATTTTATTAATATCTTTAATTCTCAGAATAAGCAACTCCATCAAGTGTACAGTGCAACCAAGAGGTCAGCTGGGCAGAATTGTATGCTGGTGTTTCAAGGACTATGCCTGATGGGTGGATGGTGCTCAGTAAAAAGAGAGACTGAAAAGTGCTCTTGAGGAAAGAGTAGATCTGTGAACTTCATCACTTCTGGCATCTGAAACCAAAAGACAGTTGCCTATATTTAAAGGTAAATCTGTTGAAAATTTGTGATTTCTAAAAATGAGCGAAGCCCCTCCTAAAGGTGTGACCTTAGTTAAATGGAAGTGGACTTTAGAAGAGGACTTTTTGTTGCCATACATGTGTGTGCCCTAGGACATGAGAAGCAGACCAGGGGCTGATGTAGCAGGTAAAGGATGTCCTGCACTCTCAGCACTCTGGCCAGGTCTTCAATGGCCAGGGGCTACCACAGATCACATTGCAGCTACTGGGTCCTGATTGCAACAGTTTTGGCAAAGGAACACTTATCCATATTTTGTTACATGTCAGACTTAAACAGCAGACGTGTATCTCCCCTACATCTATTTTTTCCATTTCACTCTTGAAATGCATATTCCTCTGATAGAACCAAACTAGAATTTGGAAGAATCATCGGGGAAAGATTATAGGAATGTACTTAAATTATAGTATCAAATTGTAACAACAAATGGAGACTATAAATAAGGCTGTAACACAGGGTATGTGAGCTTATATTAGCAATTGTATGGCCAGCAGGATCAGAGCAGTGATTATCACCCTGTACTCATCACTCATGAGACCACACCTCAAATCCTATGTTCAATTTTGGGTCCCTCACTACAAGATAGACATAGAGGTGCTGAGACATGTCCAAGAAGGGCAATGGAGCTGGTGAAGGGTCTGGAGCAGAAATGAGGAGCAGTTGAGGAAGCAGAAGTTTTTTGGTCTGGAGAAAAGGAGGCTCAGAGGCGGTCTTATCACTCTCTACAACTGCCTGAAAGGAGGGTGTAGCCAGGGGGGAATCAGTCTCTCCTTCCCAGTAACAAGCAACAGGACAAGAGGAAACAGCCTCAAGTTGCGCCAGGAGAGGTTTAGACTGGATATTTAGAAAAAAATCTTTACTGAAATGGTGCCCACATGCTGGAACAGGCTGCCCAGAGAAATGGTGTAATCATCATCCCTGGAGGTATTTAAGAGATGTGTAGACATGGTTTAGTGGTGAACTTGGTAGCACTGGATTAACAGCTGGACTTAATGATTACAAAGGTTTTTTCAACCTAAAGAATTCTATGATTCTATGTAATTTGTGTACAGTTGTTTGGCAAGCAAAGATCTACATGTATCTTTCTTCTCTATCTGAAATTTTTCCTCTTCTGTTTGACTGAGAAATTCACCTGATTTGGAAGCTGTAGCTATAAATCTATAGTATTGGCAGAAGCCTATTCATAAAACTTGGAGATTTCACTGTAAGTTCTGGAGGAAAGTCAATGTTGCAAAGTGAAGTGTAAAATTATTCCTGTCTCAGTGTTATTTTTGAGTCATATATCTCTGCCTTTTATGAACAGCAGGCATATTTGGAAGAATTATGTCTGAGTCATAAATCCCTATTTGCCTGGGACATGACTAATAGGTGTCTTTAACACAGTAAGATGATATTACTGTCTTAGCTTGCAATTTTTTTTTAACCTCTGAAGCACATACAACAGATAAAGTTTAAACAGTACAATGACATTAATCTATGGTCTGTCAGGATGTTGTCACCACCCTCCTTTTCTGGTCCATTGATTCCAGCCAGCAGATGCTATAATTTATATGAATCCCAAAATGTATTATTTCAATATTTAGCAAGCACAATCAGCATGGTTGCTTTCAGAACCTGCTGAGTGTGGTGGTCTGTGGGAGAAAAGGAGTGAATGAGTCGTGGCAGGGAAGGAGGGAGGAGATCACTGTTTGTGCACTCCCTCACGCTGCGTCGGCTGAGCTGTGACCAGGGAAAACAAAAGTCTGTTTAAATGAATAATGTTGCAGATCTTCCTGCTGTAGCTACCAGTGGGGGCCGGTCTGTTTGCAGGCAATTACAATCCCTTTGTGTTTTGAAAAGCTATGAGTCTTGAGTGCAAAAAAACAATCTTCATGAGCTGGTTTCTGTCATCCTCATTGTCATGTAGAAAAGACAGAAAACAACTCTAGCAACACATCTTAATATTAATATTTAATATTTGTGAATATCTCTGCTCGTCTAAAGGCTGTCACACATTGCTTACGAATACCTTCTAAGTTTTACAGAAAAGCTTCTTATTATAGTGGAAACAACACCACCTTCTCTATGTGCCTTTACTAGCTGCCTCCTTGTCATTGCCATTATTAACTGCTATTTATTTATCTGTTGCAAGTCAGACTTGCAGTCCTGCACAGCATTATGTGTGGTTACACTGTTTACCCCAAAGTTATTCCCCTGAAAAGCCAATCGCTTCATAAGTGTGGATATATGCACAATGAGTTACGTGACATGCCCATAAATATTATAGTACATAACAGGAATGAACAATACTTGGTGTTTCTGAACATCCTCAATTGTTCCTGAATGCACTTTACCTGCAATATTAATTTATCTTGGCTGTGCAATGTGAAAATACCATTGAGCAGTTTTTGTGGGCATTTTTTTTTTTGAATACTGAAGTTTGCACTTCAGTATTCCTGATATGTGATATGTCCCTCAAATCATATGTCATTGTATTTTTTCAGTCAATTAGAAGACCTGAATTTCTAGAAGAAAATAACTGTTGAGGAATAATGAATGAGGAATAATATCTAACACATCATTAATATGGAAATTAATCAAAATTTATGCAGAAACTCACAAGCCCTTCAGCAATTATCAGCATTTTTTATAAATAAAATGGGAGCTGTCCAAGTATTTACAAACAAATAACATGCCTTACCACTATTATGGGCCTAACAGATTAGATATATATGCTAAAGCATCAACAAATTATGGTTTACGCTGTTCTATCAGTTCTAATTAATTCTAGATGTTCCTCAAGGGAGACTGTTCAAATGAACTGATTATTAGCAGTGATGAGAGCTGGATGGTGACAAATGCATCCTTTTCTACAGCCTTCAGGAATGTGATAGCATTTGGTTGGACATGAAATAAGGCAGTTTTCTGTGTATTAAATATGACATATAAAAGAGATTTTCTTCTTCTGGTAGAAAAGACCATTATAGGCTTTGTGTATTTATTTCTTCCCACACCCTTTTAGCTAGAAACAGATAGTGCAAGATAATGCTGCAACATCCTAAACCAGAAAGTGACTGACTGTGGTTAGGATTCAGCTCACCAGCACCTACCTCCACATAAAGCATGCTGGTGGTTATTTAGTTTAATACCGGGTAGGAATTTATATTCTTTACATTGGAGGATGACTTTGTGAGCTTTGGGCTCTGCTTGAAGAAGAAATGTCATCTTGAGGTACCAAAAAGTACACATTTAAAACAAACAGCTGAAGTGACAGCAGCTGTTGCCCCCAGGCTGATCAAGCTGAGCACTGAAAAGGATGATTTTATCCCTGTGCTGTGGAGACTGTCACTTTCTGATGCAAACAACTAACATGCAGCATTTCTTCTTATAATTATAGGCAACATGCCACAAATGAAAGAGAAACTGTGCTACTACATCTGCCAGCCCTTGAAGGCTACAAGTGGTGACACTGGCTCCAAAATTTAGACAATTATTTTACTTCCTTTTAATTTAATTTATTAAACTGTTGTAATGGAGGAATAAAAAAAAGAGCAGCTGTGAGAAAACTGCAAGGACAAAGTTGATAATTTTAGCTTTGTCTCCAAAGCAAAAACTTCTGTGTTATTGTGTTTAATTTTAAATGCACATTTAGACACGTTTGGAATGAGGATTTCTATCTTCAGAGATCAAGCTTCCTCAGACACCATTGCTTAATGAGTGGAATTATCAAATGTTCATCCAATCTCTTTGTGATTGAATTTTCTTAATTACTAAAATTTCACACTGCTTTTCTATATCCATAATGTCCTTTGTTCTTAGTGTTCCTTCTCACAGAATTCCGCAGTTTACATATTTTTCAGGTTTTCATAGAGCTTATAACTACTTTATGTCTTGTGTAGTCAGGAATGGGTTTTTGGCTAAAACAAGGAAATAGAATTAATCAGTATTTGAAATATACCTTCTCTGGAAAGCTAATTTCCTATGTTAAGAGAAATTAAACTCCTGGAGTGACTGCAGATGTTGCTTCATGATACTATTAATCAAGGATATTTGTTTAAGACTAAAAATACCTTTTGAATAGACATTACTTGTCAAGTATTTTCATTTTTTATTAAAAAGTTAATTTTATTTCAGGTTATATTTTGTGATCTCATTTCTGAAAATACATTGCCCTCCACTTACCAAAAACTGTTGGACTGTTGCCTCTGTTCAGAACCAAACTGAGTTACAAGCAAACTGTGTTATTGAGTATGTAGATCAGGAACTTCCCCCACTTGAAACCCTCCTTCAGGAAGTTTATTATTATAATTGCATGTGTAATCACAAAGAAAAACAACAAATACGCCTGTGGAAAATTTGTCTTAAATACCATTTTCAGGTTCTTAATAGAAATGTCCTTATAGAGCAGACAAAAGCAATAAATTGTGAAAGGTTTTTGAAGAACCACTGAAATATTCAAAGTGCTTTTTGCAAGTTTGATACAATCTCATTACCATACTACTGAGGTAACAAGAAAAAAGTATTCAAATTCAAATGTTTGAGTTCAAGTGGAGAGAGAGCAAATAACTTTGCCAAGAATTTGAAAAAAATATCTTTTCATTTTGACATATGCTGTGTATACTGTTGGCTCAGTAATGTGTAAGGGAGAGAAAACAGGAAAAATACCCACCTTAGTTGAAGTGTGATTGTGTAAATACTACTGAGTAGGTGAAATATCGTAATCTTGCCAACAGTAGCTCTCTGTTGGCAATATAGATGCTTGTTTTTTTGACAGAAGTTTCAATGGAGCCAACATACTAAAGAAAGTACAAAGCTTTGTGCCTTACACATCATTGAAGATCTTTTCAAGATCATATGGTGGCAATGTAAGAATTGCAAGAGAAATGTAACTTTGATGTCAGATTTTGATTTTTGCTGGCATATGAAATGATCATTTTGGGACCCATAAATATCACAGCAGACCACTAAAGAAGAAAATCTCTGAATTCCTATGGAGTTTTGTCATAGCATTCCTACTAATTTGAAACAATCAGCCGAAATTAACTCTGGAGACAGAGTTAATACCAGAACATACCATCACTATTTATTTTCACAATAGAAGAAATCAAATGCATTGTTTTAGTGAGGATTCAACTCTGAAACAAATTCCTTTGGAGGTTAACAGTCCCGTGTAAGAGTACTCCTCTTCTGAAGAAATTTCAGTGGAATACCTAGAGACATACACTTTACTGAGTTTAAGTTACTACTGTTTTATTCGTTGATGATCAGGCCTGCTAAATCTGCCATTGCTTTCTCTCCATAGGTTTTCTTTACATTCAGTCAAATATTATCAGAACATGTCTGCCTTACATCTCTAGCCAGCACACCAACATGGTATTTCTAAAGTATTTGTGTCATTTCTAGAATAGAAAAGTCCAGTGCCAGAATATTGCCTTTTCTTTTTCTTTCTGAAAAACTAGTATCTTTTCACCTTCCTAAGAAAGTGGCAGTGAATACAGAAGAGATTTAGAGGCTGGGTTAGAAGCTGAGTATTTTTCTGGCAATAGATAATTTTGATAGCTTGAAAAAGTACTGATGTTTACCCAAATAAAAAGTTTCTGAAATTCTCCTTTGTTAGATTTATGTTTAAGTCTTCTGTTTGTATATCCATTTATGCCTTCATCCTACACATTGCAGTGGTGTGGGTGGCTTATTTGTATCCATGATAGCTTCTTTATACTTCCACTTTCGAAAGTTAAAGACATATTTCTACTGAGAGTAATAAAACAAAACCAAAATCTGCTCAAGAGCTACTGCATTTCCTCTGTCTTAGAAATAAAGGGTAGCTGATGGATATATAGTCCCTAGTGAGATTTTACATGGATCTTGGACTAGACTTTTAGCAGAATCCAACCTTCTTCTGCAGAGAAACATAAGTCTTGCTTCTCTAGCTGCTGCTAGCAAGAAGGACATCCTCCATTATCATCAGTGTATTTCTAGATACAAATTTATTTGTCTTTATAGAGAAGGTGTCAGTCATACAAATCTTAGTAGACTTTTGAACTTTATGGTGTTTCTCTCCAGATTCAGTAAAGTGCACAGTGAACTCCCCGAATCAGTACGATTTCACTGATTAACATATATTTTACTAGAAGGATGTAGCTAAGAATTACTGGGAACCACTTTTTCAAAATTTATCTCAGCTGCAAGCTTCATTAAAACACTAAGAATATAATGATATTAGAATTTTATCTCAGACATCTAATTTAATCAGAATTATTTCTTGCTCTATCTTTTCAGCTCTATACAAGTTGTTCTTAATATTTTTCAGTTGCAATGCAATCAAAATCAAAGCTTTCTAAATGAAACAGAACTGATGGATATTCCTGTATTTTAAATGATATTGCTTTCCAGTTATTGTATTTTGGTTTTTTAATTTTTATTTTCTTCGCCCTAGTGGTTTTTTGTTGGTTGGTTTGTTTTTCTTTTTTTGTTTGTTTGGCTTTTTTTTTGTCCTGAAAAGAGTCTCTCTGGTATGTATTTGAATAGGTAAAGGAATTACAAATAAATTATTATCTTTTCCACCCAAGCAAATTTCCACAGTCTATACGCAGCTTCTTAATTACTTGTTAGTTTCAGTTTTTCAGGTATTACTTAGGCAATATTGGCCTAAGTTTTTAGGTATTACCTGGCACTAGCAAATTGATACATTATAGTAGTGTCTGCCTCTATCATCTGGTCACTTGTTCTCATTGCTTGAAGGACATGTCTTGAAGAAAATTAGCGTAAACCAAAAGCGAGCAGAAGTGAACAGATCATATTGAGATAGTCTACCTGTTCGGTTGTGAAAAGAAGGAAAACCAGTTTTTCACATATTTGAAAATCAAATATTCAGTGATATTCTCTGTACAGTAACAACCTTCCCAGAAACAAATATATAAGGTAGCAGTTCCTTGCAAAAAGAAGGATTAACACCTATCAAGATACCGTTCAGCCAGATCTAAGAATATCAAGCCTTACCTTTCTCTCAAGCATGGAGCATTGTCCATAGATAAGGGGGATTACAAAATGAGTTGCACATACTATTTCCTTCATCTTTACAGCATCCATTTTTCCCCACTTCTGGGAGCAGGTACTAGATTTTAAGCCATGTATTTTAATTACTAGAGGTATCATAGGATTATAAAATAATATTTTCTCACCCTTTATTACCTTGTCTGTAAGTTCCTTTAGTTTCTGTCATGATAAAAGAAGTCTGCAATAATTTTATTATAGGTTCGATGTTCTGGACCAAAACAACAAGCCTGCATTTCTTAATAGGTCAAAATTCTCTTTAATGTTTTTTACATAATGCAACAATTTCACATGTCCTTGGAAGTATGTCTATACATAGCATTAGACCTCAGGGAAAAACCTGATGAACTAGTGTGTGTGTGGGCTGTCAATGAAAAAAATAACTGTCTGCTTCACAACTCTGTTTTGATTTTCCTGACTCATCTACTTAAAAACAACATAAGGATGTTTCCTTTGGTCCTCTCTGTGCTTGTGACATAAAAGAAACAAGTGGTTAGGACCCACTCTGTCCCAAGCAGAGACAACTGCTCTTCAAAGCAGTGGTATTATGTGTTGTCTGCTCAAAGTTATTTTGAAATTGCAGTGTTGGAAAAAATGACAAATATTTCAAGATTTTTACCTAAATCTTAGACCACTATTTCAGTATTCTCCTGGGAAAGCAAATTGTTCAAGAATACTGTTAATTAAAAAATGGAATGAGAAAATTAACCGTTTTCTAATGTTTGAGACCGATATCAATCAGCTTGCTTCTTTTGTTTCTGTAGTGTGAGTGGAAAAAGGCAGAGCCAGGGAGAGGACAGTATGCAGCATTTCAGCAACAAAAACCAAAATCCCAGGTGTTTCTTTGATTTCTTAGTTATATGTGAAATTAAGAACGTATGTACTAGTTTCTTATGTGTTTCTTCTCTGTAGCTATTAATAGACCTTGCAATAATCTCGCACAGACAGCTGTATTTTTATGCTGCAACATGCACTTGGACCATGTCTGTATAAGCCACTGGCTGAATTTTTGTTCCATCTTCTTTTTAGTGCTTTTTCTGCTAATGCACTTGGAAGCTAGAGTGAGCAGTCAGTGTAAATACACCAAATTTGTGTGAACAGTACTGAAAGTTTGTTGAAACAAATTCTGTAAAGCATTTTAAAAATGTAAACATAAAAGTTTAGAGATAGTAATTTCTACATGCCATGATGCTATAAGATGCAATTTAAAATTGAAAAAATAAACAATTGTTTCCACTCATATTTTCAGTAATATTAATTTGGTTCTGTTCTAAGCCTGATAAATGTTCATTATTTATTTTTGGCAGGGACTGTGAAGGATCACTTGTGCTTTTATTTCCAACCTGCTACTTTTTTTCATCTAGTAGTAGTGGCCTGTTTTCAGCAAGATGGATGGATGCACTGGCCTATGTACATCAGCAGTAACCAAGGTACAGAATCAAAGAAATAACTCCCAACTAATAGATGTCTGTGAGCTGCAAACATATGTTCTGTGAACATAGGGGTTGGAGGTCCCCTTGATGCTTCTCAGGCATCTTTGTGGAGAATACTGGATGAAATACTACTGTGCTATATACTGTATTCACTTATCCAGTGGCTGATAAATCTTGCCACCTCCAAAAGCCTTAGGAGAAGAGGGTAATGAATTTCAGGGTGATGTAGAGGTAAACACTAAAAACAAAAGGAAAGGCTCAGTCTGCTGTTAGAGCACAAACTGGATGTGAATAGACTAGAGGAAGTAGGAACTCATTGAATTGCTGTCCCTCAAAGAGAATGCCAAAATACCCTCTAAGTATTTTTACTCTCTATAAGCTCTAAGGGAACTCTTCCCCCCTGTGTATGTATGCTCAGGCTCAATGGATTTTCCCTAACCTGAATTCCAGGAAAAAAACTCCAACTGGTTGGTAATTATGTGGCACTTTTCAGTGCCCCGGTACCTAGTGCTTCACTATGAAACATAGCCAATCTTCTCCCAGAACAGTTTCTATCTAAATGAAAGCATCTGCATTCACATTTCACACGTTAGCGTAGCAAAAAGCATAAATGAGGGAACTTGTTAAAAGTTGCAAGAAACTTGTAAAAACAGTGTGTTGATTTTTGAGGTCAGAATAATAATTGCATCCAGTTTCATCAGTAGATCTTAAAACACTTTAAATAGGTACATGTAAAATTCATGCTGCTCTTTTTTGGAGGACTTGCAAACAAGTACGTGCTATGACTTTTCTAAGGTCTGCCATGCTGTTCCAGTTCAGTGATTTAACACTCATCTAGTCTTTGTTTATAGAAAGTATTCCCTCCATTTATATTTTTCTTTATTACTTCCTTGTAAAAATAGTGCTACTACTGCTATGAAAACTAATTTTAGATCCACACATATGAAATTGTTATTCAAGTGTAACATATGTGATGCAAACACTTGATGGAGATGAGTACATAGAACACAGTTGCAATGTTACCCGGACAGAAATGTTATTTTAAGAAGTATAAAGAACTGCTACTTATTTGGAAACTTATGTAAGTGTATTGTGATTCTGGAGAGAATCTTTGCCTCGATGTATCATCTATATAAGTATATAAAATGACTACAGACTTTTAATAGTTGCCTTAGAAATTAAAATAACAGCAACAAAATGTAACATTGTTTTAAAGATAATGTCTTGTGCTTAGAGAAAGTGTTGTATTGGGATTTAAGAGTTTCTGAGTTGCAGGAAAATAAATTTACCTCTCAGTGAAATAAATTCACTGTCTTGTTAGAGATGCAGTAAAATAAGAAATGACTAAAAATGGATTACATTAATATGTATGTATTTATAATTGCACTCCTGTGAAAAAGCTTGCAAGAATCTAAGGTTAGTGATAACAATTTATGGAGATGTACTTATCCCCAGAAGAAAACAGTGATAACTTGCTAGAACACAACATTTTCAACAGTACTATCAAAATATATAATGTAGAAAACTTACCACTTAGGAAATGTAAGTCAATACACTACATTATTTAAAAGCAAAGTTTGTACTGAAATTAAAAAAAAAACCAACCTGTTTTATGAACTACTGTCTGTGTACATTAGGGCTGATTTCCATTCTGTGGTAACCACATATAGTTCCCATCTGTGTTACTGACATAACTGTATTTCGTAATAACTGCTGTGGCCTTTGCTGTCCCTCTCATGTTGATAATCCGTTTGGTGCTCATGATGCTAATTAAGGTCACACACAGCTAGGTTTAGTTTGCATCAATTTGACATATTTCATAACTGTATGAGTTAGGTATATGATTCTATTTGACTTATTGCTTTTGTGAATGCATCAAAACATGACTGTTTCACTGGGAAGTGAGATGAGTAATAATTTGTCTGTGTTCGCATTGGTGGTGGAGGGCAAAGCTAGCTGAAATAGTAGGCAGGCCTTAAATGGGGATAAGCCACAGAAGAAGGATGCAAGAAGATTGTCCTGATGCTTTGTTCCATGTTTTCAGCAGTAGACCAGGCAAAGTGTGACTCAGTGCTGGAACCACCAGGAAAGAAAACTATTCAGCTGGTGAAATCTGCTCTCCCATTTTAAGCAGTCATTATGTCTAAGATACAGGAGTAAAAAAATCAACAAATCCATAGAACACATTCTAAGAAACAGTACTAATTGTAAAGTTGAAAAAAACCAGGTAAATAAACATTTTATATTAAAATGTTTGCAAGTTAAATGTGGAACAGGTTAGGTTTTGTGTCTAAAGGTGTATCTTCCAAAGGGTAGATGGATAAAAAGCACTACAATTTACAGACATATAGACATTGTGGAAAGTAGGCAGTTGGATGAGACAAAGATAGTGGCATAGACATTGACAAACTGAAATCTTTGTGGAAGAATGTAATAAGAAGTACATTAAGTTCAAAATGCCTCATGCAAACACTATTGCATCCTGTTTTTTCTCTCATTTCCTGTGTTCATGATGACAATTAAACAGTCAGTCATGCCTGCACTGTTCAGTTCATAGTGTGCTGTTGCACTAATTGCATCTGAGAGTTCTCTCTCATGTTTTGTTTAAAGTGCAAGTTCTTTAGAGAAGGGACTGATTATTTGGATAACAGCATGACAAAGAGAAGAATGACATTGACCCTGCATAAAGACAGTGCTCAAATTTGAAGGCATTACCTTTCTAATAATCCTCAGGATGTGCCTTCCCAGCACAGAGCACAGCAGCCCTATTGTATCCAGTATTAGTCATTTAATTTTAGGAAACAGGAAATCTGTTGAATAGAGAAGAGAGCAGAGTAAAAAGATTGATCAGAATCTAGGAAGCAAAAAGTCCTGTGAAGGGAGATGGAAGGAATGGGGATTGTTAGAGATGATATATCTGTATTTCATATCTGCATGATATGAAATATCTGAGCAAAAAGGAAGAGAATAATACACATTATGCTAAACCAGAGTATATGTAGAGCAAAGCCCAGAGGACTTAAATTTCAACCAGGCAGTTTCATGTTAAGCACCTGGGAAATCTTTCACTTGTAAATGCAGCTAAAATGTGGAAGAGGCTAGTTGAGAGACTGTGAATTCTCTGTCCTCAGAGGTTTCTAGGGACTGATTAGACATCATCTGGAAATGGCACCTGTCATTTCTGACTCTGCTTGTGACCTTAGGGATGGATTTCAAATACTGTACAGCTCCACATAGGATAATGCTGGATCTCTGGTTGGTTTCTCTAGGTGGCACTATAACTAACTGTAGTAATAACTACAGTAAAAACTGAAGACTGATGGATACATGGATAACAAGGTGGGAAATCACTTCAGAGGCAGGTTACCACTTTATTAATGTAATATACTGGTGTAAGTTTAGGGAGGTCTAACTGCAGAAGTTTCAGAAATTTTAGAAGTTCCTAGTAAGTGTACCTATAAAATTAAGCTTTGTCTTTGAATCTTGACTAGAATAATTTTGCCCAACAAAAGGAAACTCTCAGACAAAGACTACTTGCCTGATGCTACATATACATGCAAATATTTATCAATTAAACAAGTTCACAAGTGAAATCTCAGATCCCTTTTACCTATGTTGTGCAGCATGTGAGCTTTTAATCCTAGCTTTACATGTGTAGATGAGTGAATTCTCCACACAAGTGGCTAAACCTTGAATTCTACCATGCACAAGTCAGGTGAATAAGTAGCTGCATAAATAAATTCAGTTATCCTTATAAATGTGTTTCCATAATGCTGCAAGGCTAAAAATCTCGGACTTTATTTTGGCAGGCATGGGAAATCTTTCTTTTAGACTCTCTCAAGGGTATTTGTCCAGCCTACATTTTCTTAACAGAAATCTTTGAAGGATCCTAGGAAGTCTCTGAGCATGTAGCAAGAGAAAGAAGAAACTTCAGTTATCTGGACCAATATTAGAAGACTTTGTAGGTATACAGGGACAAAATTCAATCATGGTTACTTCTACTGGCATGCAAGGACTTTTACAAATTCTAGTTCCTCTGGATGCATTTTCTTCCATGCTACATACATTTTCAACTTTAATGAGTATTCTCTCATAAATAAGTAGCCCTATCTCCCCTTTAGAGTGACACTAAGAAATGAGCTATTCATGCTTCAGTGTTTTCTAAAAAAACATTTTTAAAAACAAATGGAATTTTAAAACACACACATACTTCTTTATGACAGATAGCAAAATTGGAGGCTAAAATTAGCAATTTAACTCTGTGGCTTTGAAAAGATTCATATACTCTTTGTAAATTATACTGGTCTGTTTTCTAGGGTTTGTTTTGAACTTTCAATTGTCAAACTTTAAACCAAACGGTAAAGCTGAAAAAGAGATAATTTAAAGTAGGCTTTTAAGTGTTGCAGTCGTTTTACAGCTAGTATGAGCTTTATTATTGGTGTACTCCATTATAAGGGAATAATTAGACTGAATGAACTTTTTACAGCCACATCTATGTTATCATTTAAGGAAGTGCAATAACAACGTCTTCCTTGTCATCAGTTAATGGGCTTGACAAAGATGAAAATTATACTTGCTGATGATCTCCTAGATTTAAAATATGGAATATTCTCAACTCTTCTCCAGTCACTACACATCTAAATGGCCATCATTGGAGGACCCTTTCATGGCTTATTCACATGATGGACAAAAGAGAAGTTATTTAATTTGTTAAGTCCCTAGGAATTATTTCAATGTCATGAAACTCACAGCTTTCCCACAATAAAGATAGGACTCCACTAGTTGTCTTTCTGAAGAACACTGTAAAAGGAGTACCTAGGGGCTTTGATTATCTATATGAACAGCTCTTAGTGCATGAGTTCTTTCCTGGTTAACTACCATCATTTCCACATACAACACAGTAAATGACTGTTTTGTGGAAGCTGGACTTTTGAGGAATAGCTTGTGTATTAGTTTTGAGCACACATCATACCTCTAAAGGATGAGAGAGAGCTACAGGACAGGACTGCTGCAGGACTACTATCCTACTATCTATATTAGAATCTTTCATCTTGATGGTCTTGGTGTTCACAAGGAGGAGAAGGTTTTGATTTGGTCATGCTCCTTTATCTACATGGTGGCTCCCAAGCTATTAACTCTGAGAGAAGAAATGCCCTTTTTTCATGTTGTCTAGGGTATGGAAAATCACGAAATGAAAAGTAGACAGAGGAGTCCTGCAATTTTATTTGGATAAAGGGAGAGAGTCCACAGGGGTACGTGCCAATAGGATTTTCTCTCTCAAGGTTTCAAAGGATGCATCCTCCTTTTATCATAAACTTCTGGATGCATGTTGCCCTCTTTCTTTCCCTTTGGCTGAGGTACAGAGAAGGTACAGCCTTCCCAAACTGCCTACCACACATCCCCCTTTGAACCTGTCATTTTACCCCAAAGTTCAGAAGTTCAGCCTTGTGCAGATCCACTTGTTTGTTTCAGGAGTGAAGCTGTCTGGGCTCTGTGACAAACCTGCTGCCCAAAGTTAGTAGAGACATTAAGACCCATTTCAAAGAGGTTCACACTCATGCCTTTACCCTTTGAATTGTTTGTAAAGACATTAGCATGCATCTTCCCTGTCACTAGGAATTTGGTTTCAGCAAGTATCACAGCTACATGCAGTTTGATTTCAATTGTAAAATAGTGTGTGGCATGGGCAAAGATAGAAAAATCTTAATTTGTCATAGCTCAGCCTAACATCTGTGGTTTTATGACTTTCTGGCTTGCTGGAAAGCCCACCAGTCTCCTGCAACTGGACAGCAGTATGAGGTCTTTTCCACAATAGAGCCAGTTGTGCATATATGTGTGTGCATATATAGATGCACAATATGATCAGTTTGGCAATGTCTCTTGTGCTTCTGAACTTTATGATGTTGGTATGCCTCAGATATACTGCATACTTTTTATTTCTTGCAGCACATATTCTGCCTACCTACTACTCTCTGCAGAATGTTCTCTGATTTATCTGAGAAGCACACATGAGCAGACTGATAAAGACTTTTTAAGGCTCTTCCAATAATAAACTATGGATCAGGTGTATTCTTCTTTTGCAGGTACCATGCTGTGAACTGGCATTACATTGGGAAAACAATTCCCTGAGAGTCAGGGAGCTTGAAGCTGCCATGCAGCCACTAACAGAACAGCTCAGCACACCCTACCCTCTTCCACAAATTAGTTTTGAGAAGAGGGCTGCTGAAACTGAGCCAAAAGGTCATAAAAATTATCCTAACATGCTGAAAATGGCATATGAGCCAGAAGCCAAACCATCCTGAGCTATGTCTTTGTAATGCAGAAAGTGGTCCTTATTTTGACTGAGAGGAAGGCCTTACCTCATAGGTGATAGCTGCTTTGTGTTTCCCCAAGTAGTTAGGCCTGTTTCCTGTTTGACTAAAATTAACGTAGTTGCTGCCTGCCACATTAAAATCCATGCATGTATCTGTAATTTATTGGCCTGTCTCCGTCAAATGAATATTATGTTATTTATAGCACTGCACTTTTTTCAACTAAATTGAGGGAAACCCACATGTGTTTTTACTAGGCAGGCTATCTGATTTGCAAGTACAAACTTCAGAACACTGAAATGCGATGAAGATTGTCTTATCTATGCAGAAAGAGAAGTGTTAATGTTACATGACTGACTTACCTCTGTGTAATTTAGCCAGATTTGTTGTGTTGAACATTTTAGTCCTTTTAAAAGGACCCAGCTTTAAAACATCCAGGTGGGGATAGTTTGGACAGTCTGAGCTTTTCTTAATGCAAAAATAAAAAATTAGATTATTCGCAGCTTCAAGCAAGGGGTTAAAACTACTTTTCACAACTCACAAAATTTCAAATGCAGACGGTGTATTTTTGTGGGAGGGGGTTACCGAGAGGGAATCCTCAATACCAATTGGCTGCTCTCTATCAGCTGCAGCTGAGCTCAGGCTGCTGCTGAAGTGCAGTATTGATCTGAAGGGTAAATGTGTAGGGAGCCTCAGAGAGCGATTCAGTCGTGTCTGAGAAGGGAACCAACCTCTTCCAGTAAGAAAGTGGTTTCTACCTGCCTCTGCTGCCCGCGAGAGCCTTTGCGAACGGAGGGGAACCCGAGGAAGGGCAGTTTGTTGCTACAGCGATTGAGCGAGCGAGGTGCTGCCGCTGTGCTCGCTGCTGCTGCTCCGGCTGCTGCTGCTGCTGCAGCTCCATGTAGCAGGTAAGGCGTCTTTTCCTGGGCAGGGGGAGGCGGAGAGACCGGGATGGCACCGCGCTGGCCGGGGCTGTGGTGTAGGGGCCCCGGGCCAGGGCTCCAAGGGACGCTCCCTCCGCGGAGGAGCCGCAGCGACACGGGCGAGCAGCCCGACCGTGAGGGCTTGGCAGCCTCTATTCCTTGCTCATCCCGGTCTGGAATCGCAAAACTTCAATAAGTTCCGAACAAAGTATGCGAGCCCGCAGTGCCTAAAGGGAGAGGGAGCAGCGGAGGGGGTGGAATGAGCTGCACCTTCCCCTGGCCGCTGTCCAGCCCTCCATCAGCCGGGCAGTGGCTCCGGGAGACGCAGGTACCTGGGTGCCACAGAGGTGTGGGTGCAGCCACTTCGGCTCTGCTGGCTGCTGAGATCAGGGCTAGTAGAAGGGAAAACACAGCCTGCCAAAACGGGCACTCAGTTAAAAGGGAAAATTGCTAAGAGATGGTGTGAAACTCGTGGGACTGGAAATATATTTGCCCTTTTTTATGTCCCTTTTTATAAAAAAATATTTTTTTAAGCACTCAGTGCTCTGTGTGTGTGTGAATATGGGGGGGGGGGGGGTGGAGAGGATTTCTGCAGCACTGAGGTTTAAAGTAATAAGGTTCAATTAAAGGAAAGAAGATAAGGAATTTGAATTCGACTTGAAACAACTTTGAAAACACCTGAGCAGCCTCCTCCCTTAAAGCAAACAAACAAAAAAAAAAGGCACTGCAGAAAAATTTTATGGTGAGAAATAAAATTTAGCACTGACACAACATTTTCAAATGTGATCCATGATTTATCATTATAAGGTTTCAAGCTGATCTTCTACGAATTAGTCATGTGATGAACAGTATGACATACATAATCTTTATCCAAAGGTTTTAATAGTGGGTTTTACTCTGGATTACAAATCATGCTGCAAGTGTGCCTAAGACAGTGATGTGTGAGGGTAGCTATCTTGAATATTTCACATAATTTTTGATGTGAATGGCTATGTGGCTTGGGTATTTGAATTCTTAATATTCAGTCTAGAGTAAGGAGGATGTTTCTTGCCTTTTAAATACTCATTTCACAGCATGCTATGGTGTGGTGGTGATGATGGACTTTGTGTAAATTTCTGTGTTTATTGAGTGATGGTTAACTGTTTTTTTTTTCTGTATCTGCAAATATCTCTACGGGGCTAAATAGGATGCTGAGTAGCATCAATGAATTGTTAAGATTACTGGCATTTCTTTTTCTATTTTCAAATTCAAATAGAAATAGCAAAAACTGAACAATTCAGGAATACTAAGTAGGTCTTCTTATAATGCACCTTTTGCTGTGTATGTGATTGCATTTCAGATCAAAATAAATCAGTATTAAAATATTTCCATGAAACCATGCTTTTGGGAAATTAACAAATTTGTCAGGACGTCTTTGTATTTCAGTCTTCTGAACATGTTAAACCTTTCATTGATCACAGTGTGTTTTCAAGAGATTTCAAGGCTTCTTAAAAAATATTTTCCCAGATCTGAAAGCCAGATGGTTACATTGCAGAAGTCATAAGCAGTTAATTGCTAAACTGATTTGAGTGCTCCAGAACATATCAGCATGCAGACCAAAAGGCTTCCAATGCAACTGATCAAACTAGTTACCTGATGTTGCTCTTTTTAGAGGTTGGGATCCCTGTGAGAGACAGTAGGGGGAACAGATTCTCCTTTGGGGAAGCAATAAACAAAATACTTTGTTTTGAAAATACTGTTCTAAAAGCTAATATGTTTTGTCTTTCTTGCATCTATCACATGGATGGCATTCATCCTCAAGTTTGCTTTATTTCCACTAATTTGTGCCTGTCCCACCCCCCTCCCTCCCAGCTGTTCTGAGTGTCAGGTCTATGGTATTTGTTTATCCACTGTGCTGGAGGGATCTCCCACAATTTCTATTCATAATCCATAGACAGAATTCCCTCAAAGTTTTCAATACTTTGTAATTTTTTCTTCCAAATATATAAGAAGAAATAATATTTCAGTTGCAATGCAATAGAGGATAGATAACAGAATAACAAATATAAATGCTCCAGTTGTCTCACTATATGCAGTTTCTCATTTTGTACCCTTCAGCTGGAGTTTTGTTCTTCTGAAGAAAAACATGACTTGTAATCACTATTCAGAAGGAAAGCAAATGCTTATTTTGCTTTCTTTTAACCTTAAATTACCCTTAGTTCAATAGTAGTGCTTGAGATGATTTAAAAATTTTATAGGTCAGCAAATTCCTAAATTCCTTTGGCTTAAGTGAGTTTTAGACTGACAGCTTTTTCAGTATCCAAATTATTTTAAATACTTTTATATAAGAGAATGTTTTAGAAATCATTGACACTTATGTAATAGGAAAATGTCATGATGTTTTTGTCTTTATCTGGATGCTACCACACTGTCTTAAAGGTGGGATTATAAATTTTTCATAAAAGGTTGAAAAGTTGTGCTTAAGTAAGTATTTAAACAGTTATCACAGAATTAGAGAAGGGAGTAACTCACATGTAACTGTGCTAAGGATCATTATCAAATTTTTCAAATATTCTTATAATCACCCACAGCTCAAGTAAATTGCCTTTAATATGCTCAGAGGATCTGGTAGTCCTACATTAACTTTTCTTAACTATTCTGGTGTGCACATGCAATGGGAAGTCTTACAGTAAAACAGAGCAGATAAAGTCAGGGTTGAGCATTGTGCTGTCTTCATGCAATGAAGCACAGAGGCTTGGGGGTGGGCACGCAGCCTGATGCTGGCTGTTTGAGACACAGCCCCTGAAGTGCACAAAAACACCTTCTCATTGGTGGGCGGCAGGGCTCTCCTTACCGTGAGCCCGGCTGTAACACTGGCAAAAGACTCATCATTTCCTGTGCCATGACTGAGTCTTAAATTATAACAACATAGATTATTTGGAGCACTGTTTTCTCATTAGGCATAACATTGTAAATACCAACTACTTGAGAAAGGATATAAAGGGAATTTCTGCACATACATTTCTTCTTGACAGTGTCTGCCCAGAGGGATCTCATATCTTTTGCTCTGAAATGTATTGCTTTTACTTATCCTTATGCTTTTAAAGATTATGAGACAGTGCATGCGCTGATTACATCTCTATTCCTCATTTTCTAGCTATAATAAAATCATCTGAAACAACAAAGAAAAAGAATATATTTAAAGTTTGGATATATTTACTTAAAAACTTTATTTTTGTCGTATATTCTGCTTCTGATTCCAACAACATACACAGATTTTTATATAAAAATATTCAAAGTTTACTAAAACCTTTGCCTCTATTGCTTATACTTCATTATTTATTATTATTATTAATACCTACACTATTATTTAAAAGTGTAAGTATTGTACTGGGTACTGCATGAAGTCATTTTGCGATGACACTTTGCATTTTTATTAAGTTACGGCAGCTGTCCAATTCACAGTCATAAGGCTTTGAAAAATGATCATGTGTACGTATTGGTGTTGAGCATCTTTCCTTCTTTTAGGAATATCAAACTGTTTTCAGAATATTTTTCATAATATTGACAAACAGTGATATATGTGTGTGTGTGTGTACGTACTGAACTATATACATGTCCAGAGAAGGGCAACAGAGCTGGTGAAGGATCTGCAGCATAAGTTTTATGAGGAGCAGCTGAGGGAGCAGAGGTGGTTTAGTCTGGAGAAAAGGAGTCTCAGGGGAGACCTTATCACTCTCTACAACTGCCTGAAAGGAGGTTGTAGCCAGGTGGGGTTGGTCTCTTCTCCCAGTCAACAAGAGACGGAACAGAAAAAACAGTCTCTAGCTGCACCAGAGGAGATTTAGATTGGATATTAGGGGAAGTTTCTTCACTGAAAGCATGGTCAGACAGGCTGCCCAAGGAAGTGGTGGAATGCTCATCCCTGGATGAGTTCAAAAGGTAGGTGGATGTGCCACATTCCGACATGTTTGGTGGTGAACATGGCAGGACTGCGTTAGTGGTTGGACTCAAAGACTTTATACTTCTCTTCCAACTTTCACAATTCTGTGAGAAACTATAAATACAAAGTCAAATATAAGCAAATTGATGACAGTTCTGCTGGAGTTATTCAACACTTTTTGAAAGGCTAGAAAAGATACATTGTTTTAAACAATAAAATAAACTGATTTCTTTTTTCAAGTATGTTGCTGAGTGGAATAGCCATATTTTAATCTTATTTCCACATTGTCAATAATTTCTGAGAGCTTATGTATTTGAACCTGTGTATTAAAGACTCTTACTAAAAAAACAGAGGAGGGAAACACAGAGCAAGAGAAAAAATTAAAGCTGATGCCATAGGGACTTTGATTTTTCTTAATTTAACCATGGCTTTCTAATCATGTCTTAAGAAACTCTAATACCTCTGCATTTGTCTGCTCCCCTTCAAATCACATGTGCTTACCTACAGTCTCAGTATCTTTGTTGGTTTCCAGGCTATTCATTTGCAAAGCACTTTGAGGTGTCTTGAATGTGAAAATTGTTATGAAGCCAAGTACTGTTCTGCTTTTAAGTGACTCATAAAAATGCCTCCACTTAAAGCATTTTTATGTATACATCAGTTTGGGTGTGCTTATATATACCCTTTAAATGAAGTAATTTTTATAAGACACTTTCAAATGCGAACATGATTTGAGTTTGTATAGCACATTGAGTTGAAGGTATTGCAAAGAAATGAATTATGGTTCAGGGTGGCAACACACTTAACAGATAAATGCTACTAAGGAGGTATGTTATGTTTTATAACTGCATTATGAAAAATATCGTGTGATCTTTGCTTTTTCTTAGGCAGTTGCCTGTTCACTAAAGGACTATGTCTATAATGTCAATTATGAGAGATGGCACCTCTTTGCTCAGCTCTGGATTTCACTTTTAGAAAAGTCTTTGTGGAGGAGGTCTAGGGTGTGCTGTGGTACATTGGTTACTCTCAGTGTATTCACTGCTACTGGCTTGTATTAAGGAGCTGTATGATACTTGTGATTGTGCCATAGTAGTGGAAACAAAGCTGGGGTTTGTTTACACATATGTGTTATTTTGTGTTGTGATACTATCAGATTTCCCAGAGTAAACGTGACAGAGTGCTTACTTCTTAAGGCAAAAATTAGAGTAAAAGGGTACGGATTCAGTCATCCCTCATTAATACAAGTAGCTCAGAGATCTAAACTTCAGAAAGATGGTTAAGTCTGCCTCCTTTTACAGTGCCACCTAAGAGTCTGCCTCATATTAAGAGATAATTCTCATATATGTCAGTATGGTTCTAAGAAGCTGTCTGTTTCCCTGATACATAGTGCAAGATATTAATCATCTCTCATCACTGAAAAACTTATATTGCTATTGAATAAAACAGGGCTAAGATGTACAATCTTGGCCTCTTTGTTTATAAGACCCTCTTTCCTAATTTCATTGTTTGTTATTGGTTTATCTTGGCTGATTTGTTTTCTTCTGTTTGGTGAAATCAGTTGTGAGGGACTCTGAAACTGCTACTTTGCTAAACACCAGAAAGGGATTACATTTCCCTGACAGATCAAGTGAACTTTGTTGCAGCTTGTTATAACTACCTCTTTTTTGAAATCTTGTGACGAATATTTTGCTTTTTCTTTTCCTTTGTGTTTTTTCTCTGCTTTGTCTCAGTGCATACATTCTTAATATCTACTATAAAATTTATTCATATACTGAATTTTGAGATGCCCTAACCACTGCTTCAATGTAGACACGCCTGTTGCACTTACTGTCTTTTCATTCCCACTGTCAGTTACCAAATGACAGAATTTTTTTCCCAAACATCTGTCCTCTAGTAGCAGAGTCAGAGGTGGTAGACTGTGCAATGCCTTCACTTGCAGAAGCAGTCTCTTTTTTCAGTTCTGTTCTGTACATTGTGTCTTTCTTATAAACCACTGAAAACTTTGACAACAGCATGAAAATGAGACTTGTGTGGAATTAGAGATGAACTTTGAAAATTACTTCAGCCACAGGAAAACAAAATAACAAAATGGGTCTCATGAATAATGTGTTAATGACCTGATGGATCGAACTGCATAATAAAAACTAATGATGGTAGATAGGGAAATAATACCAAGGTAGAAGAGGAGAAATAAAACCTATCTAAAGTGAAATAAAAGCTCTTTGCTTCAACTTTCCTGTCATTGAGGAAAATAGCCCTAGTTCTGGTCTTTGTCAGAGAAATAAAGCTGCATGATTCACTGAAGAGACAGTTCAATGAACAAGCGTGTCAGGCTTGATTCATCTGAATCTTTCATGTTGTATTCCAGTAGTAATTATTTATTCCTGTAGAAATTTGCTCTGAAGCTAATTTTTTGGCTAGATTGTTTCTTTAGCCTCTTTAGGAGCACAGGACAGGAATAAATCTGGCTTAACCTTGGCTGGAGACTCCCTCAGCCACAAACCTGGTACTGTTCTGTGACTGGCAAATAGCTGGCCTTTGGCCAGACAGAGAGTATGGCCACCATGTTGCTGCAGCGTTTATTACATACCTGCTGGTAGGGCTTCTTTTGGGAGCTGCTGTTAACATGATTTAGGAAAGTCCTGAAACTGAAACCTATGCTCTTTAATATCTTTATCAATGACATAAAGAGTGAAATCAAGAGCACCATTCACAAGTGTGCAGATGTCCCCAAGCAGAGTGAGTGGAGTGATTGACCCTGAAGAACAGGATGCCATCCAGGCATGCTCAAGAAGTGGATCCATGAGAACCTCATGTGGTTCAACAAGTCCAAGTGCAAGGTGTTACACCAGGGTCAGCGCAGTCCCAAACATGAGTACAGACTGGGAGCTGAACTCATTGAAGCAGTCCAGTGAGAAGGACTTGGGCTATTGGTAGGTGAAAAGCTCAGCAGCAATGTGTGCTTGCAGCCCAGATAGCCAAATGTATTGTGGGCTGCATCAAAAAGAAGTGTGGCCAGCAGGTTGAAAGAGGTGATTGTCCCTCTCTGCTCTGCTCTTGTGAGACCCCATTTTGAGTACTGTGTCCAGCTCTGGAGTCCTCAGCACAGAAAACATGTAGACCTGTTGGAGTGGGTCCAGAGGAGGGCCACCAAGATGATCAGAGGGCTGGAGCATCTCCTATGAAGATAGGCTGAGAGTTGGGGTTGCTCAGCCAGGAGAAGAGAAGGCTCCATGTAGACCTTTTGCAGCTTTTCAGTACTTAAAGGGGGTTTACAAAAAAAGGGAGAGTGACTGTCTTTATGGGCAAGTAATAATAGGGAAAGGGAGAATGTTTTTGAACTAAAAGAAGAAAGATTTCGATTATATGTTGGGAAGAAATTCTTTACTTTTGAGAATGGTGAGACACCGGCACAGGTTGTCCAGGGAGGCTGTGGGTGCCCCATCCTTCAAAGTGCTTCAGGCCAGGTTGGATGGGGCTTTGAGCAATCTGATCTAATGGGTGACATCTCTGCCCATTGCAGGGGTTTTGGATCTAGATAATTTTTAAAGTTCCTTCCAATCTTAACCACTCTATGTTTCTATGAGATATTGGTATTCATTCTCTATTTCTTCTGATAGAGCAGTATCTCAGTGATGGGAGCAAAGACTAATTCTATCTATTTATAAACAAATACCAGTATTAAAAATTAAATAAATAAATAGATAGATAAAAAGTTTTGCTATCTCATCCATATAAGCCAGAAGATAAGAATGAACTTTTCAGGACAATGTAACTGTTATTTCAACACTGTGCAACTCAAAAGAAAATTAATTATGTGTCAGTGTCATTTGTTCGGCTATGACAGAGAATTGATCAAAGAATAGGTTGCAGCTTTTTTTTTTTTGTCCTGTATTCCTAACTCTTGTTGTAAGAAGTTGTGTTGATTTCTATGCATTTTTCCCTAATATAGAGGTTGCCCTTTTACACTGAGAGAATGCATTTTTATTCAGTTACTAGGTCAAACAGAAATAAAGAAGAACTCATCAGTGGCCCGCATACGATCCTAATACTTTAAGGGTAAAAATCTTCTACCTATAAAAGTTGACATGCTATTTAAATTTTAGAGACAATCATAGATATCATCAAGGAGGTTCCAGAAATACAAGTGTAAGTCAGACTTTAAAGTCAGAGGAGGGTCTGATACAGTAGCTTACTCAAGCGTCTAACAATCTGCAAAGGCTGTGTGTGGTTCTTGGGGACCTCGTTATTATGCACAGGAAAGACATTTCACTGGATTTTTTTTTCCCACAGCTGTGGAGTGAACTGAGTTGTTTAAACATGAATATGAATGTCCTTCTTGATGCTGCAACTGGAGAAAAAAAATTGCATACCCTTATACTCGGCTCTTGTCAGTAAAAGCAATATGGCCCAGTGAATTTCAGTCTAGCAGGGGAAAGTGTCAGAGGATCTTGAGGAGGTATGCAGGTAATGACTATATAATTTGAGACTATCAAAAGAAAAGTAGTCCCAACAAAAAATTTAGCAAAATAACAGTGAACAGCATACAGCAATATATAGTAATTTAATCCAGTAAACCTTTAGAAACGTAACCAAAGTTATTCTGTGTTGATGCCCCAGAATTCAGAAAGAGTGCTACAACACACAGTCCCTTAAAACACCTTACATATTCTCAGAACTGATGTTCTGAGTCATATGATAAATGGCCACAGATATTTTTTAATTTTTCAGGGTAAAAGTGAAGAAAGTGGAAGCTAATCATCTGTTCTTCCTGGAAGAAAATAGAAGTGTTTTGAAGTGGCTACCAATTTCTCACTATTTATCAAGTTCTTTGGCATATGCTCCTCCCAAATTATCCATGCAGTTCTTGCAGAGCTCTTCTTCCCAAGAGTTCAGCTCATTTCTACCTTTTTCAGGCAAAACTGGTTTGATAGTGTATAGTGATTTGATCAAAAATTTCATTTATTTCCTTCCCTTATTGCAAAGAATTGCTATAAGATTACAACTATAAAAATATATTTTTTTGGTTAAGAAATATATAATTTGTGGCTTAAACTTGATTTCAGGAGTATTTAGGGGGAAAGTAATTCCTTCTTCATTTATGGTTCAGCAGTCTCAGAGGATGTCCATATTTCCTTGTTGCACCTATAACTGAATAAAGCTTCCAGCATGCAATAAGAAAAGGAGGGTCGTGGGAGTCCTTGAAAGGTTTGTCTTAACTGGTTTTGAAGCTCAGTCCTGTTATCAAAACTGAGCAGTGAAGAACTGGTATTAACACCTGGACTTATGTCTATGCAAAATCCAGAGTTCCTAAAGTAGCAATTAATTGGCTTAATTTTGAATTCTGAGGCTCTTTTCTGAAGGACAATGCTAATTTTTCATGTAGTGCTGATTCAGAACAATCAGAAGTGCATTAATTTTCTACACTTCCAAAGTCTTAACTCCTTGCACTATCTAAGTGTGTGTGGAATAAAAAGAATTAAATTAGTGATTATTTTCTTTCTTCTTTAGGACAAAACTAAAATTGAGACACATGAGAATACCTTTCTATATATGTGGAAATAAGTGTTTTAATGGAGCATTTAAATATCATTCAAGTCCAAATCTTAGATTTTCCCTTCATTGCTACCTATCCTTTAAAAACACACTTAGAATCTCAGTCGTACTTGGGCTGTATGCTCTAATAGAATATAAGACCTTGGAGCATTAACAAATCTCTCAGCTTTTAAATAGACTGTGACCTATTCATTTACAGGGCTACTTCAATAAAGCAATAGCTCACTTAGGTTAATGATGGATCATGGTGTGATTCGATTTGCAGAGTGCAGACTTGCCCATTATCCCCTAATGTTTGTATGGGTCATGTTATCACATCCAAATAATGATTCATGCCACCCCTTGTTCCTGAAGATATCACAGTGATTACAGGAAAGCTCAGCATGCTAGTACACAAAGCCTTTAGGGTTCTGGTGGATGCTGTTGAATTATTATTTTTGGCTAGTACATGATAAAGCAGAGAAGTCTCAGGTTTCTCTGTGGCACCTTCCTCTTGTGATTCAATTGGCCATCTGGCTGAGCAGACGGGCTGGACACTTGCAGAAATCAGATCTGTCTGTCCCTGTCTTTTGCTTCTTTCTTTTTCCTTCATTTTAGTGAGGAACGTTAGCTGGCCCTGACCTGCTGTGACAGATTATTTACAAGTCAAGTGCCTTATGACCTTCCCCCCTCTACCCTCTCACAGCTTGAGTTTCTAACATGAAGATGGAGCTATTTCCAACAGGAAGAAAACATCAATACTGTGTCCTCCTGTAGTTACCCACAGGAGAGACTCAGGCGGGTAGCCACACTGAGAAAGGAACAAAAGGATGTTTTCTTGTTGTGAATACACTGTGAGTATCAACATAATTTCTTTTCCCAGTGTTGCCACATTGTCATTTACACTGGAGAATTGTTGTCACTTTGGCATAGTAATTCAAAACAGTCTAAGTGATAGGATGAGAAGAAATTTTGGCTGTGATTGTAAGTGTTTGTACAATGCTCTTAAGGTTTATTTTTACTTCTCATTTTTGGGGATGATCTGGATTTTCTCACCCTACCACTGTGTTTATGCTGAATGACCATCAGGTTTCTCACTGGTTCAGCTGCTGACAAACACTAAATCTTGATAAATGCTTCCAATAAAACTGTCATAAACCTCACTAGCTCTAAACTCGCCTAGACATAAACCACTCCTAGTTAATATATAGTACAACTAAAACATGAATGGGTAGAGGAATAGTTTCCTTATTTTTTTTACAAAGATATAAGACCTATGGAAATTAAAAAGGTGGACTTCTATGTTATCTATCAACTCCACATGTAACCTTGATGCAGAAGAAATTGCCATAAGAAATAGTGCTGTTCTCCAAGTAAGTTAGTTTTCTTATAGCTGAATTTAAAAATTCTCCAACAGCTTCTGTCACTAAGGAGATATAATAGTTTCACTCAGTTAAAGAAAATTTTTCAAACAAAAACCACTGACAGTGGAAAAAAAAAAACTTGAAAGTACCTGTTAACATTGTTTCTTCCACTTTCTCTGCATCTACACTTTGGCAAACACAGCCACACTCAACAGCATCAAGTAGCAATGAATGGTTAAAAAATATGCTTTATTTTAACCCCTTTGACTTTTTCTCATCCACCCATAAAAACATTTCCTAAAGAGTTTGAATACTGTAAAGGATGCTGGTTGTTTAAATCAAGCATTAGAAATAGAATTGTGATTGAAATAATATTGCTGTGTTGACCTGTTTGTCATGGAATATGGTAAAAGATGGGCACTTAAAATATGTAATATATTTGGGTCTCATTATATAACATTTTTATTTTGCTTTAGAAGTATTATACAAGGACCTCCCCAGAAATAGTGCCAAGGATCTCAAAACTGTAAGCAGATTTCAAACCTAAATTAGGTTTCCCAGCTGCTTAGTGGTATATACTCACATTTAAATAGTGAAAAATGGCTTTTGAAATGTGTACTACGTTAGAACTCTGAAAAGTTTTATGTATTTTAATTTGCTGAGTGTTGCAGCAAATTTAGGACTTGAAAGTCCCTTGTGATAGCTGCCTGAAGCATTTATAGAAAGAGATTTTCTTCCTTTTCCCTCCCCTTGTGTCCACAGTATAGTGATTTTTGAGGATCAATATTGTATTCCTACATTTGGAAGCTTAAACTCATGCAATTTTATTTCTGTCTAATGTTTTCCTCCTTAAGCATGTAGGGCTTATTGAAATTTGAAAGGGTATTCAAACTCACCGTCTCCAAAGACCAAAATTCAAGGTCATTCTCTCTCCTTCACAGATCCCCTTTCCTGTGATAAATTTATCAAAAAAAAATCCTGGTGTTTTTATCGTATCTAAGAAACATATAGACTTAATTTATAATCTGAATACAATGACCTGTCTTTCAAGCTCAATGGACTAATAACTGAAACATGTGCTTTTTTGCAAGCAAAGCAAAGATTTTCATTCAAACCAAAAGCACAGTTGTAACTATTACCTACTAATTTTACAGCAGAGTGATTTTTTGCAATGAAACATAAAGACACTGCAAGATTTCAAAGTTTGTGTTAATGTTGATAATTGTAGATTAAGATAGCTGCCTGGTATAATGCAAAAGCATAGGATTTTTCCATTTTGTTTTTATTTTTATCTTCATCTTCGATATGTAAATATAACGTGACATATCTGTATCTCTGTACCCTTATTTTCTTTACATTGAAAACAGCACAATGAAAAGATACTGTGAAACAAACTGCTGGTTCTATTGTTACTATTCATATAGACCGATGGGATCCATCCCTGGAAGGAAGGAATTGTAAATGTCACCATTAGAAAATATCTTCATAGGAATTTGTGAACTTGTTTATTTTCCGTATGAAAATATGTATATACTTAAACCATTATTCTTTTTATGAGATGACGGAATTAGAGTTCTTGTTTTCATGTCTTGGTATTTTAAATGGAAAAGAAGAACCTTAGAGAATTTAGGACCAGAATATCCTTCAGTTGCATGTTAGCTCTCAAGTAAGAGCTAAGTGCTCAGATTTTTTTGAGGGTTAAAACATTATATAGAGACTGAACCCCAATAAGAAGCAATGTAACACAAGAAATGATGCTTTTTATGTCAAGTGCAAAGTGAAAAGCTTTGCTTTGGAAGCTGTCAAATATCTCTTGCCTGTGTCTTACCTAAATACCCACAGACATGTAGACTTACCTCTGTTACGGGAAGCTCATTAAATCCTCCTCTTAGACAGAACACCTGACAGGAAAAGAGTTTTCCTCTCACAGCTTCTTCTGGGGTTTTCTTCATGTCATGAGCTTTTTCCTCCATGAAGAATAGACTTTTCAAATTTTTATGGACCTAGTTTAGAATTCTAACATTAGGTTTGCTTGTCCAATTAATTTGAAATTACATGGAAAATGTTATTTCTGCCCCAGATATATTTAGCAATTCCAAGAAAAACTTGGTGTCGTTGTATGTTGGTAAAAGGAATGAATAAGAAAGAAATAAATGGCCTTCTTTTGGTAACAATAGTGCTTTTCTGATGACCAGTATCATTGTATTATTCCAATTCTCTTTACTATTTTATTTATGTAATATGTGAAGCTAGTCAGCACTAATGCTGTAGGTAATATAAATTAATTTTTGTGCTTCAGCTTACTTTTGATGCTAGGCATCTAGTCCTGGTGCCCTGTACTCCCATATTGTATATGACAATTTCTTATTTTGAAGTTTTTCTTACCCTTTTAAATTTAAGTCACCCAGTTGCAACAATAGATGTTGGCATAACGAGATTCGTATTAAAAAAAAGGGGGAATTAAACCATTGGAATCATGAAATCATGGTGGTTAGAATGTTATCTAATACTCAGTAAATGTACAGGTATGATGGTTCATCTTTCCTATATGGGAAAATGAAAAGAGAATTACTTTTTGAATTCCTGAGAATGAGTCAGTTTTTTCAGCCTAGGGATGAGCTGTAGAAGCCCTGGTCAAAACCTTCCTGAGGGAAATATTTTTCTATTGAGAATTTGATTTGTAGCTCAAGAAATCATTTTGCAAACAGAATTTGCTTTCCTGGAGAAAAAAAATTAAAGGGAATAAATAAATAAATAGTTGAAACAAAATATTGTGCAGACAAACACATGAAAGCTGAAAGTATTTAATTCAGAAACATTGTATGATGTTGTAGCTGCTGCCTCATGCTCCTTACTGTAAAGCAGAAATATTATGTGTATGTCCCTCCATGTTATGCTTCATGGCCTTGTCAGTCTTATTCACCAAGGAAGGTGATGATCTGTGGAACAGCATGGAGAATACAGTGAGTAAGAGCAATCCCATTTAAAAAAAAGAGTAAGACTATAAATCTGAATTCTCTGTGTCATATGGGATCAACAAAATATTCCAGCTGGGCGTCTTGGCTAAAATTATGTTTTGTATTTTGGCCCCTCTTTTCTCTAAAAAGCAAATCACTTCATTTTGAACATTCCTTAACTCTCTTATTTAATACTACCTTAATTCACGTTTTGTGCATAAGATTTAAGCGCCCAAAGTATATTTCATCTGTTGCTTGTGAACTTAATAATGTGGAAAGTTGTGTTTATCCATCTTCTTTATAGAGGTTTTCACCTCTAGTTTATTCAGCACTCAGTTTATTCTATTGCTTCTTCACTCCAGATCAAGACTTGGAGGAGTACAAGTGACACCACAGACTAAATTGTAGAAGTTTAAGAGCTTGGAAGAATTATTAGGCCCTAGTTGTTGTCTGACAACCTAAATAATTATTTTAACATCAAGGCTTGACCCTCTTCTACACTTAGTGGAAAGACTGCATGCTGTTTCGGCATTCTTGTAACAGCTAAGGCAGATTATTTTTCATCTTTCCTTAAGGATATTTATCAGATAGATAGCTTAATGTTGGTGCCTTATGATTTCTTGACAGCTGGTCATAAAACCTGATAAATGCTCCTGCCAACAAAACAACACGTGGGTTCAAAAAAAAGTTTGCAATTTTTAATAAGGTAGATTATTTGATTGATGTGCAGTATGCATTCTAATTACAAAAAAAAAAAAATGAGGAAGAGGAAATTTGTCACTTCCCCATTCATTATTCCTTAATTAGACTACAACTAATCAGGATTTATGATTGGCTAAAATAACCTCAGATTTAATTTACTGCACTGCCTTTACAGACAGATAGAAAGAAATCATGAATTATATCTCGCTGCCAAGACAGCACAGAAGAACAAGGAAATCAGATGAACCTTGAAATATTGTAAACATGACTCTGTCTGCAATCTCTCAGATTAGTAATTTATTACAACAAATGAAATGCTTCTCTTGTGTAATGACAGAATACATTTCTTTTTCCAGTATGCAATATTTATGTATATTCTGAGTACCAGAGAAGATCAGTACTGCATGTGAGACCAATGCATTTATTTTGATTTTGGCTTGTGTAAAAGCATTTTGCATACTTTACTTAACATCAAAATATGTCAAACGGGCCAAATGAGTGGTGATAATAGCACAGCTCTGACATTCTTACAGCTGTATTGTGGAGCCTCAATGTAGAATGCAAACTTTTATTTAGATGTTCTTTTTTCCCCTTAAGTCAGCTTTTTTCTAGCAGTCTGGGTTTGCTGTGGTGTCTGTTATGTTCTTTCACCACCTGCATTGCTGGTCTCTGTTTTTAAGTGTGTATATCAGGGGAAGAAGATAGGACAGAAAGAGAGAGTAGATTTTCCATATTACGTTCTCATTCATGCTGTTTTCTTGCATGGTGGCATCAAATTTGCTTGTTTCTCTATGATACACGCATGTGCATATAACACATATATTTGTTTTCATATGGGAACCTGCTGACTATGTAGGGAAACACTTCAGGTGCTTATGGTTCAAGGTATGGAAAATTCTAATTAGTCAAACTTAGTTCTTCTGAAGTACTGTCATGGTTTTGTATGCCCAGTAGAGGAAAAGAGACATAGGAAGAAAGATGTCAAAACAGAAGTTAGCGCAATGGTAAACAATTAAAGTATACTTTTGGGATCTAAGAAAATAAAGTTTAAATCCCTGTTTTCCTTGGCTTTAACCCAGGTCTCATTTTAAGTAAGTAACTTCACCTCCATATTTTATAGAGTGAGTCTCTCCAAGGAAGTTATTTACATTTTTATAAAAAATTAAAAGATCATTGGTAGGGACAGGAATTGTAAATTACTCAGTAGCACAGTGGGTAGAATACTTCCCCCCTCTTTTAGAGGCAGGCTGGATTTCTGTTCTGAATTGATCCAAGCAGAGGCTTCAAATCTTGGTCTCCCTAACTCTCAGATGAGTTGCCTTCTGCAATATTAGTTGGTCTAAAATTTAGCTTTAGGCTTTTTATAGATGATTCAATATTGCCTGTGAGGAATGTTCCCACTTGAAATCTGAAAAAGTCTGTAAGGTACAAAAGATACATTTTAACTACTTCTTCATGCAATTTTTGTTTATTTTCTGTTTGTTTGGGTTTTTTTTTTATTTGTTTGTTTGTTTGTTTGTTTTGGTTTTTTTTTTTTTTTGGGCGGGGGGTTTGAGTTCTAGTCTAGGGGATGTGTTTTGGCTGCGTTTATTTTCTCTTCTATTAGCTTGGATCCAAAAGGCTTCAAAACTAAAGGCAGACAGTGAGAAACCATAATCTGAAGATCTGTAATCCTGTATTTCACAGTGCAAAAACTCTCAAGGTCCTGGCTACAGTAAAACCATGGGATTGAAAATGCTTATCTCCTTGTAATACAGCTGCACACAAAAACAGCTGTTGTGATTCACTGTGGGCTCAGCAAGAAGCCACAGGGTCATTTTTATTTCCTTTCACTATATGTCTTGTAATTAAGTAGGTGCTGTGCATAAGATTGAGTCATGTTCGGTCAAGCATTGGTCCCTATTGCTTCAAATAGCATATAAAAATGATCAGTTCACTAGGCTGTCATCAACAAGGAATCACTGAAAATGGTAGAAAACTGTACTTGTCTCTATTTCTTCAGTAAGACTCCTTCTTGCCTGCTTTTCCAGGCAGAGCTTGTGCATCTTTTCTGTGTATGTGTGCACAAATGAGATCTCAGCATCCGGCTCGTGCTGCTGATGTTCTTATTATCCCTTTTTCTTCTTTTTTTTTCATCTAAGCTTTTGATTATTTTTTATTTTTCTTTTTCTTTCTCATGTGTATTTCTTTTCTTCCATTAATTTCTGCCTCTTCTGGTCTTTCTGTATTTTCCCTTCTCCCATTGGAAAAAGGTAATGTAGTTTAGTAATGCTACTGCATTAGATTTAAGGAACCTTCTACTTCATGCCAAGAAAGCTGGGTCACATCTGCAGCAAACAATAGTTCTCAAATGCATCAGATACAGGGAAAGAAGCCTGAGGCTTTATGTAGCACAAAAAGAGCTGGAATGTTTTTGTAGTGAACTTCATTTGCATCATGCCTGTACCTTAGTAGACATCTCCTATTTGATTGCATATCTGTTTTTACTTCTGTGCTTTTTAGCTATGCACACTTGCACCATGGAATCAAGGATGTGAGGGCACATTCAATCTCTGTAAATATTTGTCTGTAAAGAAAATATGTATATATTTAATGGACATTATGATGGACATATATATTATGGACTGATCTGGGAGAAAATTATTTAAAGGAACAAGCTGCAAACTCCTAGATATAGGTAATCAATACAACTGTATTTCTGCAAAAGTTCTGATAGAATTTTGTTCTGCAAAGCTGAATCTTAATTCTGATGATTATTAAAGCATTATATATTAGAATGTCTTCTTCACTACACAAGAAATACTTTCCTAATGAATTTTTTTGTTATTGAGGCACTAGAATAATTAGGCAACCAGCAAAGAAGAACAGGATAGTCTATTTAGGCTAAGCCTAAACTTGTATGCTGAATTATTTTTATTATGTTCATTTACTTCAGACACCTCCTGCTTGACCTTGGCATGACTTGCAGTGAGGACTTTTACAATATGATTTCAAGAAAAATGGATGCATTTGAAATTTCCACATGGGTTCATACATCTCAGCAACGTTTAAAAAATGCCCAGTGGGTTTTTTTTGGTTTTTTTCTTTGTTTTTTGGTTTTTTTTTTTTTAAGAATTTAACTACTTTCTGTCAAATATAAAGGCTGTGGTTTTATCCCGTTTGGTAACTTTTGAATTCCTTCCAGGTGCTGCTGTGTCTCTTGAAAAACTAAAACAATAGCTTTGCAAGTGATGCCATCTGCCTGCATCCTTTGAAATATGTTAACTGAAATCAAGTAGCCTTGGAAAACTATTAACTGTTTCAGTGCTGACCATATAGACTGCAGCTGAACCCTTAATCCTGTGAAAACCCTGGCTGTAACTGGGGCTGCAGAGCCACACGGGAGCTTCTCTGTTGTGTCATTGAGACCGTGGCTGGCACAGCAGGTGGACTCCAAGGAGGTCTGTGACCCTCTCAGCCAAGAAAATCTGTACCAAACAGTGCATAGCTAACAAATGGTTTCAGTAGGTTGAATGTTTCATTGTTTCTTAGTTTAGGGAGGTTTTACACAGGTGGACAAATAAAGGCTGTTTCCCATATTGCCAAATAGGATGGGACAAGAAAGTGCTAAATAGGGAAGGTGGAGAAGGAGAATCTAGTTTTGATCACTTGTCTGTGTGAATGGAGATTGCACAGAAGTTCGTTGACAAGTTTAAAATCGCTAATTGAGTGTTCCAGCAGATATTTCAATTAAAATTTTTCCCCAAGGAAAACTAGCCTTTATTTTTTCCCTAAATCCCTTTTCTGAATGTGGCTTGATCATCGTATGGGATATGCTAGTATTTTGACCTCTATAGTATTTCGTTTGCTTATATGACACCTATGGGCAGTAACTTCAAATGTAAGGCTTTAGTCAGACAAAGTAGCATAATTTTACTGTTGATAAAGCTGGAAAGTATTATCCAAAGTATATTTGACTTTGTATGATACATAAAAGAAATGTGTAAAACTTCATCTAATAGTTCCACCTGGCATAATTAGTTCTGGCATAATTAATTTTACTGTTTATCCGTATGATGAAAATTAGATTTCGTCTGCTTTCAGTTTAATCAAAAGGCTGCAGCTGATTAACTTCCTTTTGTCTGACTTCTTCCATAATGGAGTCCCCACAACACTAAACAAAAAATAACTAATTGATCAGCTGCCACTTACCATTTCTTCCTGTACACTGGCATTTTCTGAAAATGCTTCTCCTTAGCCTGAGGCGTAATCCTGAGACATGCACACAGTTAGGGATGATAAAGCTGCAAGACAGGGTGATCAAGCCATATAGATGTAGTGACAAAGAAAATAGGTCCCCTGTGTTTTTCGTGTGGCTTTATTTCGTTAAAAATCTTATTTACCCATTTCAGGGGGTAAGTAGAGAGTAAAACAATGCAGATAAGGTGTCATGAGCATGGTTAGATACAGATATTGCATACACAGTATATGCATTAGAAAGCTAAAAGGATAGAAAACACAGCATTGATAACATCATCAAATGGTTTGCTTACAAGGAATTACACATTATATATCTGTATTTTGTAGATCACGTTCTTCCTGAAAAGTGGCATAGCTGGCAACATCCTAAATCAGGGTTTTTGACAGCCTGCGGGTGAGAGTCTATGTGGGACCTAAGAGTTCTAGGAAGGAGAAGTATCTTGGAGGACTTTGTCATTATATTCATTAATAGAGTAATACACTGTCCGAAATAGAGCGGATATGTATATTTTTCAAGCAGATACGTGTATTTTAGCATTTATTATTACATAATCTGTACTTCTGAAAATATAGCAGGTTTATTGTTTCAAGATGTCTTGTTGGTTTTTCTTTTCTAGGTGAATTGAAAGAGCTTTGTTTTTATCTTCTGAGAGCTGAACAGTATGCTGTTCCAAGTATTCTTTCAGAAGTGAATGTCTTCCATCAGCTTTGAGACCTGATTTAGTGACCTCTTCAAGTTTTGAGAACATATTTCTTCATACCTATTTGTACATATAAGCACAATATTTACTTCCACCTTTCCTTCTTATTCATGCACTTAATTCTCCCCAAATGCACTTTTTCCTGTGGTAACAGGTTTCTGTTTCCATTTTCCATTCAGTTTGTTCACTGCATGCTGGATTTAATTAGACTGTCTTAACTCCTAAAAAAGCATTATCCCTTACTTCTTTAGGACTGCATTTAAGATGAGCTTTCTTACCCCCTCCTACTTGACTTGCTCATGTTATAGGTGGTAGAGTTATCCTCTTTGGAACAGAGTAAGGCTTTCATAGGTCATTAAGACTGTGTTGTTTGAAAATGTGCAGGTTTTTAAAATAACTTTCTCTAGGAGGCTTTTTATTAGCAGTAGGCAAACTGAAATTCTATCTTTGGTATCTGTTATCATATTTGGTATAATATTCTTCTGTCTACGAGGGGCCAAGTGTTGTGTAAAAGAGAGGTAGCGGTGAAGCAGAGCAGATGGTGTGGCAGCTAGAGAGGAACCAGGAGGGTGCTTCTGCAAGCATAATATTTCAGTTAGCAAATCCTGTACCACAGCTATCCTCTAAAGAATGTTTGCCTCTATCCTTTGGAGCTTTACACCTAAAAGAGCAGAGGTAGAATTAAGACAGGCAGCGATGATAATGACCCAAGAGTGAAAGTGCTACTTCTACAAAAGTTCCTGTTCCCTCAGCTCAATTGGGTGTGCAAGCCTCACTGAGCAGAGAAAATGGACAGAGGAGAAAATTGTCATTATTTTATTGTCTTTTGGAACCTTTAATTTGTATTCAAGCTGTCCTAATGGTTAAATTGCCTTGCTGGGGTTTTTATAGCTGCTATGCTGACAATTTGGATTTCAATTCTCAGTTATTAGGGAGCTTGTAATAGGGAGCACTGAAATGCATTTTACTCCTTTGAACATAACCTCAACAAAGAAGAGAAACCTCTGCATTCACTCAGTGCATTTGTAATATTGTTTCTCATAAAAAAGACTGGTTTTATCAAGAAAAGACTGTAAACCAGTTAAAATTTTTTTAAAAATTGAGGCAATTTACTACACAACTATTAATAATTCCTCCCATTTCTGCAGCAATGCTTTCTAAAAATTATCAGCTCAGAAAGCAAAGATGCATAGAAGATAGTGGTACCTGCTGTTAACCTACAGACTATCAATATATTAGATAAAATAATTTTCTTACAGTGTAATTAACTGCTACACATCTCTACAAGATGTCCAAGATAGTCTTTCTCACACATTTCAGAGTGCTTAAAATGCAGTTAATTTGCAGCTTAAATATTCAGGTTTTTTTCAGGCTCTGTGTTGTTGATGTAGGCTTAGTCTGTTATTTAGTATTTCAGAATGTAGGATTTGTGGATTGTTAATTCAAGTAATACAACTGGTACTCAATTTGCCATAGAACTGTGATGGACTTTATGCTGTTACTTAGGAAGAGAAGAAGTAAAATATATCTGTCACTGCACTGGGCAGATAAATATTTTTTTCTGATTCTGTAATACCACTGAGCAGTGGTTACATTTATCTCTAAAAGTCTTTTCTAGCATTACATGTTATTTCTGACTTCATTACATCACCTTAAGCGAATTTCACTTGCCTTGAAACAACTGCTGCTAAATGACCACTGAAGCTTAGCTTTATTAGACGTCATGGTTTCAAAAGCTTTGGATGGCTGAAAATACAACTTTTGATTCTGTACTTGTTTCCATCAGTTTTTCAGTAGTGTTACTTGATGGTTTTGAGCAAGTAAGTTTTTGAGTTTAGGCAGAGTAAATGACAGCAAAACCAGTTTGAGGTCATTCTTGATTTGCATATAACTGGTTAATGAATGAAAAATAAAAATCCTCATCAGGCAAGAAGGAATGCCAGCTGTGTTTTACTGTGCTGGCAATTCCCAGCATAAGAACTTATCTCCCTTCTTCTGATACGTCATCCACTAGCACTACAGTAAAGCCTGTAATCCACAAAGCAGAGAAAGAGGACATATAAAGAGTTTTTTCAGCTCAGTTTAAACCTGTCTTCTCTACAGAGATAACAAAGGTGAAATATGATGTCTATGAACACTTTCATTAAGATCTTAAAATACCTGAATGCCTGTGTCTCAGTTACACCTCTCGCTTCCCTAGGTTCTCCTTAGAAAGGTGCTCAAGAAGAGGAATAATAACCCCACAAAACTGTCTAGAACAGTTGGCATACAATTTCTCATACAGGAACACGTCTCTACACTGATACCCATTACTAAGGTGCAAACGAATTTCAAGTGGCAGCTAGTATGTTGTATGTTCATTTATCAGTCCTATTCTGCTGGGCTTTGGCTTATTAAATGTGTAACTTCGGAATCAGCTGCTACTGAAACTGCTACTGGCTTTACATAAACATCCCTGAATCACACTTTTTTCTGTGTACACATTTGTGATATGCAAACTCTGAAAACTCACTTGATATAAATGCTCATTTTTCAGTAGTATTTTTAGTTTCTTGTATTTCCCCTGTTGACCTATTCTGTAGAAATTTCCCTCAGATTTTCCTTCAAATTAAGCTACATTTATCCTGCTTTTCCGAAGATCTCCATCAGTTTCTGAACTACATATAGCTGCACTTCCTAATTTTTGATATATGTATTATTCAAGATGTACTTGTATATATCTGTGTGTGTATATATATATGTATAGATCAGGGACCAAGTGACCTGAGAGACCTCAGAGAAAGAGAAAATAAGGAGGGTTTATCCAGTAATGAGTAAGAAAATAAGCAAAAAAAGGAAAGCAGAACAAATTGATTCTTCAACTGAAGAAATTATTAAAGACGGTTTGGGGGCAACTGCACTAAGTTTTCAGTGTCACAGATTCTTGGCAGTAGCTGTCCTAGTTTCAAGCAGCATGAAGTATCTGAATTTATAGCTGGTGTGAAATTATGCTCTGGTATCAGCAAATAGGAATACTGAGTTCAGATCATTCCTAAGTTCTTCAAAACCTAGAGCTCTGAAATAGATGTTTAAGTATCTAATTTTAGGCAGTCTGATTTGAAACTGGACCTATTATTTGTATATGTTTTGAAGAGCAGCTGACAGTTTATCTCAGCACTTTAAATCTCCAACATTTCAGACACTTTCACTCTGCTAGAAGGTATGATATTTGAAAGGCACTTTACTGTGTAGCAAAGCATTCATTCTTACTTCAATGAAAGCTGCAATAAATTTGATGGAAGTAAACAGATTTGAAATGTAATAGACTGACAGTTCACTAGTTATATCTGAAATATCTGACCACGAGCAGTCTGAATTTCAAACCAGTTTTTCAGTGTCAGAGAATGTATTTGGGTTTTAGCTGAAGGGCAACTAAATGGTGCCATTTCCTGCTCAGATCAAACTCTATTATTTTCTGTCATGATAAGGACCAGCATAAAATTCAGTACTAAATTAATTTTCAGATAAACAGCAATAACACTAATGAATGTTACTGACTTATACTAAAAATTGATAATAATTGTCTCTTCAACTACAATATTCCAGAGTAGAAACCATCAAAATGGGTGTTTTCAGTTTTAATAAATATACCAACATTGAGGCTACAAGAGCATGAATAAACTTGGAGCATTTTGGGATACAGACTAGAACTTGCAGCTCACAAAGATCAGTCATATTGCAAAGGTTTGAAGAATTCGTGTTAGATACTAGAATTTAAATCAAATACTTCTATAGTAAAGATAAATTCAGCTGGAAATTTAAAAACTGCAATAAATTATTTATAGTTTTGTCAAAATTACAACTTTCCAAAAACACCCATACTTTGAATTTGTTTCAAGAAAGGGGTGAAGTTGACAGGAGTTTTTATGGTTGTGTTGTTTTTTCCAAAATTTCAAGTTTTTTGATACATCTGTAAGTAAAAGATTAGTATATGGCACCTTTGACAGCTGGGATTTTTTGTATGTAAGACTTTTGTTATAAGGGATAGTGATATCAAATTTTGAAGTGGACTTTTCAGTAACCTTTGAAAAAGTGAGGCATTTACGCAGGTGAGCAGGTTGCTCAAATAAATTATTACCTCACTTGCTGATTTGGTCTAGCAAAAGCCTTGTTAGCTGTCCTAAGTTCTTGTACTTAGATTGCTTTATAATGAGGTTGTTGAAGAGAGGTGTGTGCGCCTCAACAGTGAATTGAACCAAAGATTTTTATGTAACTGCACAATGAATTGCAGAGTTGAGGTTGATGTAATATTGCAAACAAAGCCCTTTAGCAGAGCCTCATATACTAAGTCTCTAATTGCATGTATAAATATTGGTTTAAAAGGAGTCATCTTATTAAGAAAAAGCAATGACATTTCAGAAGAATCCTATAAATGTCAAGGCAAAGGCAGTCTTGAGGAAACATTAATCTCCTCTCAATTGTTGCAGTCACAAATGGAATTATCAGAATGGAAAACAAAATAAGCTGATTGGTTTCATGGATGTTTAAAATGTGAATAGTATCAGAACTTTTGGCAGAGTGGCTGAACTGAGAAGACATTTTGATTAGAAAAACATAGTGGCATGCCCAAAATCCTTTTCTTCTGTGCTTACAAAGTTCTTTCATATGGGCATAACAAAATTTTTCTTTTGGCATAAAATGCTTACAATAAGACATAGCTGGTCAAAAAATGCTGGTATGGTTTGGGTTTTTAATTTTATTTTTTTTCCCCCAAAACAGAGGCTATATTTCAACAGGAATTTTCTCAGGAACCATTGTCAGCTTTAGCACAGCCTACAAGTGTTACAGTACAGGCTGTGTGTGGATGTCTGTGAGAATAGAGTCATATGCAGGAACCAAAATGTTCACCTCTGATACACAAATCGCAGGTTGAAATCTCAGTTCCAGTTGGCAGAACAAGGATTTTGAATTACATTAAAGTCTTGAAATAGAAGACTTGTGAGGGAGAAATGCAAACATCATAGAAACAGAGAGCATTTCTTTACAAGAAATGGTATTTAATTATTTTTTAAAAGTGGAATAGCATCAAATATTAAACAAGGCATTTACTTCCAAGCTCTGTGGTCACAGACCTTGTAGTGTATAAACAAATTAAGCCCTCTAGGTAAATAAAGCAGACATTCACCTGTGACTTCTGTGGCCCTGGTGACGGGTCTAACCACTGTGCCCTCAGCCATACAGGCACAACACCTTTACCAACAGGAAACAATGTACTGTATTGTCATGAGAAAGCAAATGTGACTGTAGACCATCCTGCCTGTTGCTTGTGTTGAGCAATGGGAGGAAACAAATGGCAGCTCTACTTGCTTAGACATGTCTGTAGGTCTTTTGTGGTTCCGAAGCAAAATATTTTGAATAAAAATTCCTTGGATGCAATGATGTCTTTATCCTTCTTCCCTAACATTATCAAAATAATTTTCTATTTAATTCCAAAATTATTCTAAAATCTTACAATTCCTATGTAACATCCTGCATTTTAGTCAGTTGTATTAAAGAGTTTGTATTTATCTCCTTCAAGTATTTATGTGAAACAGGTGTTCCAGGTTCAGATAATTTTTCTATTTAAAAAAAAAAAATTTAAAAGAGGGAAAAAACAGTTAAAATTGTTTTTTATCTGATCTTAGTCATCAGTGGGTTGTTGACCTGTGCCAAATCCCATTGAATTCAATGAGGTGACCTGCTTAAAGATACCATTATGGCATATTGGGACATAAACTTTTAAAACAGAAGAAAACTTACACAGATATTTAAGTAAATATATTAATACACTTGACATATCCAAATAAAAAAATAAGCCTTTAAATTGGTAAGAAAATATAACCCAAAAAGAAATTTCCAGTAATTAACATTTGTACAATCTTAGTCATGCAATTGACCTTGTTTAATTACTACATTAGTAATAGAGCTACACTTAGCTTTAATTTTTACTCTTGTGTATTTTGGGACAGTCAATAATTCTACATCTGTATTAGCTACCTAACATACTTGTGAGAATAAAAGAACCTATTGAGTACTTGAACAAAAACCAGTGTTTGCCATTTGGTCGATCTGTTTGAATCCGGAAGATTGAGTCAGTTTTTTCACTTTTGCTATTTACTGCTAATAGTCTTTGATGGGTACATAAATCAGGTCACACTGTTTCAGCTACCTAATTAGGGAACTGATGTGATTTAGGGGGAAAGATAGTAAAAAAAAAAAAAAAAAAAATCAGTGCATTCTTTATTTTGCATGTGTATGCATTCATTATTCACATGTCTTTGATAGGAATTACTGTCAGTGCTCATGCATTTCATGTAGAATTATTGTAAATAAGATTGCAGAGAAAGGAAAACAAATCATGTCCTGTCTTGTATGGCAAGTTTTTTAAGCAGGAATTTTCCATTTTATTTTCTTTTAAGGAAGGAAAAAAATCTCAGAATTTACTCCCATGAAAACCTCACATCTGTCTCAGGGAAGGCCTGATGAACAAATTGTTGAAGGGTGGGATATCATTGGGAAAAAACATTAGATGTTTGCCATGTTCTCGCACTCTTTCCCCGGGCATGTTTTGTTGATCTTTGGAGGACACAGTACACTGACATAGGTGGATATTTTATTTGAGCCAACTATGTTATCCAAAGTGACTGTTTCCACCATTTCCCAGTCCTCTTATAAGGAAACTGCTGTCCCATATTATTCCAACCACCCATCCTCTGTACACACCTCAGCATGTCAGTGGCCTTCTCCAAAACTTCTCATGCTTGGATGTTTTCATGAGATTGATTTAGAAATTCCTCATGGATTAATATGCTACAAGATTACAGGAACCTGGAAATTAGACAAATCTTTTGGAATAAAGTATGAATATTTTTAAAAGTATCTAAAAAATAAAGTTCATCTTTAACCAAAACCAAATCAAAAAAACCCAGAAATATTTAATGGAAAAAATTATAATCAAAACTCCTTATTTTTTCTGGGTGGAGAAAAAAGTTTTACTTGGTATTAGTTTTCTCTTACGGAAGTTTGGATCCCTGCCACTGGCAGTATTTTGACTTGAACGAAGATGGAAAACTGCAAACTTCTCAGCAGCTTGTTCCCCAAGCCTTCTGAAAGTAACTTCTCCTCAAATAAATATTGTGACAAAGGTAGTACTTTGTGGCCTTATGTTCAACCAGTCCAAATCAACATGCCAATCTTATGTGATATCTGAAATTCACAAAGGCTATCCTAAGAAAACAAACTGTTGGATTTTTATTGGGACTACTGAAATAAACATTTGGAACTATTTTTACTTGTTGGGCTGGCTGTTTGTCTGTCTTCATCTTTATGTGGACTATTTCTTCTTTGTGCACCATCATAAATCATAGGTTTGTTATGTTCTCATAAGCTTTTTTATTTTTAAATAATACAGAATATGAAAAAAATGTTGCTGTTGCCACTGATGACCTCCTTGTTCACCAGAATTGGAAATGGAATGCACTGAAATGTTTCAATGTTAATGATGTTCAGAGTATGGTTTTTATAATAAGAGATTAATTGTCAATTTTTGTCCAACTTCACAGATGCACACCATTGATAATGCCTGTGGATTAAGTTGGCAGTACTCTTAATTCATCCTTAGATATGTGTTGTGCAGCATAATTTACATATTTTCAAATGCTGCAAATCTGCCTTATTGAAATGAAAATAAGTTTTACTGTCTCCTAATGAAAGAAAATGTAACAAGAAGAAAGGTTACAGAAATGTAGAACTGGAAAACATACTATAAAAATCCCTTTTTAGAGTAAGGGCATTTTTACCTTTAAAACCCAAGAAATGCATTTTTAAATTTAGGATTTACTTGTGCATGGTTTTCTCAATAAATTTAATTGTCAACACAATAAAAAATAAGTTAAACTTTCAAATATTTATTACTTTAATTTTGTTTGGTTCCTTGCTTACAGCTGTATGTGCCTTCCCTCTTTTCCTTCCCTCTAATGACATCTGGATCATAGGTATTCCACAGATCATGGCTGAGGTACAATGATCTGTCATAGGGTTGTAAGACTATTTGTAGCTAGAAAACAAAATCCCAAAACTATTAGCAAGATAACTATACATTTGCAGTTCTAGCCACACATGAAGTATATATGTCCTGCTGCAGGAAGACATGAAAGTTGCATTAAAGATGCATTTCTTCTCTGGTCTCAATATTTTCTTAATCTAGCAGTATTTTTTTAGACTTTGACATTCACTTGAGGGACTGTTTCTTGTGACACTACTATATCTTATATTCAAGGCCGGGTTAAACCTGGTGTGGTGGGAGACATCCATGCCCATGGCATGGGGGGATTGGGATTAGAAGATCTTTAAGGTCCCCTCCAACCCCTTAATCTATGCTTCTGTGAAATTAAACTTTAGTTTGTATGGACTTCATATGAAGTGCAATAAATACAGATTATAGTGGAAATGTAGTATCAGAGTTCACTAAAGAATTATTTCTGCAACTATTTTGAATGTAAGATTGACAAAGATATTAGTAGACATATAGACAGGGAAAAACTGTAAGGAACAGCAACTTTTTTCTTTTTTTTTTGGCACTAAAATGAAAACTCAATATAAAAATGTCCCCTTAATACTTGATTACACACTGAGCATTTATAATACTTTGTAAAGAAATTATACATTATGTGATCTTACATTAAAGGACCAAAAAATGAATATAGTGAACTAATCACTTAAAATTGTATCATGGAAGTGCTGCTAGACAGCAACATGTTCTATATAGGTCTGCTGATAAAAAACAAATAAAACTGATTCCAGCTGTATATATGAAGAAGTATCAAGGTGTCTGATGTAATAAAGAATTATCCCTCAAAGAAGGATAGTTACGAGGGATTTCTCTATGGCACAGTAGATTGGATCTGATTTACTCCTGAATAACAGGAGAAGGAAAGCCCCACTTTAGCCTTGGTTTCAAAGGTAATAATTGCTATGGCTCCCCCCAAGGCAAGGTTCTGTTTGAATCATACTCTGTCTGGTTTTAGAACATGTCACTGTAATATCTAATTTTTTGTTTTATTTTTGTATTTTCTGGATCATTCACATTTACTATACACTATTTTAGATATTTTTCTCTTTTGTAATCCAAACTCCAACTGCTGTTGTACCTTCTTCCTTAAAAGATCAAGCTTAACAATGGAAGCTGTGAATAATGTGTTAATTGTGCTTTTATTATTTCTGGTTGAACTAGGGCATATGGCATGAAAGGTCAATGACACCTAACTGAAACATTGATTAAAGTGCTGAAAATCATCTCTGGACAAAGATGTTCCCTATTAAAAATCAAGTGAACAGGCTGTCATTAAGCTATCCTGTTCCATTCTTGTATCTGAACCATTTATTAACCCCCTAACACTTTGAAATAGGTTATATAAGACTGAAATTTAGATTTAAGGAAACAAATACAGACAATTAGTTCTCTGAGGTTGTATCTGGTCCACAGGCCATTTCATATACTGCAGTCAGACAGAATTTTGTGAAGATGGTCTCTTCAGCCAAGAGAATTATCTGGACTACTATTGTTATATTCATATTGCATTTTAGAACATTCATGTGCTACAGAAATTGAATTTGTATCCTTTACAATAATCATAAATGTGATCACTTTTTTTCCCCCCAGGATTCTGGGAAAATCATCGTAAGATCCTTGGGAGTAGTACTTGTTTAGTGTTTTCAGAAGGCAAGTTACTAGTTTCAAGTGTTCATTAAAGATTAAGGCACGACCAAAAAAATAGAGCAATGTAAGTATCAGGATAATCCAAGAAGTATGTTTCTGTTTAGTTTTGTTTTGGTTTTTTTTCCCTTTGGGATTAACTCTGTATGGAAGGATTATTTTTCTGTCCTCCCAATTCTTTCTCAGCTAACCATGGAAAACTGATATATGGGCATCAATTTTCTAACTTAGCTCTACATTTTCCAGTTTGATTTAGGATATAGAAGTTTTTTTAAGAAAATCTCTTGAGAAGCAGTATAGACATAGACATCATTTTAGAATTTTTTTTTCAGAAATTCACTGACTTGTTTTAAATTCTTTTGATTTCTGAGGGATGCTTGGTTAGAATTCTAGGGTTTTCAGTGATTTCCTCTCCTCCCCACCCCCAATAACACTTACTGGTTTTATATGTTCTTGGTTATTTTTCTGCCTAGAATATAGTCTGTAAATAGCAATGCTGGAAGGCCACAGAGATATTCTTTTATCATGTAATACTCTTCCTGGTTAGTGTAAATTGTCTTCTCCAGTGGCAGTCTCCATTTTTATGTAAAGTTCATCCTTGTCTTCACATGTAGAGTATGCTGAGTTTCTTGATAGGAGTACTAAACTACAGGTATGTAAAACAGAATAATTTATGCTAGCTTATTAAAACAGGGTTTTTTGTGGGAGGTGGGTCAAAGTATGAATCATTTCTGTTGCAAAAACTTCCTGAGTCCATTATAAATCTGTGAGGAAGGCACGCTCTTATACATCTTAAATGACCAAAACCTATAGAATCTGGTTCTCTCTTAAATGACAAAAAGCTATAGAATCCATCTCATTGTCTGTCCTACCTTGCAAAAAGTAGATGGAAAGAAACGGGTTTTTTTCACTGCAGTAGAAACATGGAATGTGAGATGCCGGTAGAATAGCTGGCAGATTTTAGAAATCCTTACCACTCCACTGATTGTGTTAATCAGCAAAATATCTCCCTTTTAGTTATTATTAAAATCTCAAGCATTTTTCTGGAATGGGGTGACAATTATTTGTATTTTTGTCATGTTTTTTTGGTTTCTTCCATTTATTTAAATGTTTTTAAAAACCTCAACATAATCCAGAAATGGCATCTCAGTGTCTTCTCTTTTCCATAATTATTCTGAGGTATTTATGCCAAATAAACTAAGTTCATTTTCTTCTTATCACTTCCTTACTCTTATCAAATACCAGTTATGAGTAGTACAGCTGGTTTCACTAGTATCTTTCACCAATATTCATGAAGCTGACATTTATGTATTTTCATTTGCTTATGCCTACCTGTGTGTCTGCCAGGAAGAAGTACATTCATACAATCTATACAAGAGCTTTTTAGTAAAATTAATGCTATGTTCAACTGGATCTTTCATTAGGAAGGAGCATTCCAGAGGCAATGGTGCAGCACAGTGGCTGTTTAGGATAGGGAAAGATCAGTTTCTGCCTTGGCTGACATTTTCAGAGAGCCTTCAGTAGAAAGCCTGAAGAGCAAGGATGAAATGAGAGAAAACTTCCATCACAAATCAAAATCAGCCTCAGGCTGGGAAAAACCTTGGGATGGTGTGCTGACAAATACTATCTCTTCCTTCCTGGTACTTGCTAATCCATCAGTGCAGAGACAGGAATTCTCAAGAAGTAGCACATAGAAACCTGCTCCCCCATGCTGCAACACCTCAAAAATAAGAGGGGGTCTTCCAATGGCTATTGATCCCAGCATGGCACTGCACACCATATTGATACCACAGCATGGCATTGGGAAGGTAGCTAGGAAACCCTTTATGATTACAGAGAACATATTTTTAGACATGAAGGACAGAAGGAGCTATTCAGTTGGCTGATCTGAGTTCATAAGCAAACTGGAATGAAGGCCTTCCTCCGATTAATTATTATTTCCAATCAGGCATCATTCTTGATTTACAAATTCTTGGTTTGGATACTTCTCTGCAGTGCTAGGTCAGTGGATCCAATGGCTAATTACTGTCATGGAAAGCAGCATATGTTTTATTTGCAGGATGCCTTCAGCTAACATTAGCTTACAGACATGGGTTGGGGTTTTTGTTGTTGTTTTTTCATCTTTTGATAGTTTTACCTGATAGAATGCATATTCTTTCATTATTAAATGGGGAACAGAAAGTTGCAAGGGTATCAGAGACCCAAGTCAGTAGCAAAATAAAGCAGTAAGATAAGAAAATCTGGTCCAGTAGAATATCAAATGATATATGTGGTAACATTTGCTTGAGGTTATTTCCTCTGAATCTCCTTAATTCTATGCACATTTTAACACTGCAGCTATAAATATGCCAGTATTAGCTAAATTTATAAGATATTTTAATAAGAAGGGTAAAAGAGGGTTAAATGACTGTCTAAAACAACTGAAAATCAAAATGAAATTGGAAAACCAAAATAGATTAACAGATTTTGTTTTGGATTTGGGGAATATAATTTTAGTTGCATCTTGTCCTTGACTGCTGTAGACTAGAACAGTCAAAATAGAACATGTAAAGATGACATTTTTTAAGAAGCTAAACCAAGAGACTGTACTTGGAGCATTGCTTCCTCCTTCCTCTTCTCCAGAAACTTAGGATAGAGTGTCTTAATATTGGCTGGTTTTCGGCTTAGGAATATAAACAACATATATATTGGAAACCATCTGGCTATGGAGTTACATCTTACATGAAAATCATCTTAGAGATTGTAGAATACTAGCAATATTTTATTTTTTTGTAGATGTGACTTTTAGTCTTACATAAATCAGGGATATTTTAAAATTAAACCCATGAAATGCTATGTCAAGCATAAAATTAAATTCTTGGAATAATTTTAATTATTTAAATCCATTATTTTTTTGGTTTGCCAAATATAAAATTCATCCTTTTTTTCTGAATTTGAACTAAACCACACAATAGTCATTTCCCATATAGGTCATCAGTACTTTGTGCTGCTACATTATTCCCTCAGTCTTCCTCCCCAGCCTTCCCAGTTAGTTACAGAGTCATTTTCTGTATATGAAGTCTCATGTAAACTCTCTCTGGTGCTGTCCTCTGTCTAAACTTTCTGTAATCTTAAATTCATAAAACCCTCAGTGACAGTGCTTTGCTTTGCTTTGCAGTTAGAGCATCTGGCATATCCTAGTGGCCTCATGCATAAGCTAGGGACAGAAGATACTCTAGTCTCTCTGTCTCAGGCTTTGGTATTCATACAGCCCTGGTTATTATAGTTCAATCTGTTTGCACTCTCTAATGAATTAATGTAAAATTCCTTTGAGCGACAGAGGATGTACTGCTGTTCACATTTTATAGGTGGGTGTTGAAGCACCACAAAACACCCTGTGATGCCTTTTGAAAAGGAATGAATTGTTTCTTCTTTTGCTTTACATGACATTCAACACTTAGACCTCTGAAGTCAAGATTCAAATGAAACCCTGCTAATTCCAACTGATCCTTAATGACTGGCTGGGAAATTGTGTGACAGAGAAATTGGTGTGGCTGATGGCCCCATCTGGTTTGGTAAAAGTTTGTAGTCTGGATTACTTCATATCTATCCTCATCAGTCTGCCTCAGTCCTTCTCAGACTGGGACGAAATATGAGAGTCATCAGTAGACAGAACTTCCTATTTGGCAAGAGTTGCCCTGACTGTGTATTTCCTTATGGACACCTCTCTTGTATTTCAACGTTCTTCTTGAGGGACTGAGATCTGGCTTTTTAATGGTGCACTGGACCCTAACCAGATTTTGTTTTTCCAATTTCCGCTTCCCCCCCGCCCCCAGTTTTGTCTAGCTAATGAAACTATTAGAATTTGAGTGAAATTCCACTAATTAGTGCACAGGTGACTTAAGGAAATGTTTTACACTGTTAAAGAGATGTTTTGCTAAATCTCTTAAATTTTATGAAGTTGAGCATTGAAATACTTAAAACAATCTGGGAGCTTGTACCTTTCCCAAGATCAGTTAGGAGTATTCTGTCACATTTCAAGTTTGCCACCAAGATTTTGTCTTTTTCCTGTCTTATGGATGCATACCTGGAATGTCATGTATGGAATCCAAACTACCAGTATATTCATTTGTTTTTCATTGCAAGAAAAAAATTCTTACAAGATGGGGCACTGAAAATAAATTACCTCTCTCACCAAACACAGATGTTTTGAGTCCCTGATGAGGTTCTGAAATGTAAACCTATATTTTCTCCTCAATTTCACACTCCAGTTTTCCTAACACTACCTATTAAGAGTGAATTAGGGTGAACTGCAAAGAATTTAATAGTGTGGAAGAAAAGAGTGTGGAAATGTGAAAATATATATAGGCTTTGTTAAAAATACTTCTGCTTTGAAAACCTGATTCTTTAGCACGCCTTACATATCCCCTTTGATGTAAAATAAAAAAAGAAAATTTGAAGTTGTTTTAGAATGAATGGCAAATCTTAAGTTTTTGATGTTTCTTGTTTTGAAGAAAACAAAGCAGAATGTATACCCAGGATTTTTAATAATTACTTAATTCGGTTAAATGATAACTGGTTAGTTTTTAATTTATGTGAATTCATTTATTAATCTTAGCACCAAAGAACTTTCGTGGGGGAAAATTTTTCAGAAAGGGATTTGTATTCTAGATATCCTTTTATATGCTCAGTTTGTCCCTAAGCAGTACTAAGTACTCATTTTTATTTTGATATGCAAGGTCTGACTTTCATGCTGACTATAATTAATTAATTTATAGCAAGAATAAGAGAGGGTAAAAAGGAAACCTAAATATCTGTTGGCAGTAGTCAGAGTCCAGAGTGAAATGATTGCTAGAGAGTTGCATGGCTAAACAGGGAGATGTGAGAGTCCTGTGTGTGTTGTAGGGAAAGATGAAAGTTGCCATGGCTGGTTTAAGACTTATAACCCACTTCCCTCTAAGCTTGAGGATCACGTTCATATTTTCAGTAATAACAAGGGTTCAAGTGTATTCAGTTTCTTTTTATGACTCATGCTCTACTTGTGAGAGAGCTCTCAAAATTGGATTTTGAATGTTCTAGCCCCATCTTTCCAGTTAAGCCAACAGTCTTGTGGAATTATCAAATAATGCAAAAAACTACCAGATTCATACATAATTTATAGAGTATATAATTAGTTTAGCCAGACATATCTGCTTTCCTGTAGAGGTTAATCTATCCTTTATATGAATTAAATTTTATTTCATATGAATAATGGTTTTTGTTGCTACGTAGGGGCCTATTTATTCTATATAAAGGCAATTATCAGAGTTGTTGAAGGAAATATAAGGGCCTATTTGGTATGTTTAGAAAAAAGAAAAAATTCCGATTGTTCTGAGTTTTAATCAGTTTCAATGCCTTGCATTTGGTAGAGTTAATATAAATAAAACACTGTGATGTTATGATTCATACCCAACTAATATATCTTGTCTTCTTGCATTTTCAATGGTTTGCCCTTTTTCAAGTTTCTGGATGAGATCCCAAACTCTGCTAGAGGTCAGCCTGGTGCAGGAGATACCAGTAGATAAAGCAGATGGATATCTCTTACCTGAAATGAGGCATTATCTTTCCTGTACCTGTGTGTGTATTTTTCTCTACAGTCATTGTAGCTACTGGTAACAACAATGAATCTTTTCAGAAAAATCACCTAGCTGAGAAAAAAAGAGAGAGGAGTGAGAAAAACCAGCGCCCCCACACCTAGAAATCTGCTTATACATTTCATGTCAGCAAAACAGTTTGGGCATTTAAGTATCTGCTACTTACTTAAATCAATCCCTTAAGAGTTTTGCTGAATTTAGACTTCAGAAAGAGTGAGTAAAACAACTCTTATCTGTGGTCTTTCACTTAGTCTTAGAAAATCAAGTTTTACCATAAGGAAGAATTTCTGTGGAGGGTAATAATGCCAATAAGGTGCTAATATCTCTCTTTGTAGAATTGGCAGAATTTTGGGTTTCTGAATGGGAAGAAAAGGTATCACTTATATGTATGCAAGAGCACAGAAGAGAGAACAGTACCAGATGTAATTTTGAGAAATGAGATTTACATAAGGTCTTGGTTCACAACATTTGCAGATGTTGTGGCAGGGGCAAAATAAATTATTTAGACGTGTCAAGGTGAGGAGAGGACCCACATTTTTATCAGAATACTTGTCATAGTGGGCAGAAAACCTGACAAGGGAAAAGAAGAAGGTGTCTTTTCAATGCAAGCAAGTCTGAGTTATCTGAAACACCAGCAGACTGTAAATAGAATAACCTTTAAAATGGGTACTGGTCAGAAAATGACAAAACCAGTTCAGGATGGTAACATTGCTCTGTTAGATTGTAATGATTGGGAGAATGCTAGCTATTGAGATTTCACCCACTTAAACGTTTTGTCCTTTCTCAAGGACACAATAGTATAATTTCATAATCTCAGAGTGCTGATTACTGGACTGATTAAAATTAGCCAGGATAGTCACGACTTGTACTTGTTTTGCTTTGTATTGAGAACCTGTAAGGATTCTCCAGGAGAATCTGAACTCAGCCTCTGTGTGTTGCAGGATTGTGAAAGTATTTGTGATGAACTCAGGCTGCAGCTGGCAGCTTGATGCCAACTTTCAGTTTCCAGTCTTGGGTTATAGGTTTTATACACCTCTATCTAAACTAGGTATAACTTATAGAATTATAAGAATATGCTGAGTTGGAACAGACCCACAAGGATCATCAAAGTCCAGCTCCTGGCCCTGCACAAGACCCTCCCCAAGAGTTACACCATGTGTCTGAGAGCGTTGCCCAAAAATGCTTCTTTAACTCTGTCATGCTTTGTACTTTGACCACTTCCCTGGGAAGCCTGTTTCAGTTCCCAAACACTCTGAGTAAGAACCTTTTCCTGATACCTAACCTAAACTGACTTAGCTTCATGCCATTTCCTTGAGTCCTGACATGAGTGAAGAGATCAGTGTCTGCCCCTTCTCTTCCCCTCACAAGGAAGTTGTAGGCTGCGGTGAGGTCTCCCCTCAGTCCCTTCTCCAGGCTGAACAGACCAAGTACCCTCAGCCACTCCTCATACAGCTTCCCCTCCAGAACTTTCACCATCTTCATGGCCCTTCTTTGGATGCTCTCTAAGAGCTTAATGTTTTTCTTACATTGTGGCACCCAAAACTGCCCCCAGCACTTGAGGTGAGGCCACCCCAGTGCAGAGCAGAGCAGGACAATCCCCGCCCTTGCCTGGCTGGTGATGCTGTGCCTGATGTACCCCAGGCGAGGGTTGGCCCTCCTGGCTGCTAGGGCACTGCTGACTCTTGTTCAACTTGCCATCGACCAGGACCCCCAGGTCTTTTTCAGCAGCACTTCTTTCCAGCCCCTCATTCCCCAGTCCATACACACAGCCAAGGGTGCCCCATCCCAGGAACGGAATATGGAACTTGCCCTTGTTAAACTTCACACAGTTGGTGGTTGTCCATTGCTGTAATGTGTGGAGGTCTCTCTGCAGGGCCTCTCTGCCCCAAGGGAGGCTCTGTGTTTCATCACATCAACAATTGCAGAATTACAATAAATATCTGATTGCAAGTTTGAACCCACATAATTTGAGTAATTTAAAATGGTGTTATATATTTTCATGCATGATGTGATTTTCAACTGAGATGAGATGAGTCATTTTGCAAGTGAAATACTTGTCCCATTGAAAAAATTGCCAGATTGAAGGACAATAAATTTTAACAAAAGAATGGAAAGTAAGATATTGAAGTTTTAAAATTTTCTAGCCAAGAACTGCATAATATTTCGGATTCATCTCAGTCTCCTATCCCTTTTAATGAAGAAGAAATGTATATTGACAGAAAAAAAAGATTCATAGGTTAGCCTGGAGCAAAATGTTCTTATTTTTCTGAATCTTCCACTGCATTTGAGAAGACGGTCAGTGGTACGGTTTATATTTTTCTGACATCTCCGCTTTTCTCTTTTGCCTAAAGCAGAGTGAAAGTGTAGGCAAGAAGGAGCTGTAGAATTCTTTCAAAAAGTGCTGAAGGCCTGCTGCTCCTCAAAGTGGGATTTTTCAAAGGACAATTAAGAGTTTCTGACTCCCAACTAAAATCTTATTTAAATCTGAATCAGATTTAACCTAGAAGTTTTAACTCTTCTTTTTTAAGGGTGGGAGAGCTCTCCTTAGTGGAGTGAAACAGACTTCCACATTTTTAAACTATTAACATTCCTTATGGATAAAAGGAGCTGCATTATTTCCTGTATAAACAAGTCAGTTATACAATATTACTGACACATAGGAGAATTCAGAAGTGTGATGATAATCCTTCACAGGACTTCACAGAATTTCACATCATTTTTTCTTTACAGAATAGCTGTTTCCTTTCTTTAAAAAGATGTCAAATATGTCATGTGAGCTATGTGAATGAAGCAGATGTACTGAGAGGATACAAAAGAGTATTATAAAGAAAAAATAATAAAAAAATTAAATTACATCTGGATTATTTTTAACTATTGTGGTTAGGAGTTGTACATTTTTTGCATTTCAGACTTGTGACAAAATGTATTCCAAGGTTTGCAAGGATGGATATGGGGAACATACTTCACATCTAGTTTCTAAAGGAGATTAAAATCTCTGTGCATGCAAAAAACCCAACCCAATACTTGTTTAACAAAACCAGTAACAGTGTAATCTTATGTTCAGTTTTCTTCCTTCCACTCAAAGAACCTCACAAATTGCTCTATGAGTGCTTTCAATCAACTAACATGAACACTATGTGGAAATAATATGATTTTTCAGCATTTAGGATAGTCTGTCAAAAGGGATTTGAGATTTAAATTAAGAGATGCAATATTTATTACAAGTGGAATTTTGTCTGAAGTATTCTGGTTCATTAATCAGAAAAAGTACCCTGCAGGCTTTTCTGGATAGAATGGATAAAAGTTTTTTTGAAGGATGTTACTTGCTTCAGCATGGTGCTTCTCCTACACTCAGCTGTGGGAAGTGCAGTACAGTTTACAAGATGTTCTTTCAGCTGAATTACCAGCACAATTTGCTGGATGTTCCAGGGATTCTTCCTTCATTCAAGCATTTCCCTCATTTAAGAAAGATGAGTACTTAATCTTTCTACTAGGATAAAAGGATATGACTTCAAATCAAGACAAAAGAGGCATACAGATCCAGGAAGCACTGTATACATGTTCAGAGAATTTGCAAACACCTGAGATGCAGATGTAATTTCAATGTATACTTTATTAGGACACTTAGTGGCAATACTCAGTATATTCAGCTTCTGTGAATAGCAGTTATAAAAGTTTTGCCAGTTTCAGATAAATTGAATAAACAAATGATTTTGCTTTAGTGCTGATGCTTATCATTTGTTTATTATGTTCTGTTCCAGGAGCTGGATTTAGTTCATTTATTTGTTACCAAAATGAAGATGTTTCACAAGACTATTATCTGATTGCATGAGGGAAATCAAAAAGCTTGATAGAATTAATATTAATCAAGCTACATCCTACCTGTGTGCACATATACATATAGGCATAATTTACATATATATGGTATGCATATTTGTGTGTAGTATGTGAATTTGGTTATAGATACACATGTACATATATTACATAAATATCTTCAAGCACAATAACTGTAGATGACTGAACTGAGCAATAAAGGCTATTTCTCTGCAAAGTGTTGATGTGTTGACGTTAAACTAACTTCCTGGTACTAAATTTTTTTAATATTCCAAACTTTCAAAAAGGCTTATTCTTTTCTCCTCAGTGATGTACCAATCTCCTGCCTTAAGTAAAATTTATAGCCAAGAGTTGTAACTTTTCATTTTATAAGTTTACTTGACCTAAGCTTGTGTCAATTTTACCAGTTATGTCTTTGCTTCTCTGGTAAAAAGTCCTTCCATCTTTATGATCTTCTATTACCTGCTGGGAGATAAGAGGGAAGCTTTTGGGAATTTGAGTTGCTTCAACTTTGTCAGTACCTAATTAGTTATTTCTCCTGACCCTGTCAGAAGCACATCGAAATTTTTGTAGTACCAAGAGCCACAAGACACAGTTCATGACATGTAGATAGCCAGAAGAGAAATATATGGCCACTCCTCAGACAAGAGGTAACTATGGTTTCCCAGGGCTTGCTCTACTCTGCTGAGGCAGGAGATGTGATTGGATTGTTCTAAACACTAAGTGCAAGTATTTATCCTACAGTCAGGGCAAGGAGCAGTTTGGATATCAGCTGGCTCATTTCCCTCACAGATAGATGTCCCAATTTCCTTTTGCCCACACACCACCTTTCTTGATTGATGGTGTCGCCTTGGACACAACAGATTTGCTTGAGCTGCATGTAGCCAACAGCCACTGGATATTCACCTCTGACTTAATGTTACATAGATTCAAGGGAAAAATTATCAGCTTCATTTCAGAGAAGCTGTATCTGGGATGATTAAACATTAATACAACATGGTGTGCCATCTCTAGCAATGGCCAAAAGTTGTAGCCTAAAATAGTGTAAAATGAGGCCCACACATAGAATCAAACAGGATGATTGAAGTTGGAAGATATAGCTCGCTGGTTTCTCTGTCCAGCCTGGTGTTGCCACGACAGATTCCAGCTGGCTATATTCCAGGAATGCCCCTGTCCCCAGGGCACTCTGGCAGCGTCCCGTAGACACTTAGCCAGAGAAACTGCAGCCTGCGGTGTGGTGCAGGAACGAGCCAGTTTAGCTATCAGCTGAAGATGAATAACGAGAGGGCTCTTGGAATGCCTTTAATTCTGAGTGGATTTATTGCAGAGTCTTCACACAGAGGAGAGGCAGGAATCCAAGAGGCCGAGGGACCCTCAGACAGGGCCTTAAGAGTTATCACGTACCACCAATCACCAGGGGATCTGGGGGAGTATAGGGAAGGTTCAGGGTTACTTGGTCCTATGGGATGGGGAAGGAAAGGGGCCCAGGAGATAACAGGGAATAGAACAAAGGCTCTTGGGGGGAGGGGAGCCTTCTCTTCTCTGGGCCAAACAGTCCCAGCTCTCCTTTGGCTTCTCCTTCTATGTCAGATGCCCCAGTCCTTCGATCATTTTCATGGTCTTTGCTGGACTTGCCCCAGAAAATCCTTATCTGTCTTGTACTGGAAAGCCCAAAATTGGACACAATATTCTAGAAATCTTTTCAGGGCTGCGCAGAAGGAAAGGATCACCTCCCTTGAGCTGCAGCCAAAGGTCTTCCATATACTGCCCAAATGCTGTTCATCTTCTTTACTTCAAGCACACAGTTGCTGTTTCATGGTGTCGTGGAGTAATTGCAATTAAAATTCCCGGTGTAGAAAGAGGAGGTGGAGCTGGAAATGAGGTATCCGGTATAACAAGTTCCACCTAAAAAAACTCATAAAACCAGGAGAACACCTGGAGAAAGGCTCTTTGAGGCTTCTGGTTTGCTGAGGAAAGGTGCTGCTCTCTCCCTCTCCATGCCGAGCTGGGTAAGGTCTCCTCAGACCACGTGGCCTGAGGTTGCTGGCCAGCGTGGTGCGGAGGGGGAGGGGAAAGGGAGCCCAAGCCGGGCTTTTGGTTTCTCACGGCAGCTCCATGAGAAAGGGAGCCAGATCGACTCTGCTTGGCACCATCCAAGCCGAGAGAGAGACTTCATTCTGCTGCCCCTGGCCAAGGAACTTCACCGGCTTTGTTTCGCCTAGCCTGGGCTAGGCCGGTCCCCTCTCTGCAGCGCAGCCCAGCAGGAAGAGGGTTTGGAGTTTGGCCCCGTCGGGCTCGGGAGTGCCCTGCCGGCTGGTTCCACAGTGCGGCTCAGCACGAGAGAGAGAGGGGGCTTGGACTGGGCCCCTCCAATAGCTCAGACATGGCCCCGCTGGGTGGCCCTGTGCGCAGTCTGGCGTGGAAGGAGACTTGAACCAGCTCTCTGCAGCACGGGCGTGGTCCCACTGGGCCCCTGCAACTCAAACACAGCTTGGATGGGGGGCAGCACAAATAAACGCCTTTCTCTTGGTTCAGTCATGGACTTATAACACTCAAACCATGTGGGCGAAAGTCATGTGACCATCACCCAGCCGAAAGACAAATTAACTGTTCCTTTCTAATATCAAAATAGGACTTTGGGGGCATTCATTTTCCCCCCACACACAGAAAGAGCACAGGAATGAAGGCACCTACGAAAGGTACAACATAGGGACTTTAAGTTAATGAATGTAACCAAGCTTATATTCAAAGAAGGAAGAGATGAGGAGTGCTTTAAAGCTGGAAATTCTTTTGTAAAAAACATGTTGATAAACTTGGCTATAACATACCCTGTCATATATGAACAGTGGTCTAAAAGAGGTGAGTAAAGGGGGTTGTAAGGTTCCAGGTTGTAAGCAGTGGGCTAAAACTCTTGTGTACAAGATTTTCCTTTCCCCGGGAATAGTAGAAGAAGACTTGTGTTGCTGATAATGAAGTAAGGGAATGTCGTTGCCTCTGTAATAGAAATGTTCATTCTCAAAAAACACCTCAATGACCATCTTATGTCCATTGGTAGTAGCCCTGGGAAAGCTACTGGAATGGGAAGGAGTCTAGGGAAGCAAATCTTTCCCTTTGGGGGAGGATTGCTTACTGGAACACTAATAACCATGGAAACTATATTTACTATGGGGAGTCAACATGATAAAACAAAAGAAAGCTTCTCTCTCTACATGAATTAATAAAACTGTTTTGTTCCAGAGGTGATGGCTTAACTACAAGTTGAAGTGTTACCTTTTGCATGGTCAGTAGGGAAGAACTGAAAGGGGTGGGGAGGGGAAAAGAGTGTTCTAAAGGGTTGGTGCTGATGTCTGGTTATTATTCCTGTTTTCAGTCTGTCAGTAAAATTCCTTTTTGTATTCCTTAAAGTATAAGCCTGTTTTGCCTACTATTAATCCTTATCTCACAACAAAATCTAATAATTTTGACTACAAATTAATGTTTCTACTTAGTTTCAATTCCCCAAACCTCTAAACCGCAACACATGGTCAATTTGTTGCCCACCAGAGCCCCCAGGTCTGCTAGAAAACACTGCTTTCCAGAAAGTTGTCCTCCAGTGTGTACTGATATAGGGTATTATTCCCCCCACATGCAATTTCCATTACTGACCTTCATGAACTTCCTGTCATCCCATGCCTTCAGCCTGCTGAGGTCCCTCTGAATGGCAGCATGGCACTCTGGTGTATCAAACATTCCTCCCAGTTTTGTATTTTCTCCAGACTTGTATCTGTTGCCCAGGTCACCGATGAAGAGATGATAGACAATTGTTTGTTGTGGTATCAGCCCTTGGGGCAAATGTGGCTCCATCCTCAAGGTTCAGCTCACTGACTTCCTGAGCTAAATGTCCTTTCTATAAATTCAATACTTCTCTATGTATGAATTTGTCTGTCATGAACTTTTCTTCACCTCGTTTAAGTGAGGCACTTGCTAGCAGAGGTAACTTGCCTGGATGTCAGTGATGCTCAGGATTTCAGACCTGTCAACACAAAACCACAGGAGGGTCAGTAGGGTGCTTTCAATTCCCAAGAGCCACATTATTTTTTCTAATAGACACTTGGTTATTGAACTTTTTAAAATTTATTTAGCGATAGACCTCACACAGTCACAGTTGGTAAATGTATTACAGTTTCTGCTTAAAAGGTGAAAATGGGAGAGCTTAGATACTGTGAGATATCTTTTGGCAAATACTGTCACAAATAGCAACTGCAGTATAAGTTTATGTGTCCTATTTAATTATAAGATTTTTTAAATTATTGCATCAAAGTTATATAAAATTTTCTTTTAAAATGTACCAGTTATGAAGAAAATTGCCTCTGAAAATCAGGAAAAAATATAATTATTCGCTAATTATAAAATAACTCAGTTTGTGTTTAGCTGATGCTTTTGCCAAGAGACTGACAAATCAATAGAAATTGAAATCAGTTTGTTGGCTGAATAATTTTGAAGTTCACATTTCAGCTAAATGGTCTAAGTGGAATTAAGTTTATCAGATTTTTAAAAATTGATTGACGTATGAAGGAAAAATCCATGACAGTAGTATAGTACATGAACACTTCACAATGTGCAAGAAGCACACAAATATCTATGATTAATATGGATGACTGTAATGGCTTGTGGGAATTCTTTTTAAAATTTTGCCAAGGATATCAAAACCAAAATGATACTAAGAGATTACAACTCTAAACATGATTATAGAATGGTCAACATTTTTCTATATATTAGAAAATATTTGGAAAAAGTACTTTTTGCCCCATTATTTTTCGACATTTTTATCAGTTTTTTGTTTAATCAGTGAGCATTTTTCAGAAACACAGTAATGCTATAATTTTTTATACAAGTCTGGCTCTTTTGTTTATTCCTGTTCAATGAAAAAAAATATATACTTGTCACTCTCTGAACCTCATGATATGTTACTGAAGTTTGCATTATTACTGAAATACTTTGAATTTAACTTCAAGGGTTTGGAACTATACCCTCAGAGAGAACACTCTCTTGTTGGGACTTTTTATAGGTAGAGATAGAGGAGAGTAACAGGGACAGTCTAACTTAAAAATATTGGCAGAAAGCTACTAATTTCATACACTTTTTCTTAATTTATTATATGATAGTGGTGATTTGGAATGCCTTTCCCATGGCAGTGATACCCTGTATGCAACAATAACACAAATCACAGCTCATTCACAATATCTCAGCCTTCACCCTTTTTTGAATGATGGTAAATGAGATGGTTAGATCATAATACTCTGTGACCTAGAATGGGAGGCTGATCTGAGTATAGCATTGAAAAGCAAGACTTGCCCATGCCTTTGAAACCAAATAGGATATGAAGTGACTTTATTATCTTTTATGATCTGAGTCCTGAGAAGCTGAGATAGAGAAAAAAAAACAACTTAATAACCTTATTTCTAGAAAAGAAGACAAAGTATTTAGCTAATAATTTTCCTGTTGTCAAATATTTTTGCTATAGTTCTTACAGGTGTTTTGTAAACAAAATTGTGCTAGCACATTTAGGCACATGTACTTGCAACACCAGTGAAAAGCTGAAATCCAGCAAAGTGTGATTTATTTATCAGTTAAATTACAATTCAGGTGTGTTGTGTGGCTGAGTTCTTTTACCACCTGAAGTTTATATTAATAGGCTAATAAAAAATGCCCTGGAGTGTCTTAATGTTATTATTGTATATCTCTATATGTACCAATTAATTTGTTCAAACTGTATTTTTAAAACTTTTTTTCTTAGGATTACTTCTTTCTACATAAAATTAAAATCCTTCTAGTGGTAAAATAATAAAATAGGAAACCCACTGTTTTATTTTCAATAGTATTTTTTTAATTCATTAATGACATTATTTTATAGAATATTTTCATTTGGATTCCCTTTTCTGTATTACTTTTGAATCTTACTGTCTTTTTTCTTTCCTTGCAGCTTAGCTCTGCTTTCTGCTTTCATTGCTTTTCCAATTGTTCATATATGTTTTTTCTTTCACATTACAGGAAATGTTTTCTATCTGATGTACAATTTTCACTGTTTTCTTCTTTCAACTGCAATTATCCTTATGTCTTAAACGACTGAATTGCTTAAGAGCTATCCTAAACTTCTCAGAACCTTTAGGGTTTGTTTGAGATGGTTCATCAAAAAATGGTAGGTATAGAAAGATGGAAACTTGTGCTGAATCTTATATAGACAACTGTTCTACTTGTGGGTTGTCAGGTCCCTCAAGGGTTGAAGAGATGTGCTGGTTATTTTAAGCCCTTGCAGACCATATGAGCTGTGCCCTTTAAATTCTGTGAAAGTCAATTGTAAAAATGTATAATGTACCCAGGAAAAATATTCCACTTAGGAAATTGTTATGCAGCAGAATTCTGGTGTGTCTGACCTTTTCCTTAGTTGTGTAGATGTCACCATACAAATATAATGAAGTGCAAGCTGCCAACTACTTTAAACAAAATAGTTATATGGGGCAAATTTTAATCATAGCATATTTCAAAAAAGCATTTTTTAAAATAATTTCTGTAGAATCATTGTCAATTAAAATAAGACCATCCACTTTTTACAAATGATTTCCGTTGACTTCCGTTAGATAGATAGTATGCTGTCTTTTGTGGATGGCAGTCGAGGTGTTGTAAAAATGAAAAAAAAATAGGGTGTCTCTACCATGTATGTCAGAAAACTTAATGATCGCCATTTAAGAGTATTAAAGCCTTTTAAAGTTCAACTACAACTTTAAGAGCTAAGCTGGATGCTTCCATTTATCTTTCTACCTTAATTCAAAATGGAAAGTAAGTAATTTCAACATGTCTGAAATGCTAATGAGATGAGCAGCCAAGCTTCAAAGAGAATTGTCATCTAATTCTGGAGTCCACCAGCTACATCTTCTCTCAGCTCAACTGCTGAAAGAGCTTGCCTTTCACCGCAGAGGTAAATTAGCTCTCTCTGAAGTGCTACAGCCAGGTAGGAAGGGCAGTTTCTCTTTGAAGTTTGGCCACTAGCATTTCTTTCTCAAGGAACTGAACTTCAAAGAGAAATATTGTTTCCCTTCTTTTTTGGATGTCGTACTCAGTAGTAGATGAGACATATCTGCTGTCCGTGTGTGGGGGCAAAAAACATTTTTTTAAACAATATTTCTGCAAACATTAAATTGAAATTTCATATGAGTTTCTCTGTGATAGGATAAGCTGAATAGTGGTTAGGAAGACCTGCTACAGGCTTATAACTCTTTAATTTTCAGGATTTTTAAAAAAACTACAAAGAATGTATAACAAAGACAGAAAAATATCAAAATGGTGATTTTTCTTGCTAGCATTCAATCTTATTTATAAATTTATTTAAAGGAGGGACCAATCCTTTGTCAAAGAAACCTCCAAATCCAGTGACTGGGCATCTGGTTTAACTTTTGTGCTTTACTGGATAACATTTAGGAATTTGTTATAGAAAAGGTGGTTAGAAGCACCTATGTAAGCCATTCAAACTCTTGCTGTCAGCAAGATTATCACCAATAAATCACATCAGCTGTGGTTTGGTCTAATGAAGTCTTAGAAGTTGCCAATGACAGAGGCTATGCTGCCTCCCTAGGTGACCTGTTCTACAGCTGCAATAGCCTCCTATCTCATTTGAGTCTTCAAATATCTCAGGCAGGTAACTTTAGCCATTTCCCATTTGACTTTGTTGTCTGCCTCCTCTAGGAAGAGTTAGGCTCAGTCGTCCGTGTAATTTCCCTTCAAGTGCTCTGGTTTTCTCCTAGACTGCACTTTGACCTTGGCTTCTCCAGATGAAATAAACACATCTCCCTCAACCTCTCTTGAAGGTCATGATGTTTTTCAACTGTGGAGTCCAAAACTGGTCACAGTATCCCTGGTTTGGGTCCATTGTCACTGAGTAGAATGGGATAAATGGTCTGGTGGTCATAGTCCTTGTAATTTAACATACTGGTTGCTTTATTTGGGATGAGAGAACACTGCTGGATTATATTCAGTTTTGTGTCAACTGTAATACCCACTTTCTTTTCAGCTGGTTTCCATTAAGTAGTAAAACTATCATAATTGCAGCTGGTCTGACTCATACCAAGCAGCCCCAATAATATGCCATGGCAGGCAGAGAAAGAGGAGTTTGTCATTAATACAGCTATCTGGAACATTTCCATTTAGACAAAGCTTAAGTAATGCTGCTCATAAGATCCACACTTTTCCTTTGCATGGGAGTGTTTCTTGCACATTAATAATATCCTGAAATTCAGAAGAATGAACACCAGTTGTAATGATGAAGAGAGCACTAGTGTCTTCAAGACCTCATGAATTATCTTTAGAACTTTTTCCTCTCATGATTAAGCACTTATAATCTACACTTACAAGAAACAGATTTACATCCTTGAAATATTTAACAGTTTTGCATAGAGTAGATGAGCTGTAAAATTACATAAAGTCTTTCACAATTGACCATTTTCAATTAACTTCAAGGAGGAATGTTAGGAGTAACTTAAAATTTTAGTACATGCTGTAGCAGTTAGGAACATCAATACGAAACTCTAATAGACTTCAATGGGTCTGGAGAGAAAGGTAAAATACTGATACATACAGTTGCAAATTAAGAGGTAGAATGGTGCAGCCCCAGGTCTCACCGTTTCTTTCAAGATTAATATGATACAAAAGCCTAAACAATAGCAGCGCATTTCAAATATTGAAATAGAATATAACTAAATTGTGTTCTCCAGTGACAAGGAGAGACTTATAGCTGTGCTAAATTTTTGCAGTCTCCAACATCAGTTACCAGTCCCTTTTATCTCTGTTATTCTTGATCACGTTTTCTTACCTGTGTGTTCTAGGTTTTACTTAATTGTATTAATCTTAATTTACACTAACATTTTTATCTTAGCCTACATGCTTTTGAATTTTATTGTTACGTACAGGAGACACAGAAGTTGCATTGTTTGGCCTCAGAGTTATGCTGAAATCTTTTATAGCAAAAAAGGCCAGTTAGATTTTCTGATAAGAATTTTTTAAATTGTATTTTACTGTTTGTGTATGCAAGTTTTTAAAGTCAGTTTTATTAATTCTAAATATGCCAGTGTTGTAAAAAAAGGAACTAGACAAAAGAAGTAAACAAAATGTGCTGTAAGCCTGATCATTTTGGTATAACATGAGTCAAATATAGTACTTTGTTTTCTTCCAATGTTTAGGTTTTATATGCATTGTTTCATGACAGAGAGTTCTGTCTGACTACTTCTTTTATGGAGATATACATGGTTCACTGAGGTGATTGCTGATACAGGAATAGTTTATTGTGGCAGTCTTTGGGTTTTTCTGTACATCATCCCTGTAAACAGAAATGTAGAATTTCTCAGTGAACTGAAAAGATTTTAAATTCATACTTTCACCTACTGGAGTAAATAATTTAAATGGAAAAAGCTGATTGATCTAGCAACACAGTAGTTTGTTTAAAAAAACAAACTTCAAATCATCAAATTAAAATGTTCTTGTCCCACCAGTATATAAGGGAAAGAAAACAGTGGAGATTTGCTTTTCTATTAGAAAAAGCTGTAAAGATAAATGAAGGGAGATATAGATGATGTTTATCCAAATTCTTGTAAGATTGTGGTAAGTTTTGGCTAACAGTCAAATCCCCACACAGCTGCTTTCTCACTCCCCTTATGAGGGGACAGAATAAAATGGGAAATCTTACAGGTTATGGTAAGGAGAGGGAGATTGCATACAGTTACTGTACTACAGGTAAAAAAGGCTCTATATGGGGGAAATGAAGTTATTGTCAATTTAAATAGATTTAAGTGGTGAGCAGCAAAAGACAAAAATCAAGAAACACCTTTCCTCACCAGTTTGCCATGCCTAACTTCACTTCTCCCCTCTCAAACCCTTCCCAAGCAGCAGTGGAAGGTACGGACGAAGAAGGAGTTCTACCCCCAATTTTTATTTATTTTAGCCTTTCATGTCCACGTTTGCTGTAGAAAACAGCTAGTACCTGCTTTGACAATATGGGGTTTTTTTCAAAATTATTAAATAGTAGATTGAATTTCCACTAAATAAATGCTTTGTATGATATAATCCACATTTTTTATTTTAACCTAAATCTAAATCATACAGAACTACTATCCTGATTGTTCTGGGAACTATATACCAATTTACCCCTCAATTATCATCGAATGCTGCTGCAAAATATGAACTTTATATATGAATATATATGCACACCAGACTGGTAATCTGATCTTAAACGACACATTTAGACAATATTTTGCAGTTCTTATTCATTACATTGCATTTGATTGCTTCACCTTTTCTGAAAGAAGGGTACTGTTTTGAAATGTTTGCACTAAAAAATTCACAAAGGTAGATGAGCTTACTGTTAGTAATGTCAATTGACATTTTATTACTGGTATAGTATATTTTACCACTCCATCAAGTGCTTTAGGAAATTAAGCAATGTAATATAACAGAGATATTGCTTCAGAAGAGTCAGTCCTGTACAGTAGGTGGCTTGAAATGTGTGCGCCAAGCAGCATGGAAAAACAAATGAGAACAAAACAACTTTTCATAGGCCTGTGCTTCCCTGTATGAACTTTATAGCTCTGACACCCTGGTTTTCATTGTCAGTAATCTTACATTGAAACAGTCTCCGTCTCGTAACACTAAAGTTGTTTTTCAGAAGTTCTCTCTCATTAATTCTTGCTTGAAGCCATATAATTAAAACCTCACAAGGTGTTTCTTGGTAAAAGATGAGTACCTTTTACATGAAGATAGAATGCAAATCCTACTCTTAATACAATGGACCTTCTAACCTGGCACTCTCATAAAACCAAGATGTTGCCAAGTAAATTTGCTGCAAGTGCTGTCAGTGCCCTGCGGTGCTTTTGTTAATTATATTGCCATAGTGCCTGACGCAGATAGCAATCTTTCCAAAAGAGCAGGCAGATTTAAAGAGGCAGAATTAATTAAAATTGATTTGTGCAGTCTGTCGTATTGAGTTCTGCTGGGAGAATTTTCTTTCCCCTTCTCTCTCTAATTCCTGCTGCAGTAGTACATGTAACAGGTAGTTGCCTCACCTTGGAGTACTAATTATGGTGAATGAATGGGATTTGTCTGCCATGATAGGTTATTCACAGGATTAGAAGACATCAACATTTACTTCCTTTGAGTATCACCCAGAGAAAATACATTTTTCTTCCAGCTTTCTGGGTTCATAAAATAAGGGGACTAAAAAAGAAAAATTCCAAGGTCACAATTTTTGCAGCTGAGGTCATAGTTTGCTTTAATATGTTCAAAGATACAGGGCTGTAAACCTTTGCTGCAGATATGATAGAAAATGGCAGTGTAAGACGTGCAAGCATGAAAATACTCCAACATTATACAGAGAAATCCCAATGTGAACAGTGAATTTATTTCCTGTCTATGAGGCCCATCATCTGCTCAAGAATTCCTGAGCTCCTTTCTCCAGTTCAAATTTTATAGAGAATTCTTCTCATATTTAAAAAACTCAAAAAGTTGAGCATTATAAATAACCTTGAAGAAAATGACAGCTCTTTCTTTTACAGAAATTTGCTTATCTTACTGCCACATAATGGGTATAATGGGAAGAATTCATGTTCTTTAAGTATTTACATCAATTCATTCCAAGCTGAATTTTTTTTCAAGAACTTGCTTCTTTGAAAAATCCTTACCTTTAAATATTTAAGTTTAAGTATATGGTTAGAAGTTAGGTTTTTTTTTCAACTGGGATTTATGTGTATTAAAGTAATTTTTATTATTTGGCAAGGTGAGATAGGGATATGATGAAGGCAGAAACTATGAAACCAAGCTTCTCCTTATATTAAACACTGTTATGTAAAAAGAGCGCATTTAAAATAAGAGCTAAAGTTTATTTATCAATGAGGTGCTTACCAAACAGGATTTGTTACATTCTGTAGATATTTTTTTTAAATCCTTTCCTGGACTTTTTTAACTGCAGAAGTTTTGCCTGGGTTTCTGGTGTAGATGTTGAAATTTGAAAATGATATATTGATCTAACTTTGAAGAAGGATTATAATTTATATTTACTGTGAGAATTTGCATGGGTATTTTAAGCAAAACTTTGCTTTCATGCAGCTCTTTACTGAATGAAAGTTTGAAAAATGCATTTAAGGTCCCCACAACTGTTGAAAACTGACACAGCAACTGCTTGTCTTATATTGTCTTAAGTTCTTATAGCCCTCTGAGTGGATAAAAACCAGGGAAGAATCAGGCCAAATATGCTTCAATTATTATTTCCATATCTAAGTCTAACAAGCATGCTGTTTCCATTGAAACCAGCTATTCATGAGCAGAATTTGCTTTAAGTTGCATCATATTTATAGAATATTTATATTTCTGCTGGGAAAAAGGGCAGAAGGAGAAATCTGTTACAAGAATAAGAAGAGGCAGACACAGTGACAAATAAAGCAGAAAGAAGCTAGATAGCAAACTAAATATGCAAATATAGCCAGTACATGCCCAGGTGAGTATTTTGCATGTATTTCTTTCATGATCATCCTTTGAGCCTGGCAGTTCAGCCATCTTTTAGTCCATTTCACTCTCTATTTATCTTGTCTGTAATTCATCAGTTTGTTTATAAGGATGAGACAGGAGACACTACTGAAAGCATTACTAAAGTGCAGATAAACCACTGAATTTCCCCTGAATTAGTATCTTGACAAAGTAGTTTTCTATTAGTCCTTTTAAGTAAATGGTGCTATATAAAATGTGTCACGATTTCTTGATATAACTTTTAACCCAGAAAACCAGTGAAAGTTATGGGTAAGCCAAGAAAATATTACTGGTAATAATAATAATATTAATTGGGTTGCTTAGAATTTATCTGGTTTTACAGTGCAACTTTTTAACTGAGCTTAGCCAATCTCTGATGATTTTGAAGTATATTCACTATCTCCTCAAGGTTGATAAACTTTATTGAAAAATTAGGTTTTAGAAGTCTTTTTGGTACTAAAAAAGTCTGCTTTGAAAGCCTTTCAGTCATGTAGATGTGTTTGAAGTTGTCTGAAACAAAAATTCAATTCCTGCTATAGCCTGATGACACCAATGAGAAATATTCAACAGTAAACTGAATGGAATAATGAATTAAACCTTAAAAGAAGATAAAAATACTTCTTACCATGTAGAAAAGTTGAAGTCACAGGACCACTACATTTGTAGTAGATTGGTTGTACAGGATGGCCAATTACTAAAAACTTAACCAATGACAGTGCTGAGATAATACAAATCTAAGCTTCTCTTTTTATTCAGATTCAACTCTCTTCTGTAAGAAGAGAGGATTTTTATTTTCATCAGCCATTTTCCAGTGACAGATGGAATTATAGCAAACCTTCTACCCAAATAACTAAATTGATATGCAGCTAGAACTCAGAGGTAAATACTTTGATGGCAAAAAAATTTAAAGCACAGAGCTATGAAAATTGGTTGTCTTGAACTTCTTTATTTGCTTAAAACATTTTCATCTTGATGATTTGAAGTATTTTTTTAAGCAGGGCCAATCTGATTGTTAAAATGGGGATGAGGAAAAGATGTTTCACAGCAAGTCTGCTAGTAAGTGTTACTATGTGTTATTTGTATCTAAAACAGTGCTTTCAGGTGAAGGTAATTTCCAGACTTCTGAGGAGTCCTTTAATTATTTCTCTTTTGAGTTACAGCAAGCAGATGTGAGGTTAAAACAGTGCGGGGAAAAAAAAGGAAAAAAATGTGTATTTTAAATTATCTTAACAAGAAGCTGCAAGCTATTCAAATAGAAGGGATCAAATCAGAAAATGAAAGCTGTACTATCTACCCGGTAATAGAGTACTACAAAAAAATCAATCAAATTTTTAGATTACATGAACCAGCATTCCCCATTTAAAATCAGTAAAGTTACACTGACCTACATCATCTGAAAACTAGGATTTCTTTATTTTTAGGAAAATACCACTAAGATGCCCTTATTAAATATATGATATTTATATAGATTCAAGATCAGCAGCAGTTTTCCAACAAACCTTGGTAAGATTAGTTTTGAGAAACCTGTACTGTATATCTTTTCTGGTGGTTAGGAGAAAGATGGGAATCAAACAGGAAAGGAATAATGTCTTGAGAGTTTCAGGTATGTGAAACTGTACTGGAGTTTTCTGATTCCTTAGACCTAGAAGCTGAATCCAAACCTTGTGAGTGACTTGGGACATATCAATTCTACCACCTATGCTTCTGTTTTCCTTTCTGCTCTTGCTTCTCTTATTCATTCACATTCATCTTTTTTGAACATGACTTATTTCTGGCAAGAACTTTTCAGTTGCTTCAATATGAAATAATTGCTGGGAAACAGAGATCTTTGAGTCTTCGAAGTGATCCTCAGATGAACATGTATAATGATCATGACAGCCCCTTTTCTAGGAATGGGGTATCTAAGATGAAGAAAGAAGCTTTAAAGCCATAGTCTTGGCTAAATTTACTTATCTGTGTTTTGAAACAAATCACACTTTTAAAAATATATACATTAATTAGAGACAAATAAGAAAAGAAAATATAATCCTAATGGTTCTAATTTCCAATGACATTCCAGGCATATTGCTCCCTTCAGATTGAACAGATTTACTTTCTCTGCACTAATGATATAAAAGTGTAAAAGAAGTAACAAACATTTATTTAAACAACAGTTTTTTCTTAATAAGGAAAGAAATAAAAAGACACAAGCAGTGAGCAATTGTTCCATTCTGAGATCTCTTACTCACAGTTTCTCGTGAATATCCTTTAATTGGGGTTAGAATTATATCTGGGACATATCCCATATGTCATCAATTAAATTAAGGTGTTAGACATGTATTTATAAATTGTCTTCTGGACAAGATGACTTCCAGAGATCCCTTCCAAGCTACACCACTCTGTGGTTGCGTGATTCTTTGAAATATCCAATAAAATTTAAAAATAAATAGGACAGTTCCATTTAAGTGTTAAAGGAAAAAGTGAATCCTATTTACTTCTATATGTAACCTTACAATGCAAGTAATTTGCCTTAACTCTATCCTGTGTAAAGTAGTTCAAAAATCCGTCATCTCGTTTTGAAGAGCTATCTTTAACAACAGCAGCAACAACAACAACAAAAAAGGAAAAAATTGGTATTAAGCTTTCTGCATTCCAGAATGAAACTTATTATTAATTTTAGCTAACAAAATCTGAGTTTTTAAACACCTCTTCATGAATATACAGTCATAACAACCTGGCACTTTAACAGAAGAAGCTGTTAAGTGGTAATTGCAATGACTTTGAGATTTGTTACAGGAAAATTTCAAGCTTAGTTTTCCGCATTGCTTTTATTTACATTCTCTATCTAGTCATGGCAGTTTGTGCTCCACCCCCTCACACATAAAACATGCCAAAGTAGAGAGTTAAAGATTCTTGAGTTATCAGTAACTGTGTCAAACTTTAAATTATCACTTACTAGTGTTGATGTTGGTATGTTAACAAAGTTTTCAAGCAGTGCAAGTATTGAGAGAATCATTAATGACAAAAGGATCATTAATACTAACCAATCTGGGTTACTTGGAATAAGACCTGCAAGAAATATGAAAAACATATATTTTTTTTGGAGATTTGAAATTCAATAATTTTCTTTTCCTATATTTGTCTTTGTGGTCTTAGAGAATTTACTCCTGTGGCTTTTTTTCTTTTAGACAGATGGTACCCAGAATTGTAAAGGGCAATGGTCTGAAGTGCAGCTCACCATTACAGTTCTCAAAACCATTGCAGTTTCTCAAAAAGAGAAAAATAAAACCCACGGAAACTATCTTAGCTTTTAGATAACACTTTTATAACACCAAATAAAAATATATGAAGCATAAAAACACTATAGAATTTTAAAAGCTGGACTTCCAAGTCTATGTGATGGACCTCATGGTGATACTAGCAAGGGGTATATGCCTGGAAGCTTTTCATGCCTGTATTTGTTGGAAGAGAACTGAGATATACCTTAAAGCAGTCCTATTTAATTAGTCTGAACTTTTTATTTAAGTAATGAGCAACTGAAGATGTGAGCATGCGAATTTTGTTCTTTCAGAATCATGTCTGAGAGAAGTACCTCCTACAAATGAATGGAAGCAAAGATGATTTTACAATATGTAATACCTTTCCCCCCCTCTTTATTAAAGTTTACTGCACCAAGTTACACCAAATTGTCCTGCTGCAGACTTTGACACCAGACTGTGCTTATAAAGCCTGTTTTTCAGATTTCTTGTGTTTTATAATATTTAGCAGTAGACTAGATATTTGTACTTTGGATCCAGGCAATTTCAATTAATTCTTGAATATATGAAAGTATAATGATATAAACAGTCATCTGGTGAAAACTCAGGACTTCTTTTTACAAGCTCTTGTCAGAGCTACATGACCCCGTCAATTAGTTCACAACCTGAAGCAGATTCAAAGTTTCACAATCAAATTTTCCTTTGGGAAACAAGGTCCACAGAAATAAAAGTGTGTGTTTTTTAGTCCTTATTAATGATTATTCAAGGTGATTTGTCATAAGCTCCAGAGAGTCACCTGCTTCAAAGCCATCTAAGATATTCATTTAGACCATTGGTCATTAACACTAAATTTGAAACATGGAACTGCTCAAGTCCTTGAGTAGCTGATGAGAGCAGTGTTTTTCAAAGGCATTACATCAAGACCCAAAGTCCCACCAGAGCACTGATGTGGGGCTTCCCAGTGTGAATTGGCTACAACTCTCACAGTAGCCAACATGGTTATTCTGCTTACAGGTGTGCACTTAACCCTCCACATTTTCTGCAGACTGTATAACATACACAAACCTTATGCTGTTTAATTATCTGAAGGGAAAAGAAACCTACCCTGAGCAGCACTGTTGGCTTTGGTAGTCTCTCTTTTGGTCGTCCTTGTCCATTTCATTAAACACATAAAATGATTTCCCTGACCAGCTGAATGTGAGGTGCCTTTGCTAACCCTAGCAGCACACTGCAGTGTTTAAATGCCTTGGATACTTAACATTTTCTAGGATAGCACTCTTACTATTCACCATAATTGCTTCAATGAATAAAGAGAAGGTTGGTTAGAAGAGAGCATTCCCTGAATATTCTTCCTAGCAAAAATGACTTTTTTTTTTCCAAGAGTAGCATGGAAAATTTCTAAAAACAGCTTGAATTATAAGGCAAAGATAATTGTTGTCTTAAATTTCTAAATATGAGTATTAAGTATTCTGATTGTAAATACAAGAGGATACATATATGAAACAGTATTCTCAATGTCACATTTGTTCTAGAGAGACAGAAAAAAAAATCTTCTTTGTGATCACATTTAATTTTGTAAGAATTCCTATTGACTATATATAGGTAATTTTTACTTTTTACCTTTACCTTTTTCTTGAAATAAGTGTTAATACTACTATAATTTAAACTATTATACAATATAAATATTGTCCTCTAAAGAGAAGACAATTTTTGGTACTTTATAAAAATCTAAAATCATGTCACAGTGAATGTGCTATTTAAAGTCTTTTTCTGTGTTCTAAGGAAAGATACAGTGTTTAATGAAGAGTTGTTTTCAGTTTGTAAGCAGTGTTCTAAAAGGTAAAATGTACTATTACATATTACAGAGTTTTTATATTGTTTTGTCTCGTGTTTGGAGTGATTGCTGAACATTTTCATTTCCCCTTTTCAAGTTTAAATAATTTGTGGCAGAAAATACAGCTGGCTGCTTGTACTGAAAAATGTTTCAAATTAGCTCTTAAAGTCATCTTCTCTGAAGAGTGTTAGGACTCTCTCACAGATCACTTGTTGCTTTATTTCTCCCATCCATCTTCTTCAGGCATCTTGACATTTTATAGTGCATTATTTTTTACGCACCTTGAAATGAAGCTCTTAACCTGATCCTGGAAAGAGTATTTTTCACTGAAGAGGGGAAAAAAGAGACTTTCAGTTTTGATCAGACAATCTCTGGGCCACCTACCTTAGTGCTACATGATCAACTGCTGTGCCATACTTCTATTCAAGTGTGTGTCTGAAGAAAATGCCACATAGGCTTACATTTATTTAAAGAACTGACAAATTTTTATTGGTGCTTGTTAATGAAAAGACAAGGTGACCTTATTATTTTTTTCTTTTAAAAATTTTTTTGTTGTTTTGGGACTGGGGCTAGAGATAATTGGCATACTTCTTAACAGTCTCTAAAGACCAATTAACAACAGGGAGCCATGTACTCTGCCAGTCTGAGTTTCAATTAAATGTCTGCTCCAGGAGGAGCTAAACTAACACATGGCTATTGAACAGCAGTTACACTATTGATATAGCTGAGTCCACCACAGAGGACAAAGACTCTTGCTTCACGACAGATGGCCTAATGCTCTGGCAATTAATACATTTTTATGACTTTTAAATCTTTCTGACCTTTTACTTTTCTGTCTGAATTAGTAGGGCACAGTTTTATTAGTGGAATGGAAGTTAAGGAACATGTTTATGTGACATCTTTTGAGGAACTCCTTTTTTTGAAAATATAAAATATATTACGTACGCAAGACATAGCAGTCAAATTTTTAATCAGTCTAGACTGCAATGTACTTATTCTGACTGTAGGGAAGATGGCAATTTCTGGTGAGATCCTGTTGTTTTATTATAGCTGGGCTGTCAAGGTAGTTAGAGATTAGAGAATAGTAATAATTAATAAAAGTTATTAAGAACTCAGTGATGAACATACACGTAATGGAATTTGATAATTTTATCCTAACTCATCATGTCCTGAAAATATAGTTTTCCAAAAAATGGAGACTTAAAAATCAAAAATCAAATCAACAAGGCATATATTAGCATGTAAACATTCTTTCAAATTTCATATTACAGTTTAGAAGTATCTGCATATTTTGGTTAGTTTATACGGTAAGTTGGAATCTAAGAAAATGCAGTCAATTTGGCATTATAATAAATCTTTCCACTATTAAGAAATGTACCAGAGTTTCACTACTTTGATTGTTTCTTCCCCTAAAATGCCTTCCATATGAAGTTAAAATAATAACAATAGTAGATAAAAAGGAAGGTAATACATTTCTCTTGGGCATACTTTATCCTAAGTCAGTTTTCCCAACATGGCTAGAAAGAAATTAGAAGTGCTTGGTATTCATGAAACAAACAAACATACATCTAAAACCACAGAAAAAATGATGAAAACCACAACTTATTACATGCCTAACACACAGAGAGTGCTTTTAAGCATTACTAAATTACTACTCCTCTAATTTTTTACTGGAATGAGGATTGGACTATTTCTGTATGCACAAAATGCAATATTTCACTGTGTCTTCATATTACATTTTTTCACTATAACTTATATTTGTGTTCTAAGGCGAAGCATTTTCATTTAAATCTATTTATTTGTTTGTGATTTTCCATAATATCTAAGTATTAAGATGATCTGTAATGAATTTCCCATATTAACATATAAAAACATTTTGGTATTATTTTGACTACGGATAACATAATGCACATGGGATAGTGATAAAAATGAAGTAACACTCAGAAAAAACAATAAACTTCTTGTTCCATAAAATATTAATTAGTTTTTAAAAATTCACATAAGTAACTCCCCCTCCCAATACACACACTTAATCTTAGAAATTAAGATTTTATTTCTCCACAGATTTGTTGAAAATCCTAAAAAGACTGAAGTGTTAAACTTCTGTCATTCATATCAACATCTTGGGGATGTCATACAGGTGTCCAAGGTGAGCTCAGAATCTAGATTTAATTTTTTTTTAAGGAGTGTCAGACTATTTAATATCAAGGAGTTGATGCTTCCCCATTGTTTATGCTAAACATAGACAGTGTCTGTTACTCGTAGGTGATCTAAATAAATACATAAAACCTCCACCAAACCTCTAATAGATTGACTAAAGAGACCCTGTTGATCTCTTTGTATTTTGTTGGCTGTATATATAAGGTTCCTCCATTCCCAAGCAGGCCTTTTCTAAACTAACCATTCACAAGGGAAAGAGGAACACTAGATGAAAGAAATCAGGACCCTTTTTTTGCTGTAGAAATAGATAAATTGTGGATGAATATTTGGCTGTCTAGAGATAAATGGAAGGTTAACCAAGCAAACAGAACCTTAGAATTATGTCTGTAGTTATGAACATGGTATTTATTTGAAAGTGAAAGAGGTTGGTTCATTGTCTTCAGAAACTCCAGGTAGTTTCACCGTAAAACCCATAACTATTCCCACCTTATAAAATGTGTTTTTGTTTTCAGTTCACAGCTTTACAAGTTAACCTAGCATTTTTAATATCTTATTACACGTGAAGAAACTTTTCTCTTATTTGGAAAAGTTTACTTTGCTCTTATATCTGTGCAAATGTATTGTGCTTGAATTTTCTTTCTTTTTTTCTCTTCAGTACCCTAAGATAAGGAACCTGTAAATGGATAGAAACTTTAAAGTTTTGTCTTTGAAATAGTGTTTTTCTATAGTTTCCATTAGTCTGTAGTGATAACTTTGTTCACATATAAGTCTGTTATCTCCTTTTCACAAAGCAACTTCTAACCTTGGCTTTTATCTTTCATAGGCTTTTGGTTTGGGAGATTTATGGGCATATGAGAAACCATGTGAGAAATTTGCATTTTACTTTATACCTAGGTATTTGCTGTTCATAGCAAGTGATTATTGAATGGAAGAAATGAAAATCAGTTTTTATTAATATCTTGGTTACAATTTTATTGCTCACAGAGCACCCCAAGCTGGCAGCACTGTGGAATGCTATCATTCCATCTGGAATGCTTAGCTGGGTGTAAGTACAGGATCATTAAATCTATGCTTTTGATAGTCCTATTTAGTGAAACTCCAGCTCCACTTAGGCGTATGATACCTTTGGGACCAAGAGTTTATAACCATTCTTTAAGCTGGCTCAAGGTGTGTGAAGATCTACCTCTGTAGTGCATGGATGGTACGGTTTGATAGGATTTTGTCTTCTTTATGCCATCCTCTTTCAGTCTTTCTTTCTCATTTCTTGCAGCCTTCTTTGGCATGTCCCCTTTTCCTTTCCCTTCCCTTCGACCCCTAAAACAAACCCCATCCCACACTGAACCTTTTCACATTTTCCTCCTACCTGAATGAAATAAAATTAATCTGCTAATCAGTATTATTCCAATCTACAAAAATGGTTTGAGGGAAAGCCCAGGGAACTGCAGATCTGGTAGTCTAACTGCAGCTCCTTGAAAAATTATGGAGAAGATCACACCGAATGCTAATGGAAGTTATTCAAAGGAAATAGCATAGTCATCAGGCACAGTCAACATGGGTTCACAAAGAGAAAGTCCTGTTTCACTAATTTAATGTTCTTTTAAGATAAGGTCACTCCCCTAGTGGATGAATGGAAAGTGGTGGATGTAGTTTTCCTGGATTTTAGGAAGGCTTTTGGTACTGACGCTCACATCAGCCCTCTGAACAAGTTGTCCAGCTATGGGATGTGTGGGTTCACAGTGCATGGTGAAGAACTGACTGAAGGGCAGAGCTCAGAGGGCTGTGGGGAATGAAGCTACATCTGTCTGGTGACCGGTCACCAGCGATGTTTCTCAGGGTTCATTTCCAGGACCAGTCCTGTCCAATCTGTTTATCACTGATCTGGACGTAGGAGTTGAATGCAGCATTAATGAGTTTGCTGATGGTCCCAAACTGGGAGGTTCTGTGGACTCTCTTGAGGGACAGGAGACCTTTCAGAGGGATCTAGATAGAGTGGTGCTTTGGGCTATGATTATTGGGATGAAATTTCAAAAGTTCAAATACCATTGTCTCAGTTTTGAGACAAATTTAAAAGAAGACACTCTGCAATGAGTAGTCTCCTCTAAAGATTTCAGTAATCTCCCTCCACCAAATAGAAAAATGAGTGCTAAGGAAAGTGAAAAAAACCCCAGTGATTCATTAACAACAGAATGCTCACAGAACTGCCCCCCTTCCCCACACAGACACAAGAGCAAAGCCCCAAAAATGCCCAGAGAATGGGGCAAACGTTAAAGAAATTCCCCTTCCTGACACATAGTGCGAGATGACACTGGCTGCAGCTTCTCCCAGCCAGGGGAGGGAGAAGCTTTTTGCCTGGGCCAAGAAAACCAAGCAAAACCAAACCACCAAGGGCCATGGAACACCTGGGCTATGAGGCTTTGAAAAATGCCTGTCAAAGAGTCCAGAGCTCCCCTGGCTGCAGCCCCACACACACCCAATTCCTTTTCTTAAAGTTAGAGCAGACATTTTTTGGAAATAAAGCAGAGGTTCATTGATGGACTAGCATCATAAATCACTCCAAGACAGCTGTATTCTGCACCTAGGATGGAGTTATGATGGGGAAGAGTATAAATGAGGAGTCAGCAGTGTATGCCCTGGCAGTCCAGAGGGCAAACCACAACCTGGGGTGCATCAAACACATCACCAGCTGGTCAAAAGTGGTGATTATCCCAGTTTATTCAGTGCTGGTGTGGCCTTACCTAAAGTACTGTATGCAGTTCTGGGCCTGACCATTAAAAAAGATTGTGAAGGTCTTTCAGTGTGCCCAGGGGAGGGCAATAAAGTTGGTAAAAGAGCTGGAAGGAATGTCATGTGAGAAGCAGCTGAGGACTTCGGGCATGTCTAGTTTGGAGAGAAGATGATTGAGGGGAGACTTCATTGCTCTCTACATTTCCTGAGGAGAGGAAATGGAAAGGAAGGTTCTGATCTCTTCTCCCTGCTGTTCAGTGACAGGATGGAATGGGAATTCTTCATAAATGCACTAGTAGAGGTTTAGTGTAGACATTAGGAAGCACTTCTTTACCAAGATGGTAGTTAAACACTGGAAGAGGCTTCCTGTAGAGGTGGTTGATGCCCCATGGCTGTCAGTGTTTAAGAAGTATTTGGACTTGACAACTTAGTCAGCCCTGGTGTGGTCAGACAGTTGGACTAGATGATTGTTTTAAGTTTTTTTTTCAACTGAAACAGTCTATTCTAGTCTGTTCTGTTCTATCTTAGTCTGTGTTTTTGAAAAAAAAAAAAAAAAATTGGCAGGTATTAAATTATGTATACGAAAACCTTTTCCCTTAAAGCACGAGGTATTGAACAGATATGTGCTTTTAAATACCAGTGAACAAAATATCAACTTCACAGGAATTTGAATATCCCAGTTTTGAATTTTTTCCTACTCCAGTATTATTTTTGAAGCTGCACTTGTTTTGAGGTTTGAAAATGTTAAGACCATGATAAGCTCAAGTATTCAAAGGCTACATCTGTTCAAAGCTTACAGATGGTCTTTTGTGTTATCTCTGGGTACTGTATAATTATATGTGACACTGTGCTTCTCAGGGAGGTGTTGCAATGTACAGATATATTACAATTGAAACGTTCCAAAGGGCTTTCCTTAATACTTATTATTATCTATTCCTCAGTGAATTCACCATAACCTCAAGACCAAAGATTAAGTTATTGTGCATTGATTTGTTCCTGTTGGGGAATGTCTGCAGTTGTAAATTACTCTCTTGTTAGGTTAAAAATACTGAAAAGCTTTCCTTCTCTTTCTGCATAATTTAACAGAGAAAAAACCCCATGTTTTTAGTTTTTACAAACGATGCTACAGAAAATTATGGTTTTGATATTTGTATAAATGCATGAAATAAATATTAAAAATGTACTTTCTAGTAACATCAGCATAAACCTTTTGGTTCATGTTTGCTTCTTTATTATTCTTAGACTTTCAAGTTTCTCTTCTCAGTGAGAACGCCTCCATTCTTCCTTCTCAAGTAGGTTAGCAGTCTTAGAAATGTTTCTTCTGCTTGGCTCCCAGAATCTCCCTGGTTTACCTCACAGAATAAAAATGAAAGGGTTAAATATCGCAGTGTGAACCTGAAGTTGATTGAAGAACTATGTGGAATTTCTTATGGATGAGACTTGTACACCTGAGTATTGAAACAAAACGGAAGAGAACTATCTTGAATTATTTATTCTCCCAGATTCTAACAGCTCTTTTTTTCCAAAAGGGAAAGGCTCTTTTCTTTTGAATAAATAACCAATTCCCGAAGGTATACCTGCTACAATTGAATCTTATTAATCCTAATATGAAGGACAGGGAGACATTTAAGCAGCCAAAATATCATGCAATATATGAGGGAGAAGTGGCAATATTGTAGACCATTTTTGTAGGGGAATAAAAAGGAAAGCTGTATTATATTGCTAGGAGTATAATACATATTTTATACTTTGAAATCTCTATGCATAAGTTGAATATTGTTAGGTTTTCTATTTCTTAATAGATCTTTGTACTGCAAAGAGTATGGAAGCACCATTGTATCAATGCAATTCCACAGTAACTAGGAAATGTTTTGTTTGTATTGTTAATTAGAGGATCAGGTAATGACAGGATAATTAGATAACTGCTTCTGCTTTCTACAACAGGGCCTTCCAAACAAGTGTATAATCTGCTGGTGGTCTGCTCTTTTCATTCTCAGTACCTCTTGACACTTCAATAAGAGTTTTCTGCATCAGGATGAGAGCTGAGTAGATTTGATGTTCATTATTTATAAAGCTTGCTGCAATTTTGTCTGTACAGAATTTTACCCACTTGAAAGCATAGGATAAGCAAATATTGGCCAAATCAAGATGTTCTTGCTGATTTCTGCTGAGTTTTCTTTTAGTCCTTACTAAGCACTCCTTGTGTGAATTCTGAGTTCCTAGTCATATTTTAGAGCATTTCTGCTCCACTGGAGCTATGCATAGTATTCATTGCATTAGAATTGGAATCATGCACTCACTAATTAAAACAGCTGTTTTCAGAAAGAAAATGTCTTTTCATTATATTTTTAAGTGTAAAGATTTTTTCAACAGCCTGTATTCAGCAAAATCATTACCACAGCTTTTCTAAATTCTAGGGACTTTGGTGATAGCCTGGGTATTAGAATCCAAAATAAGAATTGAGCTTTCCAGTTCATCCTAAGGAAACATTTTTCCTTATTAAATGCTTTCTTTTCATTTTCTCATTAGAATCATTACAGTTCAATGAAAGAAAGGAAGAAAGAAAAAATTATTTAATTTCATTTACCTTTCAGAATGTGAATCACCATAAATGTGTATTTATGTTGAGCAATTGGTGGTATGAAAAGAAACCCCTCCATGCATATTTATTAAGTGTATTTTTTGTTTAATATAGCCATGAAATGTGCAGGTAATGGAAGCATTGCACAGGTAGAAATGGGTAAATAGGTAAAATTAGTTGTACAGGATTACCTTCATACTGGTAAAGAGCCCCTGCATTTTGATTCAATGTGCACAGTGCTTTGAGGCACAATACTTTTTCCTATTAATTTCTGTTCAACATGTGTTTCTGTCGAGCTGCATAAAGTTTTGCAGCACTTAAAAGTGGTAGTGACTTTTGGAATTGTGCTGCGTGAATGTTGCTGTTGTTTCTCTTTACTTAAAATAACCAAACTTCCATGACAAGAAGCAATGTTAATAACTGATTAGATACTAATAATTACAGAGAGAAAATATACTAATTTAAAATGTTGTTCATTGTAAAATATGTTCCAAGAAAATAAACCAAGCAAACAAGAGACTAAAAAAACAAATAGAGCATTGATTTTTGAAAACTATTTCTGACATTTATTGACTATGGAAACTCAATTATCAGTAAAAGTCAGAACAGTAAGTAAAAAGTCTTTAAACTTTATCCCACTTCCCTTGACAAGACAGTGTTTTCAATGGAAAATTTTAGAATCAAAACAGATTTTAGTAGAACTGATGGTATGTGAACATAATTTTTTTGTCTGGCATGCTTTTCCATCAATTGAGCTAGAAATTTGAACTTTTTCGTTGTAGGCAGATATCATGACCACAATTAATTCAATTACCATCTTTTAACCAACTCCTGTAGTATATTGTAAATGGTAATAAGCTAAAATATAAATAGAAAATCTTAATAAACCCAAATGCTATTGCCTGGTTCCATATAGATACATTGCATCAATTATTTAAGAATGTAGTTTGCTTTTAAAATCTGAATTTCCAGATAAATATCCATAATTGTGCTGAGTTTTCACTCTAAGAACCATTTGTCTTCTCATGAAGTAGCTGAGATCAGCCAGAGAATGTTATTTCTAGATGATCTTCAAGTATGTGGGACAACCTTGTTTTCCCTTCAGTAGTCCTGTAAGCAAGGAGAAAAACAGGGGAAAGATACAGTCTTAAAAGTGACCAATTGACAGCCAGTTAAGGTTGAACCTTTTAAGCAGTTTGATGTTTTAGGCAAATATCCAATACTCATATCACATATTAGGGTAAACAAAATTAGACTATATCTTGAAAAAAATTACCAAATTCACAATCACATGGAAATAGACACTTTCTGCAGAAATACCTAAGCAAGGGAAGATACTCAAGAAACATAATAATACAATAAACATAATAATACAATAAACATAAAAATACCAGCAATGTATTGCAGAAATACCTTTCCAGAAATATCTCACGCCTTTAGAGATTATTTGGAAGTGAGAATAAACTGTCTATCAATGAAATTGCATATCACACGAGGGTGGAATTGTCTGCATTTGTCAAAAAAGAGGAATAGAAAACTAAAGGGTATTCAAACATGAACAAAAACAAGATGAAAGCCATCCTGGGGAGAGGAACAGTTAATATAACCAAGGAAAACAAACCAGCATGCTCACTGTCAGCTGGAAGGCAGTAACACCTGAAAGAACAAGGCTTGCTGTCATCACAGGGGACAGCTACATTTCCATGAGCACATCAGGAAAAAGCAAAGGAAAGACTAATGCAACACTGGGCTTTTTGCATAATGGAACATTAGTAATGACAGTAACAGACCCTTATAAATGTGGTCCAAATGTGACCACGTCCTGCTATGTTATGCAGATTGATTAGGGTTATTTATGCAGTTATTATAACATGGTTCAATGAAATAATAGGGAAAGAAACAAATAAATATAAAAGACAGGCATTTAATTGTAAACATAATTGTTATTCTGTTTAAATGGAAATCTTTTATTTTTCCTGTAGTAGTAAAATACGCATCCCTTTAAATACTAAAACCCTTAAAATATCTGGGCATATCAGTCTTTCTCATCCTGAGAAGAGGGACTGTTTAGTGGATATTTTCCATTTCACATTTGGATGTTTCTAGAAAGGTGACATAGTTACTTTGTCGTACAGACTTGAAGTGTGTCTTCATTCTGTATGTCCATGTGTATGGAACAGCTAGGTTCCTGACGTCCTAAATAAGTAATTTTCCTGTATTACTGTGCCACCACATCTACCATAGGAGTCACCTGGCTGGCCAAGCAGCATGTCCACTGGCACACTGACATATGACTGCAGGAAGGAATTATGTGGTTGTTCTGTGACTGATGTAGCACACTAAGAAGAATTCATAAAACCCAAAGTGCTAAAAGTTCTTTCCATTTCTGGCAGCATTTGTTCTTGGCTTTGTATCAACATTTTTGTAAAAGCATTTATCTAAACGGCACTATTACAATGTCCTTTCAAGGATGAATATTGAGTCTTTAACATTGCTACTTTGCTTCAAGCAATGTGTGCCTCCTCCAACTCATATTCAGACCAAAAATGTGTGGCATGAAAGCTGAGTTTTAAATCATCTCTCTACAACTTGTCATATCCCAAAGGCTACTCTGGACTTCAATCTCAGCTCCTAACCAGTTAAAACAAAAGAGATATTGTCACTTCTATATACGTTTGTGACTACGCTTGGGCAAGGCATTGTTTGAAGAATAAAATCCAGAGAGGACAAATATTCAATCACTATAAGAATGAAAACAGAGTCTTAGAACAGAAAAATGTAAGCAAGTTTAACTATCATTGCTACTAGTTGTCCTACTGTAGTACTAGTTTTTGGTTAACTTTTAAACTTCTCCATGAAAAAAAAAGCCTTCTACCTGTAATGAAAGCATAATACAGTTACAAGTAATGCCCTACAGGTCATGCTTTAAAGCCTGTTGATTGCCTCAAGCAGTAGACAATGAGTGTGGAAGAAAGTTGTTCTTATTTGGATGCTTTCAGAGTTCTTTTCTGCCTTTGAGATAATATGAAATAATTTTTATTAGTGTCTTTTGATTGGGAGTGATCAGTCATTAATAAATGGTTCTTAGAAAGAATAATTCCGCAGAAATATAAAAGTCTTTTACATTTAGATACAGTATGTGGCATGGGGACTACTGTCTGTGACCCTGAACTGGCCTCCATGAATATAAGAAGGATAATGCCAGAGGCATTTTTATTAGATTAGAGAATGACTATGCCTTATTTTGGTGTATTAGGGATATCTGCTTCCACAGTCTTGCTTGATGAATTGACACAACTTTTCAACAGTGAATTCTTTGGTCTGATCCTATGCAAAATATCATCACTGTAACCATTTGAATTATATCATGGATTTATGTAAAGATATTTAAACAATTAAGGTTCAATTTAGAATACAAGAAAATGCAAAGAATTTTTCCCAGGGTGGATTGTAATGATCAGCAGTACTACACATAGTCAAAGCAGGAAAGAGAAATATATGGTCTTCCAGCTGTGGCAATACAGGTTGCTAAAGCCAGTAATAACTTAATAAAAAACCCTAAAAATCTGTATACTACATTGCATAACCATTCAACATGCACACAAGTATTTAGGGGCAGAATAACACATGGTTGTCTGTTTCAACTGTTGGAGACAGAATCCTCAAGCTTAAATAAAAGAATACAAGTTCATCATGTGTATATCATGCTCCCTCCCTCTTTTTAGACCTCCTGAAAATGTCTGAATGGGAAGGATGAGATGTTGCATTAGTACCCACTGATCATCACAGTGTACTGGTAATTATCATACTCCACATCACACAGCTCCTGTAGCACTGATAATCCTTTTAACTCAGGACGGCACTACTGAAAAAAAGAAAAAAGAAAGCCTCTTTGAACCTTCAACTTCGTTAGGTCTTTGTGCTCTTTACATTTCAATTTGTATTTCTCTTTAGGCTTTTGGGATATCAAGAAACCATTTTTTCAAGAAACTCTCAAACCAGAGGACATCTTCATTGTAAAGAAATGGTATGAGTTTCTGAGGAAGGAGCAGATGGTCATCTGTGAAAAGAGATCTCATTATCTGTCTAGTGAAATACATCTTTGTCAGCCTCCTCCTGTGTCAGAGCTTCCCTGCAGTAGAGTTCAGCTGATTTGCCAGCAAAAGTCAGGCTGGAACCAGAGTCCAAAGCAACCTGCAGTACTGCAAGGGTTGTGGGGGATGAGGGCAAGTTCTAGAGCTAGGTTGACATGGACAGCAAACATAGCCTGGGACTACTGTCTCTCCAGACTTTGAATGAAAGCCAAATTTCAGATTATTTGAGTGCCTATAAGAAATGTTAATATTTTTTTAAACAATATTGGCTTATATAGAATGTTGAAAGTGACAATAATAGAAAATTTGCCCAATATCTTAAGTTAATCAATATTTAAATCAAAATTACCTCTCTAGCCTCAGGAAGAGAAAAAAAAATCAGTCCAAATTGTCGTTTTTCGTATGTTTACCTTTTAGGATGTGGTCTTGATCTTCAGGTTCTAGAATAATGAAAGGTATAAGTAGTCAAGTACAGAAAGTCAAGTATCATAACTGAACAGAAAGTTCTTAACAGGAAGATCTTTACAGTGCAGGTGCCTGTGCACTGAAGCAGATTGCCCTGAGAGGTTGTGGTGTCTCTCTCACTGGAGATACTCAAGAACCATCTGGACATAATCCTGTGCCATGTGCTCTAGGATAACCCTGTTTGAGCAGAGAGGTTGGACCAGATGACCCACTGTGGTCCCTTCCAACCTAACCCATTCTGTGATTCTGTGGAAGTTTTCAGTAGTCATGGGTACAGTCAAGGTGAACAGTTATATGAACATTTCAGAACATTGTTATCTGTGCCTTCTGCCAAACACAGAGTTTTAAAAAACAACAGGGATTTTCTAAAGAAAAAACTTCAATTATTTATAAAAAAACTGAACCCAAATTGTAAAATTACTTTAAAACTACTGTGTGGAAAATCTTAAACATTCATACCAATGGGAAAAGAGTACATCCTTGTATTTTTTTTCCTTTTTGTTGTTCTTGTTTGTTTGTTTGGGGGGAGGGGGTTTCTTGGGTGTTTTTGTGGTTGGTTGGTTGGTTGATTGGTTTTTTAGAACTTAAAAGTTTAGATATTTAGAAGGGCAAAATAGGTAATTTTTCCAGCAAAGTCAATTGGTATATATTTGAAATAGTTTTCTGCAGCTGAGAATCTCCAATCTTAATTTGTGGCACTATCTCTAGAGAGACAAACTGGTATTTCTTCTTTACATCTAATGATCAATAATAGAATAATATCTTTTCCTGGATTTCTACTCATTTGTTGCTTAACTTTCGTTTTTTTATCATACCAAAAAGAGGTAGAGATTAAGGCAGTGCTGAACCTATATAAAAGAAAATCCAACTTGCTGAAGTTAATGGTTCTGAGTTGTTTGCAATTTACATTAGACTGGTTCTGTTTATCTCATGTAAGTTTATTTATAAAAATACCTCAGCCTGGCTCTATTTATCTTGATTGTAACTGAGAAAACTAAAAAGTGATTTTTTTTTCTGAATGCTTAGTTACCTAAAATGGTTGTATCCTGATCACTTCATTACTCAGTTTGGCTAAAATTAATATGTAGAACTAGGTAAAGCATTTTGTTTATTGATGTATGTGGCATTGAACAAATGGAATTATTTAGTCAATGCCAGAGGCAGAAGCGTGGGTTTACAAAGCCCAGCAACAGTGATTGCACATGGAATTGCATCCACATACATCCAACAATATTCAATCCTTGTTCTTTGTACAGCTAAATTAGAAGCAGTTATTAATGCCTCCCATGAACGTAAGGGATACCATCCACATGGATGCACCATAACCAGTTCCTGGTTTGCATGGCTCTCACACTTCTGCTCTTCAAACTGACTTCAGTTCTGGATAACTCCTACTTTTATTGTACAAAGTGACTAACTGAGACGTTCTTCTGCACAAATTTATCAGTTAGTTGCTTGATAATTTTTTTGTTTGTTTTGTTTGGTTTGGTTTCTTTTTTTTTGCTTTGTTTTTCCTGGATTATATCAAAACATTTTACCATCTAAAATTTAATATCTGTTTATTTATTTCCTCCTGTAGGGTTTTAAATAAGCTGTATGGATTAATTTAAACTAGGATAGGATGAATCTGATTTAAATTTCCTCTTGGGAGAATTAGTTTTGAATATAGTTCATACATTTTAAATTCTAAATTTTATTTCAAGAATCAGATAATTAATTTTAGCCCAAAGAATTATGCAAAATAAAAGCTGGATTTCTTAAACTTATTATCAAACTAAATATTTAGACCTGTATACTTTTGTGCTCAGAGTAGATAAAAAGTATGTCTACTTACAGTTAGTAAGTTCTTGTGAATATTTGCCAGTAGTTCATTTATTCATATTCCTGATGTTGTCTCTTTAAAAATATATGACATATTTTTTCAGCCCATAGAGTCAATCACAAAATTCCTAGTCAGATATCACTCAGGAAGAAAATGCCTAATGAATATCTAGGAATTCTGAGGTAAAGGTTGAATAAAGATAGTAGATTTGCTTCTACAGAAAGTAGAATTACCTACATACATAAACGTATATTTGTATTAAAGTTCTGTAGATTTCATGGAAAGAGAAATTCTATGGTGAATGTAATCCAGAAAACACAGCAGATGCCCAAACTAACAGTGCTTTGCATTCTTCCTGGCAAGGAATAATTCAGAGTTTTCTCTAAGATAATCAGAAGTGCTTTACTCTTTTGTCTAATTGCCAGAATATATTTTATTAGCAAGGGCTTTTATTTGGCAACAGGAATTACACCTTTCCCCTATGCCATATTTTTTTACATGTCATTACTTATCTCTCTACCTTCTCTAGAAAGATTGGCCCAAAGATATTTTCCAGTGTCTAACAGCTATGATAAAACAGGTATGAAAGAATTTGTTGATGTCTAAATGCTTTGCATACTTACCACATCCCCAGCTGTTACAACAACTTTCTCAAAGAGAAAACTTGATAGAGAAACATCATTGTGTGACATGATTATATTGTTTCAGCTACAGCTTTTTCAATGAGATAACTTTAGAACAAAAAAGCTGAAAATAAGAAAGGCTTTTCATTTTTCTTATCTCCTTATAAGACCCAGTTGTTGAAGGCACTTTATGCATTTCAAGATTGAACATTTGTTAGATTGGAACTCCAAACATTCAAAATCTCCCTTTTACATTTCTTCTATAAGAGAATGTTTCTAGCTTTCAATATTTCTTAGAAAACCTAAGTAAAAACTTAGAGATAATTGATGAAAACGACCCATTTTGGCAGAGACCATATATTCTGAAACAATTCAGAAGTCCTTCCAAAATTAGCTTTCTCTAGGAAGTTATGATTAAAACACAGTATTTCTTTTGTTTCCAGCATTATGTCCCAATCATTTTAGCTGGTGGAAAGAGAAATGAAGTATGTGTGGCATGTAATTACAGGAAATTAACAGAGTTGTTTCTGAAAAGGGAATATATTTACCTGCTGAAAGATAAAAAAATTACAGGACAATGTAGAAATTACTGATGATGATAATAATAATCTCAGTTTTGATCTTCATGTAAGCCCAGTAACAAATTAACAATGAATGACAGAGCACAATGAGTCCAAAGTAAATACCTTACATCCATCATTAGAAAAAACCTAGTTCTTATCTGCTAAAATGTCTTTCTGATTTATTAACCTTATCAAACATCTTTTTGAAAGACCTAGATTTTTTTCTCTATTTACAATGCCTTTCCTGCAATAATACTAATACTAAAAGGTGGAGGAGGAAACAGCTTTCCAATATTTACTACAATGCAACAATAAGGGAAAATGTAATGGCAATTTTAGGCAGGCTTAAAGCAAATAAGCCAGGTTGCATTTTTAAAACTGTAAGATTAAAAGTAGCTCTGATTGCCCTGGATGTTATCAAGGCTAAAGGTATGTTTAGAATAGCCATGCAGCAGTGGCCAATAACATATGTCACCTTGACACAATCTCATTTTCAGTCACATACTTAAATATTTAATTATGTCTCTCAGTGAATTAGCATTTTCTGTGCTTTTTCTTCTACTCCTTCCTGCAGTGTCTTCTGCTCATCCTTCTCAGGATTTCAGGCTACACAGACCTTTCATATGGGCAATTACAGGCATTTTTATGTTCACGTTATTCCAGTTTTGCTTTCTGCCTGGTTTCTTTTAGCTCTTTTCCACTACATATGAGCTCCATTGGAGCCTGAACATCTGTAACTTCCTTTCCCGTGTTTAGATTCAGCGTCTTCCTTCTCAATGAGTCCTATTTCTTTCTTTCTTTCTTTCCTCAGCCTTTTTTCCTAGCATGTGGAGAGGACACTTGCATCCTTGCCTCTTTTCAGCTTTTTAGTGTAGTATTAGATGTCCTGAAAAAGCCTTTGGTTGAGTTTATTCTCATCTCCTTCATTTTAGAGTTAAGCTGTGAAAAGTCTGTGTACCTGTGTGGCATTTGGGAATTATAACAAGGGTCTGTGTAGCAGTGTGGCCTGTGGGAATTATAACAAGGGTATCCAAGGATGCCAGCTTAGTGGAACTGAATCTGAGGAGTTGCTAAAACACTGCACTATTTTCAGGTTTGATTAGGTCCAGCAGTCCTTTGGTATCACAGGCACTGCCTTGGGACAGCACAGGCAAAGTCATTTCAGGCTGTTTGCTGATCAGCAGCTGTGCAGTGGGACTGGGGCAGGGACAAGGGACAGCCACTGGCAGAACAGCAATCCAGTCAGAGAGGTGAGGCTGACAGAAGCTGTAAGTGCAACTCCCAGGCAACATAAAATATAAGAAAAGGCTCTGGGGCTTTGTATGATTAGCAAAACCTGAAACAAAATACCAAACAAATTTCATGTGAAGTAGAAGATTATTTTTTTTGTGATTTAACAGTTTGTTCTTGTCCTCTAAGTTACCTTCTAAGTTATCTTAGCTCTTGTATAATAGGAAATATATACACATAGAGAAATTAATCTGCAGCCTTTACAGAGAAGAAAAGTATTGTTTTCTGTGTTTCTATTTAGGAACTTTGAAGAAGTTCTGGAGGCCAGGAAGTGCCATGTTTTACTTTTTTAACAAGCAGTAATTAAAACAGTAGAAAACAAGGGTGTTCTTTTTTTTATATGGGTCATTTCTGAAGGGATTAACAAGCATTTTAGTGCCTAGGGGATAGAAATTATTGTTTCCTACTAGATTTCAGGCTTTCTCTTTTTTACTTCCTAAACCTAACATTTCTTTCACTATTTTAAGTTGCCAATTTTTTCTAATTTTTCAAAGCAGCAGCAATAAACTAATTCCCTACTGATGGAATTTTGGGAGATGAATATTGTGTCTAGTCTTCAGAAACTCCAAACAAGACTCAGATGAATTTTAACTGGAGGTAGAGATACAAGAAAGGGTTAAGACAGGAGACGAAATGAAGAGCTATAGGGTGAGGGGGAGAGAAAATGACAGTCTGCAGTGGGAAAAGATGCAAAACTTTTCTAATTGTCAAGAGACTTTTTGGAAGGGTTTTCACTGTTGGTATCTCATGAAACAGGGTCATTGTCAGTACTCTCTTCTCTCTGAAAATCAAGATTCTTGATTTTCAGAAGTGAACATTAATGCACAGGATGGCTGTCCCATTGTCTCTCCCACCATCTCTTTTTACAAATTAGCTTTGTACCCTTTATGCTTTGATTATTGTGATTTTTTTTTCTGTTCCTTGTCTCCACTTATGTTTTCCTCACTTATTTTGATTTACTTCTACTGGCTCTGGATCCTTCTATCTTTTCTACTAGCATTCTCTGGAATATCCTTTTAAAATGTATTTTTTGTTACAGCTTAATTTAGGCATGTAATCAGTTTATAGAAAAAACTTTTGTTCCGTGGTTTTGTTTTCTTTTTGTTCGCTTGTTGCTGGTGGTGGTGGTGGTTTTGTTTTTGTTTTTTCTGTTTTTTTCTTTCCTTTTTTTTTTTTTTTTTTGGTTAGTTGGAGTTTTTTTTTGGTTTTTGTTTTTGTTTTTCTTTCCTTTCTCACAAGTTGAAATTGAATATGACTATGATGCAGGTCTCCTAAACAACCAAATTTGTTCTGAGCCAAATAAAGTACTTTCCAAAATCAGCCAGCAGATCCTTTCTCAGCCTGTCATTACTTTCACATCTGCTGCCGATGATAGAATCTTCTGCATTGAAAATGTATGCTTGAAATGAGCACTGTGCACAAACAGCAGGACATAAAGAAATACAATGAATGTAAACGAACAATAAAACCCACTTTCAAATGCCATTTATGGGCTCAATCTTGCAATCTGCTTGGAGGTTTCAGAGAACAAAAAGGGCAATCTGTACCTCTGAGGGAGTGGTCAGGATCTTACCAGACCAAGATCTGTAAAATTGAGACCTTCTCTTCAGAAGTTACTGTAAGAAAAAACCTTCCTATTGCCAAGATAGAGGTCTGACAGAAGAGAGAAGAAGCATGCAGGCTTATTGTGATGTGAAAATATAGCTCTATCCTACTAAAATTCAGTAATTCATTGAAAGGTCAGCCACCCACTGTTGACTTTTCAAATGTTGGTTTTAGTTTCTAAAAAAATAAAAAGTGAATTTTTGACTCTCAAACTGATTTTTGAACAAAATATAAATCAGATGACAAGCCTGTCACTAAAACCAAAACTGTAATAAATTTGAATTCTATCAGAAGTCTAAAATTTTATCTAATAATGTGTGGGCATTTCTTGTCGCAAAAGTAGAGTGGTGCCATCATTGTACCATTCCCTACTGGAAGGAGAGTAGGTCACTCTTCTAGACTATTTGTTTCTCTTCTGCAAGACTGACAAATCTCTGCTCATCTGCTTCCCATGATGTATTTTTAAAATCTATTTCATTCTTTACTGCGATGCCAAGCCTTAAATACAGCTTCTTTGTATGTTTTCTGTTGTAGTGCTAGCTGGTTCATAAATCATGATATAACAGATGTATCAATATTTAATTCTGCACTAGTTTTTCTGTCATAAGTCTTTGCTTCTGTCCGTGTTTAGTATAACCAAAATTTAACTCTGAGGATTATATAGTCCATGTTTGCTGTCTGCTTCAGGCTTACTTTTTGTGAAACAAGTTTTAAGACAGAATTTGTACTGACATATTAAGAAAAAAAAGCAGAGTATTATTTACCTAAAGAATGCCATTTATTCTCGGTATTGGCTACTGATTTTTGAATGAGGCCAAACTGCAATGTTTTCCAATACAAAGGTCTTTCAAGACCACCATCTTTTTGTCCTACTTATCTCTGAAAAATAAGACTTTTAATATTCTTGTTTTTATCAATTCCATGATAATAAAACATTTTTCTAAAATCATTTTCTAGATGATTGCAGATGCCAGTTGTGTCCCATACACAGTAGCTCTGATATTATTTCAATTGACTATCATCTCAAATTTTCAGATGTCAGACTTCTAGGAATAATTTCTTGAAGAGATCTCTAATGCACTTCCCCCCTCCACTCCGTCCCTCTTCCCTCTCCCTCCCCCCTCCCCCAATTTCTAATTAGCCTGACTGAAATCTAATTAATTCAGCAACAAAGTTTGGACCCTTTTTTAAATAAGACTCTGAATGTGCCTGCTCAATAACTATGTGATCCTTTTAAAGAAAGTTCTCAGGATCAGCCTGTATTGTAAGAAATTATTTATATGAGACTATCAGGCTTAATTCATTGGCTGACAAAACTTCCCATGCTCCCATACAGTATTAATTCAAATGATCGAGTATAGGCTGTATAGGCTACCTAAAATGTCTGTCAGGTGGAAGAAGATGAGTATCAGGAGAACAATATGTTGAATTATGGAAATATGTGAAGGAGTAATACTAGACAAAAAGTTTTTCTGTGAAGAGTGCTCTGTCTTGTTGCACAGGCAATGCTCCATCCTTCCTGAGCTACCAGGTGACACTAGACATGAAGGGATAATCCATAGGCTACAGAAGCAATCTTTAGACAAGTATTTTCATATTTCTGTACTTGAGTTGTATTGCTTTCATTCCTTCAATATATCATAAAGCTTATTTGGTTACCTTGAAAGACTCATCTTCCATTGTTCTTAATGACAGAAGGACTCTTTTAGGAGCGGTGATACTTTGTTATCAAATTATGATCAAAACAATGTGACTGAGCGGTCTGTATCTTCTATCCCGCCCTTCTTTGTTACTGAAAATTTAGAGATTCATTTAAAAGAAAAGCCAGCAGGAGTCAGACGGAGTCTGTGGGCTTTAAATTACAGTGAGCAAGTGTAAAAAAGAACAAAACAGGAATAAGCATTGGAAAATAAATAATCTCTCCAGAATCAGCGATGGTAACTCTATTTAGTAATACAGGTTATGGCGTTTATTTTTAGGGAAGGGCACATGCTGCTTTTATCCCTATTCAGCATAACAAGAGAAGGAACCTAGGATTTTATTAGTCACTTATTGTAGCTCAAAATTATTTATGAGGGCTAGCCATTTGATGACTGAAGGAATATCAACAGGAGGAAAACATACCACCATGTAGCTGCTAGGGAATATCCTTCTCTTAGACCTCTTCAGAAAGAACTGTGCATGAAAAATGTGTGCAAGCAACAGAAGAATGCACTCAAAAGATCCCAATAGCAAAAAGGTTAGGCTACTATTTTAAATGACTACTCTATATTTTCTCCTTTGTGCCTAAGAATTGCCAGAGATTTTCAATGCAATTTTGGCTTTCCTTAAAAGATAGTTTTACTGTGCTTATGTACAAGATGGCTGGACCCAGACTGCACAGAACATCTGAATTCTGGGATTTTCTGCCTTATCTCTACCAAATTTAAAAACCTTCCAAGTCCCAGTATGTTGTTGTACATTAGTTTATATACAGAAAAGAAGCAGGCTTTCCCTCCTGCATTCATCAGTCTAGGCTGTTATGTAAACTGACCTCTGCATAGCTTACCTGTCAGGTAGCCAAGAGGGAATTTAGCTAATAGTTTTTGCAGTTTAGGGTAACAGACTCACAGACTTTATGGATTTCTGCAAGAACATATGTACTGTTAATTATAGATGTTGTTTCTTGCTCTTTCCCCTGACTCTTATCTAATCTTTGCTACCCTAACCTCTAACTCCTGTTTCTTCGCCTTTTCTGTAGTGTTGCATTTACATTTCTTACTAGAAATGTATCCAAATTTGAGTCCCTGGTGCCTGCAACGCAACATGGACAGTTCTGAGGAAAAAACCAGTGTAACAGGCTAGCATCTGGTTATCATCGATACTTATTTATCAGATGGACTTAAATGTAAACCATACCTGCAAAGTTTTCCTTTGTAGCTTCACAGGCAGACAGGAAGTATTACTGCTGAAATACCAAAAACTGTCTTTTAGTATTAAGTTTTTTTTTTTGTATTCACACTCTGTATTGTTAAATTTTGCCCAGTTGTATAATGAAACAGATTTGCCCCAGAAAGTTTACTGTATATGATGTCACTATCAGATTTTTAGACCTTAGATCTTTGAAGATATTCAAAGACAACATTCCAAGTCTAGGATATCTAAATAAAGTTCTGTTTTGGCTTTGAACCTCACAATTTTGCAAATAGATGACCTGTAACATTGTACTGTCTTCCCATTCTGAGGCATGAATTTTATTCATCTTTTTAAATGTCTTGCTTCCTGTTGAATCCATACTCTTGCCTGGCTCATTGCCAGTAGACATAGCCTTTTAATTTCTAAAACCAAAAATCAGAAGTGATTCTGATCCTACACAAGGAGCGACAAAAGAGAATAAACCACCATACCATATAGGCTTGAAACTGCTTACCTGTAGTCTCTATGCCTTTACTGCTTTTCTTGTCACATATTTTTAAAATAAGACTACCTTTCTTTGTGCTTGTATTTACAACCTCAATTCACACTTGACGTATTTTGTATTCCTGCTGCCACCTATTCCAACAAACGCATTTCCATATAATTCCAAGGGTAACAATGTGGTACTAATCTTTTTTGAGGAAAGGAAATGCTTTACAGACTGAAGTGGGATGCACAGATCTGATTCAAAATAGATTCCAATATCCAGAAGATTTACACCAACTAAAATTCTTTGTTCTTCCCCAGCTAATGCTGCCTTCTAAACTTCTGGAAGTCTTTAAATAAGAAACAATCAAAGCAAGTTGTATTATTTCTAAGAAGGGGAAAAAGAAGGACCTGGGGAGCTACAGGACGGTCAATCTCACCTCTGTACCTGGTGAGATCATTGATCAGATTCTCCTGGAAACTGTGCTAAAGCACATGAAAAACAATAAGGTGATTGCTGACAGCCAGAATGACTTCACTAAGGACAAACCATGCTTGAAAAATGCGGTGGCCTTTTATAACAGGTTTAGGATACTGGTGAATGAGGGAAGAACAACTGACATCATCTACCTGGACCTGTGCAAAACATTTGATACTGTCCCACACATCATCCTTGTCTCTAAACTGGAGAGAGAGAGTTGATGGGCAGACTGGATAAGGAATTGGATGGATGGTCTCACACTCAAGTTGAGTTCAATGGCTCAGTGTCCAAGGGGAGACCAGTGATAAATGACACCCTCAGGAGTGCACATTGGGACCAGTATTATTCAATACCTATTCTGGGAACATGGACAGCAGGATTGAGTGCACTCTCAGCAAATTTGTGGATGGTGTCAAGCTGTGTGGTGTGGTTGACGTGCTGGAGGGAAGAGATGTTTGATAGGCAGAGGGATCTTGAAAAGCTTGAGAGGTGGGCCTGCGAGAACCTCATGAAGTTCAACAAGGCCAAATGCAAAGTCCTGCAGCTGGATCAGGGCAACCCCAAATACAGATACTTGCTAGGCAGCCAGTGAATTGAGAGCAGCACCATAGAGAGGATGTGGGAGTTATTGGTAGATGGAAAGCTCGACATGAGCCTCAATGTGTGGTTGCAGCCCAGAAAGCCAACTGCATCCTGGGCTTCATGAAAAGCAGCATGACCAGCAGGGTGAGGGAGGAGATTCTTCCTCTCTACCATTGAGTCTGCTGTGAATAGACTCCACCTGGAGTTCTGAATCCAGCTCTGGGGACCCCAACATAAAAAGGACAGGGACCTGTTGGAGAGAGTCCAGGGGAAGGCCACAAAGATGATCAGATGGATGGAGCACTCCTCCTGTGAAGACACGCTGAGGGATGAGACAGTTGAAGTTGGGCAGCATGGAGAAGGTGAGGCTTTAGGGAGACCTTCTAGCATCCTTCCAGTACCTAAAGGGGCTTACAAGAAAGCTGGAGAAGGGTTTCTAACAAGGATACAGAGTAATAGGGCAAGGGGTAATGGCTTTAAACTCAAAGTGGATCTGTTTAGATTAGATGTTATGAAGAAGTTCTTCACTGTGAGGGTGGTGAGGCACTGACAGAAGTTGCCTAGGGAAGTTGTAGATGCCCCATCCCTGTAAGTGCTCAAGGCCAGGTTGGATGGGGCTTTGGGCAACCTGACCCAGTGGAAGGGTACCTACCCACAGCAGGGGGGCTGGAACAAATGATATTTAAACAAACTATCCTATGACTGTATGATTCATTGTTTAGCCAATTTGTTAACAAGTAGATATCTCCAACAGATTTGAAATTCAATTTGGAAGAATAATTATGTGTGTTACACTTCCTAGTAATTGATAGTCTGTTTGAACTATTGAAAAATAATTAACAAAGCCCTTTAAAATATCAGCATTGAAAAATAAACAAGCCATCTTTGCATTTTGCTTGGTTGTTCTTTCCTACTACTGTTTACAAGCAGATGGTCATCCTGACAGTATAGCAGCAGGCTCTGTGTAGCTTTTCCAACTGAAGGTACACCAGTGTATTTCACCTAGGGTTGAATATTGAATATGTATTTTGCCATATTGAATGTATGCACATCTTACATTAGCTTAATTTGGCCTAATTTAGTTCAATGTTCACAGAATCACAGAATCACTTAGGTTGGAAAAGACCTCTAAGATCATCGAGCCCAACCTTTGACCAAACATGTTAACTACACCACATCACTAAGTGCCACATCCGGTAATTTCTTGAACACTTACAGGGTTGGTGACTCCACTGCCTCTCAGGGCAGCTTGTTCCAATGCTGGACAACCTTTTCTGTGAAGAAATTATTCCTGATGCCCCTGGCACAGCTTGAAGCTATGTCCTCTCATCACTAGTATCCTGGGAAAGAGACTGACCCCCACCTTGCTACAGCCTCCTGTCAGGTTCATTCCTGTAGGGAGTGATAAGGTCACCCTTGAGCCTCCTCCAGGCTAAACAACTCAAGCTCCCTCAGCTGTTCCTCATAGGAGTTACTCTCTAGACTTCACAAGCTCCACTGCCCTTCTCTGGACACGCTCTGGCACCTCAATGTCTGTCTTGCTGTGAGGGCCCAGAACTGGGCACAGGACTTGAGGTGCGGCTTCATCAGTGCTGTGTACAGGGGAACAATCACTGCTCTGGTCCTGCTGGCCACACAATTGCTGACACAGGCCAGGATGCCATTGGCCTTCTTGGCCACCTGGGCACAGCTGGCTCATGTTCAGCTGGCTGTCGACTAGCACCACCAGGTCCTTTTCCACTGGGCAGATTTCCAGTCACTCTTCCCCCAACCTGTAGCACTTCCTGGGGTTGTTTTCATCCAAGTGAAGGACCTGCCACTTTGCCTTATTGAAGCTCATACCTTTGACCTCATCCTATCAATCCAGCCTGTCCAGATCTGTTTGCAAAGCCTTCCTACCCTCCAGCAGATCAAACCTCCCACCCAACTTAGTATTGTCTGCAAACTTGGTGAGGGTGCACTCAATCCCCTCATCCAGATGATCAGTAAAGTAATTTAACAGGACTGAGCCCAATACTGAGCCCTGCAGAACCCCAGTAGTAACCAGACTCCAGGTGAATGCAGCACCATTCACCACCCACTCTCTGGGCCTAGCCATAGTTCTGTCTTTTAACACAGAACCTGTCTGTCCTGGTTTGAAGGACAGGTGTCTGTTAAGGAAGGCAGGAGCCTCTCTTGGAATGGGAAACTGTAACCCCTCTCCCTCCGAATTATTATAAATTTGAAATCAAGAGGCTCTCAGGCAAAGATATGGGAATAGAAATAACAGTTCTTTACTACTATCTAAAACAAGGATAACAAATAACAACAACTATAACATTGACTAACAAACAGAACCAGAAACCCAGTGGCAGCCTGCTCGGCTTCAGGCACCTTTCTCTTTGGTGCAGTTCCAGTCACAGCCTGCAGGGGCGCTCTGGGTGTGATGATTCCCCGGTGCCTGCAGGGGGCGCTCTGGCGTGAGCTCAGGTAGCACACGGCAATGGCGGCTGCCCGAGGCACGGAGGGATGGAGGAGAGCCCTTGCTCCACAGACCCTCGGGAGGGGCAGCTGGTGTCGGTGCCGCAGCAGGATCCCCGGACACAGGGAGCTGGGACGGTAAGGGGTCTCGAGGTGCAGGGAGAGCCCCGATACAATGTAGCGAAGAAACTCGGAGCGGTGAGGAGGAGCGGGGCAGAGACAGGCTGGTGGCAGCCAGCTCCCGATGGGGCAGAGGGCAGAGACTCACAGCAGACAGACCGGCAGCTCCGCGCTGGCTTCTCAGGGGCCGTGGGTTCAGCAGACAGCAGCTCCGACCGTCCAGCTCCAAGGGTCCCGAGCAAGAGAGCCTGACCTCCCCCCTGCCCTTGCTTTTCAGTCTCCAAAATCTCGGGTTGTCAGGCCCTGCTTCCGTGAGGGGCAATTCTACCCCACCCTGCCAAGGAGAAAGGCTCTAGCCTTGTGCTTTGTTCTCTTAAGTACTCAGATATTAGCTCAGCCATTTGTGTCTTAGCAACCCATGAGAGAAAAAATTCCTGAGGAAAAAAAACCAAACTAAATCCAACCTCCAACACTGTCCAAGCCATGGGCTGCCAGCATTTCCAGGGGAATTCCATGGAAGACATTATCCAAGGCTTTGCTGTAGTCCAGGTATTGTTGTTATGTTTACTTGAATTTCATTTTGGTTTGATACAGTTTTGTTTGCTTTGATCAGGGGCTAGCTTTCATTAAAAGAGAAGGAAGCATAAAGGCAATATCAGATTAGTAACTGACTTGAAAGATACTAAGATTAAGCAGACAATGGAAAGAGGGACTGATTAGAAAGGGAAAAAGGAAATTAAGTCTGTGTTTTAGGGCTCAGTAATGAATAAAGTAAGAAGTGCCAAAGTCAGGTTTGCAGAGGAATTAAAATGAGAAGTGCTATTTCTCCAAATGTATGCATAAAATAAGATAAAAAAGGAAGGAAATAGTGGGGATGCTATGTAGCGGGGATTAGACAAAAAATAAAGAAAATCCTTGTTTGCCTTAATATTCAGTAAAGACAATAATGCAGAGCATGGAATCAAATAAAATGACCCATAAGGCAGAGAGAACAAAGGCCAAATAAAGAAATGAGACAAAACCAAAAATAGACAAATAATTTCAAGGCAAATGGATCATAAAAAATTAACTCTGGAAAAGGTTTGTCGTGCCTGGAGAATAAAGGGCTTCAGGGGAGCCTAAAAGCAGTCTCTTTGTACTTGTGTGGATTTACTGAGAAGACAGAGATGGGCTCTTTATGGAAGTACACAACCAGAGGAGAAGATCAACCTAGTCTGACTTCACAGCTGACCCTGCTCTGAGCAGAGAGTGGGACTAGGGACTTCCAAGAGGTACCTTCCAGCCTGAATGAACCAATGAAGTGGTTAACAATAGTGAAAACATTGCCCCAAAATGAGGCCTGGTAGAAGAACGCAATCACTGTCTCTGCTTATGTATGAGATGGGACTGAATAGAAGAAGGAAATGTAAAGAGAATTACTGGTCCAAGAGCAAATAAATATGCATATATTGACTTTGAGTAAATTCAGTCTAGAATGAAAAGATTTCCACTTGTTAGGGTCATGAAGATTTTGGAACCACTTCCAAATGGCAGTAGTGAGGCCCAAGAATAAACTTGTTTTGTCTTGGAACTTGATTCCTATATGGAAAGAATTATAGTATGTGTCTTCCTGCTACAGCATGTAATTCCATGTGATTCCAGGTCTGTGGCTAGGCTGATCTTCACAAGACACATATTTTTCCTAAGAAAACACCTTTGTTGTGACTGACTCTTTAATACCCAGGGCTCTCTAAAGTTTGTTTTTAAGAACTGGACACAACAGACTTGTAACATCCTCCCTCTGTAGGCAATCAAATGTAGATGTTATTAGGAGGTATGCAAAAGGAACTCACGCATTTACCAAGCAGAAAAAGAGATCTTGTTTCTACTAGTCATCCTCTGTTCACACTCATCATACTTAGATGAGTAGCTCTTTGAGATGCACACTGCAGGGCCTATTGCTCCATTGTTGTATCAAGGATTCGTTCCTATTTGGTTGTTATTAAACAGGTTTGCAATAATGTCCTTCCTTTATAATTGAGTATGATAATTTTGAGAGTATTTAATGAAATACTGTTGTGTTTTCTTCCTACTGATGAGTCTGCTTTCTTGGCTCTTAAATTCAGTTCTGCAAAAAAGAAAAGTTGTATGTAAACACTTCTATAGTTCTAGATCATTTAAAGCAAGAGTTTCAAAACTTGAGATAAATGCCATCAAAAGATAAGGGAGAAGAGAGATTGAGAGCAAATTTGAGTTTTTCTATAGAATTATTCTTTTCATATTTCTGTGGTGTACTTACATTTGGAGCAATTTTTTTAAAGAACAAACCTAAACCATCTGGTAGCATAATACTTGGTTAGTGCTTCATATCTATATACTGGATGCACAGAAAAGCTTTGATTTATACAATGTCTTTCTGAGGCAAATGAAATACACAATGCATAATTCATGACCGTACATCTTGGCATTGCGTGGCAGTCTTGATTCTGATGTAAGAACCATTTTCTTTTTCAGAAGATTGTGACTCTTTAGGAGCGTGATTACAGTTAAGTGCACTGATGAATGTCAGCTATAATGAGAGGTTGTATCTCTGTCTTATGTCCCTGTTCTGAGCATGTTGCTTTAGAGCAGCCACAAGCTGCAGGCCCTCATGCCAGTAATGAAGTGTGGATGACTGACATTACCAGTATGCCTGGAGAAAAACAGTGAAATTTGAGAGGAGTTTGTTCTGATGCTTTGAAAAAATTCTTTACCAAAAAAAAAAAATAAAAATTGAGGTATAAAAATCATAACTTTAAAGACTTTAGAAAACCATGGCAAGTGCCAGCCATATTGCTTTATAGATGGACTATGCACCTGCTTCATGCCACTCACTAACCCTGACATTCCCACTTGTCTGAAAACAGTTATGGGACTTGGAATGGTTGTAGAGATGCATTTTAGGTACACTGTGTTTTGCTCGTAAAGTGCCTCTTGGCTGGCAGATCAGTGGAGGGAATGATTCCTGTCAGGGTGCTTTTGGATTGATCCTAAGACTAACTTCAGTGACTGTTGACATAACACTGAAGTGGTCGTCCCATCTGTTCACTGTGGAGAGAAATGAATGCTTTCTCCACACACGCATTTCTGGGACTGTACATTTTCTCAGTGAATCTCATTGTAGTCCCTGTCTTGATTTCTTTCCTCTCTATTCTTCTTCATAATGTCTGTTCACCCATGATAGAAACATCTCCCGTAACAAATGTTGTGTTTATGCATTCTCTTGTATTATTAATGGAGTTGTTTCATAAAATAAATCCAACCTCTGAAAAATGTAGTAGTCTAGCAGATTAATATCCAGATTCAGAATAAAGCAATGTCCTTCAATATCTTTTGTAATCAGCTGCAATGACATGGCTTTCATTACTTCCTAATTGTCCATAACATTTCCTTGTATTTTTCTCATTAAAGTTAGCTTAAAAAAGCAGCCCAGTGGCTGAGATGGCTCAGAATCATCAGTAATGTAACCTTCTTCTGGAAAGGTTGCACAATGACAACCCTGTAAATCCTTTATTTAAATTAAGGGAAATATGATACAAGCAGCAGTAAAGATGTTTTTGTCCCAGAGCTATTCCCACCTCCCAGATATGAACATCCTTGAGGGGCAATTCCCCAAGCCTATTTAGTCTTTGGCTTCTCTTATGAAATTACTTACAAGACTGCAAATTAGCTTGCTAATAATAGTGAGGCAGACAGCTTGTACATGAATTCATAAATACCTTTTCCCACTTATTAATAAAAACCTTTGAAGCCATCAAAGTTAGATAAGACATAACCTTGTACTTTTAACACTAACATTTTTTTGTATTAACTTTTTCCCTTTTAATGCTGTACTCAAATGCTATTATGTATCCGCCTTATTTTCCATTTTTATTTGTGCCAGTCCTTGGGACATTTTTTTTTCCTATATCTACAGCATTTAGAAAAATGAGTCTCAGGATGTTGGCTGAGATTTCTCTTCTAGTAGAAGAGATTTCACAGCATGCAATGTGTAATTACTTTTCTAAGATGCATCAAAGGAAAAAAAGTCTTACATTATATGGCAAATATGAACGAATATTCCCAAAAGGGACCATCTTTTTCATCCTCTTGCCTCAACTGTTCCTGACAGTTATTTTAAATCCTGGTAAATACTTCCAATGATGGAAATCTCACAGTCTCAATTTAATTTAGTGCTTAACTGTCTTTACAGTTAAAAGTTTTACTAATGTATAATTAAGGCTTCAATTTAAGCCTCTTACTCCATGTTCTATCCCCAGTGGACATTAACAACAAGTTATTCATTCCTTCTGTGCAACATCCATGTAAAAGTACAGGACTGTGAATGTTGCTCTTACTGTGAGCCGTACAAATTGCCCTTTCTCTTCATATACTGCTTTGTCTGTAATTGGCCTCTTTCTCCTCAAATGTTTGTACATTTTGAGCAATGAAGAAATGGCCTCCTAAATTCCCTGTATATGGCATTTCTACATTTGGAAACTTAATTAACACCCTAATTCTAAACTCATAGTTTTTATTATGGATATCAAAATCCTGAGTTAGTAAATAATTGTTAGTAAAGCTTGAATGTCCTTGCTTTTTTTCCACCTTTCACTATATGATTACTCTGCATGAGATGAAGTTGTCTTGAGAGAAAATTCTGGAAGTCAAGCACCCTGAAATTACTTGGATTAGCAAATGGATCTATTAGCTATATCTGTGTACATCCCATCCCACTGGTAGATTTATATTTGTTTAGTGAGATCAGAATCTTGAATAGAGATTTAAAAAACCTTTTTTTTTACTTCAATTAAACAACTTTATTGCTTCAATTAATGTTAAGTCAACCACTCTAATGAGAAGTGGGTATTTGTCAATAAATCTAAATTCAGTGAAGTGAACTATTAAATATTAATCTCTGTAAAACAGCTGCCTAATGTTGGTAGACATCCATGCCACTTACATTAACTGTCCTTGTCCAGGGCTACACCACCTGTGCACAAAATTCACTTAAAATTTTATGCTTGTTTAATGGAACATTAATGCATTTGCTTACAACCCACAAAACTTGAAATGTTTTTTCTTACTTGGGACATTAATGAGATACATCTGACTCTTTAGGCATGCAAAAAAGCAGGTGCAGTTACTTAACCCACTCAAAGTTTAGAAAATCTGTATTAAACCAGAATTTATAAAGGTTAATGCCTCACAGGTTTGTGGATATTACTTAGTGCTCATGAAAGCACATGTGGATACTGAGTCCACTCTCAGGGTCCCAGCACTAACAATAGTGATAGACTTGAGTGAATTCAGATGGCTGGGATCTGGAGCAGTTGTCCCATGAGGGGGAGGTTGACCAGGGCTTGTTCAGCCTGGAAGGATGGCTCCAGGGTGCCCTAGAGCAGTACCCACCACCTACTCCAACACCTGTGAGAAGATGGAGCTGGGCTCCTCACAGTACATAAGATGAAATAAGTGAGGATCAGGCTATAAGACGGGTGGAAATCATCCTGAAGACAGTCCAGAAGTGGAGCACCTTTCCCAGAAATGTTGTTCAATCTCCATCCTTGGAGTTTTTCAGGACAAAACTGGATAAATACCTGAGTAGCCTGATCTGGCCCTATGTCTGGCCCCGCTCTGACATCCCTTTCATCCTGAATCATTTTGTGAATAAAAACTATAGACAACTTAGTATTTTTAAACTTATTTGAAAGTATTATGGAAATGCAGTTGCTCAATGTCAACTGTGTTTGTTTTCTGCATTTACTTGGGGTTAAGTTTAAATATTCCTAATTAGTGGTTTTTGGGTTTTTTTGGATGATGATGCAATTCCTTTTAGAGTCTCCTTTAGAGATTAGTCAGATTGTTGGACATGTCAAGGAGCTCATTGTAGCATTTCAGCATGTTTCCTGAGATGGTAAAAGATAAATTGTTAAAGCCATCATAAACAATTGTATTTTCTCTCCATCTCAGTAACTGAGTCTGTGTGATTCTGAAAAACTCATTTGAATTAATCTTTTAACAGCTGGGTATCATTAATTTCTGAATACTGAGGTAGTTTGAAAGCAAATCAGTGAGAGGCTCAAAATCAGAACTACAATTTAATAGGAAAAACGTAATAATACAAAACCACTGACAGAGTCAGAATACAACCTGACACCCTGTCGGTCAGGCTGTTGGTAGTAGTCCACTTAGGAGGTGGTTGCAGTCCTCTGGGAGTGACAGATGCAGTTCTGTTGAAGCAGTGATCCTGTGAAAGGTGTAGTTCTCCTCTGAAGGTCCAGTGGTGGTGTAGAAGGATCTGGTCTTCCTCTGGGAATCCAGTGGAAAAGCTGACTCGTGTTTCAAATTCTAGTTTATATGCAGACCGGGATACATCGGTTCCTCCCCCTGGGCGGGGCATCTCCCAATGGGATGGTGGAGTTTATCAGTGGGACTCAGTGGCCCACTAGCTGCAGTCGTTGGGGATGAGCAAAGTGCACCACCCAGCCCCAACGACCGGCTCATTAGCAAACCGTTTTGCGGCCATCAGGAACACTGCCCCACCCGGCCCCAACATCCCACGAAGATGGTGATAGAATACATACCATTGTAACCTAAGACAATACTTAAATTAACTGATTTGCAGAAGCCCTGACACATAAAACCTGAAGTTAACCAGAGCTGTTTTAAACCTTTATTATGAGAAGTGTTCTGTAAAAGCATACATTTGATGATACTTAACAGATACTTCTGACAGTCTTGTCTTGATTTTCACAGTTGTAAAATGAAAACCTATATCCAGATGACATTACAAAAAGGCTGATATCAGTGTTTCACTTTCCCATGAAACTTTGAGGAAATAAAGAGGAAAAGACATATAGAGCAAGTCTTCTTTGGGTTCATTGGATGAGACAGGGACTTTGTGGAAAACAAATTTATATCACAATGTCATAGTGTGCACGAAGTAGATAATAGTGATATAGGATAGGATAATAACTGTTCTGCTCTTAATATTTATTTTTTCAGTTTTAATATTTTTAAGTAGTTTAGGATTATTTGTTATTGTTACAGCAAATTACTTGAGGCTTTATTACAATTTTGATTAGAAATCCATTATATGATCTGAACATGGGAAAATTTACCATAAATTTAGGAAACTGGACAAGGGAGACTTGTTCCATTGTCACAGCATTGAAAGAAAGCTACCTAAAAGCCACATTAGAAACGTCTTTTTCCTTAGCTCTCTAGTTTAGCTACTTTCACACAAGTGGAGATTGAGGGGCTCACACCTCATTGATATCCGCATCACTATTTTGCGAGTGAATTCATTGTATTATCTTTCACTTCAATGCACATCTGATATATTTCTCCAGCAGAATACATGACTCTCTCTTAAGGAGAACAGCATAGCAAACTAAAAAAACCCACAAACAACAGGAGCCATCACTAGCCACACAGCACAGGTCATTATTACTGTTGCTTTGCTATCATCTTGTTTTTCTCTGTCTTTTCTCTCTTCCTGGGTGGAGAGAGCACATCTGGCTATAAAACCAGAAGTTTTTCTTTACTGAGGAAAACGTTTCTATATTAGACATTCTTGTGATGTTTTTTTCCCCTGGTTGTGAACCAACAACCATCTGTCCAGCAGTGGTGAAAGACATGCTTGAAACAGTATCCTTGAGGATACATAATTTGCAGAAAGTTTTTTTTCTAGAAAAAGCAATTAAAAGAAGGGATGTCTATAATCTGCATATGTATAATCTGCTATCCCTCTATCCTCTCATATCTAACACAAAACTTTTAAAATAATTAGTATAATTGAGCTGTTCCTGTTGCTTCATACTTTTGGTTAACTTGTTTTCAATACTAGAAATGAAGACTTTGAAATTCTGCAGCAAAATAATCAGACATTTTTGTGTTGTTTATATAAGTGAGCAGAAGTCAAACCCAGTGTCTCCTGGCCTAGATATTCATATTAGTAAATGTGTACTGCGACTGTGCTACTGGATATGAAAAATCATACTTTATTTTTTCAAAGGAGTGTTGCCACCCAATGTAGCAGTTGAAACTTGTTTTCTATCAGAAATTTTCTTTCTCTACATTTACAAAATCTGTGTCTAGCTTTAAACTAACCAGTAAGAGTATGCACTTAGTCTATTTACATTATGTCACCTTGAATCTTTTCTCCCTGACAGTTTAATGCAATCTGCTTTTCAGTTTCTCGTGAAAAGGGTGCCATACAAATACATATCACTCAGTGATAGGTTTCTCTGTAATGTTTACCCAGTAGTAATATTCCCTCCAAAGTGCAATGCTAGTTTAACCTCTTTCCATTACTGAATTCACCAATTACCTAGGAAGCAATTCAGGGCTAACATAAGGTATTAGGTCTAATCTTGTTAATTTGAGTTTATGAAGATGTAAGTCAGGGCCCTGACCCTACAGCAATATTGAGAATAAGTCACAGAAGTCAGACAGTCTGCAACTCATCAGTGTGCCTAGGCTGTGAAATGATCCCTTCTCAGTACTTTTTTGGGAGCAACCACTCTCAAGGAGGATGAGTAGAGGTGGAATTTCTAGCCTTGTTCCTTCCTGTGCTGAAGTAAGGCCTGATGCATGATGTATGAACATTAATACGGCAACATCAAGTGAATGAGAAACAAAAAAAAAGAAAAAAGAACCATAACATGATATGTCAGTCTCTTGGGAGGGCACAGTCTTTCTTTTAGGCACATGCTCCTCTGAGGTTTTTCAGATGAGTCAAGAGATGATGTCAGCTGATAAACTTACATTCTTCAGTTTTCATAACACCTTTCAAGTCCTGTGCCAATAAAAGCTATTCAGTAGTTGGCAGCATGAAGCTGAAAGTAATTTGTCCCAAAGATAGTGGAAGGGAAAGTAGTAAACCAAATTAAAATATATTCTGCAACTGGTTTTGTAATAGACTTTATTTTTAATAGGTAAATCTAAAAAATATATTTCAGCATGTTTAACACTGTAGGAAAGTGTACAGTAAAAAAAAAAAAAAAGGAAGAATGACAGGGGTCTTTGTGATACATTTATTTGTCCTTCAGGACTTCTCATCAGTTGTCTGAAATAACATCACTGAGACAATTCTAGTGCTTTCCTGTGCAATTGAGATCCAATCACCGAGATGCCTTCTTTGTTTCTGAAAAATGTTACAAACCGGTAAAAAACTTTTTCTGCTGATACCTTCCTATCTTTATACTTCTTCATGATCTCACTCCCATTAATTAAAGGTGTTTTATAATTAAATATTAAGTGGAATATTCCATAATATCAAAAATATATTTGTGTTGTCTTCTTTCATAGGGTTTCTATTTTCTTTGAAATGTTGCTTGAAATTATATTATAGCTATTTATTATACCAATAAATACCTATACTTTCTCATCTATGTTTAAGCTCATTTCTATTTAGCTAGTAATTATTGTTAACAAAAATGAAGACTTTACATAAGTATTGTAATGTATATTGAAACCTTTTTAATCACACAGAAGACAAACCACTATAGTGATTAGACAGGTTAGTATATGCATGGAAGGTTCACAGTTTGTTTTTAGTGGAATAACCAATAGTTTTATTTCCTCATGGTATACACTAATATTTTTGTGTATTTATCAAGAAGAAAATCAAAGATCACTTTGATAGGAATATCTGGAAGACTGATGCCATGACTCCTGCAGCAGTCATCCAACTGCATGACCTCTCCAACACAAGTGTGATTAATGGTATTGTCCAAATATCTCATAAGCACTGACAGTCATGGGGCATCCATCTCCTCTCCAGGAAGCCTGTTCCAATGTTTGACCACCCTCTTGGTAAAGAAGTGTTTCCTAATGTCCTCCTCCCCTAGTGGAGCTTTCCACACATCCTGTTACTGGATAGAAGAACTCAGCATCTTCCTCTCCCCCTTCCCTTCTCAGGAAGCTGTAAAGAGCAATGAGGTCACCCCTCAGCCTCCTTCTCTCCAATTTAGATAAGGACAAAGTCCTCAGCAGCTTCTCATAGGACATTCCTTCCAGCCCTTTCACCAGCTTTGTCAGCCTTTTGCAGGCACTTCCACAGATCTTCACACCCTTTTTGAACTGGGGAGTCCAGAACTGCACACAGTACTTAAGGTGGGGCCACATCAACACAGAATACACTGGGATAATCACTTCTTTTTACCAGCTGGTGATGCTGTGTTTGATGCACCCCAGGTTGTGGTTTGCCCTCTGGACTGCCAGGGCACACACTGCTGACTCACACTGAGCTGCTGCTGACCAGCAGCCCCAGATCCCTTCCTGCAGGGCTGCTCTACAGCCACGGTGCTCGTCATTTATACTCTTCCCCCACAATTCCCTGTCCTGGATTCAGAGTCCGGCATTTGAACTTGTCAAATTTCATCCCATTAACCATAGCCGAAAACACCACTCTCTCTAGATCCCTCTGCAAGGCCTCTTGTCCCTCAAGAGAGTCAACAGCACCTCCCAGTTTGGGACTGTCAGCAAACTTGTTAATGGTGCATTCAACTCCTGCATCCAGATCAGTAATAAACAGATTGGACAAGACTGGTCCTGGAACTGCACCTGAGGAATACCACCTGCCACCACTCTTCAGTCAGTTCTACAAAACCACAGTGAATCCACACATCCCACAGCTGGACAACTTGCTCAGGAGGCTGCTGTGAGGGTCTGTATCAAAAGCTTCCTTAAAATCCAGAAAAACTGCATCCACAACTTCCTTTATCCAATAGGGGCATGACCATATCCTAGATATCAAATTACTGAAACAGGACTTTCCCTCTGTGAACTCATGTTCACTGTGCCTGGTGACAGCATTATTCTTTAAATAACTTCCCTTGGTACTTAGTATGATCTCTGTAATTTTTCCAGGAATTGAGGTTAGACTTAACAGGTGGGTAGCTCCCTGGATCTTTCATCATGCCCTTCTGGTAAATTGGAATAACGTTGGCCAGCTTCCAGTCAGTAGGGACCTCTCCAGACTCCCAAAACCTTCTGTAGATTATCAAGAGTGGTCCTGCCATTATATCCTTCAGTAACCTGGGATGAATTCCTGTGAACTTGTGAACATTCAGAAGATACAGCTGGTCCCTTATAATTTCAACATCCACAATCATGTCCAGTGACAAGTGGTGTTCCTCAGAGACTGATAGTGGGATGGGCACTGGTTAATATCTTTATTAGGGACATGGACATTAGGGATTACATGTAACCCAAACTAAGTGATGTGTTTCATACCCTAGAAGGAAGGGATGCCATCCATAGGGACCTTAGGGACCCACAGGGCTTTGGAGGGGGCTTGTGTACTCAGGGAGAACACGTGCCTATCTTGCTCTCTTGTGCTTATCCCTCTCTCTTTTTGGTAAATTTGTGTTACTTGGAGGCCTCCTTTGGGCAACTACAACGATCTTTGCCCATTTTGGTGGTCACATTGCATATGAAATTACTTTGTATGGTGTTTTCTATATTAATTGGATATTTCTTCTTTGTTTTGTTGCCCCTAGAGAAGGTTTTGCCCATCTATCAGGGTTACATCATGATAATGGCATGTAATGCTTATTGATTAATCATTCATAGCTCTTCATTTTATCCTGTCCTGGCACTCACAAGGCTGATGGCAACATCCTATGCCTCTACTCAAATCACGTGGCTATGCTAGTGTGGCATTGCATTCTGTATAGAGTAACTGCACACTATCATAACTTACTGCCTTCCAAAAAGTTATTAAAGCAGGCATAACATGTAGTTTTTCAAAGCTAAGCAAAACTGAAGTAAATTAGGCAATAATAACCTGATTGTTCGATAATTGCTAATAGAGCAAACAAAGAACTTGTGAAACCTAAGGAAGCCCAGACAAACCAACACAGATTGTGGTTCAGAGCTCTTGAAGAGCTGTTGCAGCATTAATACAATCTTATTAGTGATGGGAATGTTTTCTTACTGAGGCACAGGGCAACGTGTTTCTTAGAAGATGGATTTAATTTCATACTTGTGGCAGATGAACTGCATAATCAATAGGGAAAATAGTTGAACAATATCTTTAATGTTAGATATTTTTATATAACAACTGACATATTAATGAAAATAGTGCACTTTTTAGAAGGAAGAAAGAAAATAAGTGTTGGATACTGAAAACATTGATTTTTTTCTGGCTTTATCCAACTATACAATATAAAAACTGAAACGTTTTTACTGGTGAACAAAGATGAGTTACATAGTTGGGTTCAGCTCTGTGTGCAAATGGAATGCTGGAAAGGAATTTGTTCCTGTTGTGAGATCCCAGACTTACAACGAACCCTACTGCTAAGAAAGTTTATAAGAGAGTTACCACAGAAGGGAACTGAGGAATGATAGCAACAAAACTGGAAATGGTGCAAACTGAATTTGTACATTTGGATACAGACCCACACATGTATATGTATATACACACACATGTGTCTCTAGACACAGAGCAGAAAGTCATGTATTGTCCTTCTTCTGAGAGCAGTCTTAAATCTTCCAGCCATTTGCCTCTGCCAAGGCACCATAACTCTCTGTTTCTCAGGTAACTATTTATTTATTTTTTTTCTTATCTCATCTGGTTAAAAACTACCAAATTTATGTGTGTTCACATATATTCATATATTCACACAATAATAGCTAAAAATTCATTGGTTGAGACGTATGTCTGGCAAGTCTCTGTATATGGAAGTATAAGACACTCCATATACAGAAAGTGTCATTTGGTTAGCAAAGATGATTTATTTCAATAAGTACTAGAAGATTTATGTGTTACCGTAACAGTGTTTTGTTGTCTTACAAGCTGAATGATTTGGTACAGTATGTTTGAATTTCAAAAGTATAATTATTTATGTTTCTAAGAAATGTGATTAAGTAAATAAGAAACAAACTTACAAAATAGCTTAAAAATGAATACAGAATTTGAGCCAAGAACTGAATCTATCTTTAGGTCTTCAAGAATAAAACTGTAGCTTACAGGGAATCTAAAGTACAAAACCCACACTTTAAAGTAAGACAGGTTGTCTCAGCAAAGAAAATATAGCTGTTTGCTAAGGCAGATAGTATCTGTTCCTAAGATCCCATAAACTGTTCTTTCCAGCAAAGTATTTATATATAAAAATTTACTGACTGTGTGATAATCAGTGACCCTAAAATGCTACAGGATCTGAGTCATTTTACAGGTGAATTGTGCAACAAATGAGACTTCCCACAAAGCCTAACTATTGCAGTAGTGTCTATGCGCTTTGGTGCAGCTGCCTAATTGAGGATTTTAATTTATAACAATACTCAGCCTTAACACAACCTGGAGTTTTCTGCAATTTCTTAGGTATTGAAATGATCCAAATTAATTTTTTATATCAATGAACTGCAGAGTTGCCCCCAAGAGCTACTGCTGTTGTTTGAGAGGAAGGTTTGGGACAGTAGGAAAAGGCAATTTTTTATGATATTTTAAAACAATCAGACTTGGTAAAGTTGAGAAATGCTCAGAAACACTGTATAGTTGCTGTAGGCAAGACTGGAAGCTGAGGTGATGGATTGGGTGTGAAGGGAGAAGGAGTCAAAACAGGGAATTGGACAGAGTGGCAGGTGCCTTCTTGGCTCAGTAGGTCTGGGCTCCCCATTGCCCTGGGATTTGGCAGGGGCTCCCTGGCACCTAAGCGTGAGCAGGGAAAGAAAAAAAAAAAAAGGAAAAATGCAGAGAGGTCAGTTGGAGTTTTCATCAAATTTAGATTGAGGTTTTATCTGTTTCTGTGCTGGCTGCCCTGAAGGACTCAGATCTTATCTCCTGTTACCCATCTTGTTGTAGAAATACCAGTCTATAAGGAAATATCCTTAAATGATGTTCAGAAAAAATTCCTGCAGAATAAAAGGAAGAATGGGAAAAATATATAAATGTATATTTTAAGAAGAATCTGAGAACATTTCTGTTCAGAACACTTTCAGTTTTCTTTAGCATTGTCTGAAATTCTTATTTTCTATATACTTCTATTGCCTTCAAACACAGGGAAGCTAGGAAGTTGTGAAAGGGGGCCTCACTTCATTTTTCTTTCTCATTCCTCTTTGTCTGCTTTTTCAAGAAAAAGAAATAGGCTGAAAATTGTTAGACCTGGAAAAAACCTAATAATCCAAAATCACAATCTGAAATATTTTTGTTTCCTCAGAAATTGATATTAGTTCAAGTAAAATGAAATTTTTCATTTTAATTTAGAGCACAAAATATTAACTCTGAAGTTATTAGAGGCAGTAACTAAACCAGTATTATCAACATATTTCAAGCTTTAAAATTATTGTTATATTTATTTATTCTCAAAAAAATTTTCAAGAGGTCCTGTTCCAGTCAGAGATATAGCACTATAAATGAAAACAATCTCTTCAAAAATTTGTAGTGGAAGGTGGCAATTTAAAAAAAAAAATTATTTGAATTTATATTTTTAGTCATGAGATCTAACTGTATATAATTCAAGTAATAGTGTAGTATTATAAATACACATATTCTAAATCATGGAGAATTTACAAGAGAAAGCTGAGGAGATTTTAATTCCTTAATCTTCAGCTTTATGTCAATAAAGGAAGATGAAATACCAGTTTTATTATCCATACTGCTCAATTTCCTTTTTACACTTTTATGTTCAGGAAATAGTAATTCAGTAAAGTAGTGCTGTTGGTTTTGATTTTTATGCAGTGAATGCATAAAAAAATCAGGGATGTTGAAGAGAAGTTGTTTGTTTTTGTGGTTTTTTCCATGTTCAAATGAAATGCATGAATGGTAGAAGTTCCCTTATTTATTTCAGTTTATTGCCTCTCTCTCACCTTACTAGATTACATTTGCGCTAACCAAAGTCACTGTTTACACTTATTTAACAGTATTGACTGAAGTAACACTGAATCTCTTTCAGTGAGGGCTGATTTAGCTACAAATCACTGTTCCAGCACCAAGATCATTAATCAGCCTCAGGCTAGATCCATTACGTGGATATTCAGTATAGAGAAAATATTAGCGGCTCCACAGAAGAAATGTTACCATCAGATTAGCTCTGACTCCCTGCTGGAGCAGCAAATTACTCTGAAGTAATAATTATAATACATTAGTAGAGGTTTAATCTCCAATAAGTGCTGTCTGTTTTAGGGATTGCAGTCTCACCATACTTCAGAGAACAATAGATCATGTTATCAGCAAGACAAATCTACATGGAATTAAAAAAAAAAAAAAAAGACAATAAAAAATTCATTACTGTCTCCAAATTGAAACAAAAAGTCCACAGAACTTTCCTAGCTAGAGCTTTGTGGAAAAAAACCCTATTATTCTATTTGCTAAAACTTTCTTGCAGTGAGTAAACAAGGAAACACATTTTACCTGTAAATAAGGCCTGACTATGCAAACTCCAGCCTTCTTTTCAATTGTCATTTCTGGAATATGCTGACATCTGGTTTAGGGTACACATAAAGCAAGAAGAAAGAAAGGTGTGCTGTGCCTGAAGTATTTAGCTTAATTAAGCATAGCACATTGATTTTGGTGGAGTTTACCATAGCTCAGGGTCTGGACTTCTGTGTATATCCTTAAACCTGGGTATGAAAGGATTTGATTAATTTGCACAGAGCAACTGCACACCACACCATGGAGTTTTTCTTGAGAATCAGTAACAGCAAAAAAATTTTGTGTGTTTTTTTTGTTACTTTCTTGTACCTCTCTGCAGATAGTCAACATTTTAAAACTTTTCAAGTCACAGTGTCTGTTCTAAAAGATGTTTTAAGTCCTTATGTTGGCATTCTAAGGAAATAAAATGAGCTATTTCCTCCATGTGGTGGCTTTGAAATATTCAGTGCAGCTCTGGTCAGTGTTATTGTCTAAAATTAGTTACTAGAAACTTAAAACCCCCTCAATATCTTATAACTGCAGAGGGGTTCCAGGAATGACCTGGTGCAGTGTATTGATGTTCTGTACTCTGTGCTTGTTTGATTGTGAAGTTTGGGGGAGAAAGTAGGAATGGGAAAAACAAAGTTGCTAGGATGCAAGGAAAAAGGGGCAACATGACTTTGATATTGTGAGATTAAGATATTTAGCTATGAGATATGTACTATTGTACCTTTAGTTGCAAGTATTGTATCCTGTCTTGTCATTTTAATAATCCATTCAGTTCCTTTGCACAATCTGAAAAAAAATTAGGTTTCTGGGTCCTGGGGTGGAGTAAAGGTGATAAGAGTAAATATTGCAGAATCCAAATAAATAACCTCAACAAGTTGTTCCATGACTGCCACCTTTGCCTCAGATGGGACCAGAAATGGCAGTAGAGACAGTCTTTAGCAACGAGTCAGATTTGCTGTCTTGGCAGAGGAATATATCTGCTTCCCTGAATATGAGTAGACTGCCAAAAATTGTGGCCCAAAATAAGTTTCTTGACAGAGAGTCAAGGTAGACTAACATAGAAAAAACCATGGTAGATGTGTTCCCCTACTCTCACTCTACAACAAGAATGATCATTCTGATTTATTTCACTCTATTTTGGAATGAGAAATTAATTTTTTTAAAAACAATAATTTCAAGTTTTTGTGTAGGAAAAATATATGTAAGGATACTTGCTCAAACCCTATTTAAGTCAGTCTTAATTTTTCCTGTAGACAAGCTGATTTTAAGGTAGCTCTGATGCCTCCAAGGTTAGTGAGTTCAAGAGCTTTTTCTTCTCTGTCTGTTGTATTGTAATTGTTTTTTCATATTACCTATATCTGATCACGTATTCTGAGAACTGTTCTCCATTTTTACCTAAACCTTGATATATGGCTCCATTATAACAGTAAAGAGATGAATATATTTTAATTCTGTAGATTTCTGTTTTGATTTATATCTCTCAAGAAGGTACACACTTGAAGGTTTTTCCTGTTCCTTTTTTTTTCTCTCCACTTTGAAAACATTTAAAGCCATATTGGCAAATACAGAATAAATACAGGCTGTGGTGCCTGGATTTAAGCTTTTATAACGGAATTAAAAATACAATGTTGAGAAGATGTTGGGTCCAGATCACTTAAGTTCTGCAGAGTTTGCATTACAGAATTGAATTCATTTCATTTAGAAAAGGAACAGGCTTCTCAGTTCCACTGAAACAGAGATTTCTGAGATTTAAAAACAGTTGAACATTCTAATTTCCTTTGAGTACTGTCACACTTTCAAACGAGGCAATGATGTAGAAGAGACTGCCACAATGTTTCAATACATGCTGGGGTTTTTTTATATGTGATCAAATCAGAATTATTCTTTGAACCACTTGCGCTCTAATTAATTCTTATATAGTTTAATAGTCCTGTTACATTAGGAGAAATCCTTCAGCTTTAAAATGTTTATGTGAGACTCCAATATTGAGACTTAGACTTAAATAATCAAAACTGCATTCATATTTATCATACTGCCTCATGCAGGAACAAGGATAATAACACATAAATAGAGCTTCTGTGAATAGCTGAAATAGTAGAATAAACAGAACATTCTATCAATTGAAAATAGAGATGGGCAACCCTAGAAAATAGTTCTTGAAATCCAGTACCTATGTGGCACTTTGATATGTTTCTGCACCTATGCCATCCGGAATGAATCCATCACTGCTGATTTGCTACGTAGCTATGAGTTTGCCATTCATTAGATAAAAATAAATATAGATTTGTAGCTTATTCATTTGATTACAAAGAGAGAGCACAAAATTATAAGCTTTACTTCCTCTCCTGCAATAGTGGATAGCAACCAAATTCTGAATAACATATTATGCACTTCAAATACTTGTACAGAGAATTCTATTTAACTCCCTTTAAGTCTCAGTATATTTCAATGTAAAATGATAAACCCGTGCAATCACAGACATGCATATTATTATAAATGTGAGCACAGCAGATAACTGTACTCAGAAATGTGTAATATATAGCATATATCAATTTTTTAGCAAAATCATTGTTATTGAAAAGTGTGAAGCTTGGAATTCATATAAGCTAATAGACTGCAAGTATTCTACTCTGTAACTTCAGGAAAAGTATATTTTGTTTCTTTTTTTAGTAGGTCTTTTACTACCTGAATTTTGTTGACTGAACTTAGGTACTGTTTACATGGGTATGTGTTATGTTGAATCCATGCAAGTAGTAATTTTCATGAAAATGAGTCTTAATTATTCAAGTGCAGATGGGTCATGGTGGCTTCTTTACTGAGACCCTTGCAACTTGGACAGGATGAATGACCACAGTCTGAGAAAAATTTAATGTAAAAGAAAGTATCGGAAACAAATGACAAGATATGTTCTTATAATATTTTGAGCATTATTTTGAAAATTGTATCTTTTTACTGCCTTACTCTTTTCTCCTGCCCATAACTTAATTGAGAAAGGAAGAGAAAGAAAAAGACAGATAAAAGAAACCATCTCTTTCCCAACACAACCCTCACCTTTAAAGACTAGAGAAAAAAACCCTTTTTGGTATCAAAGAATTGTTTTGTAGGCTTCCATTTCATTTTAGCTACAAAAAGCCTGTATGAGAAGAGGTGATTTTTGCTATCCCTGGAATTTAATATATCTTAACATTGAATCTCAAATCCCCATCACAAATAGAATTTGTTTTCAAGAATCTATAGAGTTCTGTTCAGGGGAGTGGTAAAATGTTTAAAAAAATCAATTACAGCTCCTAGGACTCTGAGTCTTGATTCTAAAGCTATTGATCTCATCTCATGGTACACTCATCAGATTTGCTACCTGAGCCAACTATTTTGGAGACTACAAGTTGAGTTTTATAGCTTATTGCACACTTGCCCTGATTTAAGACAAACGGGCAAAACTGAGTATGAAAACTCGTGCTCACTTTCTATTCTGTCCTAAAAGTAAAGACAGAGGATTCTGGTTTCCTCAGTTTAACAGCATAATCTAGAAGTTAATTTCAGGTGTATGGAACAGTCCTTCAAATGTCTGGAATTCCTCTATCCTTTGTCTCCTATAGATGATACTAATTAGCTTCCAGTCTGAACAATATGCCACCACATTTTTCAACATTTCAACTGCAGGCCCATAAAAATTTGTTTCTGTAGATTTCTATTGTAGTTCTTTGTTGAAATCCAATTCAGTATTCATTTTCATTTTGCTAGACAATACATGCCATAAATTGCAGGCGAAACTGCAAAAATAATTCCCATACTTGTACATTCTCATTGTTATTTATTCCAGATTAAAGATTACTGTTTAAAAATATGAGAGAATATAAATCTTACAAAGCTTACCAAAAAAGAAAATAAAGAACATATTTTGAAATTCACTTTTCATCTGTTGAAAACCAAAGAATGACGTATTTTTACTACTATTTTTTAACTTAAAAATAGGATGATTTTCAAATTTGCAGGTTAAGGGATTTTTTTCATTTTTTGCACTACAAAAACCTTAAGACCATCATGTGACTTTAGTGAAATCTGCTTATGAAACAGATATGAGAATGATACTATGTCATAAAGTATTGATCTGATTTCAACTGACTACCTCAAGTTCCAGGATCAGGAGCTGCAATTTTAAGGTATAGAAAAATACTACTTTACGATCACAAGCACAATGTTTCAAAAGACATTGAGAAAACGCCTCCAAAGAATTAAAATAAATGGAAATCAAAATTATTATTACAAATTTTTAAAACAAGAATGTTTCAAGACATTTGCTATTGTAAAAAAAACTGGGTTCACACAACATTGGGTTATTTAACTTTTAGGCCCTAACTTTTTAAACTTCTCACGTTTACTGGCTCTTTGGTTTGAATTTGTCTCTGTCCTCAGTTGAAAACCATCTTCTGAAAACTGCAAGCATTTTTCATCCTTTTAAACTTTTAGTAGTACGCCAAAAACACTGATTCCTCTTCAAGGTGTGGATATGAGAATAGACTTGCTGTCTGAGCTGTTACAGGCATTGGGAATTGTCATTCATTTCATCATTTTCTCCACTGAAAAGGGAAAACAACTATTTATGGGCCTCAAGAGAGACACAAGCATGTGAAGCAGAGAGATCTTTTAAAATTTTAATTAGTACTAAGCATCCTAATAAGAGGTTCAACCACCACAACACCAGGTAAACAATTAATCAATGTCAACAGCAAGAATAATATGACGAGGCTTAGAGCTATTTATTTTTTGTCTCAGTGACTTTGATATGGTCATCTATTTGCAAATTATAACACTTTGCTAAAATTCCTTTGTTGCATTTTCTTACTTTATTAGTTGTGACATTCTTTCATTTATATTACAAACCAGAGAAGAGAATGCCACCCACTGTTAAGGTAAAATAAGTCTAAATTTATATACTTTCTTTTTTTTTTTTATTCGAGTAGAATAAAACATTTTCCTTGGTAAATTACTGGTGAGCCTGTTAGCCATAAAGAAGTCAGATAAAACTCCACATCTGGTGGAACTTTCTACTCAGAAACTGTGCAAGTGCTCAGGGCCTTAATGATGGCTTCAGAACCTAATGTGCACAATGTGGACAAGAGCCCCAAAAAGCATTTCTACTAATTTCTGATTGTCAGAGTAAAATGCTGCTTACCTCCCACGGAGGGAGAATCACCTGGGGTAAGGTGCCCTACAGACTTCCAATTACCTAATCAATCTATTTGATCAAATTTATTTCTTGGGAGCCAAAATTATTTGGTGTTCCTTTGCATCAGAGCAGAGAGGAGAGATGATAATCAGAAGTCAATATTTGCACAAGCATAAGATGTGAAAATCACACCCATACCGTAAAAGCCCTCATGAAGATGGAGTATAGACAGAGGGTATTTTCAGCTATTTGAAGAACAGCTGAAGTATCTTCTTCTCTATCTGGAAAGGTATCATCTGAAACAGTTCTCATGAGTTGGAACATCAACAGTGGGTTGCTTACGATGCCAATTTACTTAAAGATCAGATGTCCTACAATATGGGACTACTTCATACTCTTTCTAGGGTGGTTCTAGAGCAAGTAGAAACAATCAGCAAGTGTTGTGAGCCTCAGGGGAGTTCGCAGGGCCATAAAATGTGCATGGACTAAATAATCAGTGCTAAAAGTATCTTAATTAACATTGATTAGGATTATACCTTATAAGTACATTGCCCTTTAGAAAATAACTATTTTTTGTTGGTATGAGGGTGAAAACCCAAACTATCAAGAGCTCTTCCTTTAGTTCCCAGTTGCCATGGTTTAATGCCAGCTGGCAACTAAGCCACACACAGCCATTCACTCTCTCCCCTCAGTGGGATGAGGGAGAGAATGAGGGAAGTAAAAGTGAAAGAACTATCGGGTTCATATAAAGACAGTTAAAAACAGAAAGCTAAAGCTGCACACACAAGCAAAGCAAAACAATTAATTCACTGCTTCCCATGGATGGACAGCCATTGTTGGGAGAGCAGGGCCCCATTATGCGTAACAGTGACTTGAAAAGACAAACGCCATCACTCCAAATGATCCCCTGCTTCCTCCTTCTTCCCCCCACTGTCTATACTGCACATGATGACATAAGGCATGGAATATCCTTTTGGTCAGTTGGGGTCAGCTGTGTCCCCTCAGAACTTTTCATGCAGCCCCAGCCTTCTTGATGGTGGAGTACTGTGGAGGAGCAGAAAAGGAGTTGACTCTGTGCAAGCCCTGCTCAGCAATAACAAAATCATTCTTGTCTTATCAACACTGCTACATAGCCCCATTCTAGGTACTGTGAGGAAAATTAGCTCTATCCCAGAAAAAAACAGCACACAAGCAAACTCTTAGTTTCTTGATTTATACTCTTGGTTCATCCCCTCTAATAGCCACAAATAAAGTTACAGATATTATAGTGGAGTAAATTTAAGTGAAGCAGACTTGATAGATCTTCACTGTAATAAATAACTGTGTTTAAAATATACATCTTTCTACACACACAGACACACACACACACAAATATGTATACTAAGGTTTTAATAAGGTTACTGGTCTTATTAGAAGAATCAATGTCTATTTTAACAGTGGAGGGTATTATATCCCCAAATCAGACACAATACCTGTGGCGAACAATAAACAAGCTGCACAGTGATCTTGAGAGACAGATTGTATTTCATACTTCTGTTATCTCATTTTACTCCATGTATTCATTATACATATAGTGTAGTTATAATCCATAGTAACCATAGAATATTGTATTTTGTTATGTACCATAAGTGCATTCATACACACAACTAAGTGACATTCCATAATGTTTTTTTCAGCTGAATCTATTTTTTTTCCTTTGGATGATTGAAAAGAAACTATTTTTAACAAATGTTGACATACCTAATTTATATTTTCACACCCTCTTATCTAAAGTATATACTTGACTTCCATCTAACTGCAAAAATTTCTTTATTTAGCCAAAAGAAATTCTGATTTGGAGCTCATCAAAAGTCAGTTTTCCTTTGTAGTCTCCAGTCTAATCAAGGCAATTAAGTTTTCCCTTTTAAACAGATTTTTATTCTTCTTGTCTATTCATCTCCTCCCTTAACAAAGCTTATTTTTGTTTTCCAAAGACTTTCTCAATGGTTTTTTAATCTTGACTAGAATTCTTATAAATAGACAACATCACAGAGAATAAGGGAATACAGTTATGCTCCCAGGGACTATTTAATGTGAATCTCCTTCTCGAACTCCTTCATTTTACCAAAAACCGAGTGGAGCAAGCATAGCTGAAAATTTAGTGATTTAAAGCAGGACACCTTACGTGATAGAGAAGAGGAAAGCAATTAACTCGTCTCTTCATTAACCTGCATGGGGGAAACACCTGGGGGCAATGTGAGAGGTACTACTAGATGAGGAAGTGGCAGGTAGGTGGTTTGGGTGGGTTTAAATGTGATGGGAGTAGTTTTGAGTGCTCCTGGGATATTCTGTGTTTTGCTGACTAGTGTTATGGTGAGTTGTGGTCAAAGCAAGTTCTGTGTAATTGTTTCTAAAGTCTTGTGTTGCAGCAGCAGTTGGGCTGGTAGGGGAGTTTGGAGTCACTTGGTTTCTGTGTGTCTGAAGATTTGTTGAAGAGTTTCTTACTGGAGCACTAACTTGGAACAACCAAAATGGTATTACTGAGCAGTGTGATTGGAGTTTGTTTTGTTTAGTATGCTTGTGGGGAGCGTAAAAAGGACTTTCTTGAGAATTTGATTCTTCAAGCTTTTGGTTGAAGCCCATGAGCAAAGAATATTTGCAAAGCTCTGTGGTTAGTTCACAGGAGCTGGTTGTTGTGTTTGTGACATGAATTCTATTTAGATATTTTCCTACTACCAACAAGTTCCTTTCTCTGCTTTTATGTACTTCTCACAGATTTAAAAATGAAGAAAAGGTTACAGGTGTGGGCCTTTGGTAATTTCTACGATTTTCATGGATATGATAATTCAAAGGCTTATGTTTCTTGTTTTTAGCACTATTGAATGTAGCAGTATGGACTTTAGATCTATTCAGTCTTATTTCTTTCACAGAGACTGAGCACTACACAGAGCATCAGTCCTAAAGGATGTTACTGTGAAGTTTATAAGTAGTTGTTTAGTGTTTTAGAAAACACTGTGTTAAAAAGCAACAACAAAAAAACAAACCCCAAATCAAAAAGCAAGCAACCCCCAAACTTTTATTTCAATAAAATAATCATCAAAACCCTAAGATGTAAGGGTAGAGCTCAGATATCTGTGTTTCTGAAGAGCCTTGTATGAATTTCCTGCTGATGCTGAAAGGATTTTTTGCTTTTTCTTCTATGTACTTTTTACACTGTTCTCTGTATCCACAAGTATTAGCATGCATACTTATAATCCTTTGTCTGATAACTTAGCCTAGTTTTCAGTGTCCTAGAAGCCAGGAAGACCAAACATTCTACTACCATAAGAACTCACGGTCCCCTAGTAGGACAGATTCTGTAAACTAGAAGTTAGCCCACCCTGGCCCCTTATTGGGCCCTCTTGTTAGATATGCTAATGTGTAAGGTCTTCAATTGTATACTCGATTGGGGGGGGAGGGCGTAGCAACGTGTTCTACCTGGGTGAAGCAATGCCTCAAATGAGATCCTATTAAAATATCGAGGTAAACGACCCCCAACCCTCTAACCATGTCCAGCTTTTCTTTTCTAAGAGCAGGAAAAAGGCATTACTGCCATGAATGATAATAAAACCAGGTATTTTAAGTGTTTGATTAAATCTTACTGATCTCAAGTGTAAACATATGCTGAGTAGCTTGATGACTAAAGCTTTATTTAAAAAAAAGAAAAATCTGTATAACATTAGTAGTTAGGCAGCATTACTAGGATGATATGCTGAAAATCAAGCATGCATTTATGTATCTGTAAATATCCCTGTGAATAGCTTCTTGCATTCATGAAGTATTCACTTACTTTCTTGGGCTTTTTTGGCTTAGTTAGGAAATGTTTTTATGTTAGCCTGGCGGATACTCTGGAAAAAATTTTAGTCCCTTCTGAAAACTCAGGCTTCTGTTGTTTGCCTGGTTTTAGACTTCACTGTGGCTCACAAAGAGAAACTGGTGTTCTAAAACTTTGGCATGCTGAGTGAGAAATGCATTAGGGATTCTTTTAAGTTATTTCATGTTTGTTTTTTCTCATGTGTCTTTGTGCCTTTGGTACCTGCAACAACATATCAAAGACTGTAATATTTTGAGATTTTGTTTTTACCCTTCTTTGTGTTAAATAACATTCAAAATTTTAATATAAATAGAATATAGATGTGCTGTATTCTAAATTTTAGTATTTAATTTAAACTGATGAACAAAAATGCAGCCATGTTACTATTTTCTCCTTTTTTATTGCTTCTTTCATTGCTGAAATGGCTGAGTTTATAAATACATATATCATGAGCAACTCTTGTTAACTAGTTTGTTGCTTTGTTATTTCATTTTGTACAATTATGGACAGAAAACAGTCCTGTTTCTGTTCCTAGTAATTTTATCAAACTATATTAATCTGGAATGCAACTAGAAGAGAACAGGCCCTCTCACAAGTGTGTTAAATGTAGTCAATTAGACTAGTTAATGACAGCCTAGTCCTGAAGTGTGAGAAGCTCTTGCTACATGACGAGGAAGGGTAGTTGGAATAGGAGATTCCTTTCTAAGGGGAATGGAGGGCCCAATGTGCAGACTGGACCCAACTCACAGGGAAATTCGCTGTCTCTCAGGGACTCCAATAAGGGACATCAGTGGAAAACTCACCAGTTTCTAGTAAGGCCCTCTGATTACTATCTGTTATTGGCTGTTCAAGCCAGCAGCATTGAAAAAATGTAGTCCAGGGGCAATCAAAAGAGACTTCAGGGCCCTGGAAGAATTGGTAGGGGTATCAGGAGCACCTGATGTCTCAGCTCTTATTGTTATTTCCTCAATTCTTTCAGTGGCAACAAATACTGTTGAAAGGAATAGGCATAGGCAGGTCCACTGGGTCAATGAGTGGCTCCAAGGTTGGTGTCAGCAGAAAAGTTTGTTTCCTGACCATGAGATGTTCTACTCAACATCTGGTCTACTGACACCTAACCAGATGTGCTCTTCTCAGAAGGAAAAAAAAAGAGTTCTGTCACAGGAGTAGCAGTGCTCATTGACAGAGCTTAGAAGGGGGGAAAGGGACAAACCAAGGTTGTCAGTGATGAGCAATGGGATGGTGTGCCAAAACTTGAGGAAATGAGCACGAATGGGTGTCAGAGACTGAAAATAGTTCATGCCTCAAACACTGATATAAAGTTTTGATCAGAGAAGCTTCCCTGAAGATACCTGACTGGGACTTTGGACTGAGCTAAACTGCTGAGATTAGATAAAGGGAAAAGCCTATTGTTCAATCATCTCAGTCTAAAGGAGAGGAATCTGTCTGCAGAGCCTGGGGCCACCAGCTGTACTGAGAATCGTTTCTGGCTGAGTTTGGGGTGGGGGGCAAAGCACAGCTCACAGAAGCCACGTTTACACAGCCCTCCCCCAGCTGAAGGGGGAAGGAGGATGGCGTAACCTCTGGTCAGAGGCAATACACACTCATCCTCCAATACACAAACTGGCCCAGCTGTGAAGCCCCTCCAACCCCACAAGCCACATCCACGGGACTCTCACGTGAGAGGCAGCTGAGGGGGAGTCACAATCTATCACAGACCCCCCAAAGTGCTCCCCAGACGCCTTGCACCACAGGACTGCACGTGATGCAAGCAGAGTCTGCTGCTAGAGGCTGCCCCCTCCCCTGGGGGGACATGCCTGGACATTTCCACCTGATCTGAGTGTATATCAACCCATGGCACTCTGTGCTTTCGGGGGGACTTCCACCACCGAGAAGAGGACATCAGAACACCAATGGGACCCACAGAGTGGTGATACCTTTTTGTCCCTGTCCCTCTCTGTCCCCCCCATCTTTCTCCCTACTCTCTCTTTTCTTCTCTCTCTCTCTTTCTTATTTCTCCCTACTCCCTCTTTTCTCTCTCTCCTTCTCTCTCTCTCTCATATTTACTATCAAATAAAACCCATACTATTGATTGGCATATGGTCTCGCTTGTACCTTAATTCGGGCAGAGGTGTCTCTAAAGAACTTTAATAATTAGATTGTAACAATGGGATCCCTCAATATGTTTCACAAAGTGTTGGCTACAAAGTACCACACCTGAAATGTTTCTATGCTAATACACACAGCAAGAGGAAGCTTGAGGCTTTGGCCCAGTCCAGGATTTGACATCATTGGTATAAGTGAAACCTGGGGGGATGAATCCCCTGATTGAAGTGCCTTGTTGGATGAGCACAGTCTCTTTAGGAGAGAGAGAGAGAGGGCAGAAGAGGTGGAGGGGTGGAATTGTGTGTAATAGAAGAGTTAGAATGTATGGAACTCACAGTTGGCAATGGAACAGTTGAGTCCCTCTAGGTAAGAACCAAGAGACAAACAAATAATGTGGATGTCTTTGTGGGAGTCTGCTATAGAATCATTCACCAGAACAATGACACTGACAAATTACCCTTTGAGGAATTAAGGGATACTTCCAAGGTAATTGCTTTTGCGTTTATGGGGGACTGCTAGAAATCAACTGGGAGCATCACACAGCTGGTGCAATGCAGGCCAGAAGATTCTTAAAAGACCTGGATGACAACTTTATGGAAGAGGACCTAAGGGAGCTGACTCGGAAAGATGCCCTCCTTGGTCTGCTGCTTGTTAACAGTGAAGCTCCTGAGAACGAAGTGGTGGTTTATCTACCAAAAAGGATCTAAAATGATTGCTTTCTTTGCTTCCAAACAATTGTTTAGGCAGATATTATCAAATGTGACCGGGTTTTTTCCTTCATCCTATGCCTCATCTGCCTTTTTTCTTTGTCTTCCAGAACTAACATTGTCTGGGTAATTATGGATAATTAGCAGTATATCAGTATGAGAATTTCTTTGCTTGTGCCAAATAATTTTTTAAGCTCTTATGCTACATCTGAGTTTTGTTACTTAATTTATGTTATCCTTGGAGTGTCTGATCCAATTATACAGTCAGCTGAGCTTTGATACAGACAGCTAAATGAGTATGTGATAAGAACTGTGCTTTAAAATTGTTCATAAACAGATAAGTGTTTTGTTAAAGCTTTGCTGGATATCATCCCTGTTGATTAATACCTGTAAAAGAATAATCATAAAGGAGTAACTAGGAAGGATAGGAGACATAATTTCATTACATATCCTAAGTTTTCATCTTATTAACAAACACCCTCCTATTTCTATGTAAAAGAAAAAGGTCCAGGGGATAAGTACAGGTTTTATTGTGTTTTGTTGAACCTAGATATATTGCTTTCAGCAGGAGCAAGTCATACTTCCAAATACCTTGTGAATGCAGATGGAAGCAGACACATGTAGTGAGTCATTAATTATTAATTAATCTGGTCACCTAGCTGGCTAACCTACATTTTAGACAACATCTATCAATCTTCATTTTCCGTGGGCTTTGTGGTATTTCCTGCTGATTGACTTTATGTTCAAGACCTGACTCTTTCAGACGGAGAGCCATTAAGAGCTTCTCCTGAGCATCTTGTAGTGCAATTCCAATACATGCTCCAACATTAATCTGCTGCACTTAGAACTTCCTGGAATGTTAAAGTTTAGACAATACATAATTTCTTGTCAGAGTTAAAATACGCAGTGCTTGGCTTATATTTCTAAAGCATTCAGGAGTTTAAAGTTTTTGTTCTCTGTCTCAACTTTTCTGTAACACTGCAACCTTAGAAGGTAATATGGGTTGCTATAGCTCTTCTTACGGCTTTCAAATAATTTTTTTTTTTTTTGTTAATATGTTCTGGAGAAATGCAAGAGGTGGGGGAGCAATTAATTTTTTCCATATTCCACCTGTAATCAAATTCTTTGGGATGGTTTTGATGCATAGCATGCTGTGATAGATTTGTAACACTTTCAAAATAAGAGATTTTTAGACTGTGCTGATGCTTATACATTTTCACTGTCCTACCATCTAGTTGGATCAGCTGCATCCTTAATTACTGTTGCACTGTGTGATGTTGCTCAATCAGAATATGATGCTGCTACAGCTACAGGCCTTTCACTATTGTTGCTGCTGAATGACTGCATTCTGTATTTCACTCCAGGGAGTACAGCAGACATCCTTTCTACAGATTCTGAAGCCCCATTAAAAACACTTGAATTTTCCTTCCATTCAATGTGGGCTTTAACTGGTTGCATATATAAGTGATAAGCACTGCATCAAACAAATTTTATAGAGCTTCTGATCCATTAACATGAATATGAACAATTTTGAAGAGTGTCTAGAATGTATTGAAAGTGCCAAAGTAATACTGACTTTTTTTTTAATGTGCTTATTTACCCTACTCAGGATGAGAGGAGGCTAGGTAGAGGAATGTGGAATGTAGGAAAGCAGTCCTCTCTGGTTTTATTTAATCAGCACTTTGGGTGAAGCTGCCAACCTTGTAGAAACCTTTGAGACTAACTGAGCAATGACTGTGTCATGGTAACAACACGTATTCTCCACACTTCTATCAAACTGGGAAGTGCAGTGGAAGAGAAGGCAAGGTTCCTGACCTATCCATCTTGCTTCTGTCCAGTTAGTGCTGTGATACTATGGGGCTTTTTTTTTGGGGTGGAGATTGGACTTCACTCTCCTTATGAATACTTACTTTTTTTCCCCAAAAATTACATAGTAATTTAAAAAGTGAAGCAACTTCATATTTTGAAGGTAGACAGGAAGGAAAGTTGAATAACACTCTTTAGGTTGTGGGAGATCTTAAAGCATTGTTCTTGGGTGCTTTCAGTAGCTACTGGAGGCTTTTAGACCTGTTCTTTTTAGTTCCTTCTGTCTAGTTACCTCATGCAGAGTTTTGTAAACTTCTGACATTTGCTTCTCTCTTTGCTCATCTCCCTAGTTTGTCTTCTGTAGTAAAGGTTTCTTGGGTTTTTATGCTCTCAGAGAACATGAAGGCACCTAACCCCAGTCACTTAGTGTTGTATAGAAAGAGAATAGAGTAACAAGCCTTTGGAAATGCAGGATTAACTACTCTGTTTAAATAATTCCAATTCCAAAATTGATAAAGCAACATAGTTTGCTGATAGTTAGGAGTGTATTATGGTCTGATACAGCAGATGATTTGAATCATTAAAGTGAAATCAGTTCCCTGGTTTATACAAAATATGCAGATGCTACTAAATTATACATAATATTTCCTGGACAAATCAGTGTGATTTTATAAGAAAAAGAAAAATCTAGTTGCATGCACTGAAATAAACTTGTTCATTTTTTTTTAATATGAAATTGAGAAAAGAGTGGGAAATATGAGAGTGGACTATTCTTGGAGTAGATGGTTTCAGCTCAGCTGAAGTTTCTTGTGGTATACATCAATGCAGTTCCTCTTTCATTAGTCTTTTCATACATCTTGTTTCTAACTGGAGTTTCCATTTGGAAGTGACTTAATAAGATATAGTAAGCTGTAGATTGTTTGAAATTATACTCTTTATGTATGAAGTATGTTTGCTGTAGTTCAAGTTGGGTTACACAGTGGCATGTTTAAAAATTAGGTTTTGGAAAATACTCTCATCTGTTTAAAAAAAAAAAAATATTTCTGTGATCCTTTAAAGGGATCTCTCTTTTAAAGGTTTTTGAAGCAACAGAATATTTTGTTTCCAGGTGTCGTGGGTTGACCCCAGCTAGGTGCCAGGTGCCCACTCAGTCACTCTATCACTCCCTCTCCCACTGGGAGAGGGGAGAGAATAATATTGAAAAAGACTATCAGGGTAAGAAAAGGCAGTTTTATTACAGCAGGGAAAAATAGAACAAGCAAGTTGAAAGTTGCGCGTGCAAGAGCAGAGGGGAAAACAATCAATCTCTACTTCCCATCAGCAGCGATGTCCGGACACTTTCTGGGAAGCAGGGCTCCAGCATGCGTGACAGTTGTTCAAGGAGGCAAACATGGACAAGTCCCGAATGCCTCCCCCTCCTCCTCTCTTCCTTCTCTTAGATATCTGAGCTGATGTCATATGGTATGGAATATCCCTTTGGCTGACTGGGGTCAGCTGGCCTGCTGGTGTCCCCTCCCAGGATCTTGCCCCCCCCATCCCTTTCAGTGGGGGAAGGAATGTCACAGGGACAGCACAGCTTGGCAGTAGCCAAAACACTGCTCTGTTATCAACGCCAGCTACCAAAGCAAAGTACAGCACTGTAAGGGCTGTGAGCTTTACCCCAGTCAGACCCAATTCACCAGGAAAATGGCTGTATGGCAAAATAATTTGCTATGAACTCATGTTAGCTAATTTGAGCTAAGTGTTTGATTGAGAATGTGAGATTTTGTCTAACTGGAGTTTAAATCTGCTTTTTTCCCCTCCAGTGTGCAAAAAAGATAAGAAGCTGATGTTTGCCATTAAAACTAATAATTTGATCCCTTAGCTATTGATAGCAACAGCCAGGAAAATCAGATTTTTAAAATTACTTCAATATAAGGAAAGATTAAGTAACTAAATCCTTAACTTGAGGAAGAGACAAATGGGCTAATGGCTTCTAAAATGATGAGTGACCATGAATTAATCATTTTATACCCATTTTTCATGTGTCATGATGCAAGAATGAAGGACATTAAAAGAATAATAAAACAGCAGGTATAGAACAAACAGAAGTATGTATTTATCATACAAAATACAATTAAACTGTGGAGATCTTCTTGCCAGCAGTCAGCATGGTAAAGCAAAGTATAACTGCCCAGAAGGATTAGACTAACTCATGAGTTCTTCAAGAGGTGTGAAACACCAAGGTGAAGACGCTTACTGTGCTTTAAAGAGTCCAGAAAATGTAGATTAATGTATCTCAGAATAGGATGTTCCCAAATTTGTCTTCTTGAGCACACGGTATTCTTTGGTATAGCTTCTGGGTTCCTTAGACTGGATGCATCCTACTTAGTCAATAAAATGAAAATTCCCTCTCAGATTACAGAAAATAAAGAAACTTTTACTGCAGAAGATAAACTGGGGGGAAAAAATGGGGATGAGGGGAGAGCAAGAGTGTGTCCTTAAAAAAGAAAACAGAAAACCACCACAGGAATTCCGAATGAGTTAAGCAGGTAGGGCAACTGAGAAAAGAACCCAGACCTAAAAACCTCCAGTACTTGCTGAAGGCAAGAAGCCAATATGCTTTGCCTAGAGGCAGAAATATTCAGGGAAAAGTAGATCTGTGGACATTTGGGAACTCCCTGAAAAGCTTCAGGCAATTGCTAATGAAGAGCCAATTCTGTAATTATTCTATTTTGGTATTGAATTTTTATGTGTGCTCCTGGTGCTAATTGTTGACACAGAGCTTCTTTAATCTTAATTCAGTTCCAAGCTTGTTTGAACATACAATATTGCTTCACTTCTAGCATAAGCTAGTTTAGTTTTTCTGGCAAATTTTTAATCCTGGATATTTTTATCTTAATTTCATCCTGATTCTGATGTACCTTGTATAGAAACAGAATCAAGGCCTTCTTTGGAGCTTGATATGCCAGCTCCTTTCTCTTAGGTTTTCTTACTTGCTCATCCTTATGTGTCTGTTAGGGGCCAGTCCTCTTCTGGCTTTCCAGGTTACTTGAGCATCTATTGCCCTCAGTCAGAGACTTTTCATTTAAATAAATTAAAAATAAAAAATAACAAAAGTCAAGGGGAAAAGGAGGATAGCTGTGAGTCTTGAAAACTTGAGGTAACTGAAAGGGGAATAAGCTTACCTTCCCCAGCAGCATCCTTTGATCCCAAAGGTATCCAGACTGATGAAGCCCCAGGGATCTAAGAACAGGAACAGATTCCACCTTGCCTTCCTCTTGCTTAAGATCCCTGTGACTGTCTGGGCCAGAGCAGGGAAAGGGTTTGAGGAAGAGCTTCTGTAACTTGCTGAGGTCTTTGGGAGTGGCAATTTATTAACTGTGAAAGTGGATCCTGCTGAGCTCTGAAAGGAAAGCAGCGTCCCACTGAGTGCTGTGCAAAATGTGCATGTCCAAGAGCACTGCAAAGGTGCCGGCACCCAGTTCTTGAGAAGCAGTAGGTACCAGAGCCCAGCGTGATCCTCAGGGCTGCCAGTCTGTAAGAATATTCTGCCCAACATATCCTGAAATTTCTACTTGTTGGCTGGTGATTTCTCCAAATTTGGTTTGTCTTGATGCTTTGAAGAGTTACCCTTCCTGCTTCCTCACTACCCCCAGAAACTAGTTACTCTGCTGCTTTCCTGCTTTCCTTGGTGGATGTAGGGGGGAGGAATTACTCTGTTACCTTATTTGGTTGACAGTAGCAACATCTCCAGGTTATTTGGGCCTTTTTTCTCCTTTGTTTTCTCTCACCAATCTCTCTATAAGTTTTGGAAAAATACTTTTGTTCTTGCTTCATAGCAGCATCTGTGAACAGAAGAAATGTCAAGATCGAGCCTGCTAACCTTTAATTTCTCTGGATGCCTAGTTTCTATATGTTCAATAGGAGTGATAATCTTAAATTTCATTTATGATTTTGAAGATATCAGACCATTTTTGCTTATATTTGCCCATACTCAATGTACTCAAGTATTCCATTTGCATTCCTAATATCTGACAACCTGTCCTGGGTTAGGCTGGAGGGGTAGACTGTTCATAACCTACCATAGTGGCTGTGGGAAGGCTACTGGTGTGGGAGGGATTCACCATTAAGCTGGACTTTGCCCCAGACAGTGGCTAATAGTGAGGCAAGAGACCCATAAAAACTATATTTTTCTTACAGAAAATCCATGGTATAAGCAAAAGAAACTTCTCTCCCTAAATAAATTAGAACAAGAGCTATTTCTGAGGTAGTAAACTGACGAGAGGTCAAAGTGTTGTCTTTTATATGTTGTCAGAGAGAATGAAATAGAGAAGTAGGAGAAAGAGGGGTGGTTTGAAGAGTTTGTTCTGGTTTTTCTTAGTTTTTTTTTTCTTTTTTTCTCTTTCCCTTTGTCTTAGGTATATTAATAAAGTTTCTTTGTACTTTATAAAGTTTGAGCCTGCTTTGCCTACTCCTAATCCTCATCTCACAACAAACAATCAAGTAAATTTGAGTAAGTGTGCTACCATTTAGCCACAAACCTGAATAAGCGAACTGAAACCACTACCAATCAAACTCATCAACTTCAACTATGGTGAAGTCCAAGACTCATGTTAACAAAAAGAAAAAAATCCCTGAGAAATTCAAGAATGATTCTGGAAAATGTTCACTGGGAACAACTTCACAAGTTGTAATAGTCAAGTTACATTTTATGTGCTATCATCTTGCTTGTTCTGTAACAGAAGCAGTGTGGTGTCACTGGGAAATGTCATCCGTTTGCTAGCTATTTCCGTTTCCAAATCATTAACTACATAGACCCATGAGACTTTTCTATTTAAAAATAGCTCTGGTTGTTTTGAGGAATAACTTTTAAACTTTATTTCCGATTGCTTAATTAGTTTCTAAATCAAGATATTTGCCCCTCAGAAAACTACCTAGTACACAGCTGGTGATATAAAGCTAAATAATTGATATCCTTATGTGTAATTACAAAGAAATTAATACTCCTTTAGGAAAGATCTAATTAAATTATTTTTGAAAACTGAAGTTAATTAACCCCATCTTTATCTACTCCCTTTCCTTCTCCCTGCCCTCCCATTTTGTGTGTGCTTGCAAAAAAGTACCTCTACTGGGTTAAAGGAGTGAGATTTCTTTCTCCTCTACCCTTTCTCCCCTTACTGGAGCCATGCTGGCTTGAGTGTATCAAGTCATATTTATCCAACTGTTCTGCCATCCTATCTTTAATTAGATTCTCTATCAGTTTACTCAGTAATGGGACAAATCTCACCAGGCTGTAAATTTTAGATTCTTTTTTAGCAGTATTATTTAAAAATAGGTACTGCATTATTATTTTCTCCACTGCTCATCAGCAATTTAAGTGTTTCTGTAAGGATATTCTGCAGATTTCTGTTTCAGCACTTTTTAAAATATTCTTTTGTTTGATGCTACAGTTTGTTCTCAGTCTTGTTCTCAACTACCACTCAACCTTTAATCCTCTTCTTCTGTAGATAAAATTTGTTTGTCTGATGTCAAGTCACTGGTTTTAAACTAGTGATTTGAAGACTAACAGGTGCATCCATAAGGGGTAATTCAGAAAAGGAGTCTTTATTGACCAGCATTTACATTTCCAGTGGAAGGCTTAGCATTTTATTGTAGAAACATGGCAAACCCACCCTCCAGTAAAGCCCTTGACAATAACTGGTTTCAGCAATTTCTCTTTTTCTGGTCTTTGCACTTTATAGCTAATTGTGCATTTAGAGTATGCATCCATTTGGAAAATTAAATGCAATGTGAATACAGTCAAATAAAAATGAAATAGAAGGTAATTAAGTGCAAGGCCAAAATTTTCACACTTGCACCCACACAGAGCAATGCAGATGATCTGATTTACTTAACTTTAGTTATATATAACCTTATTCATGTGCACAGCAGGAAAAATATTTTAAATTGACTTGCAAGCACTTTCATGCTAGCTTCTTCTTAAAATTTTATTTGAAAAGTAATTTTTACAGATTAATCTAGAAGCAATATTTTTATTGAAAATAGAAAAGGGGGATGTGCTCAGGTAGAGTTAGGGTTTCAGCTTGGTTCCAGCTGAAGTTGTTCACATTGCTTTACCACAAGTAGCTTTTCACTACTGCTTATGTTGGAGTTAACACACCTGTATCATGCATGGTCTTTTGCTGGAATTTAATACCTTTTAACTTAATGGGTTTGCTTATGATACTTGATTTTGTATTGATTTTATTTAGTCTAATTTTCATATATAGAACTAAACATATTAACACGATGTTAATATGCAGAATCTGGATACTAGTGAGAAAGGGGATTAGCTGCAAAGTCAAAAGAAATAGGAGGGGGATTACTTGTTTTTTACCTATATATGGACCAGAAGTCTTGAATTTTAGGATTCCTAGCCATGTCCAAGACATGATGATAAATCAGAATGACTTTATTCTGTCCTATGGTTCTGGAGGAATGAAAAGAAGTATTTTGGACTGTAATGAAGACCTGAGTCTGAATATTCTGCTGTGGTAGGTAGATAATGGCTGGCCACCCAACACCCACCCAGCTGCTCTCACTCCCCCACTGGGAGAGACTCTGCGATGGAAAAGACTGTGGGTTTAGATAGAGGGAGGAATCCCTAATGAGTTACTATCAGGCAGAACAGATTTGACTTGGAGAGAAATTGTGTTGGCATTTCAAATAGATCTGAGTTGTAAGAAACAAAGACAGACTTTGAACTAACACTTTTCTTTCCCTGGGCTGAGTTTTACTCCCAGTGCTTCAATGCATCCTCAGGTGGCCCTGGTGCAGAGTGTGGGGGACTGTGGTCAGTCCAAAACAGTTCCTCTGCTTCTCCTTTCTCCTCACACTTCTCCCTGCTCCAACTGGGTAGCTCCCAGAGACAACAGAGTGGCCTTCACTCCAACACCTGGATCTCCTCCCTCTCTGCCCTTAGGGCTTGAGGTACAGTTCTCAGGCTCATTTGCTTTGGGTAAATTGAGTCATGTGTCTTCATATGTTTTTCTTTTTTTTTGGTAGGGAAGATAACATTTCCTTCTTTCAGATGTTGGATTGTAATATTTTGGGGCACTTCTACTGTAGTGAAGGAGGAAGAAGCTGAACTCTTTACTTGCTTTCTGACACCTCCTGTATCAAGGACTGCAAGCAAATAAAGAGGAGAACTTGGGTTTCTGCGCTTCACTTCTGCCCCTTGGGAGTTTCTTTGAATCTTTGTTTTGGTCAGCTCGTTGTTTTGGTTTTTTTATGAACTGTTGGTCTGTTTTGAAAACAACTCACATTGCAATTATGCAGCTTTAAATTCAAGGTCTCTTCATTGAAAATGGTGTTTTTACTCTGTAGGTGATAAAACCTTTTTTCTTTCTTAAAAAAACACTTTAAGGCTAAAGAGCTTCTATCAAATTGCAATTAGAGAAGTAAAAACCTAGATATAGCTTAATGAGTAAATGAAGAGTTGGATAATGGTGGTCCCTTGTAAGACGCTTTAATGTGGAAAATGCTCTTTAATCATCTGATGATTATAGAAGAAGAGCCATAATCTGTGCCACTTTGATGCCCTGGCAAGGTAATTTACTGTATTTTACTTTCTTGCTGTGAAACTGAATAGCCTCATTCTGTGCTCACATAGCAATCTGAAACATCTGGAGTCTGCTGTATTCAGAAGTCCTTTTTTTTTTTTTTAAGTGTTCATCCCAAATTGAGTGAATGGAGAGCGGGTGCTTTCTGCTGCTGATGCACAGAAACATACGGGGGCTGCGGATGTGGCTAGGTATAGGATTATTGCAAGGTACATTTTGCAAGCACTTTCCTTTTCAGAAAATCTTCATACTTATATCTGAAAGCTGTTTTTTTGCTAGGGAGTGATCCAAATGCTTAGACTGGCTGTCTCAAAATGAAAAACAACACCCCCCACCAAATGCTTATCTGCTGCCAGAGTGTGTGAACATGCCTTTAAAACTAAAGGTTCTGAAATGGTGTGACACTTGCTTCACGTAGTGAAATACATAAGGGATTAAGCCTATAGACCCTCCCTTGTGTATCTAAGTGACAAACTTCAGAAAGGCAAAGCACCAATTTGTGTGTGATCAACAGGTTGTTTGTTACAGGGGGAAAGGAAAGGAAAAGAGGCTTCTCACCTTTTCTCCACCAGTAAAAAATGTCTTCTTAATATCTGGTATAAACTACTCTCAGTTTAAAAATGTTACCCCTTTTTATATCACTATATGTCATGGTAAAAAGTCTACCCTCCAGCCTTTTTGTAGGCCCCTTAGATACTGAAAGACCACAGTTACGAGACCCCAAACCTCCTCCAGGCTGAAAAACCCCAACTTTCTCAGCCTTTCTTCATAGGAGAGGTCCTACAGCCCTCTTGACAGCCCTCCTGTAGACTTGCTCCAACAGTCCCACATCCTTCCTGTGCTGGGACCCCAGAGCTGGATGCAGCACTGCAGGTGGGGTCTCAGCAAAGCAGAGGGGCAAAATCCCCTCCCTTGCCCTGCTGGTCACACTGCTTTGAATGCAGCCCAGGACGCGTTTGGCTTTCTGGGCTGTGAGTTCACATTGCCAGGTCATGTCCAGCCTCTCATCCAGGAGCACCCCAATGCCTTCTCATCAGGGCTGCTCTCCATCTATTCATCCCCCTGTGTTGATGCTGTGGATTGCCTCAGCCCAGGTGCAGCACCTTGCACTTGGCTGTGTTAAATTTCATGATGTTCCCATGGGCCCATTTCTCAAGTTTCTCCAGGTCCCTCTAGATAGCATCCCATCCTTCAGGTGTGTCAACTGCACCACTCAGTTTGGTGTTGTATGCAACATTGCTGAGAGTGCACTCCATATTGGTTATGATGCCAATGAGTTAGAAATACATATATATTTATCACATTATTTTCTAAGTATTTTCCAGCTGCTTTGTTATTTTTAAGCTTTTTTAGTGTCAAATCCTATGTTATGATGTTCTTACTAAAAACAACCAAAACAATTCTCAAACCTCTAAACCATCTCTGTGTATGAATATGTTACCAGGCTATCTGAAAACCTGTGGAGACACATATTGTGATGGCAAGATAAAGTTAACCTTTCAAAGGCTGATCATGTTTTTCATTAATGAAAGCCTAATTAGATGGTTATCATGTATTTTAAGTCAAAAGAAGTGCTCTGATACACTGACTGTGGTTTTATTATTCATTTCATTATCACATCTGCTTCTAGAATAGTATGTAGCTGGTGGATTTGCTAAGACACTCCTTTTTAAAAAAATAGGAAAAGAAGAAAAGTCAAAGCAGAGATTTCACATAGCTATGGATTCAAACACCTGGGGTTTTATTGTGTGGGTTTTTTTGTTGTTTTTTTTTTTTCCCTCTTCCTTTACCCTGTGTGCTTTAAGGAAAACAATGGTGATGCAGAGTTTTGGTTGAAAAAGCAAAAGCTGTGTAATGAGATTACTACAGCTATCACAGCACAATTCCATTGTACTGCTGTGTCTGTGTCCCACTTTTCCAATAAATCATAATAACCAGCTGACAATGCAAATATCACAGCATGTTGTCTGGGAATTATTCTGATTAGTTTGTAACTTGTAAAGGCTCCTCTCACTCTTGAGCAATGAGTTTTTCTCCCATAGTTGCTATTTTTCCCTGATTCTTTGTGTCATAAGAGATACTGAGATTGCAGTGGCCATAATTCTGCTTCAAAGGTGGTTGCAATAGTTCAGGTTTGTTATGTTTCAGGGCTTTGGGGAGTATGCTGTTAATACAGAAGTATTTTTTTACCATCTTTTCTAGCAGATAATCTATAACTAGATTTTTTAAAATCCCTGTATAGAGCTTTAGCTCTAAATCTTGCACAAAGATAAAAATGTATATTAAACTACTGTAGAAGCATGCAGTTTGCATGTTTGTAATGTGTCTGGAATTTTATAATCTGTGTAGAGAGATTGTTAAAAACATCGTTAAATTGTAATCCTTTTTTTTTTCTCTTTATTTTTCTCATCGAAATAGCAAGGTTCCTTCTCTGGAAAGTATAGATTTATTTTTTCTTAACCTGTTTTTTGTCTCTTACCGCCATAATGATTTCTGTGTAATAAATCATGGTGGTCTTTTGCAAGAATTTATTCTACTGTGCTGAAAGCCTGTATTCTCTGATGTGATAAAAATATGAGACACTGACTCCAACATAAAGCTTGGAAATACGGGCTAAGGTTGTGGAAAAAATGAACAGAAGAGGATTTAAGTATGTAAATATTTACATTGATGCTTTTTTTTTTTTTTCTTTTTTAAGGTCTACTTTAACAATAATTGCAGTGCTTGAAGTCATGACACCATCTTTTATGGTGACCACAGTGAAAGACTTACTAATGCTTCTAGAACTGTTGTCTATTGCTGAAAACCTTAGACCTAAAGTAACCAGTTCTAGTTTGTCACGTGGTCGTGTTAACTTTCTGACCTCCTTCTCTTGAGATGTTCAGTCTCATAATTGAAAACACACAAGCAACAGATTTTTCAAAATAGTTTATCTAGATGAACTTGTACCATTTGTAGTCTTGTATACATCACTAATATTTATTGCGTGTATCTTAGCTGGAACCCAGGTTAAGCATTTAGACTTGATTTCTCACTCTGTCACAAATTTCCCAAGCTGTCCTGAGTCAGTAATCTAGCTTTCCTATAGCTCAATTTCCAATCTTTGTAATAGTTAATTATTTAATTGTGAGACAATACACACTATAACTATGGAAATAAACTTGCAATGAATTCTGAAATGCCAGAGATGGATGCAAAAAGAAGCAGTTATGTCCCCCAGGGTGGCAAATGAGTTCAACCAAACAGCCTTGTCCCAGAGTATATTTGAAATGTATGGAGAGCTATAGTACCTTCATGTTAATTGTAGGACCCTTGCAGGATTAATAGAGTAGCCTTTGGTTTTAGGGAAAAGGTAAACTCTACCTTTTTCAGAGGATTATAGTATCACCATCTGCTCATCATGAATGACGTTTTAGCTTATAAGTATGTACTCTGTAGGGGAAGACAAACAAATTTCATAAAACTGTGGAGGTGAAATAAGGGGAAACTCCTCAAATTATCTATATTGCAAGCCATAGAATCACAGAATAGTTTGGGTTGGAAGGGACCTTTAAAGATCATCTAGTCCAATCTCCTTGGTGTAAGCAGGGACATTTTCAACTAGATGGGGTTGCTCAGAGACCTGTCCATCCTGACCTTGAATGTTTCCAGCAGTGGGGCACCTACCACTTCTCTGGAAAACCTGTTCCAGTATTTCACCAGCCTCATTTTAAAAAAAAATTTCTTCCTAATATTTGCTGTAAATTTGCCCGCTTTTAGTTTAAAATTTTGCCCTATGTTCTCCCAGAGTAGGGCCTGCTAAAAAATTTGGCCATAATGTTATTTTGTGATGGAAGTGTACTTGGTTTTTTAACATAAAAAAAGAATGATTATTGCTCCATTTAATAGAGCATAAATAAAAGTCCCATTTCTGGGTAAATATTTTTTTCCTCCTGCTTTCCTCAAGATGCATTCCTGGCAACAAACAGATAAAATTATTTGAAAAATCTACAAAGAGCAACTGCTTCACTACCAAAATATAAAAAAGAAATTCAGCAGAAAAAGCAATTTAATTGAGAGAGAACTAGTGGGAAAAGAACTGGAAAGAAGCCCCTATGCTTCAAGATTTCTCTGAAGGACTGAATATAAAAAAGCCTGGTTTTTTAGAAAGTGTCGCGGGCACATCTGAACATTTTAGATAAATGTTTTATTGGATGAATCCCATTCTAGTGACATATGCTGGCAGCAGGGGTTATGACTGAACTACAGCAAATGCCAAGATTCAGTTAAATATGTTTCTGAATGGCTGGGCTGGGCTCTAATTACCTACTGTAAAAATAAGAAATTGTCATGCCTGGTGTTGTGGTTTAAACCCAGACAGCAGCTGAATGTCACACGGCCACTCACTCACCCCACACCCTGGTGTGTGATGGGAGAGAGAATTGTAAGGGACAAACTGAGAGCTCATGGGGTGAGACAAAGACAGTTTAACAGGGAGAGCAAAAGCCAAGCTGTCCTGGCTCTGGCTCTGGTCAGGCCAGGGTTAATTTGTGCTGCAGTGAGGAAGGGGCATGGCTAGGACCTGGTAGTAATTCTACACTACTTCACATCGTTTTCTGGGGATGGGAGAAGGGGCTCCCTTCTGGGTGTGGGGGTAACAGGGTGGCGATTGGATTGGGCTCCATGGTGAGAACTTTCCTGTGGATTTCTTGACTCTCTCTTGTACACTTTTGTTATTTATATTGTTGCTGTTAGTGTTCATTTTCTCATGTCTTTGCGGTTTCCAGTAAATTTCATTTATCTCAACCCTTGATCTTTACCTTTTGTGCCTCCAGTTCTCCTCTCCAGCCCACTGTAGGGTGAGGGGAGGGAGAATGGGCAAGTGATGCGTGGTTTCAGTGGGGACATTAAATTGGAGAATACCATTCCTAAACCATGACACACACATAAGCAAAACAAAAAATTCATACCCTGTTTCCCATGGGCAGGCAGGCAGCTGTTCAGCCATGCTGCACAGAGCAGGGCCCCATCACATGCAGCTGTTACTTGGGAAGACAAATATCGTCACTCCACCCTTCTTCTCCCCTGCTTTATATATTGAGCATGAAATATCCCTCTGATCAGCTGGGATCAGCTGTCCCGGCTGTGTGTCCTAACCTCTTGTGCACCTCCAGCCTCCTTGCTGCTGGTGTGAGAAGCAGAAAAAGCCTTGATGCTGTGTAAGCTCTGCTCAGAAGTAATGAAGGCATCCCTGTTATCAACACTTTCCACCACAAAACATAGCCCCATACCAGCTACTGTGGAGAAAATTTTATTCTATCCTCGCCCAAACCAGCATACCTGCTGACAATGGAAACAGCAACATCAGGAATTTGTACCTTGAACACAGCAGAGTTTCCAAGAGGCTCATGTATAGGCAGCCTCACCTGCTGCTCACTGTAACATCTTGTACTACTTCTTTGAAAGGCAATATTTCATTCTAAAATAGGCCAATAAGTCAAGGAAACATCTTGCTTTTTAATATGTAGATGTATTAGAAGACCTTTCATATATACAAGCATCATCTTATGCATCTAGAAATGTTAATTTAAAAAAAAATCTTTATTGTTTATTTTTTTTCTTCTGCTTTATTGCTGGACTTATTAAGAATAATGTTCTAGTCAATGCTGGTGCTGTATTCCATCTCTGGTTAGAGAGTCCTGGACAGGGTCAATGGTTTGTGTCTCAAGGATTTTACAGGTATAATTCAGCCTTTATATAACTTTGAGCCACAGGATTAAGGATGACAAAACAAAGACATTTGTATGAATAAAATAAATTATTTACTTAAATAGATAATGATAATGGTTAGATTAAAATAATTTAATCAGAATTATTTGCTACACAATGTAGTTAGGACTGCTAGTATAGCACACTAATTTTTGAAGCAATATTGAAGCAGTGGTGTTAAAGCTAGCAAAATAATTATTAGTTAGAGATTGATGTTACTCAACCATGCCAATAACCATGGGCAAATCTTTCATTCAGCCTCCAGGAGTAACCTTGAGGGGCATGTCCTCTCAAGAGAGGGATCTCCATACACACTCCTAGAAGGGATGAGTTAGAAGTCCCAGCTGCTAAAAGGTGGGGTTGGGCTTTTATAGTATAAAATGATTGACTGTCAGTCATAGTTTCTAGGCTATTGTGTCAACTCAGGAGCTTTAGATAAGTTATCAGTACTATCACTTGTTGGTTCCTTTATCAGAGACTTTGCCACATCCTCACTAGTGCTGGATTCTGTCAGGCAACGTTATTTTTTACATCCACAAAATGTTTATATTTGGGATCAATGAGTCAGGCTGATCTTTCCATTCTTCAAAAACAGTATGACCTTCATCTCCATTTATCAATGACAACTCTTGCAAACAAGGTAGAGTTTGAGTTGTTTTACCCCTACTTAAGCAGAGCATCCTTCTACATGTGAGCATCTGTATCAATAAGCACAAAATTTCTTACATCTATACTATATTGTTCAATAGCCATTAACAGTCCTTGTACTTTAACCCAAGTGCTGTACAATGATACCCTCAAAATATTTTCCTTCTGATTTCTGCAAGTGATGGACTTTGGCAAAGCACTCTGTTTTTTATCGTTAAGTTTATGTGTGTAGTAATCCTGGAGAGAGCAACTGAGAACTGTTAGAGCAAAATGCTTCACAGGGGATGCATCAGCCTGAGGTGAGGTGACTGTGTTGCAGATCCACATCCCCAGGCTCAGCTGGGAGCAAGGCTGAAGGTGTATTCCCACAGGCCCACCTGCACGAACAGGGGTCACGTTACATATCCGTGGCCAGCCACATGTGCACACGACATAGAGCCTTCTCACCCACAAAAGAGGTAGAAAGTAGTTTAATAAGTAGACAGGACAGGTTGTGCTGGTCAGGTACAGGGCATGGACAGATGAGTATACTGACCAGCCACCTATTTATGTGTGACCCAACCTTTATATCTCCTTATCCTTCTATTTTCCTACTCTTGTTCTTTCCCAATCAGCTAAACTTCTGGCTTTTCCCATCTTTGGTTCTTCCTCTAAACATCCTATAACAAGTCCTGTGACCCAGGTTTGCTATTCCTTTGTGTCCTATAGTGTGTCTCCTGGATAGCAACACTTTTAATCTGAAAAGGGATTTTCAGATTGCTCCTGATTGGCTCCTTGTGATGGGTTTCACACCTGGCTGAGGCTGTGCTGGGACAATCCTGGGAGGGGTCCAGATAGGATGTTTGTTGCTTGATAGTCCTTGGTTTGGGTTCCCACCTGCATTTGTGCATCCCTGAGCTCCTCTGGGCTTGTGAAGATGGGTCTGTGATGGGCAGATGACTCCTGGGATGTGTCTGAGTGCAGCTGAATGCTCCCATTCCTGCCATTGCATCTCTGAGCTCCTTTGTGGTTCTGGGGATTAGCTTTATCACGAAACCTAGCAGTAATGAATACAGGATAATTCCTTATGAATAATAGTTTATGTTTGCTAGTTAGTTATAAAGGAGAATTACTGTTATACAAGTTGCAATGTGTGCAAGTCTCCAGAGAGGAAGATGTCCCTAATTGAACTAATTGTAAGTTAGATTGTTTTGCTGAGAATATTACGTTGTTTGCCTTTACCTTGTCCTTAAAATCCTCTTCGTAACTGATAGTTTTGACTTCTGTTTTTAGTGATTTTACTTCAGAATCACTTCAGAATTTACTTCAAACTGCAGATTGCCTTTCACAGATGAGTTTGTAAAAGGGGAATTAAATTTACTTTGTTCTCTTTACTCTTCCTTAGCTGTCTGTCATGTTGGTTATTTACAAGGTCATGCTGTGTTCTACTAATTATTGAGTTATGCTGGCACGACAGCATTGTTCCATGTAGAAATTTTGCCTGGGATAATGTCAGCAGGAAAACAAGTTTACAGTCCTGTGATTCAGACCTTACAAATGATTAGTCTCTAGTGCACAACACTGCCTGTCACTGTTAAAGAAAGATGAAGCTGAAGTAGTCATTGAGCTGGGTTCTCATTTTCTCTTGTCTTTTTGAGATGAGCATAAGAATTTATCTCCTGGCTGGTGAATGTTTGACTTCCTGTTAGTTACCTGCAAGGAAGCACATAATTTTATAAGCAGGTAGTTTAAGATAAAGGAAGTACTCAAAAGTGCTTACAGGAAGGCCTTCATGAGTTGAGCTTGACTAACCATGTTTAGTTGAATGTGGGGTAGTAGAGATGTGAAGGTTTCACTGGTGAATGACAGTCTCTGGAATAGGTGTTTAAGTAGGTTTGAGCATGTGTCGAACAGCCTTTTCTCAAACTCTATCTATGTCTTATCATTGGTGTGAGAAGCCATGGTGAAAATCTTGATGAAAACTAGCCTGTAACTAAGTAAATCCCTTTATAATTTTATTTTCCAGATCTCTTCTTCTATGAGGTATTCTGGAGTTTTTAGAGGGAGGCCAAAGTGTTGTTAAAATAGCTACTTCTTATCCTATTTAGATCTGCAGATATGATAAAAATTTAGTACTTTTCAATGTTTTTTATAGTCTCATGTCAACAAAAAGTTGGAGTCTTGGCATAATTTTACCATTCGTAAATTGTGGTAGCTGCTTTTTAATGGGCTTCTTTCTAACTATCTTACAGCAATCCATCAACAAACAGCATGAGAGGTAGTGATGGGTGTTGCAGAATGAGAATATGAACAAAGAGCTCAATGTTCAGATCAAAGGATTTTTATGTAAATGTATCTCATTCAGGCTTAACTGACTGAAAATTAGCCATTATTCCAGCATCTTTATAGGTTGACTTTTTAGCATTTTATCTTATAAATGGGCAATCTGTGACTACCCATACGGTATACAGGCAGTATTTTTCTTCAACTTGATGGTTATATTGCTGCTGTCTTCTTTCTAAAAAGTTGTCAGATTGTCTTTTGAAGTTATGTTTAATTATCTGAGTTTAGCTTCACCAAAGTGTATTTCAGTGTTGGGATAAAATGCTATTTCTATGTGACTACAGAACCAATCCACCCAAAACATTTCTAGATTTGAGTGAGTTACTGTTCTAAAAAGAGGTCTGAGAGTTTTGTTGTGTATTCAATGTAATGGATTTATCAATGGCTACAGAGGCAACTGCTATTAGCAGTTTCATGTGCAGATGCAGTGTTTTCAGAATCTCTGCTTATGACAGTGCTGCCATCTTACAAATTTTAAATGAGTAAGAATAAATTCAGTCTTTGAAAATATCAGTTAGAAGGGCTGAAATGGTGCCTTATGAACATATTCCAGCCACTAGAAGTTTTATATAAATTTGAAGTTGAAAAATTTTTACAGCACTTAATTTTACAGAGAACATTACAAAAATATTTAGGTAGTTTGTTAGAATTTTCTAAAAATAGTTTAAATCAAAATATACTTTCTGCAACTTAGTATTATAACTCTTTAAAATACCTTCTTTTTTTCTTTCTCATATGTCATTAAATACTTCAAAAAGGCTTTCAGAAACTCACTTGTTGAATCATACCTGTAAGGAAAAAAAGCGCACTGTAGATGGAGGTATCTTGAAGAGATCTCAAAAGGCCATATTGTCATTATCCCTGCTTAATTAAACCAGGAGATGAGTTGTGTTTGGGTATTCAAACAGCCACTTGCAGCATACATATGTTTTTTCCTGTTGAAATCTTGGATTAACTATGCACTGTAAGATGCAAAGTCCTATAATTAGTGTTAATAAACTTCAAAGATAGCAGCACAGGAAAGCGTGTAGTACAAATGTAATTACAAGCTGTTATGATAGTTTACAAAAACATGTATATGCTTTGTGTTGCTTTCTGCTTTGATTCTTGTATGGAGGTTATAACAAATAAAATGGTCTCCAGAGAGTATTTCTCTTCCTGCTGAGAAGGAACATCTCATACTTAGTATGCAGCTTTGTAATTCTCCACTGTTTCCCTTCCCTTGGGTATGAGCTTTTATCCTGTAAAAATGGGGGTTTAACATTCTGAGTCTTAAATGTTGAAACAATTCTGCCTGTTACCTTTTTCCCCACAGTACTCTATGCACCAAGTGGCTTGTAACTCAGCATGGCTTATGTTTCCAGCACTAGCTAGATGCCAGCACTTTCAGAAAAAGCTATTCTCTGACTATGAGGGACAGCTGCAGTTGTGCCTCTGTTTGCTACTTACAATGCTGGGAAAACAGAAATATTCTTGCCTTCCCTGAGGTAAACAAAAAGACTGGCAAAGTAATGTTGTGTTTGAATATGAAGCAGTCATACAAGGCAGACCTCTCCATTTAATGAGATTCACATTATCAGTCCATGGAAATTACACTTGTATTAAGGTTAGCAAAATTAAAGTATGCAAAATACAAAAATCTTCAGTGCTAAGGCATGTACAGGATGGGACGGGATCATCTATTATGATGTCTAGCTTTTCATAGCTGTAATTTTACAGATAAAATTCCCCCTGATATTACTATTGATGTATTCTGTTCAAAAAATTATTTATTACAAAACATGAGTTAGATTTTCTGTTTCCTTATGCAAAAGAAATTTTTTTTTTTTTTTTTTTACATAGCATATCTAGTTAGACTTGGCTGGTTTAGTTTTATGTCATCATTTTTGCCAACTGAACAATTCCATGATGTGATAAGATACAGCTGGTTGTGCTATCAGATGCTGATGAATGGCAAATGATATTCAGATATAGGACAAGGTTGTTTTTTTCTCTTAACTATTATCTGTCACATGTCATAATGGCTTAGCTAGTCTAGGACATACCTAATGTGGTGTGGTGGTTTTTTTTTTTTTTGTGTGTGTGTGTTTTTGTTTTTTATTTTTATTTTATTTTTTTCTTTTTGGGAAACCAGAATCTTATTTTGCAAGGCTTTTTTGACTAATACATTATGGGTGTATTATGCAGTTATGGATGTACCCATCTCATTCTCTAACTGTAGAATAAAAATGCCATCACCAGTAACTGAAGGAGGTCAGGAGTTACATACTGTATTCTACAGAAATACTGTTGAGAGCTGAATAAACAAAAAGGAGTTTAAACTAGAATCACAGAGTGCTTTGGGTTGGAAAGGACTTTAATTATCATCTAATTTCAACCTCCCTGACATGGGCAGGGACATCTGCCAGTAGAGCAGGTTGCTCAAAGTTCTGCCCAAGTTAGCCTTGAACACTTACAGGGAAGGGGCATCCACAGGTTCTTTGTCAATCTGTCCCAGTGTCTCACCATCCTCAGTGTGCAAAACTAAACAAGTAAACGAAAACTAATAAAATACCCCAAAATTTCCAACAAACAAAATAAATTTTCTACCTTATATCCCTGCTAAATCTACTCAAAATCTACCATCATTCAGTTTAAAATTGTTGTTGCATGTCCTGTTTCTACAGGCCTTGGTAAAAATCTCTTCTAGTCTGTCATTTAAGCCTTCATGCATTGAAAGGCCACAATGAGGTCTCCCTGGAGCCTTCTCTTCCCCAGGTTGAGCAACCCCAACTCTCTCAGCCTGTTCTCACAGGAGAGGTGTTCCACCTCTGTGACCATTAATAGATTTACAGATACATTATGTATGAAGAAACAGTCATTGAAGGCTTTTCAAATTACTCTACTGAATGTACAACAAAGACTTTAACTATAGCTTCATGTAAGTTATCAGGTGACTAATTAGGATAAAAAAAGTATCTTTATTATATGGGCACATGTACATTGTGAAAGACGAGCCTTTTTCCTGTTTCTTCTGATGACTCTCAGTAGCACAAAATATCTCTGAATTAAATTATGTTAATGATAACTTTATTTCTTTTTTTAAATTATTATTTGGAAAAAATAGATAATCTAATCGGGTTACAAGATCAATTGGCAAATAACAGAAACTCATCTGCTGAGAAGATTGGTGTTAAAGTGGCACAAAGTACGCATATATGCAAGTTCTTGCAGCCTTGATTTGGATTTAGAAACCAGGCAAGCATATTAAAACAACAGAAAAGTTGTTCCAATTAGGATTTCTTGTATGTAGTTAATCTAGAAACATTAACCCATTTCAAGGTTATGGATGATGCCACCTAGAGAAATGTAATTTTTGTTAAGATTCTGGGCTAAAATTGATAAATGTTTCTACTGCTGTTCAGGAAGCAATGGATACTTTTTAAAAAATAGTTAATGCTCCTGAAAATTGATACCAAACTCTTGGGAACCATTACTGAGTCAATGAATTACTCCAAGAAACCAGTTCATATGGCATGCCTCAGCAAACTGTGATTTTTCATGTGGTGTGTTTCTAAGAATGCTTATAATGCATATATTCTTTTAATGCTTTTACTAGAAAAAGATAATATAAAAATCATTTTCTGTTTTTTTGGTGATATGTCTGCTTTCTTAAAGCTGTATACTAAACCTGAAAGGAAAAGTTTTCTTGGAAAAATGTGGGTTTTTTTTTTTTCCTCTTGATTTTTTGTTTCCATTCAATGGTCTGTGGTCTGTTAACTTAATGAAAGGCAAACAGATGAAAACAGGCCATGACAGGCACTGAAACAGCCCTACCTGGAAAACAAAAATTCATAAACTTTTAGGAGTCCAATTTTTTTCCCTGTTTTCCATAAGCACTGCATTAAGAACACAACTCTGAGTTTCCAAGATGAAGGGATACCTAGAATAACAATTATTGTGTACAGTGAAGGAAAATCTATTGCTTATCAAAGAGAATTAAGTTGGTATGTCATAATGAAGAAACTATTCCAAGCATATATGATAAACTATGTAAGGTGAGAAGAAGAGGGTGTTTCATGGAAATTTGTGAGAATTATGAGCACAAAAATAGTGGATACATATACAAAAATGCATAAAATGAAACTGAATACGGTACAAATCTGAACCTTAGGTTAATAAAGAGAATATATCTTTTTAAAGAAAGTAGAAATTCCCTTGCACTTTCTTATTGCCTTTTCTACCTAAGACTTTTTTTTTTTTTTTCATTTTTTTCTTTCAAATATGATTTAGTTTTAGGTTTGTTTTGGTTTTTTTTTTTTTTTTTTCTGTGTGTGTGTTCTGTAGTCACTAGTGAGACTGGATAGATGAGTTTGACTTCCTGACAAATCAGTGCTGCTTCTCACAAATCTACTTTGGTGTTCCATTGCTGTTATTTTATGACATCTCTGTCTGTTTAGTCTCAGGATGAGTTGATAGCTATAGCTTTAGGGAGATGTACTGCCAGCTGCCTTCTTGACATATGACATGCTCCTAGTATTTTTTTTTCTGTAAATGAGAATAAGGTATTTTTTTCCAAAATTTCATCCCTGTAATAGAAAATGGAAGAAATCAAATTCGGCATTTCTTATATTGGTAGACTTAGATAAGTCTGGCATTGATAGCTTTTACGGCAGAAAAATCTTGTTCTGTAAAATGAAACAAAATAATGCTGATGTATTTTGTGCAATAGCAATGGTCTCTCTTTATCAGTGAAGCATGCATGGTTAGACAACTTCACTTATTCTGTGTCCCCCTTATAGACCTTCCCTGTAATAATGACTGTTTTCCCCAGTTACCTTCTGGGATTGGTTTATTTAATCTGAGAGCTCTTGTAGCACATAACTTTGTGCTTCACAACCAGGACTCCAAAACAACCAGGGTTCCAAACCTTGTTTGCCTGCTGAGAAGGTCCCTTCCTTGTTAATGATAAGGATGTCTGTTTGAAATTATAACTGAACGTAAAGAATTTCATTCTTGCCGCTACTTATATCTGTTCATGGCCTAATTCCATACAGAATGAATTTGTTTTAGTTTTTTTTCTTTTCTTTTTCCAAGAGTCTAAAGAGAGTTAGATAAGTTAATCTGGTATTGTAGTTGTACTAATATCTGCTCTGTTGAACTCCAGTCTAAATGAATGTCTACTTTTGTCTAACAGCAGAATTGCCTGTAGCTTCTCATTACTCTGGAGTTGAAAATGAACAACAAATTAGTATTGATGCTTTATTAGAATGCTCAAATTAGGTTTAATTTGAAGTGCATATGTATGTGTCTTAGCATCACAGCATACTCTGAAATTTGAAAATGGTATAGACATCAAAAATAAAGATTGAATTGTTAGTGAAAATTAAACTTGTTTTCATTTTTTAAATTAATTGACTCGGTATCCTGATTAAGACTAATTGACTCTGTATTCTAGGCCTGAGCTTCACGCCTGAGTATCACCACTCTTCATAGAACTTAATTAACCAACTTGCTTTAATGACAGTACTGTAAACAGCCAGATAAAGTGACTGGTGGCTCAACAAATTCATCCGCTTCAGTAATAGAGAAACAGTGTATCTATGCTGCTATATTATTGTATCCAGTTGTTGGTGGGAATAGACTTGAATACATGCAACTGGGAAAAACCATGAAAGGTAATTAAGCCCACAGTAAAAACATAGTCTATAGTGGTGTGTTTGTATCTCTTGCAAAATAGGTCCTGGCTAGTTATGTGTGTATAACTATTCATGTGGCTGAATTTCAAACACTAGCAGATATTTGTGTCCATGCACATAGTTTTAAAGGAAAGGGTTAAATTTAAAAAAAAAAAATCAACAAAATCCCTTCATGTTTTAGCAGCGTTGCACTGGGAGTCAGTTAAGATTCCTGTCAGTTGAGATTGTTCTGTTTTTCCAGAAATTTTTCTTTTATTTTCTGCAGTTTTTGAACAGAAGCAGTTTGTAACAGCAAACCGTTGCCTGCTACGAGTCTTCTGTTTAGTCAAGACAACCACCAAAATCAAAGGCTCTATTTCTGCCAAAATACATGTGTATAATTCTGCATTGCAATTATAGAGTAATTGGGTTCAGAGGGGCCTTGGGAGGTCCCCTAGTCTGACTTCTTGCTCAAAGCAGGATCAACACAGAGTCGAGACCAGGTCTTAAAAATCTACAACGATGAAAACTGCACAACCTCTTTGGAGAGCTTGTTCCACTGCCTAATTATCCCCACAGTGATTTCCCTGCTCCCCGCCACAAGTCCTTTCCCCCTTATATCAAATTGCAACCTGATTTTTTCAGTTCATGCTCATTGCGTCTCATCTTTCAGTTCAGTGCAAAGAGCTCCTTCCCAAAGGGCAAGAGCTTGGCTTAGCCCTCTCTCACTGAACTTGACTCAGTTGTTCAACATCTGCTTTGTACTGAGGGGCCAAAACTGGACACACTATTCTAAATATTGTCTCACTAGCACTGAGTAGGGGATACTCATCCTCCCTTCAGCCTCCTGGCTGTGCTTCTGTTAGCACAGACCAGGATGCTCCTGGCATTCCCTGTGGCCAGGACGCACTCCTGATTCAGGCTGAAATATAAACACACCTCCCTGCTTATCTCTTGGGAATATAAAGTTTTCCATGCAAGGTTGAAACTATTTCATTGGAATTCACCTGTGTGCAGTACTTCAGATGAAAGTAGGAAGAGTCATGAAGTTTTAAATTGGAGCACAATAAATTCTCTGATCAATTTGCTGCCTGATGCATGGGTGTTCTGACTAATGGGTACATTGTTCTAAAAATAAAAAAGCTCTTTTTGGCTATATGAGTGTTAGCATTGACTTTCACAGCTCCTTTACCAAGGACAAAATGATACTGGCTTGCATAAACCGAATCTTTAACTTTTTTTCATCACTACCAAAAAATACACTTCATACTTTATTCCACAGGTATTAAATACAGTCAAAATACATCCTGAGGTCTTTTGGTTTTATTTTCTTTTAGGAAAAATTAAAAAGAAAGGTCACTCAGGCAAGTATCTAACTATTTGTGTTGAATTATGTCTTTAAGGAATATGATGCATCTGCTTTTGAAGTTATATTCATATTTGGAAATATTTATTTAAAATTGCCTCGAGCTGGTGGAAAGCTCCTTTAAGATTTAATCAAATTCAAGTTTTTTGCTCTAGGAATCTGACAGAAAACCAGTTTATTCCTGTCAATTTTTTAATTGCTCTGTTATAAAATATAAAAAAATATTCTTCAGTAACTTTCTGTAGAATATGCTAAAAAAATGTTGTATTTAAAGACTTTTTTCATAGCAGATATAATCAACAGGAAAGCACTTTTCAGGTTGCTTGTCTCCTTTAAGGTTAGTACTAGCAATACATTTCATCTGTTACCATAAAACAAACTCAGCCAAAGGCAGAAATAACGGGAAGGATTTTATATATTGTTTTGTGGCTTTTGTCTTATCAGCTCAGCCAACATATATATCATGTCAGTTGAATTTATCTCTGAAATGTCTTGAGCCTAAAACAAGAAGTGCAATTATTATAAGGAATTTGTAAGAGGTTATCTTTGAAATTAAAAGGACAATTTATTACTCTAGCAATTCTCTGAAGAATAAAATGTTATATGTATATCAACAGTTTATTCTGAATTTGCTGGTAGATGTTAAGCCAAATATTCTGTTCATGAATTTCAGTGATAACTGAAAGAAAAGACACTAAATCTACTTGTAAAACTTTTTCGTTTAGTGTTTAATTTCTCTTCATAAATCCCTACATTGATATCGACTTCTTTTGACAGTTGCACTTATGTTAGCATGCCTCATTCTTAGTAATTGTATTTCATTTTGACCTTCTTATGGTTCTTGTCTTTTTCCCGCCAGTAATTATAAATCATTAAGTGGTAGAAAAATTGCTTGCAGAATTGTTATCCTTTATCAGGGAGCTAACTGGTTTGTACATAACTATTCTTAAGGGATAAATCTTGTCTACCTTGGACTTCTGAAGGAGCCAAAACTCATTCACAACAGATGTTGGTAATTTACTTTGAATCTTTAACTTCTACTTATTCCTTTTTTTCTTTTTCATTTCATCTAAATGAGATGATTATTGTTAGAATTGGAGAGAGAAGCAAATAAGACTTTCAACCCTACAGTATTTATTCTAGTACTCTGTCTTTCATAGAGGCTTAACTTTGAAATCCTGCTCTAACTTTACTCTAATTTTTCTGAAACTTTCAGTGTAGATGACCTGAAACTTGATTTCAAGGAAAAGAAAGAAAAAAAAGGCAGTATTGTTTTTATCTGTATTTCACTGTTTATGTACAGTCTTTTATTTTGTATTATTTTAGCCCTGTGACCTGCTTGCATTTTTCTCTCTCACTCTGTCAAGGCTTTTATACTCCAGGCTTGGTTTCCTCCAGCGTATCAGTCTACCTCCATCTGTAGGCATGTACAGGTATTTGCCAAGAGGCAAATATAAGAGAAATAAGAGAAAAAGTACAAGAGGAACTTGCTGTAAAACATAAAATAAATGGCCAAACTTCTCTGTGTAATCATGGTCTTATGTAACGTATCTGTTAGTTGTATAGGATTCTCTTCCCTGCACCTTTTTTGCTGCTCACATAAACCAATCCTGAAATACTCTGCAACTTCTGTAAAGATGCAACTAGCAATTAGCAACTCTGATCTATAATGCAAGAAAATACTAAAGCACATAGAGCATAGTGGCACTGTTCAATCTCAAGTGGATGGAAGGGGAAAGTAAAGTCAAAATTAAGGATCTGGTTTAGGAATATTATTTTTGGAACAAAGTTCAGCTGCTATCAAGGCTTTAAGGCTTTAGAAACTTTTCAAGAGTTTGCATTTTAAGAGGTTTTCTTAGTGTTGAGGGTTGTTGGTTGGTTTTTGTTTTTTGGTTTTTTTTCTTCCAACAAGAGATGAAAATATTTTTTTTGGTAAGCTTACTTTTTTTGTTTATGAGAGATTCTTCCTACTGGCAGTTGTGCTGGATCATGTTTCCTTGCAACTCAATGTGATTTTTTAACCTAACCAGTTGGGTGCCATTCATAGTCCTTATGGTCTCTAATTAAATTAAAAGGAAAAAAAAATCAACACCTGATGTCTGCTTCAGGGAATGTATTTGTAAAGTACGTAAGGTGGTTTTATGTGACTCTAAAACACTCCTCACAGTAGTTCCAATACAGTCAAATTCTAATTTGGAAAATTTCCCAAGTCTAATGATGGCATTGCAATTGGAAAAAACACATCAGTGTTATAACAGTTGCTTGTACTCATGTAATTTCTATCACTTGACTAATTTATTTTTTGTGTAACTAGTCTCCTCCTTTGTCTGCAGCTATATGTGTTTTCTACTGTTAATCTTATGCTTCGTATGTTTTTCTGACACGTTCCCATGTCAAAGTCTGCTTTATATTGGGCTTGGTGCTGGTTGCTACTGCTGTCCCTGACAGGTGACTGAAATGATGGAGATGACGGGCAGTGCTGATGGCTGTCCCCGTGGGAGCCTGTGAGCCGTGCTACTACACTCTGACCAGCACTACCTCTGTCTTTGCTGGTGTGCTGCTTATTCCCAGGTGTGATAACTAGTGAGTTGGCAGGATGTTTTCTTTCCCTAGTAGTAAACTACCAAAATAACCTATTGCTATGATTACATGGCAAAATTTTAAAATAAGTTTCATCAGCATGAACTGAAATTCAAAAATATCTGGATTGTATGACTCAATAAACTTACTATTAGATTATTTCATGTGATTTGGACTTCAGGACACTACAGTATTTTCACTTGCTTTTGAGGTAAGGAAAAGTTTTGAAATTCATGTGAATTAAAACAAAAATCATTTGGCAACAGATACTACCATACTTCTGGCTTTGTAAGTCACTTGTTATCTTAATTTGTATGCTAATTAATAGAGTTGAAAGCTGATGTGGGAAACTTTATATGATGGATAAAATTAGAGAGGCGTTTTTCAGCATATTTACTTGTTTATGTAGGCAGTATTACACACTGAAGTATGAAGGTCGTAGATCAAGACATGGAATTCTATCATCTGTGAAAAAGTCAGGAAATGAAGGAGTTCAGTAAACAATGAAGAAGTCAGTTTAAGTTTTGTAATTATTGTCAAAATGCTAATAATTATGCCTAGTCAAAAACATTGCCTCATGAAAGGTAACAGTGAGAATATGTAATATTTCATCATCACAATAATAATAGATACAGATGTATTGAATTTTCTGTTTATGAAGTAATTGAGTAAGAGTAAACATGGGGCAAACTGATAGCTGCTGGAATGAACACAAACAAATAGAAAATAATTATGCCTTTTGTAGACAGAATTAAAATATTCCTGTTCCTGCATAATAATAGGAATTAATATTAATCCATATGTAGAAAAGAAATTCTGCTGATTTGCATGATCATCACCATGCCTGGTTTATCCAGCTACAGGTGCTGATAAGATGCACAAGAACCTTACTAAAAATAATGCCTTTATACGTGTGTTATAATGTGCACACATACCAAAGAATTCATATGCTTGTTCCAAGATGTGCACTAGGTAAAATGAAATGCCATATGTTTCATTTTGAAAGGAAAAATCACATTCTGTGACATTTCCAGTGTGTGCCTACATGTTTCACGACAACCTTGCAAAATTGTTGTGAAATATACACCTCAAAATTTTATTGTCAGCCATTTACCATGGTTATAAATATGAAGGAAACAAATTCTGCCATGTCTTACCATTTAAAAAGATTGCTTTAGAGTGGGTGGGATTTTTCAGATAGATTAGTAAGGAAAATGCTGCAGAGAAGTTGTATAAGTGTGTTAGCAGGCTTGACAGAAATCAGGCAAGAAGTAACAGCCAGTCTTCAAAATGATAGGATCAGTGTTCATCCAATACACTTTTTTTTTTTAATGTTATGTAGAGCAGACTTTTGTTTTTGCTTTGTTTTGTTTTACTGAACGTACCAGACTTATCTTGTGAATGGCTTCCAAGGAATATAGATGAATTTTTGTTCAGAACAACCAGTGAACACCAGTTTAAAAGCATTACCTTAATTTCCTTTATTTCCTTACCATAGGAAGTAGCTTTAGCAAGGCATTTTCTGCTGCAGGGAAACCAATAGGTAAGCTTTTTTTTCTTTGTAATCTGAAGAAGGACCTAATAGGTGATTACAGAATGTTGGAAGATATTATGGTAGAGTAACTATATGCATATCTTAAGTGTGAAAAAAGTTCCTTAATGCTGGTATTTTTATCCTGAACCTGGCCTACTATTCACAGTCAGACATAATGCAGAAAGAACTCTGTAAATTACATCACTTCTGCTCACAAATCCAATATTTTAAAGCCTATCCAAAGCCTATCTTGGCATACATTAGGCAAGATACCCAATATACCCATGGTGTGTTAATATAGCTAGAATATATTAAAGTCAATGTCTGTCACATTTGTGAGCATGTTACTATGGACGACAACTTTCAGCATTCATTTTTTTCCTAATAAGTACTGCTCCATATTCTTCATGCTAGCTTCAATAGAAATGATCCAAAAGAAAATCTTTCATCAAAAATTGAGTTGATTATAGAACCTAGCCCATCCAGTTCTTTGATTAATGAAAAAAATCCTGGTCTCTATCTTGATACATTAAGCATATACATGTTTTTAAATATGTGTATAATATATATGTATCAGTTCAGAGTATTTGGTTGTATTGAGGTTGTACTGCAGAGCTTTGCTATTTGAACAGTGTCACACAGCTTGGTTGACTGTAACCAGCTCTGTTCTTGTTGTACTTGGTGACCAAAGGACATGAAAGAAGTGTTTGCACTGACAGCAACACAGAACTCTGCTTGTCACAATACTGGAGCAACTCTGTTGATTGTAGTAGTGGTGTTGGCATTTTTATGATTTTGGAATATTGCTGAATAATTGGAGCCTGAATAATTAATGTCGAAAGGATTTGTTGCACATCAGCTTTCCTAACTGGATTCTTAAGTGTGCACGCATATTTATTGGTGTGTGCATATTTTTAAATGTGAGAATCTATGTGTATTATGTACTTATTAAACCCACTCTTCATTTCTTGCATTTAAAATACTAGATGTGTATCATTGTGCTAGCTGGCATTGCAGGCACCTGACTTTTACAAGATATCTACTTTTTTTTTCTGTAGTTGCAAGCTGAGGAAACAGGCACTATCACAACTATAGGCAGTACATCTGTGCTGGTACCCATAGGATTAACTATTTTGCCAGTTGTGATAGATGATTTTTTAAGGCTAAGGAAGACCTGGTCAAAAGGGAAAATATTCTCTTATTGAAGTGAAAGGATTGAGTATCTAATATAAAAGACTGCTAAATCTAGCTTTGCTTATAAGCACCCTAATATTTTTCTCAAGTATTTTAGTATGACTGGTTTGCGTCTTTGCCAGAGTGTATACATTGGCCCAGCAGGCTCTGACAATGTTTTCAGTGTCAGATAAACCTAATTATTTTGAAGATGAGGCCATATGACTGAACAGTATAGTAATGCTGATCTCCACACGTACCAGCACAATGCAATGGCTGCCTGTTATATGCATGCACACAAATGCACAGCAAACAACTGTCTTTGGGCTATGCCAGATCATGGTCTTGTGTTATGTTAAAGTCATAAGGCACGTGACCAATGATTCTTTCAAACTAGGTGTTGTCTATAATCATGTGTATGTACATATACATATATATGTGTGTGCATGTAAACTTTTCCTCTGTGTGTGTCTCTCATACCGTGATGACCAGTCCCACGTCCTTTTTGCTTGGGTAGAACAGGGTAAAAATCCCTTTTATGCGCAATGTTTCAAATAGGAGAATTGACTTCTCTATATATTTCTTGTGCATTACTTGATATTAATAGTTATTAAAAATAGAAGAGTCTTCAAGTCTGTGTTATGTACTTTGGCATATGATCTATATTTACAGTTAAAAAACATAATTTGGACAGTGTCTTCATCTACTTATTAATTTATGCATTTGTAGTCTTGCAGGGCATGAAATCTGTGTATAATATGAATGTGGTGTTGGCTTTCTGAAGTTTAGGAAATTGTACTGATTTCTGCAGCCGAGTTAAGAGGTTGTGCTGGAGTTCCTGGGTATAACGATGAACAGTCTATATCTGTAAAAATTATCATGGTTTGAACTAGGCTTTTTTTCCTTCTCACCTTACTCCTTTTTTACCCAACATGGCTGCTTGTCTGCTGATCCATGGGAAGATGTGGATAACAAAGCACTAGGCTTCCTATGGGAAGATGTCTTGCATTTGCTATTTATGTGTGATTCCCCTCTCGCCTGATGTTGGTAGCCTAAATGTTCATGTCTAATATAAGTTATGTATCTGAACCTCCTCTTAAGTCACACATGTTGCAGTAAGGATTTACAGTAGGAAGACTTGTCCTTTTGGCTATGCTTCTTTCTCCAGACTAAAGACCTCTGGGGTCAGCTAAGATGGAAAGCTGAGCTGTTACAAGCCAGCTCAAATCAGCCCTACTGACCTTAATGTGCCATGTAGGGAAAGCCCAGATGCAGCTGTGTCAGCTGGCTGCATTTCTTGTCACAGATGCCAACAGAGTGAACCCCTTATTGTGAATTAACCCATCATGATACTCTTGCTAAACCAGAGGGAGCAATCAACTAGCTTTTTACTGCTTTTCCTTCTAGTACCTTATGCCAATACAACAGGAAAAATTTTTGCTACCAGCCACTGCAAGGACGTAGAAGTGTCAGTAATTCTTTCAAAGTTGTAGTTTCTTAACTTTTTACTACTTCTTTTGGAATTGTATTTACACAATTTTGCCAGCTGTACCAGCTGCTCTCAGACCTAAACCTAGAAGCTTCTGCTTTGGGACATTTGGATTGTTGCACGTTTCATCAGTTCCCCTAAGGTGCTCTGATCTGTTGTTTTGGGGCAGATAGCAAGACCAGGGTCTAAGGGGAGAAGGCTGGAAAGGAAAGATGTTCTCAAGGGACGCTGCCTCTCATGTAGTACGTGAACAGCTTTTGTTAGTACCAGACATTTCTTCAGAGGATGTTATTTGTCTCTGTCTCGTGATGTTAGACAAAATACTAGCAAAGAATTAATGATTAGGTGTCTTGATATTTCCTGAGTTCTGTATCTCTTGCAGCTTGTGCTGTCTGTTTCAGCCCAAGCCAAAGTGGTCACTGTCCATTATTTTTATTTTGCTTTCTCCTCCTACAATTGATTATTGACTCTGCTTTGCTATAAGCCAGTTCATAATGAGTGGTAAGATTTTATGAAAATATTTGAGGTTCTGAAAAAAGAAACAGCAAATTAAAATTACTAAATAGCTTTAAATTTCAAAATATATTATGCATTGGTGCAGAGATCTCCTACGATTGCAACCTTTCAGTCTAAGAAATCCAAGTAGTAGTCCAAGTAATCATAAATTGGCTGAACAACATTAATTAAAAAGCTGAACCTACATATAGAGACCCCACTCATGAAAACCCCACCCCCAAAATGAAAATGTTGCATGTTGCTTAATCTGATTCAATACATATGACTTCTTTGAGCCAAGAAATGTTAGGTGGTATCCTTTTGAAAATTCTTTCAGTAACATGAGGTTCAGTGATTACACCTCCAAGGCAAAAAAAAATAGATAAAAATTATTTATCATTAGATTACTGTAATTGGCTTTAAAGGTAGACTAAAGACTGTAGGAAAAAATGTTGGTGTTTGAAGAAGGAGCTTAAAATTGTATTTTGGAAGATGCAGTTTGGAGATGTTTTTCTGATTGTGTGGTAAGCAACTCTTAAAATACAGTAAATTATCATTATAGATAAAACAGATGCAAGTTGGGGTGATCAATGTTAAAATCTGAAGTTGTCTTAATGTGGTTGAGTCATCCCTATGTCAGTCATAGTACTGTAAAAAGAAATTAGAGAAGTACTTGACAGACTTCTAGGCAGGAAAACTAAAAATATTAGCATAGGTTATCATCAAGTGGAGAGTATTCCATGTGTAATTAGGTTATTTTATTATTTCAAAGGTTTATATTCCTTTTTCCTTTGTCTGCATTTCAATATTGCCTTTAAATTATTTTTTCAAATTGAAATTATGCTAACTAGATTTGGTTTTGAATGGTTTGTGTACTGCTTTTGGTGACTGCATCTTGGAGTTGTTTTCTACTAGTAAATCTGTTCACTCTGTAAGAAGTTTAAAAAAGAGAATGAGAAATTTCAAAACACAAACTTTGTGTAATGAACCAGTTCTTCTATATTTTTGGTACACATTTAAATATGCTGATGTAGCTATTCTGAAGATGCATTGTCAGCCAAGGAAATTACCTATAATTCTGTTGTGTTCGAACACAAGGAAACAGCAGCTGGAATGCAGATGATGGACTAAAGCATTATAAAAACAATTAATATATTTTTTGTGGTTGCTTGGCCAAACCCTGAAGCCTGAGTAGGACCGTTATTTCTGACACCACTAAATTTGTTAAACTAATTTTAAGAAACTTCAGGAGGCACTCTTGCTGTTGGAAGAAAAGCATTCAAGGCATTTTTGTCTGAAGCATTACCTACCCAGTACCTGTTTAATTCCCTGAATCATTCTCTGACTTTAATGATAGCTATATAACCCTGGAATTAATTTAGTAATTGATTCACATAACCTTAATTACAGTGTGAAGTAATGGAACTCTGATTGTACATCAGCCAGACTATAATCAGTGATGCATGCACTCTGGAAGAAAAATCCTGTCAGAAGTGAATGATCTTTGTGGGTTGTGAATATTTAAAAGTACAAGTTGATAAAAAAATCCAAATAAATAATCAATATCTTCATTTCTTTAACTAATGGAAATCCAGTTTAAGAGTATTCTGTTGTAAGAGTATTCTGAGGAAATTCAGCATAATTTTAATGATTTACTGGCTTTCTAATAGAGTCACAATGTCTGTGTCTGTCAGTTATCTGCGATAGCTTTTTAATCTATTGGCCGGTTCATCTTAAATTTGTCAGGCAGTAGAAGCCTGCAGGCAGTGAAGGAGTTCTGGTAAGTCCTGTGAAATTCTGTGGTAGGAGAGGAGTCTGTGCCTCTGTCCATGCTGAGGGAAGGCTGGCAGAGCCCAGCACTGGAGGAAGGGCAGCCAGGTGGGCTGGCCCCTGGGGGTGTGCCAAAGCAGGCACATGGTACCTGCTGGGGCTTTGACATGGATATGACTTCTATTTTAGCTGTCTAACCAAAAATGGAAACAAGGAGTGGGAGGAAGGAAAATGAAAGGTTTCACAGGGCACGGAGGAAAAGGAGGAAAATTACACTGTGGGAAAGAGGGTGAGGGGAAGTGCGGTGCATGCTTGTAGTAAAAGAAGCTACAGCTACATGGACAGAGGACCCTGCTTACTGAAAGGTCCATAAATTTTTAAGAAGACTTAAAGTCACCTTTATTTTTGATCTACTGCTCCATATAGAGAAATCAGGAAGCTCTATCACTAATTGCATACAGAGATTGTATGCTAAATGTTGACCTGTATACATCAAATATCTGCTCTATCTAATGCAAATTGAGACCAAAAAATAATTTTTTTTCTGGAAATACATATGCGAAAATTGGGAAAGAAGTTTGTAGAAGAAGGATAACTGCTGACAGTACTGCACACACAAATGTTGCGTTACCTGTTGTAGCTCTAGGAGATAAATCGGTAAGGAATTCAGATCTGCCCTGCTTCTGACATTTTCAGCTATTCATTTGAATATCCTACAGGGTAAAAAGGTATCTGTCTCTGTCTGTCCTTTCAATAGACCTAGAAAGTATTTGTGAAATGTGAACAGGTGCTGGAGGCAGTCTGAAAAAGTGTCCATGTATATCTTAAAGAACTTGGACCACTTGGGAGAATGAAAAGCAGTATAACAATGTGTTAATCTGAATCCCGCTAAAAATCAGTATTATTAAATGCTGCTTAATAGAACTCCTTAAAGACTTTTTTGAACCTGTTTTCTCCAAGTAAAATTAATGTTCAGAGAAAAGGAATTGCAAAGAAAAATAAATGTTTGCAGAAAAGTTGTTTTCTGCTGTCTGATTGCATAGTGGGTACAAAATCTGACTATTACTTATATATTCAAGGATAATTTATATGTTCAAGGAATACATTAGATTCTATATTTTGAAAGACTGGCAGCAGTCACCTTGACAGAAGAGGTTACAGTGACAGTGCTACTTTGTTGCCAGTAGCAACATCTGTATTAAATGTCCTTTAATTAAGTTTGAGTTTCGAAGTTTATTGCTGTCACAGTACTTGGTGACATTTTGTGAAAACGAGGTGGGAATATTAACACAGCTCACCAGCCAGGTAGTCTCTTCCTGTTGCTCTCTTCACCAACTTGACACTCCATGTCTACTGCTGTCAGGAGAAAGGTGACATCCTGCTGGAAGACATCTAGTGGGGAGGGGTAGAAAATTCTGGGGTCAGTTAATGCTGTATTCAGACAGATAAGTCAGGTTCACTAAATACCTTCATGAATTAACTCTGGTGTGTAACTCACAAATGTCTTTGAAGATAGAATCCAGTGAATTCATATGGCTTCATCTTTTCCTACTACATTTACAAAGTTATACATGACTTAAATTGTCCTCTTACTGCAGGGGTAAACCTGGCTCACTGTTTGAGACTCTCCTGGCTACCCAAAGCTCAACTAGAAAAAATAACAAGGATTTACAAAACCTGTCAAACAGAGGTTCCATTTTACCTGAAATCCACACTGCTAATGACTTCTGAAAGACAGACAAAACATTTCATTAGTGCTAAACGTAAGACTTTTTAAGTTTGGTGTATTGTGTTTGTGTGGCCAGGTTTTGGTAGCTGGGGGCGAGAGGAGGGAGGCACAGTGTTAGCTTCTGTGAGAGCTGCCAGAAGCTTCTGCCATGTCCATCGTAGCCAATGCCAGTTGGCTCCAAGATGGATGTGCTGCTGACCAAGGCTGGGCCAATCAGAGAGGGTAGTAGCTCCTCTGTGATAACATATTTAAAAAGTAAAAAAAAAGTTATAGCACAGATGTAAATGCTCTCAGAGAGGAGTGAGAATATGCAAAAGGAATAACTCTGCAGACACCAAGGTCAGTGGGGAAAGAGGGAGCAGGAGGTGCTCCAGCTGTCAGAGCAGAGATTGCCCTGCAGTCCGTGGTGCAGACTGTGCTGAGGCAGCTGTGCCCCTGCACTCTATGGAGGTCCATAAGAATGCAGAGATCCACCTACAGCCCCTGGCAGGACCTGCAGACCTGTACAGAGAGGAGCCCATGCTGGAACAGGTTTCCTGGTCGCACTTTGGACCCTTTGGGGGACCCACACTGGAGCAGGGTGTTACCCTGTGGTAAGAGACCCACACTGTAATAGTTTGTGGAGAACTGTTGCCTGTGGGAAGGACTTAAGCTGGAGAAGTTAACAGAGAACTGTCTCCCATGGGAGGCAACCCAAGCTGAAGCAGGGGAAGGACCCCTCTCCCTGAGCAGTAGCAGAAAAAACCTGTGATGAACTGATCGTATCTCCCCTTCCCTGTCTCCTTGTACTACTGAGGTGAGAAGGTGGAGCCCATGAAAGGAGGAGGAGTGGGAGGAAGGTGTTTTTAAAATTTGTTTTAATTCTCATTATCCTGATCTGATTTTGATTGGTTATAAATTCAATTAATATCCCCTAGTCAAGTCTATTTTGTCTGTGACAGTAATTGATGAGTGATCTCTCCCTGTCCTCATTAGTCTTTCATTATGATTGTTTTCCTCTATCCAGTTGCAGAGGTGAGTGATAGAGCACCTCTGGTGGTTGCTGGGCACCCAGATCAAACAACCACACTTAGGCTATTTTATGTCTTGTTTCTGGGATAAAAAAAATCTTGGCTAAAACTGCAGTGCTCTGTGGTTTTGGTGGTGCTGGGTTCTTTTTTTGCTGTTGTGTTGGGGTTTTGTGTTTTGTTTTGGTATTTTAATGGGAGGTTTGTGAGAGTTAATTTTTCAGCTTTCATCAGTCTAGTATACAAGTATCAGTAATGCTGATACTTAATTAAATACAGGATTGAAACTTTGAACTCTTCTGGTTCTATTGTTTGGACATTATCCGTATATGTAATACCTGTGCATTTGATTTTCGTTTGTTATATTAACTTATTTAGGGTTTTAGGTGCATGAGACAAAAGTAAGATTAATAGGGTTCCTTCATGCAAAGTAGCAAAAATAATACTAAAAATTAGAGGAAATTCTAAGTAGAAATTGGATAAATACACTTAATTATACTGTGTAAAGACCTTTCAATTTGCTACTTAATCTGTGTAATGGAGTAACCTGTCACATTTTCTATGTAGTATAGTGCTCTTTGCTAAAGGAGAAAGGAAGGTTGAGGTTACAGAATATTACTCTAATTGTTATTATTTATGTGGTTTTTGGCAGTGAGACTTGTAATGTAGCGGTGGTAAAAACCCCTTGGACGCTCCTAGTGGGAGAGTCCCAATGCCACCCCAGGGATTGAAACATCAATAGTTTAGCCCAGGTATGGGCCACCCCCCTGACTCCTCCTAGTCGATAGTCATTGGTTCTATAAGCTGTTCCTTTAAGTTTGTACTATCCCATTTTTCCAGAGTTCTTAGTTCTGTTACCCTTGATTTGTCACCTACCCTTATCCCCTCCCCTGCTCCCATCCCATTGACTGTGATCCCCATACTCCTCCCCAGCTCCGCCTCCCTTCCCTCTCCTTATTGGCCCACTGGTTCTGTTTTAAGTCATTGTCTGAGCTAGCTCGGGGCCCTTCAGCTCCGGGACTCAGAAGAATGAAACCATTGTGCTACCCAGCTGTCGGGTCCTCCCTAATTCCTCCGCGGTTCCGGGAACAACTCACGACCCACCAACGCTCCTAGTCCCTGATGAGGCTGCGTGTCTCCCTCGTCTGCCCACCTTGCGGTTAGGGCATTCGAGGTCCCTCAGGCGAGCTAGGAGCAACCATCGGCAGGCGGATCGTAGAGTGCCCGGCACGTTTTCTACATTGTAATATAAGGATGAGGTTGATTCAGATATTCACAGATGTGTCTGTGGTTTTGTTTGTTATTTTCTGATACAAGTTGGATAAATATGGATATGTGAGATGAAGCATATTGATGAATAGTGCTGTAAGTTTATATGCTTTGCAAATGTTGAAAAATATTGTATATTTCTGCTAATTCTTCTCTTCTTTTACCACGGATTTTTTAATTTACAACTTGTGTTCAGTGAGGTAGATTTAAATCTCATTTCTGTTCACCCAATATATAACCAGGGATTTTCTTATGTCACCACTACAAAACCATACGTATGTACAGACAGAAATCGTTCATGTACCTATAGCTTGCTGGTTCCTCTGTCCAGCCTGGAGAAGTACAACAGATTCCAGCTGGCTACATTCCAGGAGTGCCCCTGTCCCCAGGGCACTCTGGCAGCGTCCCGAAGACACTTAGCCAGAGAAACTGCAGCCTGCGGTGTGTTGCAGGAACGATCCAGGTTAGCTATCAGCTGAAGATGAATAATGAGAGGGCTCTTGGAATGCCTTTAATTCTGAGTGGATTTATTGCAGGGTCTTCACACAGAGGAGAGGCAGGAATCCAAGAGGCTGAGGGGCCCTCAGACACAGCCTTGAGAGTTACCACGTACCACCAATCACCAGGGGGTTTGGGGGAGTATAGGGAAGGTCCAGAGTTACTTGGTCCTATGGGATGGGGAAGGGAAGGGGCCCAGGAGATAACAGGGAATAGAACAAAGGCTCTTGGGGGGAGAGAGGAGATGATGGGCACCAGCAATGGCTACTCTGGTTTGTCCTGGGCTAAACCATGGTCACTTCACTTCCCAGGGGTTTCCTATCTCCTTGGAACTTTCTCCACCAGTTATCTTTCTCCTTTTCTAAGTCTTCTCCCCCTGGGGTCTCTAAGGACACATCCACAGCAGCTACATGTACCAGTATTGTTCTATAATGCAATTCTTTAAGGCCATTATTCTCTAATAAATGCATTTTCTGCACTAGAAGTGCAGGACTAATTTTTTTGTTGTTATTGGTTCAGTGTAAAAATAGCAGTTGTTAAAAAGCTGTCCAAATTTTAAATTAAAAATTACATGTTACATCTTTTTCTGTTCTCGATGGAGGAGGAGGAAGAACCTAATTTCCCTGTTGATGTTTTTGATGCCATATTACTTAAGAAAATGAGTAGGAATATAAAAGCCTGTGTATAGGTTTTGAAGGCATAATTGTGATGATCAAAAACCTTATGGGGAAACAATTCTAAATGAACTTGAAATTCAAGTTTTCAGAAAACAAAAGAGTCCTGAAAACTCAGTGTCGCTCTGAACAAAGAAATTCATTACCAGACTGTTGAAACATCAGCTTTATTCTAATAGAAATCATGGACACAACCCACAATTGAGAAGTGCTATTTGAAACAAATAGATACCTTTTGTTTTAAAGCTGCTGGAATTATAGTAGGTACAAGTGTGAGTCATTAGTTTAATGGCTGAAATGTCTGCATCAAGTCCATGAAAGGTAATATGAGTTCCCTTTGCCATGTGTATCACCAGCTGAAGCTGTGGCAGGATAAAACTCATTTCTTCCAGGTACCAAGCTGGAGATCTTGCAGAGGTGTTCACAGGAGTGCTGTGTGTCGGCCAGATCAGTAACTCGGTCTTTCAATTTACCACACTTCTGAGCAGCTGTTACTCACAAGTGAGAAGCATTCACAAGGATCCTTGCATCCTTTTCTTTACCTGCAGGCCACAGGTGGGAGGCTTCTGCATTAAGTGTGCCTGATCAGCAGTTGTGTTACTGTGATATATGATAATGGGTTATCAATGAAATGGAAGTAAACCAGGTGAATAATCTATAAAAGGCAAACTTATTGCAATCACTGCAAGAACTGGATAATCAGTTCAAAGAAAAAAACTCAAGTACTTGCTTTATGAAGAGCCTCAGTAACTGCTCTCTGTGGAATTTTTATTGTCTCTTTGACAAATAATAAATATTGAGCAGAGCAAGTTATGCATCTATAAAACACCTACATGCAAGAAGTATTTAAGTGAAGGTAAACAGTGTAGATTGCAACATGAATATAAATTTACAGGAGAGGATAAATACCACATATATCTCAAAATTTTGTTTCAATTCTCATGCATGTTAAGAGAAGACCAGTAGAATTTGGAAATGATGGCACTTCGCTAAACCAGAGGTGAGAGCCTGTCATCCCTGCTAAATGCCAGGCGGCCAATTTCTGTTCCTGTTATCCCTAATACACCAGTGTACATAGCCCCTCACATACACACTGTGAACGTGGCTGGCTGTAAGAACATCAGATGTCCCAGACTCACAACCAACTCTCACATAAGCCAGAACTGCATATGTGCCACTCTTGTTCTTACCCACTTGCTAAACATGTTCAAACTCACACATGAAAGTCCTTCTGGTAGCTCTCCTTTGACTTACACTCGCATCCAGTTCCAGATTTGCAGTCTCTCCTGGCTTCATTTCCTTGCTGCCTAGTTAAGTTTGAAATTTATGAGCATCTTGCTTGCTGGAACACACAAGAAATAGGTAACACACTCCCGAAGGAAGTGAGTTTGGAGTAGAGTTTAAAAAGAAGGTAGGAGGGACTGCCATGTTCAGGCACCAGACTTGTACCTTCCTGCATTCAACCAGCTGCTTTCATCCGTGCTTCTGTCCTCCTTGCTGTGCTTGCTACTTCTGAGTCACCTTAATTCCTCTGGTTTTCATCCTTCTCACAGGTAAACAACCTGCCCCAATTTAATTTTATCCTTTAGGGCCACTATTACTGCAGACATTCTCCATTTTGGTATTTCTGGTGTTATCAAAGGTAATCTCAGACTTGTAGCCTTAAGATGTTTGCCAAAGTTCTTTTGGCTTTACAAGACTTCCAAAAATGTTTCAGTGCTCCCTGTTCAGGCACCTGTGCAATGTATCTGTTTCTTCCATACCCACCCCCTTGAACCATTCAGTGAAACCCTGCCCTTCCTCACAGCATCAGGTGTAATTCTTACTCATTTCTTTCCAAGACTTGTGTTGTGTCCAGCAGATTCTCACATGCTCTTCAGGAGTTTCTCTCATCCTCAGTAAGCTTAGCCTTACTTCAGGGCCCAGATACCTGCCGGCATGCCTCAATATTATTTGTTCTCATTTGTTCCTGATCCTGAATTTTACATGGATTACAGTCCAGCTTGCTGGAGTAGCCTGTGCTTAGACTCAGAGACAGTCAGTCTAACATCAAAAGAGGCAATTTTAATTTTTTTTTTTTTTCATACTGAGTGATTGTATTATCTCTGTACAAAACAAATATCTCACCCTTCTACTTAACTACTGCATATAAACACATGTGAACTTGGAAGCCTGATTTGCTGCAAGGTGGGGGGTAGAAGATCCTCTTTTCTGGAAATAAGGAACCAGGAAATCTGATTCAATCAGAATTCATCTGATTGGTAGTTTTTCAGAATGTGTAAGAGGCTGATCCCTTCTCTTGTTTGCAAGTAGGCATGGATTTAAACTTCCTCTGTAAGTCATCATGCTTGTTGTCCACACTCATAAATTTCTCAGAAATAACTGAATTGATCTTAATAATTGATTAATGTTAGAGGTGATCAGCAATGCTGATAAATGTTCCAGATATTTCTGTAATTTTAGCTTTGCATGGGGAAAAAAGAAGTCTGACATAACTTGCCCACTTGATTTTGATAAATTCAAACAAAATTATTATAAAATATGTACCTGTTAGGCCTTCAGGAAGCTTATAGTGCATTTTTAGTAAACAAAGGAAAAACAGAGAGTCTAGAAAGTTGACTCACCATTTCTACCCTTTAGTTTATTCAGCATCAGGTGAAATGGAGAATTTCTCAAGAAATACATGAGAGTGGCCTTCGCAGATTTTACATCAGTTAGTAACTGGCAGATAATGTGGCACTGTTACTAAAGACTCAAACTCCTTAACTTTGCCACACAATAATGCCACCAATGTAATCCGGCACAGTAGCTCTTTATATGCCATAACCCAGGCCATTCTTCAGGAATACCTTGCCTTTCTGGAATATGATGATTGGTGCTGTCATACAGGTAGAAAACACTGAAAAATAAAATAAGAGTATCTAATTCTTTCATATAACCCTCCATTAATCATCTCAAATAATGATTGTCTCTTGCCACTTGTCTAGGCTCTATTTGCTTTGATGTTTTTAAGTAAATACAATCTTTCCCCAGTGTTCCTGGTACTGTTTAATGTTTTACTATTTTTTCTTGTTTTTATATTTTAATCAATCTTTGATGTAATTTAGCACTAAATGAAAAGGAATTATATTGTAGATGAGGAATATGAATGGCAGAACCATATACTACTAATATAGTAGTATAACATATAGTATATACTAATATAGTAGTATGACATATACTACTAATTCAGTACCGTGTTTACCACACCGTAGCTGGTAGAAAATCAATAAGTTACTGAGTTCACAAGGCAACCAGTAAACCATGATGTGTGACTTGCATGGTGTGAAATTGTTCAGGCAATAGCTTCTCCTTTAACAATGCAAAACTTATTATAAAGTTAAATATTGGAGCTATGAACCCAGAAGCAGTAATGCAGCATTTAACAGTGGGATTCTCATTAGATCTGAAGATAATAATTTCCCTAGCTCAATATTAGCTGTCCTCAGCAATGATAGACTACCCAGGATCCCCCTAAGAGAAAAGACAATTTCAGTCTTTCACATTCACACACATTATCACCTTAAAAAAAAAAAAAATAAAAAGAGGAACTGTTACTTGTACTGATAATTCACAGTAGTGGAAAGGAAAATGAAATGGGAAATTCTGCCAATGTGAAAATTATTTTTATTTATTAATACTCAGTGCCTGATTTTAAGAGATATGGATTATATGAACAAAACTTGAAGAAAGCTGGTTATTAAGGGTGTGAGTAGGTACAAGTGTAAAAAGAGTAAGCATCAATGTCTAAGAGCTGAAAGATCCTTTCACAATTCTTCTACTTTGATCCTTGAAAGTGCAATAGTGGAATTGATGTTTAAGTGCTCACAGGCCTTTTCCTTTTGTGCAGAACAATGAAAGTGCTGTGTGGGTGCCTCACCCTTGCATTCAAAGTAGTATGTGCAAAGGGGAATGTACCACAGATCTGCACTGGCTTAATTACAGTCATAATAAAATCTACATGTGAAACCCAGTTATTACAAGTCTATTTGCAATAATAAAAATTTTAGTCCAAAATAATGCAGGACAGCCTTATTAATACTGCCTTTAAAATTATTACACAGGAACTTGCTAGCACCTATTCCTGTTTGTCAGTGCTCTGTCCTGTGTTCCCATGTCTCTTTGGGCTCCCTGCAGCAGAGCGGCACTGAGGTTCTGCAGGACATTACCAGCAACTGGGAAATGTTTGATGTTGGTGGTGACAGCCATGTGTTCCTTAGTCTGAGGGTGTGTGGGGTTATTTTATAATGGAGTGATCATATTTGAAACTCCTGAAAGGTTTCTGAATGATCCTTTCCAAAAACTTCTGGGTTTAAGCATCCATGGAACCAAGGAGAAATAAAAGAAGTTTGGAAGTACTGTGAGATGATAATGCCAGTGGCACTCACGAGTTGTGTATTTCTCAGTCTTAACACCTTATGCTTTTATTAAGCACTTGTTTCTGTCCTACTTACTGACAGAGAGTATGCTTTTTGAAGGTAATTATTTGGAGCTGGCCTTACAAAACCAAGCTTTCATATTTAGAGAAAAGGTTAGCCCTTATTTATGACTTACAAACTTCATATATTTTACTAGGAGTAGAAGAGCAAAAGAAATTCTCGAATCATTGTATAACATCTTAATTAGGAGTCTGAAGAGAGCTTTTGTAATTATGGAATTTCTATTAAGAACTCTTCCCTTGAACCAGCTTTTCTAAGTTTCTTATGCAGTTTTAGTGAGACTAAACACTGGAGTTATAAGAAATTTGAAAAGGTGATTCAAAGACGATATAGCTTTTATTGCACCCCCCTCCCACACCCACTCACCCCTGCCCGTGTTTATTGTTCAGAGTAAAATTTTTCTCTTTAGACCTATGGGTGGTAGTCTTCTGAAAATTGGAAAGTAGGACATGGAGAGGTGTTTTATACTTTTCTTCTTAAAAGAAGCTTCTTTGGGTCATGGGTAGTGCAAAGGTCATCACACCTGATGATTTTAATTGTAAGGTTTGCTGTAATGTAGCTGTTTTTCTAAAACCCAGGGTTCTGATATAAAGGAACAAATGAATCTTGGGTTTCTCTTACAAAAGAGCATTCTTTTGATGTCTGTAGCTCAGGAGAAAAGTTTGAAAACATGTTCTGTGTTACAGAATTATAAAGACAATCTGAGAAGAAAGTCTTTACTCTTCCCCTTTCTTAAAAACATGGTCTCTTAGTAATCAGGCTGTATTGCATTCCTTGTTTGGAATTTCCTTATTGTGGTATCTCTGGAAACTTAAACTACTGCTGTCCTTGTTATAGAATAGTGGATGAAACAGCTTCATGCTTGGAAATTATTAATTCTCTACATTATGTATTGAGGGTCTGTTTTTCGTTTTTTGTTTTTTTTTTAATTTTAAGACTGCAAAGATATTAAAATATTGGAAAAAAACCTGCCTTTCAGAATATCTGTAAGTATTTTCTTTTGTTTAGCATTGACTTCTACTCTTATATATGTTTATTTTTATAAGTAATTCTGTGTCAGCTTTAAATGTCTGTTTTAATACTGAGGAAGATCAGGTGAATTTACCTTGCAATTCCTGCACTAATATCATTATCCATGGAGTTGGATTGGGCCATGGTGTTGTAGGATACAAATCAAAGTTCACATTTCTGTGGGCATAACTTTTATCATATGTTAATTGCTACTCTACTTATTTTTTACAAGGTCCAAATCTGAGAGAATCTTGAAGTATATCTGCTGATGCCTTTTCCTTAAGATAAATGCCCTGAAAATACTGAAAAGCTTCCAGCTGAAGTTTAATGAAACATGAACCAGAACAAGGTGTGTTTATTGGAAAGAAATTAAAATTCAGCTTTTAACATCTGAAAATGATAGGAACTGGAATCAGCATCTCCCTGCTAATTCTGCTCTTGTAGAGCAGTCGGGTTTGTTTTTTTTTTTTTTCCCATGGCCTTGCTCTCCCAAGTGATTTCCAGCTCTTCACACATACACCTCTAGATCCAAAGTTATTCTAACTTTGTCTGCCTCCTCTGAAAACCTGGCAGTACATATGCTCCCTATATCTCCTCAGGAGTTTCTCAGCATCCACTCTGTCTGCAAGTTCCTTCTATGTTCTGTTGCTGTTTCTGCCCATCATATCCTGCAGTTCAGGGAGTTTTCCAGTTGAGCATCCTCATTTGCTCTCAAGGCCATCTCTCCACCTATCTAGGATGTCCTCCTAACACAGCACACAAGTACAGCAATTCTTGTGCTCATGAATCTTTCAAAAAAATTGAGTGTGCGTTAGAAGATGAACAAGCAAAAGAAAAAAAAAAAGCCATCTCACTGAGCATGTAAAATGGACAACAGACAATCATGTCCAATGACTTGATAATCCATCATCACTCCCAGAAGTTAAAGGTAACATTGTTAAACTGTAATGTGATTTGGCATAGATTTCCCTCGCTGGCAAATCTGTGTAGGAAGTGTGGATTTACAGGACATGCTAATATCCTTTTGGATGCAATGAAGAAAACATCAGACAAGCATCCTTGTTACAGGAGAAATTATTTAGGTTAATATTTTTATAAATACTTTTAAGACATACGACCTTTTAATTTTTTTTTTCATCTAAAATGAAGATGGTAAATGCTTTGGCTTCATAGGGCACTGTACATGCCTTGTTCAGCAAAACTAGCTTTACTATTGTAAGTACATCCTCCATTTATATATAAATACGTTAAGAGCACTTGGAAACAGGTTATGCCTGCTGGCAGGCACTGGTGAGTGTCTGACAGTTGTCTGAAAATACGTGTACAAAATTGTGATGTTTTATGGTCTGTCGTTATCTTCTCACTGCAGAGTAACTGTGTGATAGCTTGCTGAAACCATGCTACATGGAATACAAATACTCAAGGAAGAACAATGCAATCTTTTAACAGTATTTTCATTTTAAAAACCTGTATATCCTATGAAAATAACATTACGATTTTAGGCGATGATGAGAGTTCAGTCCTTTCCTTCAGAAGAGAATATGTTAACTGGAAAGATTTTCTAGTCTTTCTGCATTGAAGCTTCTTTTTTGGGTCTGATTTTTCATATATTCCACCTGACTGTTGAAAAGGGGAAAGCATATTTAGCAGTTGTTAGTATCTCAATCCAAGATGCATGTAGATAATGTGTATATATATGACCACAAACACATGTGGTCCATAAGACAACTCCTGCTGTTCCAGTTGCTGATTAGCTTGAGCGGGAGGCACTGTTGGAAAAGCAGTGATGATAGAGTTGTGCAGGGCATCTCTAGCTGCCCTGGTTGCTTTTTTTGCTCACTGCTATTGAGCATCAGTACAGCTGGGCTGTATGGGATCAACCTCTTTGTTTGTCTTGGGGCATTGCTCAGAACAAAGCTTGTTAGTGTGGTGGTTGAGGAGATGCAGATTGAGCTCTGGGTGGGAGCCTGAGACAAGATGCCATGAAGTGCCAACCCTTTGGTTTACAAAGGGCACATAGACCGGTCCCACCAGCCAGGTGTCCACCAGCGGACACTCAGAGACACAAGAGGAGCTGAGGACTCATCTGGAAGACCCCTGACTATGGTACACTTAGACTGTGAGGGTATAAAAGCCCAGGAGATCCTTTGTCAGGGATCCTTCCTCAGATGCACGAGCTCTGGCTGTTTCTGTGTTACTGTGCTGTAAATAAGTGGCTTTGTGGAAAGAGATAGCTCAGATTCTGCTAAGGGAAGCCTGAGGTCAAACTGGCCAGGAAACCTGGTCTGACTGTATGAGAGTGGGGTGTGTAGGGAATCGAATGGGCACCTGTCACTGGACCCATCAACTGTGAAGGGCTTTGACCCCAGCAGTGAAAGTCTCTGGTGGTGTCAATGTTACTGCCAGAGTCCCTTCTGAATGGTCACACTGAGAAGATTCCTTACCAGTGGTCATGTGCCATAAGTGCAGCTATCCACGTGGGCACTCTGACTTTGCTGCTGCCTCTGCAACACAAGCAAAGCAAAAATGAGATGTTGAAACAGACTGACCCAGCCATCTTTGACAAAACACAGGATACCACACTCAAACTGGTGACTCTGGTGATTAGCACTGAATCCAAGCTTTCTTGCTAAGAGGTATGGTATCCTATCCCCATGCTCACATCCTAAGCGCTTTTTAAAATTAACATGTCTTTTAAGGTCAGACATTCAAAATAGGAATAAGTACACCTTGCTTTCAGATGTTAATGTAAGTTATCACACAAAAACAAAATGCCCAAACTGATGTGCAATTAGTTTTCATTGTTACAGATGGGCTTTTTTTGTTTGTTTCATGTTCCTGAGAGTTTAAATACAGAAACCTTCAGATGCAGTTTCTTAATGCTTATAGCTCAGCTGCAAATCTTGAAGACACAAAAAACTCTTGTGAAATGTGATTGTATTAAATAAACTTTAAAATTCTGCTGCTGCATAAAGTTTGTAAGGTTTAGATATATTTGCAAACATGCATGCAGAGAAGATAAGAACTTGGAAATCCATTCAGGCATGTGATTGCATGAGAAAAATGAGTGTGTAATTGAAGATTTCATTTGTGCCAAGTTTTATTATGCATTAGTTTTTTGTGTTTCTACTTTCTGTACGGCTAGCTGACTGCAATACATTGAGTACATAGGTGTACTAGTGAGGACCTGAATGTTATGCTATATAGAGCTGATTAAGACCTTAGATCATGTCAGAATGTGGATTTCCCTATGTTTCAAAGACTTGAAACTATATTCCCTCCCTAGGTAAATACTTATCTTACAAGTAATTATTTTTATCCATGCACGTATGAACAGTAACTGGAAAATTAAAACTGTGTCTTACTACCATGGAAATTCCACCCTACAGGATGATCCTAATCAAGTTACATAAAGAATTGCTCATAAATATTATCAGGAGGGGAACTGAAGCAGCACAGTAATATGGCTCTAAAGGAGTTTCAGCAACTGGATTAATCTCAGCTTTGTTACATTGTGAACAGGAAGATGTTGCAGGACAGAAAATTAAAATATTTTTGTTCCTAAATTCTGAGATGTCTTCTACTCTGTCCAGTTTTTCAGTCTTTATTTACAGTGTAAAACCCACTTCAAGAAAGTAAAGATATTCCAAGACTTCTAAGCCCTAATATTTTACACTGCTCTAACAGGAAAGTGTATAGAAGCATGAAATACAGGCCACTCTCTGTGATCCTCTGGCTGTTGATGTGTGGTATATACATATTACAGCTGCCCTCCTTTAGGAAGTTCCAGCCAGGATTCACTGGTAGAAAGTTAATAATTTTTAAATTTTAAACAATTTGTTCTTTATCATCACAGCTTTTAATTTACTCAATATTAATAATGTAAAGTATAGTTTAGATAAACGCTAAAATATTGTAGGATCATGGTTTAACTTAAGCACTGTACAGCTAGTAAAGAGCCCCATATTTTGGCAACAGACAAGTTTGCACAATGTGCTTCAGTTTTTAACAAGGAGTTAATTTTATAAAAATGTAATTTAAATGCACAAAAAGACTCCCCAAAAGCATTTCACTTATTTTCCGAAAGCTGTACAGTACCTTGCTGTTTTCAGGCTTTGAACAAAGTCTGAGGCTTTGGTTGTTTTATAGTGGGGGCTTTTTAGGTTTTATTTCTTTGGGGTGGAGTATTTTGTGTTGGCTGGTTGTTTTTTGGTGAGAGGAGAGAGAGGAGTATGTTTTTAGAGAGAGGAGTATGCATTCAATCTTATGGAGACAGTCTACTTTTGGTCAAGATATGCATGAAAGTTACCAAAATGGTAGTATAAATTTATATTGATGTACTTAATTATAACAATTTTTCAGGTACTTCTATGTCTGTGACATTAGGAGACCACCTTAATATTGGACAATGGCAGAAGTTTACTAATTTCAACAAAAATCTTTGGAAAAAATCTGACACGGGTAGAATGCAGAAGTTGTTCAAGGCAGCTTGACGTATTTTCTTTGAAGTTTTGAAGCAGAAGAGAAGTAACAGTTGTGGATGTAGCTATTTATGGGAACATGTATACTAATCTGTATTATTAGGTATCAGTTTCCTTTATGAGGGAGTATGTAGAGACAGATTTCTGCCAGAATTCTGCCAGCAAACTGAGAGGTCTATTGCCTAATTTTTGTCATCGTTCAACAGTATCCAGTAGGTGGCACAAGTACACAGGGAATTTGTACCATTCTTTTCTTATCGGAGTTCTTTTATGTTTGATTGATTTCAAGGGTTCTAATTAAAATTGAGTTATTTAGTTTTCCACTTTCTTTAAGATGCTATGCAACTTGCTACTACAATTTCAGGTAACAGTTTGTATCTTGTATGACAGCAGGAAGTTATTATTTTGGAACACATAACAAGCTGCTGTTTTTAGTCATAGCAAAAACTCTAAAAGCTTCATCCATGTGTAAATCACATGTGAGGCTGATTTGAGTGTTGGGGAATGATGAGGAGGTTTTCACTTCCACTTTTACTGTCATGTCATCTTTTGTACCAAAATGTCTACATGATGAGTACATATTTTTTCTCATTGTCTTCCTTACCAGTTTCCCTGACAAAACTAAAGACGTTAGTTTTTCATGAAAACATGCAAGAAAGTACATAGGAAGGAATTTGGGTTGTAATTCTACTTTCCATGTAACTGATCACAGATGGAACACATTAACTGTGAGGAATAGAGAAAAAACTGTAGTGCCTTATTGCAAATATACCATCAAGGCATATTGCCTATCTATTGAATTAATATTTATCAGTTATTTGTATTATTATCTATTTTTTCTCAGATTACCAAAATAAGAAAAAATAATTATTCTTTTACTATTATGCAATTGATAAAATGTTATGAAAGAACAGTGCACTTTTAGATCAGCATGTCTCTATAATGTGATTGCACCATATTTATACTGCATTAACACTGTTCAGGTCTACTTCAGAAACTTCTTTGTCTCAGAATATATCATTTGATCCCATTCTTCATGCACAGAGACATTCAGATATAGTAGCTGTATTTCATCATTTTACATGAGGAAAGAAAGCCAATCTAGTTCTAAGGAAGCCCAGACAGGATGAGAGAAAATAGATCTAAGAAGACCACTGAAGAGCTATGCTTTAAATCTTTCTGTGAGAAGACTTTATCATATGAGTAAACTCCGTGGACTCCTGTTGTAATTGGGAAACATCAGAGATGAGGTTGTATATGGAATTTGTGCTGCCCCCCTGAGCAGCAAAGGCACAAGGACTACTCAGTTTACTCACAGCAGCAGGCTTGTAAAAATGTGTTGCTAAAACAGAACCCAGTCTCAAGCATCATGTTGCTTGGCTTGTAAAAATGTGAAGACAGCTATCATACTGTTTTTAATTTACTCCCTTGGCCTGTAACTATGATAGTTCATGTAACATTGTGTCAGTAGTGCTTCCTTTCAGAATACCAATTCAAGATACCACAGTGGCTGCGGCTGTTGCATTTTTCCTTTATTTTCTTTTCTTTGCTGGCATCTGAACATCAAATGATGGGTTCCTTGGAGAGGATGCCTGAAACCATATCTGTATTTTAACTTACATTACTAGGTGAGAGCTTCTTAGTAATTAATGTCTAAATATGATAAGTTTTACAAATTATTACAGTGGTGTATTTTTGGGGTTTTTTGTTTGGTTCTTTCGAGGATGGGGAGGTTTGTTTGTTTTTGTAAGCAACATAACTCTTGGAGTAAGAAGAAACTACCTCCAGGTGATCTAAGAATCATATTAAAAGATTCAAAACTTTAGCTTTGGTTTCTTGTTAATTTTGCTGTTAAATAAGAAAACAGTCAAACAGTTGACTACAATAGGTTTGTATGTAATATTTATTTGCCTTAAATGCCTAAAAAAATCTTCATTAAAATAAGAAAATACAGTCAGGTGATCCTTGCATTAACAGTTATAAACCTCAGCTTCACAAAAGTGAAACCGTATGATAGCATTTAGTAATTTTAATTTCTTCCATGATGCCTGCTAAAATGAATGAATTAGTTAATAACTTGTCTACCCTAATAATGCCAAAAATGAAGTATGTCTGTATTCAGAAATCTGTTGTGGTGGGATTTCTTTCTGGGGTTTGTTGCATTGTTGGTTTGAAGTACTGTTATTTGATTTAGAAAAAAAACCAACTAGAATCTGAGAAGCAAAGTAACATAAAAAAATGTTTTGATTTAATTCTAGGATTCTAATTGAGTTATTAAATGTATCTTGTGTATGGGAAGTCTTGTGAATATGGAAAGAGTTCTTACTATTATGAAGCACTTTAATTGAAAAATACATTTAAAATTATGAATTTGTACTTGAAGTGTTTTCTACACTCCAAGATTAAAACCCCAATTAGAGAAAATTTCAGTAAACTAAACATTGTTAAATTGATAATTTTGTAAAAAATGTGTGTAAAATTGCTAGGTTATTATTTAAATATATTTCAAAGTCATTTTTCATGCATGTCTAGTGATGACTCCCAAAATTGCTTGGTGTTTGCCAGGAGAATGTGAAGGAAAAATATGTGATGTGAACTGTTATCCATCCTGATCAGTCCTTCAGGAAATAGGTAGTTGCCTGGGTTTTTTACAGACTCCAAGCAAATGTTTTTACCAGTCATTAGCAAATATTTCAGATAAATCTTTTCCTGACACAGGGATTAATTACTGCTAAATTACATCTTACAAGAAAACAAATAGTATTAGGCGTTAAATTGACTGTTTTTCCATCATACAACATAATGTCCCACCTGGCAGTGCAGCTGCACAAAGCTTTGGTAGTTTTCTAAAAAATCTTATTTCCAGCCCCCAACCTTTGTTTTTTTGTTTGGGGTTATGTTTTTTTAATGCTAGGATTAGAAAAATTTCAAATTTTCATTTTCAGCCCTTCTCTTTCTATGTATTTTTATAACTCATTGTTCTCATGAATAATTACTGTCAGAGAGAGTCAATGTAGTCCTAGGAAACTGGGGACTTTTGGGGTGTATTTATCATGCCATCTTACAGACAGAGATTAATACAATTTGAATAGTAAAATGTAAATATCAAGAAATGCCAACCAAGTTTTATAGATAGTATTATTTGACCTTAATCTAATGTGTACCTTAACTCTATGTTGTATGTAAACAGATATTTTTGAAGTCGAAATATTTAGTAGTTCATAAGACAATCTAATTTACAAGCTTCATTTGTATCTGAGGAAATGCCTATCAAATAGAATATATTTTTAATAAGTAGTTTCGGTTTTAACTTAATTTTCTCTACTAGCTTTGCAAAGAAATAATGAATAAAATGAGTTCTGACAATAATTTTCATGTCAGTATGCTAAATATGGTGTCTTTGTCACTTTACAGACAAACTAACCCAGGTCAATATTACCCCAGAATTGTTGAGTACAGATCTTTGCCCTTTCCTTTTTCTGGTGACCAGTGTTAGGAATTGCCCCAGGAACTGTCTAATAACTGAGAACCCTCCAGTGGTGCCTGAATGCTGAAGAGAGGAGTATGGTGGAAGCATCATCCTCTCCCACCAATTGTAACTCTCACTGGCCACTCTGTTACATGAGTTTCATTCAACAAGATGGCAGAAGCTTTAACCAGTTTTTCCTAGTGTTCCCTTTGTGAACTAAAAATAGGAAAAGAAATTGATTAAAATAATCAGATATAGATGGAATAGATTTATTGTTGCCAAATAAAATCTATGCTAATGTGAAATAGTCAGATTTCACAGATGAAACACTGGCTATGATTTTCTTATTGAATGTGAGCTTAGTAAATATGCCAAGAAAAACTCATTGCATAGTGTGTCAGCACTACTTCTGAAAATACTTTCAATAAAAAAGATTGGAAGGATTTTAAAAAAATTAAATATATATAAAATATTCCAGGAGACTTCTAGAGGTTTTGTGGGTTTTAGAGGAGGTTTTTGTTCCATCAAGTGATGACATAATAATAATAGGTTTGCTTGATCAAGGCTGATTTCATATGGCATGTGTCATAGTGATACAGTGACTTTCCATCACTCATGACAGGAAATTAAGATATACTAATAATACAGTGAGGCAAAATGACCACGGCTAGGTTGAAATCCAGCCCACTAATTTTGGTATTTCTGGCTGAAGAGTGGATGACGTATGTAAATTTGTCTACCTGGGACCTAACCCTGGTCATCCTGGTAAATTAACAGAGAGGATAGACTCTGAATCCTGAGAAGATTTATAGTGAAATGTGCAAAATTAAAATGAGCAAGTGATGCTTTTGCTATTAGCAGGTGAAGGAGAAGAGAGTGTGTGTACGTTGTGTAGTTAGATTACTGCAAAAATTGCATAATCACACACTAAAACTGAGATTAAAAGACTGGTAGCTTAATTGAAGAATATAAAGCTTGTGTTTGCCCTGCAATAAAAGTTACAAGTGAAGAAGTCCAAGCTAATAGCTTTGGAATAACCTGAATGTATGAAGAAGCACCTTGCAGGTCAAGTGCTGGAGGATTCTCAGTCACCAAGGATGGATCCCTATAGGTTGTGTATTTTGTACCACAAGTTGTGTAGTGTTCTCACGTGTTCAATTGCACATCCCTTTGATGTGAAAATTAGGGTTATACCTAGCTCCTAACTGGGAGTAATAGTCAGAAATTTAAATCGGGGTCCCAGATAATCAGTAATTGTCTACTCACTGTTGGCCAAAATGCATCCATTCCTATCTCATTTGTTCTCCATCATGAGTGAATTATGGAGTTGCCAGTCTCAGTGTCAAAGGTGCATTGCTTTTTGCTCTCTGTCTGAGAGGTTTGATTTGACAAAGCAGAGTATATCATGGCACAGAGAAGAGAAAGGAATCAAAAACAGGATTATTTTTCAGTTGTTTGTCTTGTCTCAGATCCATACTCTTGAAGATAAAAACATTAGAGGACCATCACATCCTCCCCCTCTCATGGATGCTGTGAGCATTGCTAATGGGTGCATCACTCAGAGCTGAGAAGAAACTTGGGTCAGTAGCTGTATTTTAATAGAACTGCAAAGACATGCCTAGTGTTTCATTAAGCCCTTCAGTTTGACTTCCTAGCCTCAGACAAAGCTATTACGGGCACAGATCCTTGCTTCAGTGAGCTAGGGAAACAGAGAGAACAGCGTGGATTGTGTTGTTTGTTTGTTCTACTGTACAAGCTGGATTAAGCTAAATTATTCTCACCTCAGTGACTTGCTGCAGACATAAAGGGTTGTGGCTCTTATTCTGTTGAGAAACAAGAACATTACCTCTGCTCCAAGATCTTGTTTGTTTCTTTTTATTTTTTTTCCCTTTTGCATAATGTGTTCCTCCAATGTTTGGTAGTTAAGTGAATCATAAACTTTTCATGCTCTGCAGTGGGTATATTCATATGTAAAATTACTGCTATGCTTGTCATGAAATTGTAATAGGACATAGCACTTATCACAGCTGTGGACTTTTTCCCAACCATCTGAGTCTCCAGGTGTGCCCTTGAATTGACAATAACAAGGTGATATGCTGCTGTTGTAACTTTATTGTATTTTAAAATGTCACTCTCTGGGAAAATAGTTTCATAAGAAAGAGTTAATATAGATTCCTGTTTCTAACTTCTTTCCAATATTTATGTGTTTTTACATGTTAGGAATTTCATGTGAAAACATATAAAGCATAGGTGCAAAAATGATATATAAAACTTCATTAACATTATGGATTAAAATATTACATTTCAATAAATTAATAAGATCTTTTATAGTTCAGTTTAATAAAAATACTCTATAAAATTAAAATCAAACATTTTATATTGTTGAGTCTTCTTTCTGGCTGCTTAGTCATTTCTGTATCAGTGTAAGTTTACAGTGTATTAGATAATTAGATAATCTGTAATTAGAACACTTAAATTCCCCTCACTTTGCAAGGAAGGAATGATTGACAAATATAACTTTTCTTATGGAAAATTCACATACATCTGGGCATTTCTTAGTTTCATACCCTGACTGCCCCTTTCCCCTGGTCCCCCTAGCTTGGAATTCCAGTATCTTTATTTAATATTTCTCAAAATAGTCAATAAAGGGGAAATTCTTCTTACACAGCTCATCAGCAGAAAGCCCTTTATTGCCACTGCATTTTTCATGTAGTTGGAAAAGCAACATAGACAAAAGGAGTCTTGGGTTATATTAGGACTACCTATTCTCTCTCTGCTACATCTGTGGAGTTGTGGCTGTTGGCATCACAGTTAAATGGACTTCTGGCTGCCGTGTTTTCACATCCTCCAGAGGACATTTGGGCTACTCAATGACTTCCAAATGCCATTATCTTGCTGGAATAATTTCACAGGACTTTATCTTCACAGGTGTTTTTTTAGCAACATCATGTTTTATAAACTCCAGAACAGAAGAAAGTAGTTAGAAAGAAATCAGTGGATTTTGAGGTGCTCTTTTTCAGTTGATTTCTTTGAGTCTGTTTAGACATTGGATGTTTTTGGAGGGGTTGTTAGGTTTTTACTGAGAACTAATACTGCAGGTGATGCAGTGAACCTGATTTTAAACTATTCAAATTACATGTTTATTGTCACCATTTCACATTTGTGCAATTCCTATAATTAAAAAATTTTCTTAAGGAAATTAATAATAAAATTATTTTTCATTTGTAGTATGGACATCTTGAGGACACACACACATACACTTTCTAGTGATATACTATTTTCTGATGGGAGAAGGGAAGAATCTGTTTTCTCTCATTTTTTCTCAAAAATGGGCATAATCATCTGTAACATGCCAAGGATTAAGTGTGGAAATGTTTGTTAGTGAACTGTCCTTCTACAGTTGCTATTCCTGCTCTTGAGGTTGAGAGAGGTTGTATTTTGGAGACCAGATTTAGGTGTTGAGTCTGCAGACTTTTGATCTCTCCCTTACTTACAGCCACCAGCTTTTGGATGAATCTAGGCTTAAGCATAGAATTTTACTACACAACCTCTTCAAAATTATATCTCATCGTACCTGCACATAGTAATGTGTGTAAAAAATGTGCATTGTACAGGTATCTTGGGCTTAGCATTTATCTGTAGACCACAGCATTTTTTGTTTTACCTTAAGTTTCTACTATGCTTACCTGTAAAGAAGCTAATGCCTAAATCCTGTAAAAGCTGAATCTCGTAGAATGCATTGTGAATCACTGATATTCAATGAAGTGGATTTTGCCTGGCAATGTGGGATTTTAAGCTATGATAGTTAGTGATTATTTTTAAGCAATGAATTTTCAAGATTATAGAGGAGCCAATTTAGTTGTCAAAAAGTAAAATTTTTTGAGATTTTACCTCTTTTTATTTATAGTTTCCTATTTTTAGCAGAATATTTTGTCTTTAAAACTTGAAAATTACAGTTGTATATTTAGGTCTGCAATTGTTTGCCCTTATCTCTAGAAATAACTTCAGAAATAAATGTACCAAAATATTCTTCTCTGTTTGAAATTCTACTTGCCAAAAGCAACCACATAAAATTTTAAGCTGGAATGTCTATTGTGGAAAGCTTTATAAAAGAGAAATGAAGCCTAGAACCCCCAGGAACACTCATGACCAGTGAAGCTGTGCATGTAATGGGGGAATAAAACATTATTAACACTGTCATTATGTTTAATAGAAGTGCTTAGATCAGCTCTCATCACAGAGATAAAAGACAAAGAAATAACCTAGTTATAAGACATAACTGATAACCAAATACTTTGAACAGTGATTTCATTATATTTTTTTTCAATTTTAAAATTGAAAAGTGTCATTGAAAAGTGTAATTGAAAGCTGTTGTGCAGATAACTTAGTTTTCAGCAGTGGAGTCTAACCCAAGACCTGTAAATGGATAGACAACATACATTTTTGAACATTTAGAAAGGTTCAAGTACACTGCTGGTGAAAATTCTGGGTTCTCATAATATCAAAGAAAGACAGCAACTTCTGAGAAATAAAAATAAAAGGCAGTGCACTGGAAAAAACTACCCTGTTTGGCAGTGGTCTTCGGAAGAAAGCAAGCAATTTTGGTTTCCTCACACTATAAAGTGACAGTGAAAATTATCTCAAGTCCTGAGAGGTTTGCAAAACAAAAGTTGCCCTTTTACAGTGGGGCTTAACTTCTCTGCAGAATGCTTGTTTCTGCACATGAGTAGACACTGTATCATGGTTCCAGATACCTTGCTGAAACTGAGGCAGACTGCTTTTTCCTTCAAACTTCTGCAGAATAGATCTGAGGAGGGTACAAAATTGCATTGCCATCCTGTTTTTGAAATGGTATTTGATACTGTTAATTTAAAAATAAATTTTGGGCTGGATAGTATTTAAATGTGCTAGATAATGGCCACTTTGATTTCAGCTTGGATCTGTTATGTTAGACTAATAAGACTAGAAAAAGCATGGTAATGCCCCATATCAAATGAGAACATATGGCTTCAGTACATTACATTTCTTTTAATGTTATTCTAATTTTTATATTGCCCATGTGCTTAATGGAAGTATTGTTAGAGTGATAGTAGAGACAATGTTCCTTTTTTCCCCTTAATTCAGACTTCTAATATTTTTATCAAATAAATCAATTAGAGTTACTGGAAAAAAGAAAAAATAGCAATGAAAAGCATGCTAAATTTAAAAGAAAATATGTAATAAAAACCTGTTCTGTAGTATAAAGAAATTGTATTTGTGCATTTATGAGTCTCTGTAAGTAGATTCTTACAGAGGGAATGGAGAGAAACTAAGGGAATACCCATTTGTTTTTCCACTTGGACAAATTATCTTTCTACAGCCGTTAACCAAATAGACATATGGTATGATTTCACAGAAAAATTTATGTGTAGCAAATTATTCATCAATTCCCGGTTGTTCCTGAAACATGCATACAGCACAAGTGTTGTGTCAGCTATTCCGAAAGAAAAAGATGTAAAAGTATTTTGAGAGTCCATGACGATTTATTCTAAGAAGTAAACCAGATATATTTAGAAGTAATCTTAAAATTATTCTTTTTTTCTTGTAGTAGAACTTTAAAAAGAATGTCTCGTTTCTCATGAGGCATGTGTGTAATAAGAAAGGACATGAGAAAGACCAAAAACTACCTAAAAAATCACTGTATTTTTGATCTGAAGATAGCAATAAACTGGCTTGTGTCACACGTAGTCTAGCATGATCTTAGATAATCCTGTCATGCTTATCCTTCTACTAAATTATATCTTCATGAGGGAAGGAGATTAAGGCAGATAGACCAGAGTCCAGAACATGGTTGTCAGAAGGTCAGGTGTAGATTCTTTCTATGTATTTCAAGAATCCTGTGAAAATTTTGACTACCTAATGATAAGGCTAAATATTTTTAGATGCCATATTGTGCTTTTGATATTTGAAACAACATGATTTCCTGTCTAAAAAGTCAGACAAAATACAGATGTTTAAGAGACCATGAAATAGTATTTAGTGTAGTGACTTTGTAGTGAATTTGTCTTAATTCCATGATAAATCTTGAAGAGTCAATATTTAATTTTTTAGTAATACTTATAGCAGCAATTTTATTTTGGTTTTCTTTGCTCATTTCTGTGAAGAAGGGGCTGTAGGATGGAAATAAATGTCAGAGCCAAAGGCTTATTTGATTAAACTGTGGCAACAGCATTAATCTTCAAAAGGAAATCAAGATAATAGAGGGGTCTGGATGGACCAGGAGATTGATAATTGGTTAGAAAGCTTTTGACCTTTGAGCCAGTAGTTCAGATTCAAGCTAAGTCAGTAGTGACTGAAAATCATTACTCTCTGATAGCAGTGCAATTGCTGTGTGAAATGGGTGATTGGTTTCATTCCAGTTTGTAGTGAACTGGTACTCACTTTGCAAAAATAGTTACTCCCATTGTCAGGGGTTTAAGGACGAAAAGGATGAGAAAATTCTTTACATGCTTATCTTAGGAGGTATTTTGGGCAGTGAGGGATAGGAGAAGCTGCAGTCCATTGGCACATTGAAAGCATCAACACCTACTGTCAGGCTCCTGTTAAGGAATTAAAGCCACCTGTTTTGTCCACATGACTTCTCTCATTGCCCTCAGTAAGTGTGAAAATTTTGTATGTGCTGTGACTCTGTACACCTTTATAGAAATATTTCTCATTCTCATGGATTGTTTTCACTATTTTTAGTAGCAAATAGTGGCAATAGAGGTTTATTTTGTTTTGTTTTGTTTCTGTCACTTGTAATTCACAGAAAAAAATCTGTTATTCAAGTAGTTTATATGAATCTGTTTCACCTTGGAGTTGTGCTTGACCTGTTTTGAGTCAATGGATGACTCATACCTGAATTGAGTTGCTAGAGATTTATAACTGCTTGTCTGTGCTGGATTGTGTTCTTCCTGCTTAATTGGATGACCTGATGTTAATAATTAATGCCACCTGAAACCAGCACAATTTAATTCCGTAAGAAATCATTTGGGTTGCTGGCAATCTCAAAAACCAGAGTCATATTAAAATGTTGGAGCATTACAGACTTGGTAGTGCTGGGTTAATGGCTGGACTTGGTGATCTGAAAGGTATTTTCTAACCTAAACAATTCTATGATTTGTCCTCCTGTTACACTTCTGAGTAAAAGTTATATTTATCGTCTCCTTCACTATCCGTTAATTTTCCTTCTTTTTAGCTGTGGAGAATGTGGCAGTATTGCTCACTCAGGCACACTTCTGACTTCCTTTTCATATGCTGGTTTCTTCAGTCTGTTTTCTTAGTCCTCAGCAAACCAGGAGGATATTCCATTGCTTCAGCGTGCTTGTATCGCCATGTCATTTATATGATTTATGCTTAATTTAATTATGCCTCTATTCTTGCCTATTTCTCTATCGCCCTTTCTTTTAAATGTCTTTAAATTTACAGCTTGACTGTGTCCTGTGTATTGTCACTGTAAGGTATGAGGTTTCTTTTCTTTCAAATACAGCCACCCTGCCTCACCTGGAGCTCCCTCAAACCCGAAGAATTTAAAGTGTAATTAATCCCTGTCTCATTTTTCTGTAGCTAGTCCAACTTGTAGACTTGACTAGTAGAGATTTTTGTGTAATATTTAGTTCTACAATAAAAAAAAACACAGGAGAGAATAAAAATAACATTGGACCATTTAAAACTCAATTAATTCTCATATTGTTGTTGTAAAAATTGCATTAAAAATTATGATTCAGACGTTGCTGCATTCTTCTTTCCATGGAGAGAAAGCTGGTTTAGAAACCCAATGAACTTGTGTAGGGTCATTTGGAATCCTTTCAGATATGTCTTTGTAAAATACAAAGTGATAAAAGGGTGAAGGAAAATGATAATTTTATAGCCAATGCTGTTGGTTGTTAGTGTAATGAGTGGGTCTCACTTAGCCTGCCAGTAATGTCAGGAAAGAGCCTCCACCTACTGCAGGCAGAAGAAACAGGGAAAACGCAGGGGTGGGTGCAAAGACTTACCCTTAAGTGCTGCAATTCATGAAAGCTTTATTACTGAATTCTGTCACAGAAATCTCAGAATTCAGCAAAAGAGTAATTCTGCTTGTTTTAATATTGATTTGTCAAAAAGTAAACATGAAAGTATTATTAGCTGTACATTGTTGCATAATTGTGTTGGAAGCGTATTTATCAAATAGGCCTGGAAGGATATGTTGTTCTTTACAAAATTGACTATTATGGTTTTGAAGAGTGTGTTTGACTGCCAAATTTCTGTAAACACACTAGTGCAGTAAAATGAAAAACTAAGAATATTGAAAAATATAGGGAGAAGTGAGGCCTTTCAGTCTATGATTAAGTTCTTTCTGAAAGATTTCATGCATGGGGAGTTTCTTGCCCAAAGACATTTGTTTTTGAAGAATGAATGTTGATATCAAGGGAATATGAAAAAAACCCTAAAACATAGGCCCAGATGCCAGCTTCACAAAGGATGAATCATCACTTTCATTCGCAGTTGTGATCCACCTCTTCCCAGTGGGGGCAAGGGACCACAGACAGAAAAGAATCATGAAATTCCATCCACCTGCAAAACCAAAGGAGAGTAAGGAACCATAATTTCATGCAGCAAAATTTAGGTGACTTCCAGTTAGATGTTATACCATGAAAAATATCTGTAATTGAAAGTGAATGATATTTCACCAAATATGCACTTTCTTTATCACTTGATACTTTCTGCAGTTTCACAGATCATAACAATCCTGACAGCTTCAACTTTGTTTTGTAAATGTGTTCAAAATGTTCTCTGAATGTGAATATGTTCCAAGGTTTCAATATGTTTCAATGGCACCATAGATCCCAGCAAATCTCCTCAGGTTAGATTATTAATGCAAACTGTGTATTACAGTTTTCATGCTGTACTTTTCCTCCAGCTAAGTAAACCGGATTATTTGTAGAAAAGATTTCTCAAAATTAATCTATGCAACTGAGTAAAAAATCAATAAGGTTTACAGAACCACTCCAGTCCTTATTTGCAGTTAGAGTCATTGGGATCACTTTTTCTTTGCCAATGTTTTTGGTAAGAGGTGCCAAGCGATAAATAACCAGGGCTGTGTGCTGCATTTTAAGAATATATTTAAGTAAAGAGGAACTTGCAGTGCTAACACGAAAAAGCTGGATTCTTTTTTTTTTTCCCCCTTGGCTTTTATGAGATTCTTTATTTATTTCTACATCAGCAGACTCTAGAGCCCTGCAATGTGTGTAGTTCTGGATTAATGTTTCAGCTGCTCTTTTGAACTGATATCAAGTGTTATTGATCCATTAAGTTAATATTGTTGCTATCAAATCCAATATTGTGAAGAATTAACAGTGAGAAAGAGCAAGTTGTTTTGTTTCCGACTTCTGTCTTCTGTTAGAGGTTTCTGCAACAAAAGAAGCTTGTATAGTGTTGGGATTCTTCTGCTTTTCAACTGCTTCTTTTTGTTTGTGAGTTTGGTTTTTGGCAGGTATATGAAATTTTTAGTGTAAGGACCAGAAGTAAATTCTTCAAAAGAAAAGGGAACGTGGTTGGTTTGGTAAGCTTGAAATAAATTGCACAATTCAAATCCTGCTTGCCTTGGCAAGAAACTCAAAAAGAATTCTCCTTTTAAATGGGTAGGTTTGCTTCTGGTGCTGCCTTCCTCACAAACATTGTGAATTTAAAGGATGAAATAGATCACCATGTCCATGTGGACTGAGTATTTTAATAGTACCAGCTATTGCAATTGGAGTCAATCACTCCTACAGTAAATTCACTGTCAGTGAATAGGATGTCTTGGGCATAAAAAAGTTGTGGTTGAAAGGTACAGTAATTTCAAAGTTTAATTTAACTAATTATTGAATAAATACTCCTTCCACTGAACTTAAAGGAAATTCTACGATTCCCTCCCTCTCCCCCCACACCCCCCAGAAGACATTACGAGTTCTGAAGGTACTAAATGTGGTTCTGTATTAATTCAGTGGAGGGGAGTGGAAGTACTGTAAACAAGTTATATATTTATAAATATGCAGTTTATGTTGTAGTGTACTATTAGCTTTTCTTCTAATGATTTCTTGAAGTATGGGAACCTGGGTTGTTAATGTCATGAATGGCTTGTTCTCCTCTGCAGGCATAATTCACATGCAACTCCCAAGTTTGTACATTTCTAAAAGCCTCAATTTAATATAATCTAATGGTTTGTCTCAGAGTGGGTATTATGTCTGCCCTTAGTAGCCTCTGATCTTGGATAAGAACACTGCCTGGGATTTGAAAGAAGACAAAGTGAGAGCCTCCAGCTCAGCTGTTTGTCTTCCCTTGAGTTTTCTCTCTTTTTATAGTTTTGTATCTGGATGCTGTCTCTCTCTTAATATCCCGCCTGTCTTAGATTTGGAATCTCATGTTTTTTAATCTCCTTTTTTCTTTTTCCCCCTATTAATTTAGCTTTCTGTCCATCTGCATTCAAAAATTCCAGTAAGCAAACAACTGGACAATAAATAAAAGCAGCAAAGAACCCTCAAAGTTTTCATCCTATCAAAGTAATGGAAGTTTTCTGAGCATTTTTGGTTTGCTTCCCCCCATCCCCACCATCTAAACATCAGGTTGAGGTTCAAATAACAGTGTGTCTCAGAGTTGTAATAGGAACCAGATCAAGATGGGTTAGTTTTAGAAGTTGCTTCTGTGAGTTACAGAATTGCACTTATGAGAAAAATTACCATCCGACCATATGTGATAGTGATTTATGTCATTATGGTAGTGACAAAATTGGCTGTAAAACCATTGTGAAAAGAACAAATCATTATATGAGATGTCCCTAGCTCGTATTATTGCTACTCCATCCTTTTCAAAAAATTCTTTGTATGTTTATTTTCATGCTGTGATGAATGATAGCTGACACAAAGGAAACCCAGCCAAGGCAATGCATACAAATCAGAGCTGTAATATGATGTTCTGCAGTAATGCCTACATACTGATTGAGTAAAATCCCCCAAGTTTTAGACAGCTATAAGGAATGTGAGCAGTTTAATTCTGAATGTTTGCTCAGTGGGGTCCATCAGCTTCAAGGGGTGTCTGTGCCCTGCTCCTTACCTTGCCATACTCACTCAAGAGGTGCAGAAGAAGTGCTGTGTGTTGGTCTGTTAATATTTTTTATGCTAAATTGATTTCCTAATAACATATCATTGTGCTTTGGCTGTTATTCTTTCCATTTTCACGAGAAACAATTGTTGACAATGACAATTTATCTTTTGTATGTTTGTTTCAGACTATAGTGACCCAATCAGTTGAGGATTGTGGTGAATAAGGCCAGCTAAGGGCTGAACTTCATTTGTATAAGGTCTTGGAAGATGTGGCATCATATTCACAGGTAGACTTTTAAAAAGATGTCTCTGTTGCCTCAATGAAATCTGTAATAATTGTTATGAACTTTTTGTGTTAAACCTGGTGATTTCAGTTCTCACTTTTTAGTTGGTGGATTTTTTTTTCTTATTTGTTTGTTTGCTGTTATCTATATATTAAATAGAATTTAGTTTTAAGCCCACTTAACTGAGGTCAAGAAATTGAGGATTCTAATTATCCTTCCTGCATATCTCAACAAAAATATTTGATGCAATCTAGAGATATTTCACTGCTACAGACCAATTCACTGTTTACAAAGAGCTGTGTTGTATGTTACATTCTTCAGACTATTTCAATTTAGATGTAGATTGGAGAAAATAAAAGTACCTTTACAGTCTATTCTGTACCTCTTAAAGGACAGAAACTAATTTTCTCTCTGAGCTTTATTTTTATGATTTTTTTCCTTGTAATTGCATGGTGTTATTTTTGTCAAATGGTATTTGTCTGCTTTCAAAGGCATACCTTGGCAGAACCGCTTTCACGGGGGTAAAAACCAATGTCATAAGCTTCCTCATGTTTATTAACACACTATTCTTTGCTTCAGTTGTTGCATATGGAGTGTACTGTAAACTGGTTATACTATATTCTGGACAACAATTTAGTGCTGGGCATGACCAAAAAAAAGATCAGTTAGATATGACAGTATGAATTTTATAACTTTAGTTATAATGAATTTTGAGGTAAAAGCCTAAATGAGTTTAAAGCACAGTCTCCAAAAGATGGCAAAGGTTGGTGAATTTCTTGGGTTACATTTTATGTTTAGTCATTTGGTCTATGAAGCATGGTTAAAAGTGTCTGGATCCTAGCTTTTAGCTTGAGTCTGTATTTGCTGTCTTTGGGACAAAGAGCACAAGGCAGTTTTCAGTTATGCATCTTCTCTTACAAAACTCTAGCTTCTGACTAGTCAAAAGAAATTAGGAAATTGAGATTATATCTCAGTGACTCTGACAAATAAATGAAAAGAACTTCTCTGATGTCAATGCAATTAGCACTTGCTATCTTGACTAGGCTTGCTGGAAATGTGCCAAAAGAGCTTGGGATGTGACTATCATTTCTGCTTAGTAAAATGGTTTAGATGATATATTTCCATGCACTTTGCCTTTAAAACATTATTTTTTTGACACCTGGATTGTAATTTAAATTGCATTTTGAATCAAGACACTCAGGTAGGCAGTATGAGCACATAATGAGAAGGATAATAGAGAGCAAATAATGTGGAATTATTTTATTAAATTTTATTTGAAATTTAATGCCATCAGCACTGAGTAGACTATCTTCTAAAAATTTCTGTGTATGGATAAAGATGAACCTTGGCATGCTTGGCATATTATTTGTTATTGATAATGAGTTTATATTCTCACGGCTTTTATTATGAAATAAAAATTTTAACTGCAATACTATAAAATTGGGCACATAATTAAAAATATGGCTCATCATTTCATATGGCTTAGATAACCCTCTAAGTGTTTGATAAGTTTATATTGACAGTTGCATATAAGTAGATATGTGGAAAGCAGCATGTTAATGAATATGTAGTAAGAGGTATTAGAATAACAGAAAGCTATTTATTCACCTCATTCATAATGGTTTTAAGCACTCAGATGTTAGACTTAGCTACATATATTTCTGGAGGAGGAAAATAATCCCCAGATTTGTGGATTGTGAACTTTGAAGAGTTTAATGGACAAAACAAACATTACGTAGCTTTCAGCTCTGTCCTTCACAGCTTTCCCTCCCCTTCATTTCGTTGTGGGTTTTTACAGTGTAACATGTTGGCTAAAAGTGTGCAGAGCAGGCAGCAATCAAGGTCATCATAGTATCACCCAGTCTGGAAAAACAAGAGTGATAAACAAGGGGAAAGAAAACCTTTTGCTGTTATCAAAGAAATACTACAGGAGAGATCAGGAGGCAGCTTGGTTGTGGGACAACAATCCATAATTTACTTTGCAGATGTCTCTGTAATTTAAGCAGCAGGCAGAACAACCGCACAGTTGTAGATGCTCTGGGGAAAGGATACCCAGAGCCTCGTAAATCATGGTAAGGATTAAAAGCAATGAACATTCATCTTCTTAACCTCATATAGTGGTATTGCAAAGCCAAGGATTACAATTTACTGTGCATGTAATCTTTGTTCAGGGATAAAGGGTGTAAAAATTTTAAAATGCTTCTCTCAATTAACAGTAACACCTACCTATTGAAAGGAAAAAAAAATGTTTTAAAACAGATCTTAAAAGAATTTCTGCTATTAGAGGAATACTTAATATTTCCCACAAAAGAAGGAAAAAATACATTGCTGAGCCCATTGTTTCTAAGCCCTGATCTGTTTTTAAAAGTTATAATTTATAAATATATTTGAAAACCTTGCTTAATAGGCACAAGACAAAAAAACTTACATACTTACCTTTCCCATTTTTAATTGGTGGGCTCCTGAACAACCCTTTGTTTTTGAATTGAATTGTCTTTTGCCTTTGCTTGAATTCAGCTACTTTTTCAAGTATAAATATTCAACTCAGTTACTCATGGTGATTAAAGAATATCTCAATGTAAACACATAGCATGTATTCAGTCTGGTAAATAAGCACCAGAAAGACTGAATTTATCTGTTTGGTTTGTAAAAGTTGACAGTATAACTGGAAATCAGTTAAAACTTTTCCACCAAAGTATTAAAAATATTTTGCTTTCATAGTCAGAATGCCAGTGTAGAGGGACTGAAAATATTTACAAGAGAAAGGAATGTATGTGATGTCATAAGGAGCCCCCTTCATACCCTGCAAATCAAGAAAATTGGGGAAGCAAGACCTTTTTGGTTTTGGGTTTTTTTTTTTTTAAATATGATACATGACTCAAAGTTCTATACATTTCTGTTAGGGAAAGAAAAACAGGAATATAATGTTCAACAGAGTCCTGTACTGCATGAATGACAATGGTAATGATCAACTTTCAGCATGTACTATGTAGAAAACAAAACTTTAAAGCTTCTAAAGCTCTAATCCATTGCATAATTAGCACTAGAAACCAAGAAAGATGGAGAGAGAATTTTTACATGGATATGTACTTACAGGACATGGGGGAATGGCATCAAACTGAAAGAGATTTGGATTTGATATTAGGAAAAAAACTTTACTGTAAGGGTGATGAGGCACTGGAAGAAGTTGCTGGGAGAAATTGTGGATGCCCTGACCCTAGAAGTGTTGAAGGCAAGGTTGGATGGGACCCTGAGCAACCTGGTCTACTGAAAGGTGTCCATACTCATGGCAGAGGAATTGGAAATAGATGGTCTTTTAAGGTCCCTTCCAAACCAGGCCATCTTATGATTCTGTGATGTAAAGGTGAAATGCAGAATTGTTCCACCATTTTATGTCTTGAAAATAATAAAAAAAAAAATTAAAAGGAAGATATGTGTGTGTAGTCTGAGAATTCTTGATAATTCAAACCTCTGGATTATCAACAGACAGGCAAACATGACATTAGGATGTTTATATTCAGTCATTATGTACAGAGAGTGTTTTCTGGAGAGCATTTCCTGAGTGCTGCCAGAAGATCACAATCACGAGAATATTGGTTTGTCAACTGCTTCAGGCCAGACCATTTGATAGCTGCTTAAACAATGCTGTAAAGTTTTACAGGTCCCCAGCAAGACTTTCTGTCATCTCTTCAGGATAGCTGTTTCCTCTGATTATCTCATAAAGATTGTGGTGGAAATGTCTTCCTGGGCATTTTCTGTGGTGATTTTTCTTCTAATTCAACTATTTTCCTTTCTCTGCTTTTTTCCTACTTTGATGATGTGAAAGTTCATTTAGTTTCTAGTATTCCATTGGGATGTTTGATTGTTCTAGAAATCTAGCCAATAAAACAGATGATGCAGGAAGAGACAGTTTGCTTATACATCCACCATGCTAGGCAGGAATGATGTCGTTGCTATGAAACTAAACACTGGCCTGGAATACTATTTGTAGTTAGGCTTTTTTCTTTCTCTGCTTTCATGTAAACTTGAAAATGAATTCTTTATGATCCAAATTCCTTTTCATACTATGAGTTACATGCACAGTTTCTCATCCTTATAAAACACATCATACTGCATTCACAAATCTGGGTATAGATCATACATTAGGAGTCTCCATTATTCACGAGAACCATTAAAGTAAAACCATGTTCCTTCATGGAACAGCTGGCTATTTAGTGAACTGGCAGAAACTTGTCTTTGTTTAGGAAGTTTAATTTGGCCTAATGTAAATGTCTTTGTATTCTTTTTAATAAAGCCTTCTGTAATTTGTACCATGCATGAGACATAGAACACGCTGTTTTGAGAAAGCAGAATGGTCAGGTTACAAATTCATATCTGAGACACATTTTAGTAATCTCATGTGCAAACATATGCACCTTTCAATATCAGTTATTAATTTGAAATTCTTCAGATTTTAGTGCCAACTTGAGATAATTTTAGATTTCTGAGCATGCATCAGAAACAAGCTGATTGTAAAAAGGTTTCAAAGCATATATCTGATGACATTGTGAATTCAAAAAACTAAGTCTTAATCTAATCCAAGGTAATCAAGTCTGTTAGAAAATTATGAATTAGTTTCTCATGGTTGAAATGAAAGACTAAATTAAACTGGAGATCTGCAATATTCTCATTCATTTGAAACAAATAATTAAAAATGGCAAGTTGTTGCAACGCCACAGAAATAACTGTTACAGAAATTGCTTATAAAATTTTACAAGGAGAACAGAACGATTGAAGATGATAAGTTTTCTCACTACTACAGATTAAGTTACAAAAAGAGAGGGATTTTGTTCTGTTTTTTTTTTGTTTGCTTGTTTGTTTGTTTTTCCCTTACAGATAAAAAATTGCATGAAAGCACTCATCCTACTACTGAATCTTATTTTAAATATGTCTGAAAAATGATGGTATCTTTAAAGCCCAAGATGAATGAGTAGATCATAGTAAAAAGACCTGGAAACTACTGATTTAATTAAAAGAAGGACTAGAAAATTCAAATACATCTAAGTCTCAGTTATTTCAGAAAGTGGTTTATGTTGTGGAGAGTCATGAGTTGCTGTGCTTGGAAGCAGTTTATTCCGCTATCTTACCAGTGCAACACCATGCCAAAAATAATTAGTTTTGATGAAAAAGACTTGTTAGCAATGGTGTAACACTGGGCTGTCACAACAATTTTTCTTCAACGTCTTGCTGAGTGCCTTTATATGGTACTGTGCTGCATTGTGTGGGTATCTGCTTGCATTCCACACACTGCAGCAGGCGTGCCTTCAAAAACAGGAGAGAGTGAAGGAATAGTGAGATTTAGAGGATAAAATATGAGATCCTTACAGTGATAGGAGCCAAAATACCAAGCTTGCTCTCTTGTGAATGTGTTCAAAGAGTGAGTGGAATTCACTTAGAAAAATTCTAAACTGTTGCAACATGAAGGACTTGCTTTACTCATTTACTGTCAATATTAGCACAGATTCTTCTCAGTCTTAATCCCATATTTAGATTAATGTTATCAGATTAAAGGAGGAGTACATTTCACACAACTTTTGGCTCTCCAAGGAGTCTGTCACTAATCAGAAGCTGTATTGATGCAGTTTTCTTGATCCTTGCTTTTGAAATGATGCCCTTGTTTTCCAGGTGTCAAAGAAATAATGTGTCTGATAATGCTTTGCTGTGCTGGTTGCATATGCTCTGAACATGAAATTTATATTGAATCCTGTAAGTCAGCCAAGATCAGTTTGAGTATTTCCCACTATTCTTCAATGTTGACAGCTTGTAGGTCCAGAACCAGTGTGTCCATGAAGGGTTGCAGGTATTTCTGTGTTTTCTATACAACCCTTTTAGGATTTACAAGTGTAGTAAGGATATTTCAAATATCCTGTTACTTTGGGTGTATGGCAGTCCATAAAGGTGTTTCCAGATTTTAGGGGCTTTTTTTTTCAAACCATGTTTTTCCTAGGGATTAAGATTGGTAATAGATGCCAAGGCTAAGTTTATTAATCTGATTTTTTATTTATCAGGTATAGACATCAGTAGTAAGGATATGGGAGCCTCTACAGGCCCTTGGTTCTACAAACCTTCATTTGCTTTGGTAATCCTGGTACTGAACTCATGATTCTTAATGGTATTCCTCACCCAGGTATGAGCTATGAAAGGAATGGAGCTGAGGTTTTGAATTATAACACAATATATCCCTTTAAGAATTGTTTAAATATGTATTTCAAGGATGGGATATTACAAAAATTATGTCTGTTGCAGTGCATTGGGTACATACAATGTGCTATAAAAATTTTGTACAAAATGCTATAAAATAGTTAAGTGCTTAATATACAAACAGTATTAGGAATACCCACCACCTCTAACATGAAGTACCACCTAACAAAAAATCTTCCATGGGGAAATTAGGCACATATAGAGACTATAACCATTTAATGTATTATCAGTGGACCAGTTAAGCTGAAAAAGACCTCTGAAGTCATCGAGCCTAGCCTTTGACTGATCACCGCCTTGTCAACTAAACCATGGTGCTAAGTGTCATGTCCAGTCTATTCTTGAGCACTTAAAGGCATGGTGACTCCACCACCTTCCTGGACAGTCCATTCCAATGTTTTGGAACCCTTTTTGTGAAGAAATTCCTCTTGTCCATTATGCATGAGTCATTCCTAAAATCAAGGCATTTTTGATTGACATAGATTAAAAATCAATGGCAAAAGTGTAGGAATTTTTATTTTCATTACACCTTAGTGAAACACATTTTTCTGATATAAATCTGAAGTTTTTGATATAAAGCAATAACTAAGGCATTTGAATATGAAAATCCAATTAAAGTGTAGTTGAATTGTCTTTAAAAATTACAGATTTTTTAGATGAAAATATTAAATCATAAATGAATGACTGTAAATGTTACTTTTTATATCAAGTACATTATGCTTAGATACTAAAAAAAATGCATAATTGAAGTGTCACTGACAAATTGCTTGTAAGTAATTATTGTGTCTCTATTTTTGCCAATACATCCTGTGGTATCATGCTGCCATCCATATCTCAGAAATGTTGTTTGGTCAGCTGCTGTTGCAACATAAGCCTGTTGAATTTCTTTGACAGTGATCAGGTCAAAACATAGAAAATCTATATTCCCTAGTGATGTAAAAGAAAACAAACAAACAAAAAAAATCCTTATTCCTTTCTTATATTGACCATTCACCTGACCAAGCCAAAAATCTTTATTTGTTATGACCTCTGCTGTAAACGTTGTAGATGGAATCAATGTAATTGTTGCATAGTTGTAATCTTTAAACATTATGCTTCTAGTTTGCTGGTAAGTGACCTCACTTATAACATTCTGACTTCAAAAATGAGAGCTAAAAAATAAATTGAATGGTAGAAATTCACATATTTTGAATAAATGGTGTCAAAACTCTCTAATCTTGTAGTCTTATGGAGAGAGGAGAAAGCAGCAGGTGTCTTAAATCCCAAGAATTTTGGTACTGTTTCACTTGGTGTTTTAATCTGTGTTTGATATAGATGTATCAACAAAGAGAAAGCAAAAAGTTGGTTGTAGAACTTTCTTATTAATGAAAAGATATCTTATGTTCAGAGTGAAAGTGTGTGGTCATATGGATTTTTTTATGGGCTTAGACCTGGCTTTATTCAATATTACAAATAACCTGATGGGTGATGAACTACAAACCTGTATTTCTTATTAGTTTTGTACATAAATTTGCCATTTACACAGCTGATGAGATTTATGAGTATGTAGAGACTAGACTGCATTCAAAAAAATCTTGAGAAATGGAGAAGTAACCACTGAAAAGTGTGGTGAAACTTAGACAAATGGGACATTCTGACATAAAAATCACCAGAGACAAAATACAGACTAAGGAAGAAGTGGTTAGGTAACTATTCAGGGGAAGGAAGTGAGAGAGGAGGGATTGCAAACTGAAGATGATGCTGTAAAATTATTTCATGATGAAGCATGAAACATTTGGGACATGATCTGGTGACTGGATAAAGGAAAATTTTGCGCATATTTTCCAAACAAGGCCCAAAAGACAATATAGGAAACTACTGTATAGATGTCTCATGTTGGTTTCTGAGAGAATCATGGAGTTTTCCTAAAGCTCACATTTGGGCCTGAAGAAGAAGGCAGGGATTGGGAACAGTCAGGCTGCCATCCATGCCTGGCCATCCTGATTGCTTTCTGCTCTGTGGGCACGGAGAAAGAAATGTATAATATTTGCCTTGACTTTAATAAGTCTTACATTGTTAGTGTTGAGCATTGCACTCTGGCTGGTAGAAAACCCAGATGGATAAAAAGTTGGTTGGATGGCTGAGACAAATGTGAATTGTTGAATGGATCATGTGCTACTTGAAGGCCAGTGATACATTAAATATATGGGGGTCTATCCTGGGGCAGCAGAGGTGGCATCTAGGCTGCATTCATAGGGAAACAGAAAGGACATTGAGGGAGAAGGATTATCGCTCTGCTGTTCAGAGCTTGTGAGACCTCATCTTGCTACTGCTTGCAATTTTGGGCTCCCCAATACAAGACATCAACTAGCTGAAGTGGGATCAGCAGACTATCCCCAATGGTGCCAGGAGCTGGAGCATTTGTTCTTTGAGGAGAGAATGGAGGATCAGGGCTTGTTCAGCCTGAAGAGACTGCTTTGGGAGAACGTGTCAGCAGCTTGCCCCTGTAACAAAGGGAGTCAGCAAAAAGATGGAGCTGGGCTCTTCATGAGCATGCATTGGAGAGAATGAAAGACTACAGGTGCAAACTGAAATAAGTGGAGTTCAGACAACATATATGGAAAGACCTTGTAAGTCTTAGGACAGTCAAACTGTGGAACAGGCTTTTCAGAGAGACTGTTTAGTCTCTCTGTTCCTGGACATATTCAAGACCTGACTGAATATAGTGGTCTGACCTCACAGCTTACTCCTGCTCTGAGTTGAAAATTGGACAAAAGATGTCCTGATGTCTCTTCAGCCTGAATAATTCTGTGATTCTATATATAGTTTAGGAGGTGATTTTTCATCTCATTCAGCTCCAGTAATGCTTTTGTAGTGTTTTTGACATTATACTTTCTGATATCTGATTGGTTGAAAAAAATACTCATTGCATGAGACAACTTTTGAACAAGTACATCTTCAAAGTAAAGAGAAGATAGAAAAAATTAGATATCTTAATCTGCCATGATAAATTTCTGAAAGAGGGGAGAATAACTTGTTTTTTCCCAAGGCAAACAGGGCAATAATTTAGTGCTTTTTAACTTTATGGCAAGAGAGACTTGGATTACATAGAATTAAAAATCTTATTATGGAAAATATCATTGAAATAGACTGTGTAGGAGAATCATGAATTCTTCATTATTAGAGATATTTAGGAAGATAAGCATCTGTCAGAAACACAGTGATTTCTGAGAGTAGAAAATGGAATATTTGAATATATTTTGTATTGTGCAATGAAAGACTATGCTAAAATGATTTTAAGCTTTCCTGACCTAAAACCTCTATTGTTTGCAGTATAACTGGGAGGTGATTTTTTAAAAAAACCTTCAGACACTGAGTGTGTCAGGATTTCTTCAAAGACTGACTAAGCTGTCAGTTTTGCTACTTTTCTCTGTAAGATTTATGTCAAATCATGTTAAAATATAAGAGTACATTTTTACACACGTCTATGTAAAAAACACGCAATCTTCTTAGAGTTTAGACTGCTGCAATTTAAGCATTCACAGTGTGTATCCTTAAATGCTTCTAATAAAATACGTATAAGATGCCTTTTTCTTTCTGCAGCTAATTAAAAAAGTGAAAGGCAAGCCATTAAGCCATTAAGCCATTATCATCTTACTAAGTCTGGTTATCTGAAGTAGAAATTAAAGCTGACCCAGGACTAGGTGATCCTGTTCATTTCAGATGTTTTGGAATCAGAGCTGTTCGTTTTCCACCATGCAGGCAGGGTAAGATAGCCTTGTCTGAAGTGTGGGTTGCTGGTGCTTCTTTTTCAGGTCCCTTTAACTCTCTTTCTTGCTGGAACGCAGACAAGGTAGAGATGAGATTTAGGGTAGTCTGCCACTCTGCCTATATGGAGATGAGCCTAAAGGCTCTAATTCTTGTATGATCAAAGGCTTTAAGTGAAATGAATTGTAAAGGGAATAATCTCTTTCCTGTATTGTCAAGGTTGATAACTACTCTAAAGGTCAAACCTCAATTTTAGTCTGAGTGGTCTCTGAAGCAGACATATCATCATATGCAAGGACTGACTCATGAAACAAGTAATTTTAGAGCAGGATAAACAAAGGAAAGAAATGAATTTTTATTACAATATGCCCTCTGCACTGTTTTTTTTTAGTGCTCTTTTGCTCTGCAGTTCTGTTGCATTTTTTTTGCCTGCAGTCATACCTCACAGACCTCATTATGAACTAATTAGGAGCAAAAAAAAACTCTCTTTAATTGTAGACTATGTGAGTTACAGTGGTATTTCACCCAACTGATCAGGTGACAGAAGCACAATAGGAAAAAGAAAAGGTAAAATACACTTTTAGTTTAGTTTGTATTTATATTCCTTTGGATGACTTTGTGGAGTATAATGGATGCATGCCTGAAACACATCTGAGATATCTCAGATAGTTTCTCTGTGAAAATACAGTAGTAAGTAAACTGGCAAATATTTCTATGTTAATGGACAGGTCCCATTTCTCAGCTTCATAAATTGTGATGCAGCCTGTGGAGTGACTCCATATGCTTTATGTCTGATGACACTCAAAGAGAATTGTGTTCTGATTGACTTGCTTATTCTTCAGAGTGTCAGTAGTTGTGTTGAAGGCTGTGACTCTCATGAGACCTCATGAGTCTAAGGTTTTGCCCTCACCATTGCAAGTATTACATGAATATAACCAGTAGGGAGAGCTCCACTTTCTGTTCTATTTGCCTGATCTAATTGCTGTGAAAGACATTCTTATCAGACCAAACCAAGGATTTTTCATTTTTGTTACTGAAGTCATGGTATGTTTTTATTGTTAACTTGATTTAATTAGCATTTTACATTGATTTTTTAATATTATTAAAGATTTTAGTGACTCCTTAAATTTTACTGTATTATATATTATTATATGAAATACTAAAATAATAGTATACAACTTATGAATTTTGCAACTAAGGTTGGTGGGGTAGCAAGTTTGTTACAGAAAACTGAAAAGATAACCAAGCAAGTAAGAATGTTAGTTTGGGTTGATTCTGGTTATTTTCTCACCTACCAAGAACTGAAATGCAGTTCATTTTGTGTCCTATAACTTATCAAGATCAGATGGATGTGTTGATTTTAAGAGCTGGACAAGTGGAGTACAATGACATATTATCTGAAGCTCACTTAGCATCTCCTGACGTGATGATTTGCATAAGGTCTTCCATGGTGAACCTATGGGCATTTAATTTTGTAGTAAATGTTTTCTCATATGGTTTGCATTTTTTCCAGTAGTGTGGTTGTATGGTTTATTTCTGAAATTTGAACCATGCTGAGCAAAGTGTGTGCTCAAGATTGCTACAAATATTTGAGAGAAGTGGAGAATAATCCCTCAGTTTAGTTTCGGGGGGTTGCTAATGAGAAGAATTCTCAGATAATTCTCCTTGGCTCTACCTCTCATTTCAAATGGAAGATTCAAAGAGGCACATAGAAAAGCCTTTTTTTGTTTATTTTATAAAATTAAAAGAAAGAAAAGTAGTGAAACTGTGTAATGCCTTAGGTAGAAATACTTTGTACAAGATGTCAAGTTAGAGTTCATGACTTGAATTTGGGAGAAGAGTGAAATATTGTTAAAATTTAGAAGTTATATAAAATTTCAGAAGAACAGATCAGAAGATCTTGAGGAAATCTTTGGGGAAATCTTGAGTGAATAAAAATTGTCACAGTAGAAAATTCATCTTTCTGAAGTTTGGGATACTCACCAAGTAATGTGATGACTGATTATGAAATAAAGAAAAGATTATGAAATCAAAAAGTAGAATATAGAAGACCCTATGTTGATTTTCAATTATCCCAACACTTCCTTATCCAGAAACAAGGGATGGACTAGGGAGGAACACAGAATATAAAGTACCTTTTTGCCCCAATAATTTTCTTTTAGGAACAAGAGATTTGTTCTGTGAATGAAGAAAGAACTGGGTGAGAAAAGGTAAATATTTAACAATCTGAATGTGCTAATACTCTGAAACAGTTCTATGCAAAATATTAAATAAGTAATAGAGTAAATGCTTTGTCTCCTTCTGGATCCCACCAGCTGGATTGGTAAGAACATTAATTTTTTTTGTGAATAAACTTGGAAGCTTGAGAAAAAGTTGTGCATGCTTACATGATTAGCTGTTGGTATTAAAAATTTTAGCAGACCTCTGTGGATGAAAAAGGGATATTACAGACATGATAGTGAGGCAAAGGAATGCTAAAGGAATGCTTTATTGTAAACTTCAACAAAGGAGGACTCCTTTTACAGTATTATTTTTTCCTCACTAATGTGTATTTCTGCTGCCATTACCCCCATACCCCCCATGTACAGACCAGATATAAGGGGCTTCAGTACATCACTTACAGCTGAGTTTTTGATAAATGTTGATGTATTTCAATGTACTTTTCCATAAATAAATTACATTTTATAAAATTTTTGTACGACAATCGGTTCTGTTTATGGAAAGAAAGTTATTTTGTCACCATGGTGGGAATGGAGATTATAAATTTTCACAAGTTTTAAGAAATTGGGTTGGCTAAGATATGAGGGTAAGTGTCATATTGTTTTGTAATACTAGACATCTGAAGCGTTTCTCTGAATCTCTCACAATCCCTTAACAAATGATCTCCAAAAAATCTTCTTCTGAATTCTCCAGTCTAAAAGACAGTCTGTGGATTTTTTGAACTATTATTTTAAGAAAATTAATCATGAAATTAAGATAATTTTTTTCCTTGAACAAAAACTTATTGTGTGAAATCTTTTTTTGCTATGCTGTATTTTAGACAAGTGACAGGGTGGGTGGGTGTCAGGGTAGGGCCAATATTTTAATATATACAAATCTGTATTTGAGACTGAAAAATTGAAATTTTCCTCTAATTCAGAGACATATTTTAGCAGTTGGTTATAAAAAGAGTTGAAAAGTCCTCTTGCATAAGTTTCAAGATCACATATATAGGCCATGCATGGGATATTTTTGTTATCCTTGATGTGTTATTTGGTGAAAGGAAGTCAAGTCATGATCTATGTCAGTAATTGTAGATGTTATTACATTTTTATGCTGCACTTTCACAGATTTTTTGTTAGCCAGTCTTCTACAGTTGCACATTTTAATAAGATTTTTAAAGGTGTATAGAAGTTTTTATATGATCTGTTAATTTACATGACTTTTTATACTTGTGCATGGTGAGTTGAAAAGTCACTACTACACCAAGTATGATATGCTTTGGTACAATTACTGCTAAATAATGCAAAATAATCTCTAGTCAACCAATAAAGTGTAAATATTTTTCTTTTCAATGGCTCTTTTTGACCATCATAGTTATTTTTCTCACCTATGTAAGGAGAGAAACTAGTGTACAGAAATTGTGTAATTCCTAGGTCACGATCACTACAATTTTTCTCAGTATGGGATGACAGTAGGTTCCAGAATATGAAGTCAGTACTTAGTGCCTGCTAAAATTATACTGTAATGTCATTGACTCATAAGTAGATTTAAATGCTATGAGTCTGACTACAGGAAATGCTCTTTCTGAAAAAGAGTAGGTTTAGATTAGATTTCCCATAAGGAATCTTGCAAGTCAGGATTTCCTTTGTATTTTAGTAAGAGTTGAAGTATGTAAATAAATGTGGTATCACCGTGTTTTAATTTACCCTGGAAAAAAAAGGAAATTTACTCTTGTTTGACATGGTAAAGCTGGCTTCTATTCTGTCAGTGGTTTATATTTTTTTGGTTTTATTTTCCTGTTCTGACCACATTTTTTAGATTGCAAGTACTATTTCCTGTTTTATTCAAATGAGACGTCCCTTTAATTTTTTTGGATAGTCTGTTTTTCTCTAGAAACCTCATCCCATAAGAAGTTTAAAGGGAAAACTTTTCTTCTTTTTCTTCCATTGCATGACTCTGAAAATACCCTCTACAGTTCCCTCAGTAGCTTAAAAAACACCAAACAGTACAGCACAGAAAAAGCAAGAGGTAAAATCCAGCTTTACCTAGTGCTCACTGAGCTTGAATGAAAATTTCAAGAATGGTCTGGGAATACTTCCATGCATGAACTTCTAGACTTTACCAAAAGGAATCGAGCTGGTGTATGTTTCAAAGCCATGATCTGCCCCTACTGCTCACAGAGCCTTTTCACTAAAATATGCTGTTGCCTTTGTACAAGCAGCTTTTTCTGTCAGTGTTATCGGGTTTTCTAAAGACATTTTGCATGTATGGATTGCACTTATAAAACAGACATCCAAGGTGTACAGGAAGGATAAAATTTTCAATATAATCTCATTTTTTGTGTTTATTGTAGTACAGGCTTGAAATAATCTGTTTGCCTGTGTTGTTTTGTCCGTTTTTTTTTTTTTGATGGCTATATTTCTTCAGATATTCTACACCAAATAAAAGTTTAAATAGCAATTATACATATTGTTGAGTAGTAATTTACTTTTTTCTGTATTTGTGTGACAAAGTAACTATGACACTTTCCTAAAGAGTTTTGGGATCCTCCCCACATCACTGTGTGGAGCTGTATTGTATAAGCAGAAGGAAGAGGAAAATAAATTTAAAAACTGTAATTCTCAAGCCACTATTTGACAATCAGTTCATTCAGAAATTAATGCAGTGAAAGCCTGCTAGGAAGAAGCGAATTCATTTTAATTTGGTCATAAAGTGAGGCAATGCAGAGAAAGGTTTTGGAGAGGGAAAGGAACTATGTAAGCCCCATTCTCTGTTGATAGTAGAAGAAATGTTTTTCACTATAATTTTCTTTTATTCTGAAGTCCAATGTGGATCACGACCTGGTTATGTGCTCTGGATTGAGATGAAGGAAGTCCCACTGTTAAATGATTAAAGACTTACCAAATTATAAATGCACATATGCTGGAGAGGAGAAAAGCGAGGGGAATAAAAGCAGAAATATAAAAGTTTGTCTCTTCTTTTGAAATCTGTATGTTGTATTATACAGCAATAATTATAAATTGACAAAATCTTATCGCCATTTAGCAAAACGTGGAAGATGTGGAGTGGCTGTTAAAATGGGGAGGACTTCTGTGTGTTTATTGCTACCTTTTAGGGTAAGAGACCTTCATCGGTCAAAATCTGGTTTCAAAGAAAATACTTCTGCAGCTCACTGATACAGCCTAGGCATAAAGAGACTTCACAGAGTTGTGAAATTCTAGAAGTAACATTATATGCAAATAATTGGTAATGATAATAATAGAATGGTAATTGAAGTCTTGTTTGGTTCAGGCTTTGTGTATAAGTATTTTCAGAAAAGATATTGTAAAACTACACAACTAGGACTACTTGCTATCTGCAATTACACAGATAAGCTGAAGGGGTTTTTTTAGTTTCTGAGATTTTTGATACTTCTTGTGAAATCTTAGGAAAAAATACTGAGTAGGTATAAATTCCACTCCATGCTCAAGTTCAGTTATTTTACCAAACATTTTATATAGCTCACAACATAGTCCTTAGACTAGGGTTTAGAAGACAGATCTCTAGTGCTGTAAGGGCTTTGGTAGGTCTTTCTACATTCTCTGTTAATGGCTTGTCCTGGTTCCAGCTCAGATCAGCAGAAGAGGACATGGCCAAGAAATTTTGTTATTTGATATCTCATTTCATTGCCAGGGGCAGGGAACACCAGCTCTTTCTTCTGGGAAAGAGGGTTGTGCTTTTCCAGTGGAACAAGTGTGTCTGATGCAGTAGTGGGGTAATGCTGGTCCTGACCAGAGAGAGCGGCTTGGGTGGAATGGCTGTGGCCAGACTGGGCTTCTGCACTCTCTTTTCTGTACAATTTTGTTATTAATGGTGATGCTGTTACATTGCTGTTTCCAGTGAATTATTCTTATCTCAACTCGTGATCTTTGCCTATTGTGCCTTCAACTTTTCTCTCTCCACCCATAGATGAAAGAGAGCAGGAGAGGACAAGCGTGTGAGTAGCATGTGGTTTTTGGAATCTCGGAGGCGGGGACATGAAATTGAGGACTATCATTCCTAAACCATGACTTGTTTAAATAAAATTATTTTATTTTGTAGAATACAAAATTCAACAACACTTGGAAGCTGTTTTTATTATATAGCCTGGGTATAAGGCATTCTGCTGGGCTGAAACTGTCCAGACAAAAAAATCCTGTTAAATCCGTCTTTCACTTTTTTTTTTTTTTTTTTTTTTGCAAACTCTTTATCATTAACATTATATATGGAGGGGGCAGCATTATTGCTCTTTTTTTGTGAGTCCAAAGCTGGTATCATTGCTACACTTGTGTGGACTTCATTCTCTAAATGTGAGTACAATTCATCATCTTAAGGAGTTTTCAGATGAAGATTGACACTAAGTCATCCAGAGAATTTGAGGCTATTCTATATGAGCACAGAGGCATGCAGGAAACATACTTTCTGACTGGGGCTATTTACAGGCTTAAGCTTGAATTTGAGGATAAGAGTGCTTAACTTGAGAGTTCTTTCTAAATACTGTTCTGATTTTTTTTTTTCCCCAGCTTTGTGCTAGTCCTATATTTCCAAAAGGGAGATGATACCATAATTCACATTGCTGTAATATGTCTATGCATTGTACTGATGTTGTTAAAGGGAAATCAAAACTTTCATATATGGCTGTCAGAAGCACCTTTATTTACTTTGGCAACCACTTCACATGGGGTTTAGTTTAGCATCTGGCACTGACATATCCCTCATTTTATTTTTTTTTTTTTCTTATTTGATTCTGAGATCATTTGGCTTACTGCAATGATTCTCAGCTGCTTATTTGTTGGCTAGTACACTATGCTCAGACAAACATAATTTCAAGCTGCTCTTGGAGCCCCCTTTCTATCTTGCTATAGGGACATATATATTTGTATGACGCTTTTTTATTTTGTCTATTGTAGCTGGTTTTTATTATTGCCTCAAAGGAAGAAGTACACATAAGATGTGTTAGATCAAGAAGGAAAGAAAGCAAAGGAGAACAGAAGTAAGGGGAGTTTCAGGGGCAAAAGGGGAAGTGAAGTAAAAGATGGAATAAGCAGTGAAAGCATTAGATTTTTTTGGGACACACATGCACACAAAGAAAGTTCAGAGAAAGAAAGACACATTCAACCCTTGCCAAAGCATTTTGACTTTTATGTTTGGAAACATTCTACTCAACTAACCTCCAGCATGAAATCACACCTTAATAAACACTGTAAATGGGTGCAATAATCATCTTGTTGTGATACGTGACTCTAAGAAGGACTCTTAATTATTAGTTCAGAATTCTTTTTTTTTCCCCCACGAATTGAAATCATGAAGTTGTTATCCCAGGTAGAAGCCTCTAACTAGTATAGGTGAAGTAAAAAGATGTTTTTCACCTTTCATTTGTAAGTGCTTGAATAACATGGCCTTGATTCTGTGGATGGGAAGAGAGATTGGTATGGGTGTTCATTATTTCACTTCTGTAGCAAGGAGATTTCTTTAAGTTTGCTACATTAGAGCTCTCTTTTGGTGTAGCAAATGTGTGAGGTCTTGTTTCCTGGTGTTTGTTGGTTTGTTTTTGTGGGTTTTTTTGTTTTGTTTTGTTGTTGTTGTTGTTGTTGTTGTTGTTGTTGTTGTTGTTTTCTTGTTTGGGTTTTTCCAAAAAGACCAGAGAGTGAGAGAGCTAAAATTGTAGATTAACTGGTCCTTACATGATGGTGTTGGTGCTTTCAATTTCTAATTGTAACATTAGAGAAAACACACTGAAAAGCAGATAATTTCAGTGCATGTGTTTAGATATTTTTCTGCTTCTTTTGAAGCTGTTTTCTTCCCAAACCACTACCTTCCTTTAGAAAACATAAAACTTACAGAATTATTATGATTTTCTGCAAAACCAGTTGTGAAGACACAGGCCCTATATTAAAACATCAGATCAGGAAACAAATGTATTAAAATAATAAGTCATGAACATGTACAATGCATTTATAGAGTAGACTATGAATTGGATTTGATTCCACTTTCTTCTGGTCCCTAAATGAGCATTAAAGAAACAATTTTTTGCTTATATTTTTAACAATTTCACCGTGTGGAAACACACAGTCATACTGTATTTCTAGTATATGTTACGGTTTCCTTATCTCTGTCATTGTAAGTAATCTCTTGAATTCTTTTTGTTAGAAACACTTACTCCTCATTTTATTATTACTAACTCTTGTTTACATCTATCACCAAATAATTCTTTAGAAAGGAAGAGAAGTTTTTATGTGTTTGAAAGGGTACATTTTAACATGAATAAGTACATGCTTTTGTTGTTATCTATTTTAGAATTTTATAGAAATTAATTCTTTTCCACCTTATAATTGAATATTCTTATTGACGGGAAATAGAATTAGGTGCAGTTTCATAAAGAATCTTCTTGGGTAGCACTACAAGCCAAACACCTAAACTAAAAATCTCCTAAACAAAGAACATCAACCAAAAAAACCCCAACTTGGGTGCAAAAGCATAATTTCCATTCCTCAGGCATTGCATTAACATAAGGACAGATGTAAGGCAAGAGTGCAGAATTTCAAAGCCATATCAGGAAAAATCCATTTGCTATTTTTATCAGAGAAATTACAATTTTGATGTCTGTAATCAAATATTTTTCATATTCAAAATAATCCGTTCAGACCTACATTCTTCTTTCTTGTGACTTTTCATATGTTTTATCTGAATTTCCATAGTACACTACAAAGTATGTTCAGCATTGAGTTCTTTGAGCTTCTTTCAAGGGAGCATTACACTATTGCAGAGAGTTTTAAAATATAATTTCCTGAAAAGCCTGGGGAGAATGGGCAAAAAGGACTCAAAATCACATTCTCCTCTTAAAAACCTCAAATAAAATGTTACGCACAAATAAAAATGTAATACATGTAATACAAAAGAATGGAAGTTTTGTAACTTGTGCCACAAACCAGCAGAGCCGTAAACCAGAACTGGATTAATAGAATTCAGAGTTTTAATACACAGCTGAAGTCGGTTCTAGAAACTGTCAGTTCTTCAGTTTGAAGCAACTTGAATCGTAGAGGCTAATTTCCATTTCCTACTACAGAATTCTGATACATCCAGAGAATATCTTTCAAACTGTATTTATCCCTAGAAAAAACATTTTGAAGGAAAGTAATGTCACCCGCACCTCCTCTGGAAACCAACACAAAGGTGCATCCATAGTATTGTATACTTCTTTTTACAGGCCAGTAATGAAAAAGCAGAGTTTTCTCCCCCAGGGCATTTTCATTTTCTCTGTAGATCCAAGAAATACTAAGCACAAAGTGAGCACTGATTGCAACCTCTTGATAAACAGCAACAAGGAATCAAAATTATTTCATATTGGATTTCATACCAGTGTCTATACTAGATGTCATATTTAGCTAATACTGTGGGAAAGCCAAAGCCCAGCTGGAGTCAAATTTTTCAGAGGATGTAGGAAAAAATACGCAATTTTACAAGTACATAAACAGCAAAAGGAACAGTAAGGAGAAGGTGTTTTTCCACCTTGTTGTTGAATATTTATATTGACGGGAAGCATAATTAGGTGCAGTTCTGTAAAGAATTATTTTGGGTAGTACTACAAATGAAAAACTTAAATAAAAGAATCTCCCAAACTAAGAATAAGGTGGGCCTGCTGCTGAATACGTCTGATAAACTGCTGACAAAGAATGTGCTAAAGATGCTCAATGCCTTTTCCTGCTCAGTCTTCACTGAAATCAGCCTTCAGGGACTATAACAAACTAGGTATATGTAAGTCCAGTGAGCTTGATGGGTGACCCTCACAAGAGCTGGTTGATGTCACTGTGGAGCCCCTTGGTTATCTTTGAAAGGTCACAGCAATCAGGAGAGACGCCTGAATGCTATAAGAGGGTAAATGTCACCCATTCAAGAAGGCAAAGAATGAAGATCTGGGAACCGCTACTGGTCAGCTCCACCTTAGTGCCTGGGAGGTCAATGAAGCAGCTAATCCTGGAAACCATTTCTAAAGGTGAATGAGAAGCAGGTGCTCAGGAGTAGTCAGTGTTGACTTGTGAATGAGAAACCATGTTTAGCTACCCTGGTAGTCTTCTACAATGATGTGACTTGCTTAGCAGACAAAGAGAAAACAGTAGATGTTTTTTACCTTGATTTTAGTAAATTCTTTGACACTGTTTCCCAAAACATCCTTAAATAGAACTAATCAGGTATGGATTAGATAAGAAGACAACCAGGTCAATTGAAAATTGACTGAATGGTTGGTCCTAGAGGATGATGATCAGTGACAAAAAGTTCAGTTAGAGGCAAGTCACTAGTGAAGTTACCCAGGGGTGAAGAGTGGAGCCAATACTGTTTAATGTCTTTACTGATGAGCTAGATGATTAGGCACAATGTGTGCTCAGCTAGTTTCCAGACAATAAAAAACTGTGGGAAGTAGCTGATATATCAGTTGGGTGTGATTCACCTAAGTTCAGTGATGGGCAGAGAGGAACCTCATGAAATTCAACAGTGGGAATTTCTAAGTTCTGCATTTGGGGAGGAGTAACCCCAGGCCCTGGTTGGCCAGCTTTAAAGCAGCTCTGCAGAAAAGAACCTTGGGATCATGAGGGACACCAAGCTGTCACCAAGGCTACACCAAGGCTACACCAAGGCTACACGAGCCAGCCAGGGTGCCTGTGTGGCAAAGGTCACCAACACCAACTTCTCAGGCTGCGTGTAGAAGAGTTCTGTCAGTAGGTAAAAGAAGGTGGTCCTTTTTCTTCTGCTTGACACTGATCTGACCAACTCCGAGAGTATACTGCATCCAGTTCTGGTTCTCCCAGTCCATTCTTATTCTTTACTAGAGTGAGTCCATTGAAGAGCAACTGCAACACAAGAAGAGGCTGAGAGAGCTGGGATTGTTCAGCATGAAGCAAAGAAGGCTCAAGGGGATTTTATAAATTTGGAAAAGTACCTGATAGAGAAGGAGTGAAGGAGAGCTCTTGTCAGTGGTACCCAGTGAGAGGATAAGAAGCAAAGGATGTAAATTTAAAAATATGAAAATACATCTGAATACAAATTCCATGGATCTGTAAAAACAGTCATACCTACCTAGGAAAGGATTAAAAAATCCTTCTTATGTAGATGCTTCATCATACCATTATTACTTTAATTTAATCCAAAACAGCAGTCTTCTCAGCGAATAAGGACTTACTGAGCTCTGATACAGTGTAAGACTAGAAGTAAGTGATGTGAAGAAGAACCACAAACTATATTTCAACATTTATTACTTTAATAAATGGATGTTTTATGACAACAATAAAAAGTGGAGCCATTGCTCCATCTACACATAGACAAAAGAGGAACATGCGAAACATGAATAACCCTATTTATGCTTCATAGTTTTCTTGCCACAGAAACCTGGTCATGGCTTTAGTCAGCCCTGTACATAGCAAATCAGCCAAAGGTTTATCACTCTCTAGTCTTGTTAGGGTAAAGATCCTGTTGTCAGGAGCAGTCTAAAATGAAGGATAGCAAGGGTAGTTTGTGTGCATCAAGGTGAATGATAAGTGGCATACTGGTGTAGCACATGGATATCATTAAATTAGTTTTAAGGCCGTTCTGTCTTGTTCATCTTTACTGCATACAAATCTTAAAACCTCAGTGGTGGCTATATATTGTGGATATATATTTTTCCTTGACTTTTTTTCATAGAGTGTACATACAGGCTACAGTCATGAAAAAGATTAGGCCCTTTTTTTGACAGCAGATAGGAATCCAGAATTCCTTTGCAACATTATTCTCCACAATTCTCCACATTGAACGCCACAGCCTTCAATGACAATTTTAACTTGAAACTTCACTGAAGCAAAAATAAGACCAAAAAATGTTTCTACATCTTATATTCAGAGGGTAGGATTTAGAAAACTTTCAAAGGAGCTGAGAATCTAATGTAATCTTCAGCAAATTATAAGCAAAGAATGAAAAAATGAAAGAATTGCAAGATGAGAGCTTGAGAATAAATCAGAATTAATTACATGAACAACTGAATGAATTGACTAAATTTAAAGACACAATTATATGACAAATTATGCTGAAAATTAAATTGCTCACTGAAATAGAAGCAGCTCCCTGGAGGCTGTGTATGTTGTACAATAGTATCCTGAAAAGTGCCAGTGTAAAATGACTTTGTCTTACTCAATAGATTTCTGTAAGTGGAGATATACATAAATGTAGTATGTATTATATATAATCAAAGAACTACTTTGGCTATTTTGCTGATTGAACTTTTTGTAATTTTTGTGGCTTGTCTCATAGTACTGAAGTGTTAACACACAACTTTGGGAAAGTAGGATGGATCATTAGCAGGATTCTTGACTGAATTCAGATTAATTTGGTGAAACTCACTGTTAAAGGTCATCAGCATAAATACCCAGTATGCCTACCCTGCTACTTTTTATAGCTTTGATAAGTATGAACATTTTATATTGCATAGTACCTTTTAGAAATAAAAAAATGCCAATGAAGCTTGGAAATATTCTGAAATATAAAACATTATTTTTCTACTTTGTAAGATTTAGTAATATCATCCTAATGCTACTTTGGAGTAGGTTTGTATGCTTGGATATGTACAGGGATACAGAAGCTTTCTGACAAAACATGTTTATAGCAGAATTGAAAAAGTAGTTAAAGAACAAATGCATCATAAGTTGTGCCACTAAGTTGCCTGTCTGTTTCTTTCTATGGCTAATTTTTTCTTATTTTTTTCCTCTTTAATACATCTTAATATGCATAAATGTGTAGTATTTATTTATATGCGTATCTGCATCTGTGTATCTGTGTTGTATAAAAATAAATAAGGCAGTATTTAAAGACCACAAGATAGTTTTTATCTGTAAGTATAGCAAATAAATGGAAAACAAAACAAAGCAAAACTAATTATTTTGAAGTGGTAATAAGAATCTAAGTGAAGCTAAGTCTTGTTGATTGTCATTATAGGAAAAAGGAGAAGAAAAATCAATAATAAAGAATAATGTGGAGATAAAACCTCTTGGAAAGAAAATGTGGTTTTGAGCTTCTAAGAGAATATACTGTAAATAGCTATGAACAACAAATTTTGAAGTTGTTAAGCAGTAGCTGAGTTTTCCACTAGCACTTAGTTCCCTGGTTATTTTTAGGTGTATTTTAACTTATGAGGGCTGTGTCTCAGAGACTGGGGAACAACAGAATAAACGGAGAAGGTTTCATGTTCTAAAAGACAGAGTTCAGGTTTTTACAGAATAGGAGTCACCCCTTCAGCGTGTTCTGAATTGTTTTCCTCTTCCAACATAACATTTCTTTTGCTCTGGATATCAGATTCTAGCTGTTCTTTTAGATAAGATAACAGAAAAGAAAGAAATAAAGCATGAGAGGGGCAGACAGGAGGAAGACCTGCAGGAGGAAGGTCTGCTGTTGTTGTAAGGCCTGTCAGATGCTTTAATGAAGGATCAAAGGAGAGGGTGCCAAACTGTCTTTTTGTGCTTTCAGGAGATGAGGTTTGGCAGAGCAGGAAAGATAACAGAACTCTTCCATCCCTATACAAAAGTTGTCCTTTTCTCATGTCAGGACTAGAGGAAAGAAGTTCATGAGAGATTGAATAAAAATGATCAAAAGATAAAATAATTCAGAAATTTTGATATTTCAGTAAGCAAGGATTGTAGTGTTTTTGGAACCATCATTTGGATTTTAGTTAATAATGAGTATAGGCACAGCTCAGATGTAGCTATATCACTTGCCTTGTGTTTGAAGACTAATAGGATTACAATTGTAAGAACTAAAAGTTTTGTTCCAAGTCTTGTGTAATTGGCAAATGGAAGCTGCTGAGATCTGTAATGCCCTTGAAAAAGTTTTGCTACCAAGCAACCTTTACTAGAGGCACTAAGGTAGGCATTATTAGTAAAAGTGGTATGTAATTCTAGTGATTGAAGCATGATCCTTGACAGTTTTTTCTGCTCTGGTCTCTGGCTCTTATCTGACATGAGGAAGCTGAGCTAGGCTATGAGTCACTTTTGAGGAATGATTCAGAATTCAGATTCAAAATACATGGGCTCTGTTTCAGGGGTGAGTGAGAAATCTGTATCTGAAAATTCACAAAAAGGACTTTATGACACCTAGGTAGGACAATTCATTGACCTTACTCAGTAGTTGAAGTTTGGTTGCATCTGATTATACCAGATGAGGAATAAATTGACATAAGAATGGTGAGGAAGAAAAGCACTGAGTCCCAATTAATATAGTTCATTCTTTTGTAACTCAATAGGTTGAAATATCCAAAATTTGCAGGTTTCATTTCGTTTACATTTTTTATTCTTGGGTAGTAAGATCTCATAGCTCTTTTACCTTGCTAAGTGTTTCTGTGTCTTTCAAATGAAATCAACACCACAGATTTGTGGTTGAGCCAGAAGAAAATTAGTTAAATTTCATGAGCAAACTTTTTCTAACCTTGTATTAGGAGTTGCAGATGACACTAGAAATAAGGGGTTTTTCTATTATAGGATATAGTTTAGTCTTTGCAATCATTAGTATGATCTACATGAAATAAAATGCTGTATAATAGTATAACTATATGTAGTGACAGCAGCCATGGGTTTGCAATGAATCAGTCATTTTATCATGGTATTTCTGTGTGGATTAAGTGCTTTGCAATTCTGAAAAAATTATGCCAATGCAAGCAAACACATCAGTTTCTTTCCTGGGTCGTAATCATAGCAATCATAAATAAGAGGAATGCGTAATGCAACTTGGAGCAGAGCAAGGGGATGCTGAGTTCCTTCCTATTTATATGCAAACTGCATAAAGGGGGTCATAGCAAAGATTTTGGCCTTGTTCAGTTTTCTCTTGGATCAACATATATCTGGTGAGTCGTAGTTGTGAAAGCAATCTATGCCACTTCAAATTATATTATAGTCAACACAGGATGTTACCTTTGCATGAAGTACCACATGTGAGAAAAGATTACATTGCTTAGCACTTGATTCTATTTCATACTTCTCCCTAGAATGTTGTAGAATGTTTTAATGTCTCAGTTTGGGCTTAAATTCAAAATACTTACCTTTTCATTTGTGGTGTGGTTGTTTCAATAGGTTGATATTTCTCTGAATAGCTATTTGGATATGTTGACTATTAGGAGGGAAGGCTAAGTGGTATATTCTGTATCAAAAATTGTTCTGAAACTGAAAGTGAAGTCATGTAATGGCAATGAACTCACACACATGCAAGGTAGTTGCTTTCTTTGCTGTGGATGTTGGTGGTTTTTTTGTGTTTGGTTCTTTGGATTTTTTTTCTGGGTGGGAGGCTGAAGGTTGGAACTGAATGAATACAATTTTGCACAACTTCTCTGATGCTGAGTTGTGCAGATCTCTTTCAGTCAAGTACCACAAAAATCATTAAATTATTCTTGTCTTCCTGAAGGAGATTGATTTGAGGTCATATGAAGAGAAAGAAGCTTGGGTTTCTGGTTTTAATTATGGGTAATTTAACCCACGTAAATATTTATCAGGGAGAATAATGTCCAGAATGCCCATGGGATGTTTGTCTCAGAAATAGTCTAAAGAATCTCTCTTACTGCAATTAACTCTGTATCTATGCAAACAAGTCATCACGAATTTCAAAGTTTTTTATGAAACATAAAGAAATTATGTACAACACATCAAAAGACACAAGGTTGGTGGCTTAATAAACAATGGTACAAATTATTTTGGGGAGGAAAATAATTAAGTCTTTGAAGCATCCTGTTAGAGTGTAGGGTTTTGTAAGACTGAAACATTCTGGAATCTTCCATACCTCATATCAAAATTATATGAAAACACTGATTAGAGAAGTTTTTTATTCCATGGTGGATAACTTCAGAAATTGCATTAACTTGTTTGTTTGGGGGAACTATTGAATTGTGCTTTCTAGTTAATGGGTGTGAGAGTACAAATTAATCTATCATTTTATTGGTGAGAAAGGTCAAATCAAGTAATGAAAACTCAGTTTCCCTACAAACCATGTTGGAACTACAATGCACCTTCTTGTGCCAGTCAACATGATGCATGCATACCTGACAGTTCAAAAAATACAGTTAATCATGACTATCATATTTAATAATTTCCCCTGTGCTTAGTAAACAAAAGCTAAAGTCACAGAAATACAATTCCGTGGTGTACATTTATTTCTGGGGCAGAGTGTAATTTTCCCACAGTGATCTACAGTATGTCCTACTTATCTGTATCATCTATATCTATATCTATATATCTCCACCCTTGCTAGCTTTTTTACTGAATTTACGTAATTTCTGTACCTCATTGTTGTTTATATAGATTTACCTATTCAAGCATATCTATATAATCATTATCTTCACGTCTTCTAAAAATTGGAAATAGCAAGAGGAGATCCTTTTTGGAACAGTGATTCATTAGCCACTGTTAATTAGGATATCTTTACAGATTTCACTCATATATTGCCTGTCATTTGAGTTCTGTGTCCACATAATATTTCTTGAAAAAAATGAAGTGGTATAGATTATGCTGAAGTTATTTGAGAATGACAGGTGTGACCAGCATACCTCTGTACAGAGGCTTGGGTTTCTTCTTTTAAAAAAAAACAACCCAAATTGTATGAAAATCATTAGAAAATGTGAAAAGGGTTTGGAAAAAAAAGTCTGTTGTGTTCTGATAATTATATGGACAACAAATAATGAGCAACCCTAATGTAAAACAAATCCTGAAGAAAACCATGGTGTTTATTGTTTCAGGCTCCTATCTCAAATTTTACTAAATCATTTCTGCCCTTTGAGTGGCATTCTCCTGGAGTTGCCTGGTAAAAGCCTACCTGGTATAGACTGGAGAAGATAACCTGTATGGATTTTCTCAGTGCCTTTTCTAAGTGGTATAGTCTCATTGCTAAAAGTGATTTTACAGTATTGAGAAAAGTCAGCAAAAGGAACTAAATTACAGGGAATATTTCAGCCTTTAGTGACAGAACTATTTTCCATTGAGGACCTTCCACTTTCTCAGAGTTAGTACCTGGAACAGATAAGTATTTAATTCTATTGCTAAGGTTGCAGTTAATAATACAGGTAATAATTACAGCAGTGAAGTTAATGATCTCATTTCGTGCAGTCCTAGATACTGTAAAATCCTGCTATAACCTGGATACATCAGATGCTTGGTAATAGAATTTCCTTAAGCTTGCCTCTGGTAGACAGAAAGAGAAACACTGAATATAAACTTAGATTTTTAGTGCAAGAATTGTATTATGATTATAAAAGTGAAGTCTCATGGACAATAATGGTTTTCCATTTATACCTGTAATTTCAGGCTAAGTATCTTCACTAGTACCTGTCTCAGTCATATTTTAGAAAAAAAAAAATAGAATTGAGATAAGTTATGCCAATTTTTCAAAAATTGTGCCTTAATTTGGTTTTCTTTTTAGAGCATGCTGTCTCTTAAAAAATTGTGTTTTGTCCAGGAGGGTAATGTTGGCAATATTCGTGCCTCTCTATTTTTTCGGTTTTGTTGTTTGGTTTTTTTTGGTTTGGCTTGGTTTGGGTTTTCTTTTGTTCTAATTGTTTAATCTGATTCTTATCATCAGGAACTCCCAGAGGTTCCCAAGCAATTTTCAAGGATCAATGCTAACACAGATAAGCATATGTAATACCACATTAATTAGTTCTCTTTAACATTAAAAAAGATGTTGAAGTCATGAGAAATTCCTCTCATGACATGCACCAAAACTTTTGGATGTGATTCTTTGAGTGGGAAAAAAAGGTTATTTGGAATACTGTAATTTCCATATGGATAAACAAGACCAGAATCCTACCTATTTCAATATGTTACTGCCAAAATCAAGCTCAGTACAATGAATCTGGCTTAGGGAAGCATGAGATTAAATAAAAATAGATAGAAAGTAGAAAAATTAAATAGACATCGTACATGCATATAAATGTGTGTGTGTGCATGTGTACACGTGGCATACATTATATATTATATGTAATGATGTACATAGACATACTATGTATAATGTATATAGTATATAATGTATGTATTTTATATATTTAGGTATATTTTATAAAATGTTACATATTCTCTAAAATACATTTTAGACTTTGCTACAGTTTTGGGGAGGAAATTTAAACTTCTAAATTTTTTTTTCACAACTCATTCTTCAGAAACTCTTTGAAATAAAAGTAAGAAAATTTTGTTGACAAAATGCCTTAATAAGCTTTCTCAGGTTATAGTTATGCATTGTAATAAGTAAGAAAATATATTTGGTGTTTTATGAGAGAGGAAATAAAAATAAAAAATAATTGTCATTTTTATCTTCACACGTTTATCTTATTTGTGGTGAAAAAAATTCTGTCCAAATGAATATATGGTAATATGCTATGGGCTTTCAGTTCAGTAAAGAAACTTTGTACAGGTTTAAATCCCACTAAAATAAATATACATTCTGTCTGTTAAACCACTCCTTCTGGTGCCTGAGCAGAGGCAGCAAGCATGAGGAGAAGCAGCAGAAAGTTGAAGTGAACTGGTCAAGGGTAAACAGCTAGGCAGAAGTGGAACAAAATCCCCTATAATCTTAAAATTTTATTCTGTACTGTGGTTTGAATCATGTATCTCTTCTACCCAAGGTGAAAGGTCAAGGAGTAAATCAGTGCCTTCGCCTCAAAATAACAGAATAAAAAAATTTTAAAAGGCAGAAAGGAAGACATTCAGTCTTCAGTACTGAAGAAAAAAATATTTCTAGAAGAGCTAGGCCTGTATTTCTCTTGAAAGATTATACTTTCTTTTTTCTTTAAGAATTTTTAAATTACATTCTCCATTGCAGTAAGACAAAAATTCAGAAAACTACCAGAAATGCCAGATACATGGCAAACAGTCTATGTGGTCTCAGTCCATAAATTCTAGCGCTTTTGTTCCTAATGATGATTGTCTGAGACAACTGAGGCAATATGGTTAACCTGAGGTGCTATTGGGTGCGTGGGACTCCAGGGAATTTGTCACTTTTTCTACAAAACCCTACAGATGAGATTTTTTGTGTTATATTTTTTAAAGTTTTGTGAAGGGTTATTATTATTATTATTATTAATTATTTCAGGAGATGTGCTTGTTAAAAATGTCTTTCCAACATAGGTGAGAAAGCATACAACAGGTTTTTTGACAAAGATTTATTAAACCATGTTGTTTACTTGTACATATTTTCATGTGTATGTACATGCAATTGTACATATAGATGTAGGTTATATGCGTATATATAGGATATGATATTCCTGTTGTGCCAGGTGCAGGTCCCAGGTGCCAGCAGGAGCAGTGAGGGTCTGTGAGGAGAGGCTGGTGCTGCCTCATGCTGTACATGGCCAGCTCCAAGACAAGACCCAGGCTGAAGCAGAAAAAAACAAGAGGAGGAGGGAGCAAGAGAGAGCAGCTGTTACAGACTGACTGCAGCCCCTAATTCCCCATCCCTCTAACCTGCTCAGGGACAAGGAGGAGGTAGAGAATTTGGGAGTGAAGGGGTGAAGGTCAGCCTGGGGAGAAGCTGGAGGAGACTAAGGTATTTTAGATTTTGCTTTTGTTCCTCAAATTGTTTATTATGGGAAATACATTAAATTAATTTTCCCGAAATCAGTACTGTTTTGCATATGGTGGCAATTGACCAGCAGTCTCCCTGTCTTTATCTCAACCTACAAGCTCTTCTGTCTTATTTTCCCCCACTGTCCTGTTGAAGGGAGTGAGAGATTGCCTGGATGGGTGGCTGGTAGCTTGCCAAAGTCAGCACATCACATCTTTGTAATGAAAACTAGTAAAGGGAATAAAATATCAACCTGACAAATGTTTTAAATGCTCATTTTAAAAGGCTAATTTCAATAACACATTCGAGATACATGTTTTAGGTGAAGACCCTAGGAAATCCATTTGCTGGCAAGTATCTTCCAGTCTTCTGATTATCTCTGTGTACAAGGAGCTACAGCAGAACTTGTCATTTTGTGGAAAGCTAGGGGTGTCACAGCAGAACGAGGACCCACTTGGAATGATTGTGTCATAACAACTCATGTCTTTGGATGGGGCTTTTCCAGTGATACTGGAGTTATTTGACAATTGAAGGTAGTCTTGTTCAGAAAAGCTGTGTTGTTGTTGTTGTTGTTTTGGCACCTTCAAGTTAAATACTCCTGTTATCTTCCATCAGCTCTTTTGCTGAACACATTGAGACATAAGCAGTAAATTGTAGATATAGTCCCAACAAGGCTGTAGGTGATGGGGGAATAGAAACCACAAAATTATGGAAAGAACAGAGAAACGATAAAAGCACTTGTTCATACTGGGTGATTTATACATTTATCCTTTTGCTTACAGTATATAACCAAAACCTCTGCAAATAATCTTCCAGGTTATTACTGATGAGCTCTTAAATATTTAAATATTGTATAACTATTACAGTGCATAATTATTTGGGAAGAAATAAACCTTTCCAAATACTAGGGGGATAACCAGTTAAGTTATTCAATAAAATATTCTATCATTTTTATAATTATTAAGAACATAATGCATTCAATAATTATATGACATTTTAATCAAAAGTAGTGCTGTATAGTGTGACAGCAAAGTGCACATACATCTTAACAAAAAACATCCCTGGCAGTAAAATCAGAGCTACGCTAAGAAATTAACACAGCCCTATTAACCTGCTGATCTCTTGAAAATTATTGTTTTCCTTCTACAAATCAAGAAACTAATCTATAAACCTGCACATTGCAAATAAGACAAATGTTTCTTTTTTTCTTTTTAATTTATACGTAGACTTGGCAGTAGATATTCAGGGCCTACTCCTGTCTATTATTTTTATTGGATAAAATCTTACAGTTAGAAATAAAATAGAAAAAGGGAAACATCACTCCCATTTTTAAAAAGGGGAGGAAGGAAGATCCAAGGAACTACATATAGGTGAGCCTCAGCTCTCTGTCTGGGAAGAATATGGGGCAGATCCTAGAAGATGGGGTAAGGCACAAAAAAGACAAAGAGATTATCTAAGTCAGTCAGCATGGCTGTTTGAGTGACAGAAATGTTTGCCAAGGGAAAATTAACCAATGTCATCTATTTAGACTTCTGTAGGGCCTTCAATACGTGACATCATTATCTCCAAATGGGAGAGACATGGATTTGAACAGTGGACTATTTGGTGCATAAGGAACTGGCTGGATGGGCGCAGCCAGAGAGTTGTGGTCAATGGCTCTATGTCCAGGTGGAGGCCACTGACAAGTGTGTTATTCAGGGCACCTGCCTTGGGGCCAGTGCTCTTTCATATTTTTATCAGTTATACAGATGGTGAGATCAAGTTCTCCCTCAGCAGGTTTGTAGATGCCACCAAGCTGAGTGGTGCAGTTGACACACTTGACAGATGGGATGCCACCCAGAGAGACCTAGGCAAACCTGAGAAGTGGGCCCATGAAAACCTCATGGGGTTCTACAAGGCCAAGTGCAAGATGTTGCACTTGATTTGGGGCAATCCCAGATATGAGCACAGACTCATGAGAGGATGTCATTGAGAGCAGTCCTGTGGAGAAGGACTTAAGGTTTTTGCTGGATGAGAGGCTGGACACAACCCAGCAATGTGCACTTGCAGCCCAGAAAGCCAATGGTGTCCTGGGCTGCATCCAAAGCAGTGTGGTCAGAAGGTCAAGGGAGGTGATTTTGCCCCTCTGCTCTGCACCTGTGAGATGCCTTCTGCAGTGCTGCATACAGCTCTGGGGCCCCCAACAGAGGAAGTACATGGACCTGCTGGAGCAAGTCCAGAGGAGGGCTATGAAGATGAAGGCTTGGAACACCTCTTCTATGAGGACAGGCTGAGGCAGTTGAGGTTGTTCAGCAAGCAGAAGAGATGGCTTTTTTAAAGAGCTTATAGCAACCCTTCAGAACATTAAGAGGTCTTATAAAAAGGAGGGAGAAAAACTTCTTATATGGGCAGATACTGACAGAACAAAGGACAGCAGTTTTAAACTGAGAGGGCAAACTTAGATTAGAAGTTAGGATGAGATTCTTTGCTCTTCTTTAGGAAAACGTTCTTTTTAGAGTCGTAAAGAACTTGAACAGGTTCCAGAGGGTGGTGGCTGACCCACCCCTGAAAATGTTCAAGGGCAGGCTGGATTGGGACCTGAGAAGCCTGAATGTAGTAAGTGGTATCCCTACCCATGTCAGGGTGTGGATTCAGATGATCTTTAAAGTCCCTTGCAATTCAGACCATTCCATGGTTCTACAAGTAACACATTGGTGCTGATCCTAACCTACAGGACACTTAAGAAGTACAGTAATAGTGGTGATAATGGCCAGCTTAGAAAATGCAGGAACCTCAGATACAGTAATTTAATGACTGCAAAACTTACTAGAAAATTTGTCTGCAGGGAAGAGTAATTCAATGTTTTCATTTAAAAAAGCATGAATCTTTACACACACCACATATTTTTCACTTACAGACTCTAGCACAATATGTGTACTTCATATGCATTTAAATATATATATATATAAATACATAAAGAATTCAATCCAGTGAGCCTGTAGGCTCACTGAGTTGAATTCTTTTCATTTTAGCTCACAAGGTACTGTTTAATTAACCTGTTGGCTCCCTGAAAACCATTGGTGTTTTAGAAGTATATCAGAGAATGTCTTGTTTTACAGACAAAAGCCCTTTGAAAACAGAAATTATTTTATTTTCATGGAAATCAAGTAATACCTCACAAATACTAATATTCAAAGATCTTTGGGGACAAAAATATCTACCAATCATTTAGCAGAAACCCCAGCACATTGTTAGATATAAGTTAGATGGTTATTTTGCGAGGTTACTAAATCAAATTCTTCAAAGCAGTTTAACAGCTTTTTAATATGTGGTTATTAGGTTTGGCATTCATGATTAAACAATATTTTAAGGTAAAAGATTGTTGTTGTTTTTTCATAGAATTGCCATAATTCTGGTAGGAGTTCTGCCAGTTTAATTTTATAGCAAGAGATACAGTTACCGGATTCGTAATACAGTGATGCAAAGACATTCATGCTTTGAAATATATTTTGTAGCCAAGGATGAAAATAGAATCAATAAAATATAGGAAGAAAAAGGGACTATTATTATAATTGTTATTATTTTTACTATTTTAATCATATGAATAATATGAGTATGCAAAGTGTTGAGTGAGTTTTCTTTGCTTCACATTGTTAAAAATCCCTAAAACTAATTAATCCCATTTCAATGAATGTCAGATGTACGGTTTCTTTTGTTTGAGGAGCCCTGACATTAGAATAAAGACTCGGGACAGGAGAAATTATTGTCTGTGCATTATGTTAAAGCTTATGCACCACCTGGTGGTTTTGAGAGGTGGTTCTGTGTCGCACGAGTTACATCTGAACAGCTGACTCCTCAGGTTGGAGACAGTCCAGCTCTAAACAGCCACAATAGAAGTGTAGAACGTGTCTGTGTGTCTGGCATTGCTTGATAGAGAGGAAAGCTAAGATGAGCTCTGAATTCACACAAGGGTCTTAAGTCTAGTGCTTTTGCAAATATTTTTCTTTTTTCTGGAGCTCCTGTTATTTACAAGTGACATAATCATTCACTGACCTTTCTTCGTCTTCCTCAATCTCCTTTCCACAATTGCACACATCCAAGATTGATTAAATTAATAATCTCCACCAGAGTTATTCCACTACTTTCTTATCTGTGAAACATTCTGTGGAATTCTGTGTTTTCACCCAAAAACTATTATTTTCACTGATTATTTTCTCTGCTTTTTGGTTCAATATCTGGTTATATATATTTCTAAGATATACCCTATCTCCTTTCTTAATTATCTGGTAAGTGAGTAAGAGGACATGGATAACAAGTCTTACCATGCAACAAGATCACCCAGAGCCATCACCTTCTTTTACACATGCTAAGTAATCAACAAAAGGCAATATGCAATGCCATCCTCAGTCAAATACACACAGTTACAGAACTGCTGTTTTCCTTTCTGTAAGATTACATCAGGAATGTCTTTCTGTGCTGGCAACATAATGCTGGTTATTCCTCACGGTCAAGTTCATTTTTCTCCCTCTTCTTGTCCTCCAGCCCCACTTTCAGTATTCCATGTTGGAGTCTTTTTACCTGGTTTTCCTCCCACAGCTCCAGACAAAGCGTGGTTTGTTTGGGTTTGTATTTTTGTTTGGTTTGGTTTTTTAAACTGAAGCAAAGCATTTTTAAAAAAGCATTCCACAAAAATAAATATTTGTTCTTCCCTAAGCGCAAAAAATTCTAGATTAAAATTGGAAAAACAGTAGCATGAAGTTTTCACAAATATTTCACCAGCTTAGTCTGCATGAAGATGCTGAACTAGTAGGGCAAAGGTAAAGAGAGAGAATGTGTTTTAAATAGACCTGTATATAAATCAGAAGTTACTAGAATATATTTGCAGGCTAGCTATGTGGCAGGTGTTAAAGCAAGAAACAAACCCATATTATCCTGCACATAGTCTTCAGGGAAATCCATTGAAAATTAATTTGGAGAAGTGCAGAACCCAATCAGTAATGACTCAATAATTTCAAAGCCTTGATTTCTTTTATTCTCTCATTCTGGATTCTAATGTTTTTAAGTGATCTTCACACAGAGACTTGTATTTCAGCTTTACTTGTGCTTCGCATTCAGAATCAAAACAGTATTTCTTTGACTTTTAGGCATATTTTTTTGTCTGGTATGGAAAAAGTGAACTCAGAACTAGTTTCCTTGCAAAGCATTGATAGTTATTGCCTTCATATGTTTTATGCAGAGTTTGCTGACTGTTAAAATCTCAGGAAACAGAAATATATGAAACATAGTCTTCTAAGAAAAATCATAAGGCCATATATTTTTCTAACAGTTTCTTTTTGGAGTCACAAACTATTTCAAAATAAGGCTATTAATTTGTTTTATAACTTCCTTGCAATTTATTTCAAGATTGAAAGAAGATATATGATAAATTATGCATCAAGCTGGTTTTGTATATGCCATAATTTAGTTAAATAAATAAATAAATAAACAAACTAAGCTGATATATCACAAATCTTTTGTTCTACAGTTTTTTTTTATTGTTGGTTTGGATTTTTTTAAAATTACAAATCAAATCTATCCTAGTGGCAAACAACTTCCTCTGAATATTTGCAAGGTTAATGTGACTTTTACTTTCCTGTATGGTGCCCCAGCTACCACAAGTCCCAACACATGGGAAAAAGGAAGAAGGTAAATACAGAAGCAGTGCTCAGATCATGCCATTTACCTGAGCTGCAGTGCCTCATTTAAAGGTCTAGCAATACGATGACTTTCAGATAAAAAGGTATCAGGGAGAAGAAGAAAAGGGCGTACTTTTCCATTCTCTAAATTTTTTGGATACCAGGAGACATTGTTGAGTGATTTGCCTGTCTAGTAACCTTTGACTATATATAGTATACCATTTTCAATTCACAGTTGTGTTTAGTAAAGAGTGCAATTGAAGAATGACTTACTCACTTTGAGTCTGGCCACTGCTACCTTTACTGGAGGTAAACAATAGTCTTTTCCTTATTTTTTCTTTTTTTTTTTTTTTTTTTTTTCATAGTATGTGGAAGAATATAGATTTATACCATGACAGGATGATCATCTCTCTTAGATTTTTCCTCTGCTCTTTTGCTCATCATTCCTATCAGTGATCAGCTTTTTTTGTGCATCTTCTGATGAAACTGAACAGAAACTTCAGTCTGAACACCAACCTGATTATCCTTATGTTAAACTAGAGTTTGTTGCTTTATTTATGGAAGTAGATTTATTTTTCATCATGTACACCTTTATTAATCTATTATGTTTTTCACGTCTCATTTTGTCATTCTGTTTTTTGGGCTTCTAAGAGCCTTCAGCAATTCTTTGCAGCTTTCCTTGTTCTCTTAAATATCTTCATCAGCAAACCAGCTCACCTTGCTGCTTGCCTCTTACCCAGGTTATTCATGATGATATCAGACAACACAGGGGTCAGAACTAGTTTGAGCAGAGACTGCAGGGATTCCTTTGACAACAACTTGTACCACCACCCCTTCACTATGCAAAATAGCTCCTTACACCTACAGTCTAAATTCATATCTTTAAATGCAGTGGCTGCTTATTTTTCTTAAAAGCCTGAGGTAGGGAAATCTATCAAAAGTCTTTTGGAAATCTAAGGAAGGCACAAGGACTTGGTCACTCTCATCCAAATGTGCTGAAAAGTCATGTGACTCTACAAATTTTGCAGCATCAGCTTCTGCAAAAGGACTGTTGACCCTTCCCAAGTACAGTATTCACCCAAATGTCCACAATTCTTTTTTCTTATTCTTTTTCCTTTATCTGTTTAAATACCTATTAGTAAGTCTGAAGTTTCTTAAATCCTCTTGAAACCTTTTGTAAAATCTAACATTCACATTTGCCTCCCTTCAGTCCAGAGCTATCAAGTAATTTTCACTGAGAGAAAATACATCATCATTAGCATTCATTTTTTTCTTTCCTTGAGTTCTCTTTAAACTCTTGAGTATCATCTGATTGCAATCACAGTTGTTGTGTGACTAGTATATGTTATTAAATGTTATTAAACGTTATTAATACATTCCCTCAAAAGGCTAGCATATATACCTTGCATCCAGTTACCTACAGGCCAAGGACAGAGATCCTTTCTAGCTTATACAGCCTCATATAGGATTTCAGGGCTAAGTTATATCCACTCAGGGAAATAGAAAATGATGTTGGGGTAAAGTAGCCTCTTCTCATACATAGACAGACACCCAGACCTTGAGAGGGAAAAAAAATTGCAGCGCTCTGCTCACTCATGTTATTATTGTAGCTCTCTAATATGTGTACTAGACACTGTCAGTTATTTTTAATTACATAAAAATTGGCATAAAGAAAACCAGTTTGAGAGTCTAACTACAGCTAAGAGAGCTCATGTTGACATGTGGGATAAGTGCACTTTCTATGCACTATATCTTTTTTTGATGGAATCATTTATTGTATTCTTGTGTAATCTGCCTTCAGGTGTAATTTAAGTACTGAACATGTTTCTTTATACACACACCCACACTATATAGATTTTTTTTGTAGTTAAAGAGATGAGAAGCAGGGAATTAAGTGAAATGGTAGTATTGGATCCAACCCATTCTACATTTAAATGTAAAAGAGAAATGAAATTGCTCTATCTATTGTAAGTGAATTGTTTTCACAGTCTCATAAAGATGCATTCACTATTTTATTTGTACTTTGTGCAAAAAAGCATGAAAAATCACTTCAAGTGATTTCTGAGTCACAATACCAAAAACGAAAAATCTAGTTTATTCAATATTTTACTAAAGCCTTAATTTCTAAAATAAAAGAATACAATATCTATGTGTTTTATTAATTGAAATCATTGTGGGGATGAGGAGGAAAAATAAACATTGACTAGCCAACAATAAACTTCCAACTTTGTGTCACTTGTGACTTTTCTCACCACTCATGTTTTTCTGAAGATGCCCTGTCTAGAAATAACAAAATTTCATAGGGTGCTGGGTGATTTATAATCACATAAAGTTGTTCTGAATTATGGTTTTTTATTTCATTTATTCCATGATCCTAGGAGTCAGTCCATTAGGATTCACTTCAGAGGTAGCTTTTCACTCATTGAACACAGAATGCTTAAATCTGGTAGCTCATTTCAGGTTTAAAGTACTCCATTTTGCAAAGCAAGTAGAGAGTGAATCGGTAAATCCCTCAATAATCCTGAAGGCCAAGTATGACACATTAATTATATAACAATTGATGTAAAACTGCTGCAGGTGCCAGCTCTGAAAGGAGCAGTATAATGGGTGTAACTAATATAAAGTAAAAATTAGAGTGGTAAAACCCTTGAAGCAATACTTACCTTTTTCATGTGAAATCTTTTTTCAACATGAAACACTGTGACTTTTACCCTATATACCAATATACATATATATACACCCATATGTACACATGAATATATATATATACACACATTTTTTTCTTTTTAAAATTGAATGCATATACTAATCCCAAAGTGAAGGAATAGTGTTGGAAGGTGCAAAAAAATATTTTGACAGTATGTAATTGTTTTCATACTGTATATATGTTTCTGAAGTTATACCAATTGAGTATCGTATCCAAAGATAGAAGCTCCAGAGTGAGTTTACTTACCTGTATTGCATGAACGTATGGTCACTTACAAGACTAGCTAGTGTTTCTATGAAGAAAATATGTAAAGTTAAAAATTAATTTTCATGGCAATCCATAGTTTGATAACATCTTTTAAAAGCCAGGAATTATCCTGTATAATTTATAAACCTTAACATATAATACTGAATTTTTAACTATTAAAGGTTTGTGTTTTCCTTTTTTCCAGATATGTACAGTGCCAAACAAAATGAAATTTGACTGGAATATCATTTTTAAGAAATAGCATTAGTGCCATAGATACCCTTCTTGATCAACTGAGAAATGTATGAATGTACTTCTTGTGTGCATGTAATTGTTTGTAAACTATACTTAAAATATACTTGTCGATCCTGTTGGAAAGATTTACACAACAAAATAAATTCTATCTCAAATCCATTTGTTAGCATTAAAGGAGAATATTTCTACCATAATAGTTTATTCTGTTCTGTTTGCTCATTTTCAGTGACAGAAAACAAAATTTTACTTACAGTTTTCTCTAGTAAAAGTCTTAAACATGCATAAGTATTTTTGAAAGAAATGGAATACATAATCAAGACTCAATATAATGCTTTGGACTTGCCAAAATCCTGTGAAAAATTAAGTTTTTTGGAACAGTTCATGTGCAGGACTAATGCAAAAAATACTGGTTAAAAATCAGAAATGCCGTGCTCTACATCAAAATTTAGGGCATTTGTGTCTATCTATATCTACTAAAAATCTAGCCTAGAGTTTTATACATAGAGAAAATATGAGGGAGAAAAATTGTCTTGCACTTTGAAGCTTCTACAAAGAGACAAAAATTGCTGACCACTCTTACTTTGATCTGAAACATCCTCTTGTATGTAGAAATAAGACAAATATCAGTACAAAGCATGTTAAACAGCTGATTAACTGTGTCTCTCTTTGTCATCTCTCTTTTCTGAAACAACTTTTATGTCCCTAAATACTAGATTGTGTTGTAAGCCATGGGTTTTTTACACACATAAGAGGACAGAAAATAAAATCGTCCAGGTACCCCTTTTTCCTTTTGAAACATTTTTGTTTCTCCTCCACCCTCTACCAGGACACTCAGAAGACAAATTGGATTTTAGGATTAAAGGGAAATGAAGAGTCAGAAATAATGCTGTGTGCATAATCTGACTACTTATGTAGCCCAAGTTGTGTAAACAAATCAGCAAATTTGAAGTCTTTGAAGAAAAGAACACAACAAACACTGCGTGAGAATGCAGTGTATCTAGTTGGCCAACTCAATTATAAAGAACTATTGTATGCCCAGCAAACATGTAAGAACAAAAATGAAAATGCAATTCAATGCTTTCTGGGTTTCTTACCAACAGGACAGGTGAGACTTTTGTTTAAGACAGACCACTGGTTTGGGATCCAGTTGGGTAATTCTTACCAGCAAGACACACCAATGCTAATGATATATCTCATATAAAATGGTGAATTGACAGCAAGCAGCATTCTCAAACCACCAGGGAAAAACAGTTTCACTCCTCAAACCCAGGGGGAAAGACGGGAGACATCGTGCGGGAGCAAACCTGGCAGGGGCGCAGGGAGGAGGTGAAGATGGGAACAGTGAATTAATTAAAAGACAACCTTGGCAAAACAGTCATCAAAGTAACACTTTATTTCACATCAAGGGATTTAGCTCGGAAAAGGTACCATAGCACAGAAATGAAACCCTTTGACTGAAGAATTATTTGGGAGTGCTGTTTAGTAGCTACTGTTTAGATTTAGTGCTTTCACAATGCAATTACTGATAAACTAGAGTCTCTGACAAATCAGTGTGTAACAAATATGTCCTTAGAAGTTTCAAACAACCCAATCACTTTGTTCCTAGAAAAAGATGATTCATCTTCTAACGGTTGACATTCTTATTTAGCTGTTATAAGAGTGGCAAAAACTGACATGCTATAGCCGTTAAATGCGAAAGATGAATTAATGCTTGTTTCTTTATGAAAAATAAATGTGATTGAATTTTTATTGTTCTTACCAATATATCAAGTCTGTTTCCTTTATCTATTTTATTAATTCCTGCTATCAATGTTTTTTTCTTTTGTTTTCACAAAATATAGCAAGTGGTTATTTTTCGTGATCTGTGATATCACCCCATAATTCATTTCTAGCTGTGTTCTCAGTTAGTGAGTTGTTGGTTTATTTTCTGTTTAAAATTCAGAGAAGACTGAGGCCTAACGAAAATGTTGGTACTCAATCACAGGTTTATGTATTCAGCCTGTCTTTTTTAAAGATAAATTCTTCAGGCACCACATTCTGTATAACTCATCTACCAGGTTTTCAGCTATTCTGTATGCTGCATAACATGAGGTTTTTTCCATAGAACAAACCTGTTTTTCCCTTAGCAGTTCCATAGTGGTTCTGTGGTAGCTTCTACACTCTCTGTCATGGAAAAAGAATATGTACTTACACAGGTGTAGCAGGTCGATTTGGGGTTTATGGTTTGTTCGTTTGATCATTTGTTTGTGGTGGCTGTTTTGTTTGTCTCTTTTGGCTTTTAGTATGTTTGGGGTTTTTTTGTGATATGTGGCTGAAATTAGGAAATCCTTAATCCTTTTCATCATGTGCCACAGCAAATCACAGTCTGAGACCTGTCTAATTCATCCTTTTAAAGGCACTTAACCTCACCAGAATGTCAGAGTTCACACTGATCTTTTTTTTTGTACCATATCTGTTTTATTTCCAACTTACTTAAAGGTAAACTTGTCTCATTTCCAGTTGCACCTCCAATTTTACTGGTTTCTGCACACATCTCTGCCTGTCTTTATGGCTCCCCAGAAATCTGCATAATAGACACTTTTAATTCTCTGACATGTAATGAAAGAAGAACTTAGCATTAAAAAAAAAAAAATCTTTTTCAGTAACTTTTTTCATAGATGTTACCAGTTACCAACTAAAATTGAAACCAAACCCAAAAAACCTAAAGTAACAGTATATTATCACATGCAAACAAGCCTTTAAATAACTCCTAAATAAAAGATAATCTGTAGTAGTAAATGATGAGAGCTCAGTTGTCCTATAAGTAGGATCTAAGCTCTGTTGTGTTATAAATTAGGCCTGTTCACTATGAGAGAAAAGACTTTCAGAATTTGACTTGACCAGGGAAGCAGTTGTGAGCTATGCACTGGCATCATGCATTGTAAAATGGGAAGAAGTCATAACAACACAAAAAGAAATAATGAAAACATATAATTAGTGTAAAATGCCTAGTTAGGGTATATGTCTGCACAATTTTCAAGCTTTAAAATGTGCTACATTAAGAAACCTGATACCGTTTTCAAGAAAGGATTTACTCAAATTTTTTTTTTTACTAGTACAAAAGATGGAGATTTTAAGTAACGCCTAAATAACAAATAAAATAACATCAGCAAAATTATTTAGAAGAACTATTTTTGTTGTTTTTTGACACATGTGAATAAAAGAGTATGAAAAGAAACCCTCACAAATGCATAATCTCTTATTAGCTAAATTAGGAAATAGAAATGATTCAGTCTGTCATGGAGTAATCTCAGTTGAAAAATTCCCAGTATAAAAAGAGGAGGTGGAGCTGGGAATGAGGTATCTGGTATTACAGTTTCCTCCTACAGAAACTCATAAAACCAAGAGAACACTTAGAGAGACTCTCTCTTTAGTCTTCCGGCAAATCGAGAGAGAGGACGTGGTTCTCTTCCCCCCGCGCTGTCTGATGAGGCCCCTTCAGACCATGCCCGTGGCCTGGGCTAGCGGGCTGAGATGGCGCGGGAGGAGGGAGGGGGAAATGAGAAGACCCCGCCCAGCTTCTTGGCAGAAACAGTTCAGCCAAGCGGACATGCTAACTACGCCAGGCTCCGCGGCTCTGAGCCCCGCTCTGTTGCCCCAGGCTGAAGTGACTCAGTTCCACTGGTTTCAGTGCAGCGGGGAGAGGGCTTGGGGCCGGTCCCTCAGGGCTCGGGAGTACCCTGCTGGTCAGCTCCGCGGTGCGGCTCGACGCGGGAGAGAGAAAGGGCTCGGAGTGGGCCCCTCCTATAGTTTGGACGCGGCTCCGCCGGCTCCCGCTGGGCTGGCCTGGGCCGGCTCCGCAGCACCACCTGGCTCTGCCCAAGTCGAGAGAGACGCTTCATTCTGCTGCCCTGGCCAAGGAGCCTCACCGACTTGGCCCCGCCTGGCTCGGGCCGGGCCGGGTCCCCGTGGCGTGGTGGGGAGGGCCCGGGGCCAGCCCCGAGCTTGGATACAGTCCCGCGGGCCCCGCGGCACGACCTGGTGCAGGAGAGAGGCACAGGTGAACTCCTCTCCCTGCAGCTCGGACGCAGCCCCACTGGGCTGATTCCGCAGAGCGGCTTGGTGTGAGAGAGAGTCCGGCCAGCCCTCTACAGTTTGGACACAGCCGTGTCAGCCCCTGCAGCTGAAACGCGGCTTGGATAGGGGACAGCGCAGACAAATTCCCCTCCTTCAGCTTGAATGCTGAACCTACTGCATTTGAACCACGCGGGGGAAAGTCACGTGAGCATCGCCGAGCTGAAAGACAAATTGCCTGTTTTCTTTCCAATATCCGGATGGGACTTGGGGGCATTCATTCCCTCCCCCCCCCTCCCCCGCAGAAAAAGCACAGGAATGAAGGCACCTACAAAAGGTACAACACAGAGACTTTAAGTTAATGAATGTAACCAAGCTTATATTCGAAGAAGGAAGAGATGAGGAGTGCTTTCAGGCTGAAAATTCTTTTGTAAAAAACATGTTGATAAACTTAGCTATAATATACCCTGCAATATATGAACAATGGTCTAAAAGGGTGGAACAAAGGGGGATGTAATGTTCTAGGTATAAGCAGTGAATTAAAACTCTTGTATTAAGATTTCCTTGCCCTGGGAATAATAGGAAAAAACTTGCGTAGCCAGTAAGAAGAAAGGGGGATTTCATTGTCACTGTAATAGGAATGTTCATCCTCAAAAAAGCACCTCAATGACCATCATATGTCCATTGGTAGTAGCCCTGGGAATGCCACTGAAGTGGGAAGGATACTAAAGCAAACAAATCTTTTCCTCTGGGTGGTTGTTTGTACTGATACTAGCAAACCATGGAAACTATATTTCCTGTGGGGAGTCAACATGATAGAGCAAAAGAAAGCTTCTCTCCCTACAGGAATTAAGAAAGGAACTATTTTCCAGAAATGGTAATTTAACTACAAGTCAAAGTGTTACCTTTCATATGGTCAGTTAGGAAAGAAATGAATGGGGTGGGAGGGGAGAAAAAGGTGTTCTAAAGGGTTTGTGCTGATTTCTGATTGTTGTTATTCCTGTTTTAAGTCTGTTAATAAATTCTTTTTATATTCCTTAAAGTATAAGCCTGCTTTACCTACTATTAATTCTTATATCACAAAAAAAATCGAATAATTTTGGCTACAAAATTAGTTTCTACTGAGTTTCGATCCCCTAAACCTCTAAACCACAACACAGTCACACCTGTTATTCTTTAGCATTGTATTTGGGACAAAAAAAATAAAAAGAAGAACAAAGAAAAAAAGATTTTGCCATAATGATTTCAAGGCACAGCTCATCATCTGCAAAGTTGTTATTCCCACGTTCTAGAAGTGTGCAGGTGACAGTACTTACATTGGAAATGGTCTGAGAAATAGATCTAGGCTACACCATTAGGCAAACCAAAAGGGGTTATTTTGTTTTTCCCAGAGACAACAGCAAAAAGAGAGCTAAGATAAGTAAACCCGGCATTGTTCTCTCATTTTTTCTTTGCCTTCAAGCACTACACCCATTTCTGTAATTTCCTGTCAATTCTGAAAGACAGATAATGATGGAGTAGCATAGGTAAACATCACAGTGGTACAGGTGGAGATAGGTCAAGGACTTTTCACCCGAACACTGTTTCATTATTTTTACATCCAAATCTTTGAAATAGTTATATTAAATTGATAGCTAATCTTATTCAAAGATATTAGGAAGAAAATTACTATTCATGCAACTCAGCTACAACACCGCACTGCATGTTCTATGTCCTGTACACAGCTGTTCTCCCTTCCAAACTAAGGATTCATTTACTTTTTCCATTTCCCCAGCAAATTTTTATTTGTTGTTTTTTTGGTTTGTTTTGTTTTTTGTCTTGTTTTTGTGGGTTTTTTGGTTGGTTGGTTTTGTTTTGTTTTAACTTGTATGAGTTTTTTTTTTTTTTTAATATCTCAAGGGAAATTACTTAGGAGGGTATATCAATATGGAGTATTTATTGTTAACTTAAAATATTATATTCTTTTTTCATGGTTTATATTAGCTGGACAAAAGAGTCATTCCAGGCCTTTACAAATCTTCCTAGGAAAATGAGTGATCTTTCAAAGTTTACTGTTGAACTAGTGAACACCAAACTAGTGTTCATATTAGTGTTGTTCATATTACAAACCTGAAAATAAAACCCATTCTGCTGTGTGACAAGGTATCAACCCATTCAAGACTGCATCAGAAGCCAATCCTGATCATTAGGGAAGAAAGTCCATGACTTTTTTGAACAAATAGTATTAAAGACACTGTATCATTTTCTCTGTAGTTGTGTGTTTTGATGGGAGCAACTGTAATCCCTGTGATTGCTACCAACATGAGGAGTGTCATAAAATGCTAAGACATTTGAAATTTAAAACCCTTCTGATTAGAAGTCAGTGTTTGGTTTAGGCATATGTTATATGTTTCACAGACACCACTGGAGAGTATTTAATATCAACCATTTAATAAATGATCCACTAGGGTCAGACTTCATGATGACTCCTGGGAGAAGTACGTGTTTATATCTTTGCCATTTACTCAGCTTTCTCTCCTGGTCGGAATTAAGAGCTGTACATTCTCCAGATAGCTGTTTGTAGTGAGTGAGAACCTGAGATGACTGTGACAGGATGTTGTCTGCTGAAATTTCCAACCTGTCCACTGCAGGAAGACTCCATTCTCTCTTTCAGAATCTCTCAGCTTTGATTGTGGGCTATTTTTTGGGGGAAAAGGGGGAATTTCTAAAATTTGTATTTTTGTATGTAAATAGCATTTTGCCTCTTCCAGACTACCTTAAGTCCCATACTAGAGCCATCTTCTGTCATCTTTATTGATAATTTGCTGGCTTCAGAGAGATATTTGTGCTAATGATGAATTAAACCACATCATCTTCCAAACAATTTCGAGCTGGAGAAAAGTTCATACTGAGAGCCAAATATGAAGTGTGACATTTGTGGCTATTTCTTGAAGGGCCTGGCATTTCCTGTAGGACAAGTTGCTCTTTAGGGCCTGGCTGATAAATGTGACATCAGTCAATTAAAGAAAAAATAATAGAGGTGTGTAATCACAGAAATTACAATGTAATCATGCAACCAAAAGTATTTTGGATAAGAAAAATATTAACTATTAAAATCAAAATTACATTCTGTGACAGAAACAATCTAGGATAGTATTGGATGTATAACTGTGTAAGTAAATATAATTTTTGCAACTAACATGTATTTAAAAGGAAAGAAATAAGGGTAAACCTATTAACACTTTTCAAAAGTTTTGAAAGAAATCAGTCAAACAAAAATCAAAGCCCACTGGTGCTGATGTCAAAATAGGATGAAATTATCCACGTCTAAATAAGGATTACAAATATTTTAGCCCTAGTTTTTCCATTTTAAGCTTGTACTTGTTTGTCCTTATGATTTTATAACCTTGTTTAAATGAATTTTTTTTCTTAGGAATATTTGTGCCAAACCATGTACCTGTACATCAAAATCTCTCTGATTTTCTCATTAGAGGAATTAGGATTTTTCTTAATATTTTGCTATGTAACAAGTTTCCTGTACCTTGGATCAACCCCGTGGGCAGGTGCAGCTGCAGAACTTACCAAACTGTTGTATAAATGATATTGAAAATAGGTTTATACAGGTTGTATTTCCTCTGGAATTTTAGCAGATCTTCCCTTTACTCAGGTACACCTGTTGGTTTTTCAATTAGTTCATTGTACCAAATACAGGAATCATTTGGTTATCCTCTCTTAAATCCTTCCCATACAGTTTAGAGCACTTACTCTTTTTATTCAGTAGTTTTACATGCGTTCTTGATTCATACATATAGGATATAGCAAATGTTATAAGCATACATGTATCTCAAGTGTACCTTGCTTACGTAAGCGTCTTAATTTCTTTGTTAAATGGCCTCCACTTAGAATTAATATGTCAATGACTTTGTGTCATCTGAAGTTATAAAAAATTCTTTTTTCCAGATAGTTCATATAAATATGCATAAATATGTGCAGAATATTGATTTTCATATCCCCTGAAGCACCATATTAAAATATTTCAAGTGAATTATTCTTCCTTTGCAAATACATTTTGAGGTCTATAAATGGGAACATATCACTCTTCTCATAGGCTGAAACAGAGACAGTAAGCACTGCCAGTAATATTATTTTTATTTTGGTATTTAACCCAAATGGTTCTAGATACTTCGGGGAAGCTAAAAAGAGGAAAAATCGGTTTACATTTTCCTGTCCATTAAAGAATGAAGACATCAGCAATTTACGTATCCTCCAAGCAGGAAATCTAAGAGACAAAGATGTCATTTACAGGGTGCTGTTCCTTTTATCAGAATTGCACTATTCTTCATGTGCATTATTCCTCAATAATTAAAATAAATCAAGTACTCCTGCCTCTTTCCGTAGGGAATTGAGAAGAGCCATCAGGTTTCTTTATTTTTAAGATAAAATAATTGTTGACGAAGATCAGCACAGATACTTGGATAAATTATTATTGATTCAGATCTATAGGTCAGCTGATGTGGCTCTTATTTTCAGACTAGAGCTATGACAATGTCTCTGGTTTAAAGATCTTATGGACAGCATTAGGATGCAAGCTTCTAGCCTGGCATGGACTCAGCCCCAGCAATTTCATTGATTGTTCGTTGTCATTTAAAATGCAGTTCTAAGACAAAAAAGTAATGATTTCTTTTGTCCTTAGAAAGATTAATAAAGCCAGAAAAAATAATCTCTCATCAGTTTATGCCATTTTTAGCTGTATGCTTCCCGCCCAGAACTAGAACTGTAAGATTTCTCTGCTTTGCTGTACCTTTATCAATTGGTATGCACAGGTCAAACGTAAACACGTTAATTATTGATCTCCATTACAACATTCCATTACCTATCTAAGCCTAAAATAGATTATCAAATTGAGCAATCTCAGTAGGGTTTTTTTGACTACATGATCCAATAACTGGGCTACATAGTGAGAAACAATATAGCAATTCTATTATTAACTTACGAAGAGGCAAACAAGTGTGAAACTGAATGCATTTACAGCATATCAGAGAACTGTATTATTTACCCGTGTGTCTAATCAACCTTGGTTGATAACATAAAGCAAGAACTCCCAACTCATTTAAAGAAAGATAAAGGAGAAATTAAGTACAAAGTCTTTATGTAGAACTCTGTCTATGTCAGGTGTTTTTAGTCAACTGTGTAGATGGCGCAGCAATTGAAATGCTTGTCAAATGCATCTCACTCTCTAAAAGATATTCTTTCAATGGACATAGAGGAAGATTCCCCTAATTAAGAAAAATTTCATTTTAAATCTACTTTTTTTCTATATTTCATTGAATATAACATTTAAAATTACATTCTGCATTATGATAAACAGTTGACTTCATAAAAAATAGGATGTTTCCCCCTAGATTTGCCAGACTTACATTGTTTTTCTGAATTGTTTTGACTTTACTAAAACTGCTGATGTACCCAAAATATAATAAGCAACACTATATTTAAGCTGACATTTGATAAAAAAGGAGCTGTGCTAAAACAGTGACGTTGGAAAGATGTATACTGTAGGGATAGTAGCCAAATAGGTTGCGGTTTGCATTTTGCAGTGTGACATTGTATGACAGTTTCTGTTACATTGTTAGATGCTGATAGAATTTGTTGAGTTTACAAAGCTATGGTTTGATCCAGTGACTTTGCTTAGTTTGAGAGCACTACACACAACTTTTCTTTTTAATAAATACCATTACTGTACTTACTCTTTCCCTGAAGCATGCAGGAAATTCCATTATCATTTTCACTGTACTAATAGCCTTTAGTGAACTGGACTAGCCAATGTTTGTTGCAAATGAGAACACCTTAAATGTCTTGCTTTGCCATTAAACTTTACAGAGCGTGAACAAAAGCTGCACCAGGGTGGTAGTGAAAGTTTGTTCCAAAAATGAATGCAGTAGAAATTGTTCACTGTCACTAGTCTGAAATATTTTTAACTGCAAAAAATAGTAAAAAGGAAGGAAAAAAAAGTTAGAGCCACACAGACTTGTACATAATGGAATGAGCAAGCCTGGGAGGTGTTATTGATCATAATATTGCTTGCATCAAATTGTTTTGGCTCAGCCTGCCTCTAAAAGCAGTTGTCACATTGAGTTCTCATCTGTCTCTGTCACTTTTCTTCATTTCGTTAAGGCACTGCCTGCAAGCTAAGGACAGGGTAAGAACACTGCACTGCAGTTTGATTCCTTAATTCCTTTACAGCCAGCATCAGTAGCTCTTTGGTAGTGGGTTCCCACTGGACTGTCATGCCCTGATGTTAGCAGTGAACCTTCCATCTTGGAGGTATGGATCACAGAGAAGATCAAAATGCACTGTGAGTATTACAAGTTCCAGAGATGAATGCAAGTAAAGGAAGAAATTGCAATTTTCCATCTTCTACTTGCAACAACTATTGCTTGAAAATATGTGTAAACTCAGGGGTATTTTGTACTTGAAATAGACAAGTATTTAGACACAGATAGTTTTCACTATGTCAGATATTTCTTCACAAGCAGTAACAACTGAGAATTTTTCAATAATGCTGAATTGTCAGACATAGTTCAACAAATTTTGGCCTTTTGGCATGTATCTATTAATAAATGTTGCTTTTCGTTCCTGTATAAGCCTTGTGAGGCACAAAATCGTGCCATTAAGGTAAAAGATGAATGGAAAATATAGTAGTTGCTTCCTAGCAAAGTATCTTCAATGTATAGTTCAGTAAATTAAACTCAGGATACTTATACATTATTGTTCATCAAATACTTTCAAACTGCAGGTTTGTTATTCAAACTAGACTAACCATTTTTCTCTGCTTCTTTACTTAAAGAATTCACTCCTACTGTAATTGTGCAAATAGGACTTTATTTCATTAGAGGTTAGGCATATGTAAAGTACTTCTGGTAAGTATGTTGCACATCAATAAATATGCTGAAACACTACATCTTCAAAGACAGGAAGGCTTGTCAATGTACATGTAAAGAGATAGAAATATACATAGTTTTGTCCTATTCCTGAATTGTATAATGCTGTAAAGTCCAATCTTCGTATTTCCTTATTCATTATAATCAAATACTCAACTGATTTGTTGCCAATGCACCCATTTTCCCCTTCTCCTGCTATCACTCTTGTTGTATTTCTTACCTGAACTGTTGTTCACCTTTGATTCTGCTCTAGCTCACTTGTTTCCTTTACTTCTCTTTCACCTAACATAATGCATGACAAAACAATGAGGAATAAAACCATAAAAATTATTGTATAAGCCATACTTGTGCTTGTTGAGGCTGATAGGATTTGATCTGCTGGAGTTCTGTCTGGTTATTTATAATCTGACAAATATTAACAAAAAGTAAACACTTTATTACCTTTCTATGAAATTTCAGTTGAGCTTTAAGCAAGCAAAGCTCTTTCTGAGTCAACTAACATGAAAGGATGTAAACTTAAATCAAGTTTGGAGTTAATAATGAGCATGAATATAAATAATATTTTTAATGAATATTCTGTTTTTTGCTGTAACTACTCAATTGTTTCAAAGTCATAAGTGAATATTACCTCCATCACTGAAACACTGAGTGATACTTAACAATGACATGTGAAGATATTATCACATCTGGGTCAAAGAGAAGGAAGAAATAGGAAGGCTTGGTGGGGAATACTTTGGGTGAGAAAGTATAATATTTTGTCATTAAACTTTAACGAGATCAGTTATTATTCAATAATGTTCATACCTTCTTTCATGTGAGAGCAACAACATTTGATCTATTTTCTTTGTGTGATATCCCTTTAAAAATCAGATAGACCTAGAATAAAGCCCATTTTCATAGTCAAAAGAAGCTATTTTTAAAAGCCATGCATAAATACTGTCTTCTGATCCTAAATAAACCACAATAAGAAGAAGACCCTTATTCCTTGAACTTCTAAGAGTGATCTTGTCATTGTCAGTGGTTTTCCACCCACGTCAGCCTATTTCCTGAATTTTCTTACAAAAGAATGATGGCCATGGTCATCATGGTCTGTAGTTGTGCAACTGTGTTTGAAAGTAGAGAGAAGAGATAATTCTATATTTCCTCCACCTCCATGTTCCCCTAGCATTTTTTAAAAATAAAAAGCCTATATGAAAAGGTTCATGATAAGAAAATTCATCCAAGCTCCTAATTTAGTGGTGTGTATTTGATGTCCAGCTAGTGGAAAAGAAAAATTAGTTTTAGTTTTAGTTTGTCTTTCTGTTTCAGACTAGAAGGCAGAAACAACTTATTTTACAGTGAACTTCAAAAGGTTATGCAATATGCAAATTGTTCAGGGATAAATCTTGGCACCAGAGATGTCAAGAGCCAATTACTAGACTTCTGAAAGGATGAACAGCTTTTAAAGTATAATAAACAGCGGTATTTATGGCATGTGATGTATAACTTTGCTGGAGTTGAATATGTGGATCCTGAGCTTTGGGAGGTGATACTGTTGGCAATATTGTTGGCAATCCTGGAAACTTTGCACCATGAGTGAATTTCCAAGTGGCTCAGAAAAGCACTGACATGGTGTGTCAGCATCAAACCTGGTTTCTGTCTAAACCCTTAGTGTAAGTCTGTCAGAATTAAAGAGTTTTAATCATTTGTGCCATAGTTTGGACATTAAGGAGTTTTAATCATTTGTGCCATAGTTGCATTCATCCTCCCTTCTTAGAAAAAGAGGATACTGCCTGCTTGTATTGGAGGGTCCTGTTTGTGGAATGGCCAGCACTATGTCACATATATCTTAAAGACACCCTGTCAGGGTGAACTCAGGCACTGAGTAGGCATCATGTATATATGGCCTGCAAATACAGCCTTGCATGCTCTGCATGCACTCAGTGTGGGCATATTCCCACGTTGGCCTCTGCATTCTGTCTTGGTGAGTGGAGAAGCTGGATCAAGATGCTCTCACACGAGCTGTAAACTCTGGTTTAAGTGAGGGAGGAAAGCAGGACACTTTGAAGGGGTTCTTGGCTCTGGAACTTATTTCTTCTTACTTTTGTTCTTGAGCTCAAAGACATGTCAGTGTGTAGCTTTTCAAAACCAAACCAGCTTTTTTCATCTGTGAGACAGGGCTGTGCTGAAAGGAGCAAGGTCACTCACAACAGGACTCAGCATTCCATTGGCCCAATTTGGCAATTAAAAATGCAGCCATTGATGCCTTAGTCAGACAGATAATTAATACATGAGCCTAAAAAATATTTTAGACATATGTTGTAGCAAGGATTTTCTTAAAATAAAGAAAAAAAAGGAAGTGAGTTTCAAATTAGTTTAGAAGATTTTTCACAAGTTGACCTATCAAAGGAGTTTTTCTAATGTTGATACATCGATGAAAAAATGTTATGGTCTTCTAGCTATCTTAGCAACATTTTAGTTAAACATAAAATATGTTTCTAACACTGGTATTTTTTTTCCCTAATGATTTGAGTGAATGAGGTTTTAGACAGAACGTCAAGGAGATCATAACCCTACAAAGTCTTAGTGGGAAGGAGTTCCACTTGTACCAGTCATATCTTAAATTTGGTAACATAACCTAATTATAGATTATTTCTATAATAATGCCATTTAAATGTGCATGTCTGTTAATGATTTTTTTTCTAAATCATGTATTTCTAAAACCTGGATATTTGTTTACTGTCTGACTATGTGTGTTCAATGTATTTCAACAAAGATGAGCTAAGATCAAAGTTCTTTTTCTACCCAAACCATAGCCTTTTATAAATTACCTTCTTAATTTTGTTACATTAGAAACAGAAGAAAAAAAATATAGGGGAAAAGGCTTAACACCTGCATTTCTTTTATCCATGTGCTCAGCCCCTAATACCTGCTGTGAACTCAGAAAATTAGTAGGTTCCTTCAAATTACAGAATCATAAACATTTTCTGCCTTACTGATTGCCACAATTCTAAAATCCTTGTTTATCATGGAGACTATTCTGAAAGCAATCAAAGTCCTGTCATTGTCAAGGTCCATGACAGGAGGACAGTGACTGTGGTATGGAAATATGTAATGCTGCATCTTTCGGTGTAAACAGGAATTCATCTTTGATGTATTGAGCATATTAATCATTATCCAAATAGCAATTCCACGTTAATGCAACTGGAAGAGGCCTGAAGAAAGGAGTCCATCTACCATTAAAGTAGTTATTGATTGAAGGTTAATGTTGTGTGTCTAGGAGATCACTCTGCATCCTTCTTTTAATCAAATAAGTGCAGAACTGAATGACAGACTAAACTGCTTGGCTAGATGTTCATCTTATTCAATATGGGATATCAACATTGATTGTGTAAAGTAATCCAGTTGCTAAAAATCTACAGCTTTATGTCAACTGGAAATAGTCATGTATTCACACATACCTACCAGAAAAGACTTGATACTTTTTTTACTTTGTTCACATTCAAGCTGTGAACATCTATTGCTTATTCCACTCTAAAAAAGGTTTCACTTTTTTTTTTCCCCCCTGTGAACAGAGTAATTTATATTCTATTATATGTTATTGTGCATTTCTGTATGGTATTCATACAAAAGAGAATGACAAGGTTGGATAAATGCTCCTGAGGGATGGAGAGATGGAGGTAGCCTAGGGAGCATGCTCAGAAATAGGAAGATTCAAGTGATGTTGGGATACAGGCAGCAGCTGTGCAGTGCCTTGGGGTAAGAGCCAAGCCAAGCAGTGAGCACACAGCACAGGAGGGACAGGAAGGCTGCTAAAAACAGGCAGTGGAAGTAGAGCTAGGTTCCCAGAGTGACAAAATCAAGGACATTTTCTTAGGAACACAGACTGTCCACAGATAGCTGCCCCTGTCAGGGAAAAGACTGAGTTGTTGAAATGACACTGGGGGTGAGGCTGAGGCAGATCTTCCACTGCTATGGCAGAGTGGGAAAGGTTTCCCTTTTATTTCTCTTCTGTCTTACTAGTCAGTCAGAGTTTTCTATGCTTTCAAAGTAGAAAGGGATGATGAAGAGCTAAAATCTAAGAACATAAATTAAATGACTTAGTCCCTAAATGCTCAGGGATTACACAGGAGTTAACACGGCATTTCAGAGCACATAAATGAAAAGCCCAATTATAGTCTGCATAAAGTAGGTTGTGTAAATATCATACCAGTCTAGGACTTGACAGTGTGAACTTGTCAGTTGATATTTCCTCTGCTCTGGTATATTCTCAGTGGATTGACGATTCATTTCTCTGTTTTTCTAGCTTAGGCCTGACCTTTATTCTTCAAGGGCCAAAATGAATTGTGGTGCAATCTTCTAGAAACATCAGCAGTGAATGTCTTGTATGTTACTGTTTACACATAAAGAAACCCAAGCAAAGAAGTTATTCTAAATGAGTATTTTGTTACCATATTTTTGTCATGTGGTCTAAGAACTTGAGCTTTTAATCTACATTATACTAAAGTCAGTGACAATTTAAAAATTGCAACAAACATTTTTATCTTCTTGTCCTTTGTGGAAATAATGACTAGTCTGTATAATATGAATGTCATTTGCTGTGTATCTTTTGAGGAGTTTAATTGTTGTATGATATAATTCACAGAACACTAAACATTAGTCTCTCTGAGTAAAGAACCTTTTTCTATTTACATGGTAATGAAACCTTCTTGCAAATAATCAACAAGCTAATGAGACTTTCTGAATGACCCTTGACTATACATTGGTTATTCTAGTAATTTAGATCAAACACTGCTGATAAATAAAGAAGAAAATCCTTAATTAAATGTAAACATTCAAACAAGAAAAGAGAGAAGAAATTAGTCTAAGCCAGAAATGAAAGGAAAAGGACAAAGGAGTTCTGAATGGAAGTTACTCCACCAAGATGATTGTGTAGGAGGCAGAAATGCACTACATTAATGTCTATTGATTCAAGCACAATAAAGTTTCTCCAGGCACAATAAAGTTTCTCCCTGATTGCTTAGTGAGTTATATAAAGGCTTTCCAATGGACAAAGAAGTAAGATTTCCCCTAAAAGTGTCTGCATTCAACATATCTCTCCTTTTCTGTACTTGCTTGCTCAAATATCTGATGTCAGATATGAATTTATACGAACAGCCTTGGAGGTTCCCTTGCTTTCACATCTGTAAAAGAATCTTTCCAATGTTCTTCATTTAGCAGCATTATAAAGACCAGCAAAGACTCCAGGGAACTTCTATGATATCTGAATACATTTTTTAAGATAGATGTAAAGTTATAGGTTTATAGAATGCTTCTTCTTTATTTATATGCATTATAATGTATCATGAGTGCGGTTTTTGAAGGAAAAAAAGAAAGAAAGAAAATTACATTTGAAAATACTGACACTAACCCGGAAGCCCTGAACTTGGCCCCTTCCCTTCTCCCTCTTACCTCTAGTTATTGGCTTTCAGGGCCTCCTACTTTCCCACATGGCCTATATTTTCACACACCTTTCTCTTTTTGTCATTGCCAGTTATCCCCTGTCATCCCTCATATTCAGGGCAATTATGGATCATGCTTCCTGTCCTGCTTCTTTGTGAGTGCACTCAAAATGGGGAAAGCAGTTATCCCAGCAAACGGCTGGTTGGTTCTGCAGCGGAATGTATGTGAGAACAGAGAGCAGCAGAAACTGAAGAGAAAGGGTTTGTGATAATACCTAAAAACTCCAGTGAAAGAACATTCTTATATAGATGGTATTAGTGTCACATCTCTTATTTAGAGAAATTTTAATTCCGTTACTAGTTTGATGACTTTGGTATAGGAATGCTTCATTTACAAATCTCATCAAATGAAAATATTAATTCATAGAAGAAAAGTCTATTGTTTGATATTTTATTTTTAAATTTTAAAAGAAGCAATAACTAGTTATTAATATACATTTGTTAGTGTATTAACCTGCACTTGTCAGTATTTTCTTTTCTGGAGAAAATTTCCCTCATACACAGCTTTAAAACTAAGTTTCTTGTATTTTGCATGCAAGCTTCTGCCTGCTACATGTGCATATTTTGCACAATGATGTGCTTCTCATTTCTCAAGACACTGTAGGGTATTATATATCAACCTAAGGGTTTCGTCATTACCTTGATACATGAGATTCATTTTGCTGCTTGTGAATGGTATGGTTGCTACAGCTGCGTGAATCACAAACATATTTTAAACAAGAACATAAAAAGTTAATTTTTTTTAATACAGTAGTGTTATCCTGTGGCCATTTGTCTGTGTTCTTGAGCAGTTTCTTCAAATGTGTGGTGCATGGTAAGTCAACTGAGCAGAAATGAGATTAGCTTTCCTCAGCAAAGGTAGAAGTATCTGTTAAGGCACACTTGGCACAGGAAAGACCTTTTGGAGTGAGTTCAGAGGAGGGCCATGGAAATGATCCTCCTGTGAGGAAAGGCTGAAAGAGTTGGAGCTGTTTAGCTTGGAGAGAACTCCAGTGAGGCCTTATGGCAAACTTTCAGTATCTAAAGGGGGCTTATAAAAAGATGAGAACAATTTTTTTAGCAGGTGCTGTTATGATAGGACAAGGGGTAATGGTTTTATCTGAAGAAGGGCTAGACTAGATATAAGAAAGAATGTATTTACAATGAAAGTGGTGAAACACTGGAACAAGCTGCCCAGAGAAATTGTGGATGCCCCATTTCTGGAAGTGTTCAAGACCAGGTTGGAAGCTCTAAGCAATGTGATCCCACTGAAGATGTCCTTGCTCATTGCAGGGGAATTTTTGCTAGATGACCTTTAAAAGCCCCAGCCAACCCAAAATATTCTCTGATTCCATGATACAAGAACATTTTTCAGCAGATAATGAGTAACACTTTTCTTATACATGCCTTGTGCATGGTCAGAGCTCTGGGCTGATGGAAGTGCAATGTCCAGATGAAGGATGGAGAACAAACACCATGAGACCCTGAGTCTTTGGCCTGTAAACTCTACTGCTGAATTGGAAATTGACAAATTTTAGCCTCTCTTACTGTGAAAGTAAACTCATTCTGCTTCAAAGACAGTTTTGGAAATGATTCAATTATGTGGAAAGAGATTTCTGATCCATGACACCTCTTCTGAATCTTCTGTATGATATGGAGGCATTGGTCACAATCTCAGTAGCTGAGTTGTTGCCAAGGGGAAGATTATGACTAGATAATGACTCTACATCCGTAGCTCACGTACTGCCTGTACTGTCTTAGGAAAAGGTGGTTGTGATAAGACAAAACAAGGAATTAAACTCAACATGTGATTAATATTATTTGTGTTCTGGCTTTTCTTAGACAGTAGAAGATGTCCTGTTAGTAAGACCAAAAGCATTAAAGAAATATCCATATTTATCTATTTGTTTATTTATTTATTGAATAAAAGTCATTAGACAGGAAAGAAGGGGTATTTTGGGAGGGGTTGTTATGTTTTGGTTCTTTTTGGGGAAGGGCTTGTCTTGGAGTTTTTTTTTTTTTTGTTTTTTGGGTTTTTTTTGGTTTGTTTTTTTTTTGGTTGATTTTGTTTTATAGGGGATTTTGATTAGTTTGTTTTGGGGTTCATTTTTGGTTTTTGCTTATTTTCTCCTTTTTATATTTTCATAGTTAAAATATCATTTACTTTCATTTGTGGTTCTCTCTCACCTACATCATCATTAAATTTATTGTTGTTGTGGTCTTCAGATTTGTTTTTACAAAAAAAGCCTTTGGTAGCTCACATGAGGAAAGTACCAAGACCATGTACTGCATTATTAAAGAATTTTGTCTGAGAGGAAAAGAAGATATTATAATGCATATTGTACTACAGGACTGTTTATCAAGAAAATTGGTAGAGCACACAAGAGTCTGTACAATTTTATTTCTCTTTGAAATCAGCTGTACTTTAGCAAGAGTTTGGACAGATTTTTTTTGCCCAACCTATATTTTTCTGTGGGAAAGACTTGATATGTATGGAGATCATGTTTATGTATTTATGATGGTTTATGCCAGGAAGTAAAAAGTTCCTTTTGCAACATCTTCCTTTGTCTTTCAAGACATGTGTTCTGTCCTTCAGCAGTATTAATAACTTTCCTACTGCAAATTCCCTAATGGGTAGCATGATATTTAGCTCTTAGAATCCTCAAATGAATATTCTCTTCCAAACCTAAATCTATAAGACTTCTGAAGACACAAGTTGAGTAAATATGTAAAGTCTTGATAAGATTCCTGATTTTGCATGAAATAAGGGTATATTTAGGGGCAATGCTCGAAATCCATTGTAGTTGGTAGGTCGTTCAGCTAATTTGGACTTTGAAGTAAGTAAATATTTTGCTGGAATTTTAATATCTTGTCCACCTTTTTGTGAATTCTTTACTGAGTGTTACTATTCCTGCTCCCCTGAACTGGTTAGAAAGGAAAATAAAACTTGGAATCCTTCAGAAGACGTTAAGTTTCTTGTAACAGTTGTCTCTATTTCACAATTGAATCCTGTTCTCACTAGATGCTTTTATGTCAGTGGAATGCCTAATGAAACAGGGTGAGAAATGTACTGACAAATGTTTGGAGGAGGAAAAGAATGTGAACCATATTTTGTTTGAAAATACAGAAGCATTTGAAGTGTATCAGTGGGAACAGGCAAGAGAGAAGAATAGTACAGGATGAAAGTGAATTGCTGGAAAGTTACCTGTGAGTGTTAACACTAAACTTGCTCTTGCCTTAGTTGGATTCTTCTTCATTTTTACTACTGTGCTTGGAGTTGCCTTTAGTGCTTGACATTAATTTGTCATTAATATTTTTGTTATATATATCTATTAAGAGTAGTGCAGAATTAATGGTACAGAGACCTTTAGTGAAGCTACCTGTTAGAATCATAAAATGAGTGCAACATCTCACAACCCATCACTTTAAATTCCTGTCTTGCCATATTAATGAGTCTCAGACAGCCTTAATACACCTGGAGGACATGGGTCTCAAAAGCCCAAGAGCAGCATAAAGGAAATGGACATTCATTTGAGTCTGTGAGCCCCATGGGACCTTACAGGTATAAACTTGACTATAAATTGACAAGCAACCTTGCTTGCCCTCAGGCTGTCTGAAATCTATGAGAAGAGAAGTTTGTAGTGTTTTGAGAAAAAAAAAAAACAAAAACGCTCTAATGGATAGGCATTTGTTTAAAATCCAGCTGTGGCACTGTGTTCTGTGTGCATGCTTTGTCTTGTTATGGGATGTAAGGTGAATTTAAACCCACTGGCTATAGATTTTCATAGCAGGTCAACCATGCTTCTACATTGCTTAGTATTGACCAACATATATTAAACAGTTACCAGTGGGGGTTTTTTAGAGGAAGATTAATAGATAACCATGCAAAACCTTTGCCAGAATATTGGTGAATTAAGATGTTTTGGTTTACTGTAGCATACAAGGAGTCTCAAACAGTCCATCCCTGTCTCTTTTGGAAGACAGGACAAAAGCATTTAGGAAGCAGACGGAGGGATTTGTCTTGAGTGCTCAGATAAGTACTCCAGTATATCCCTCAAGTAGCCTGCAAATGTTGACAAGCTTTTTCCATAGGATTAAACCGTTGAGTAGTTGTGTAGAACTGAATTAACAAGGACCATCCAGAAAGAAAAGTCTTTTCAAAGCTGATGCTTTCATGTATTGGCTTCCTTTTTTATTTTTGTTTTCCTCTGATGACTTTCTGCACTTTTGTCCTCTGCCAGAAGCAAATCGGAAGTGATTCCAATTGACAGTAAGTCTGATGGCGTATCAGTGAAGAACAAAAGCACAAGAGGTTCCAGGTAAAAGTAGATTGTTCCCGTTCAGATAATTATCACTTGTCCATCAGAACAAAACTTGCCCTATTTTTATGTTATCTTGAGTAGAGCATTGGAGTGGGATAGTGTTCCATTGACTTTTTCCTGAGTTTTGGGCAAGTCACTTCCTTATTTTCATGAATTACAGATGTAATTACACTTTACTTCCTTTTCAGAGACTGGTAAAGAGGAAGTGCTATGTAGTTGTTTAGTTTTATTTTTAGATTTTAACCTTCAACATCCTTTAAAATTGTTTCATGTTGTATGTAACTCATTACAAAGCATGGGTAGTTTATGGAAACTGTCACAGAATTTTACCTAGAATTTCATACAGTTGGTATATATGATTGCAGATATAAGTATATAATTGGTTTGATTTTTCTGTCTTTCTTTTCTCTTGAAAAATCAGTCAAATTGTTAAACCAAGTCAGAAGGCAATCAGGATCAACATCAGTAGAGACCCTGTACATTACAGTTCTATCTCTAACAATGAGACTTCTGAAAGTTTTCTTTCATATTCTATTTAAGGCACTGATTTGTAACTTGGTTGGCTTGGGTTTGGCTCTGTTACACACATTTTGTATGAGTTTTGACAAGTTGTTTAGTTAAACTTTGCATGTGTTACATGGTTTTAATTTATAAAATTGTGATAAAGATGATTATTTTTCTGTTTGGTTTACAGCTCTTTAAATGCAACAGACAGTGCTTGTAAATAAGACATGCTTGTGAAGAACACTCTTCTGAATTAAAAGAGTGCAAGTAAATATAATCATGAGATTTCAGGAACCTGGTTTCTACCAGATTATAAGGCAGGAGTGTTTATAAAATATTTCTCCCTGAAAAGAGCATTCATACCAGAAATAAGCTACAGAATCTATTTTCCAGATTTCACAAAGCTTTTCCTTCTTAGAAAGATTTTTTGTGGAAAGTTTCACAAAATATATTTTTTCTATAAAGCTTTTCTATCACTAATAGAGATGTAGAAAAGGAGAGCATCAGTAAAGTTGTTCTGTAACTGGTTCCAGATCTTCATTTTGCTCAAGGAAAATTTCTCTATAACCATGAATTCTTGAAAGATTTACATAGAAAACCAATGATAGTTTGTAGAACAAACATAAAAAATTTCCTGTTGTGAATGTCTCTTAGTCTCTACTAAAGAAGTTAAAGAGCAACTGCCTTGCAGTATCTAGGACTGCTGGTCCTAATGTAGTCATAGGAGATCAGCATAAATGAGCACTATGAGTATTCTCTAGGCCAGGATGAACACAATCATTACAAAAGGAGTCTAAATTGCTGTTCTTTCCCTCAAAATGCTCCAATGCCTAGGAAAAAGCCAGAACTCTGATAGTCTGGATTCCTGGGAAATATATATTGAAAGCTAACAATAAAGAAAAAGTATAGATGAAGGATAATCTTGTTTCCACATGTAATATGGTTGTCAAAGTAATGACAAGTGGGGTTTCACTTCAATATCTAACACAGTGTTTATTCAAATGAACCTGTACAATATGTGATGTGCACCCCATAAAATAAAATAGAGAAGAGGTGTTTTTTATTTTTCCTTTTGTATTCATGACGTTCATAGTTTCTTTGGTCTTATTAGACAAATTCTCTTCCAAATGGTGGTCATTTGCCTTCTAATATAAAGTAACGTTTTGACTTCCTATTGCACGGGACAGTTTTAAGTTGATGCAACACTGGTGAAAGTAATGGTGATATTGCCTTTGAGCAAATGGAAGAGCTTAGTAGTAAATCATTTGCCAAGTCTTACCTTTTTTCTCTGAAATTTTGCCCAGCTTGAAATGTGCATGGTAAAAGTTTGACCATCAAAATAAAACAAAGATAGATGTGGTAGGAGCCACCTCCAACATTTTGCATTCTAGTAGTGAGATTTTGGCTTTTTTCCAATTCAAATGAGCACAGTTACAATTAGTCTTTATTATCCAGAGAAAAAACAAATGGTGAATCATAGCTTCATATCCTAGAGTGTTTGTTATATAATACATATTGAATTTCATTTGTATGCTGTATGCATATGCTTATTATGCTGAAAGCTGATTACCCAATTTCTTCTAAAGTCTTTGAAGGCACTGTGCCAGCTCTTCCTAAAGTTTGCAAGCATATTGTTTTTGACAGTCAGGAGAGTTTGAGATTTCTGTATTAATTACTCTGTTTACATAAAAATGAGCTTTATATCATTTGTGTATTCCTATTATACGTATTTTAGAAATTACGGAGTAATTACAGCAATTGCTTAAACTGCAAGTGGTGTCTAATTTAATTTAATAAGATGCAGCTACATCATTTTTCACATCTCATAAAACTAAATATGTGAGACAGTGAAGTCATAATGAAGTGTTGTAACAGTGTATAACACGTAGAGTTCTAAAGGCATTATTCATTTACTTAATGGTAATTATTCATATAGTTAAGAAATATTGGTGTATTTGTCTCCATATGTAATGTGTAAAGTATGTGAATGATTATTACTTTTCACTTTGTTACTTTTTGCAAAGAAATGCGTGCTACCTTTTTTCTCCCACGTAGGGCAGAGCCTTTACCAGTTTCAGTCCGGTAATATTAGCTCTAGCCTGTGGTAATGCATTTTAGTAAGCCAAAAGGGATGGCCATTTATCAGACTTGACAAGTGGTGGCTGAATAATAACTTTCCTGTAATGCAGACACTTTCCTGAATGTTTAAGTGCTGATGGTTTGAACATTGCAGCTCACCAAATTTTAATTGATTTGAGGTTCACTGATTCACTGACCTCTAAGTAAGTGCCAGAACATACTGGGGTTTTATTTTCTTTTTGTTGTCTATCCAGATGAATTTACAGTCAAGTATTTGATCGTCAAATGTCCTATAGGTACCCCAGAAATGTACATCCTGCTCAAATATGTAAAGTCTTCTCTGCACAAGAGACACACGATCCATACATCCAAAAATGCTGGTTTTAGGTGTGGGTGAAGTACAGGAAATATAAACACTGCTTAGGGAGGAAGTACTTGAACAATGAGACATAGTGTTTCTCAAGGCTTGATTGCATGCCTTAGGAGTGTAGGTTTTACAGCTAGACAGTTGCAGAATGAGGATGAGATTATAGAATTTGGCACATGTTTGAGCTAATCCTGCCTAATAATTGCCAAAGTTTGACTGGCAGCCTGATTCATGTTTTCATTTTCCTCTCATGCCTCATAGCCATAATTGAAGAGTTTGTGAAAGGGTCATGGAAACTTGCAGCTATGTCCTTTAGTTCCTGAACCAAGAAGTTTCATTTGTGGTTCTTTTTTAAAAAAGCTTTCTGCTTTATATGCACATGAATTCTCCAAATATTCTGGGGTTTTTCAGTTTCTTGGATTTTTTCTCATTTTGACTTCAAGACATGTAGATGGTCCTCCTCTTAACTTCAAGGAGAAATGAGAATAAAAGCTCTTATGTGCTTTGTGACCAAATAGGAAGCATTGTAGTGACAAATACATCCTATTGATCAAAAATATGAGCCAAAAAAAGACATTTTGTTTTCTGTTTCAGAGCAATCACTCAAAAATGGTTGAGTGATTCATTCAATGAATCATTTCTTTCTTCAAAGACATCAGTGAAGGATGAAAAAGTCATAAAAAGTAAATTAATGAATGTATGTATATTTTGTTGTAAAATCTCAATGATTTCCTTGTAAGCCATCATTCATTTTTGGAAAAAGCATTTTATGTACATTCTTTGTTTAAATTGCAGTGATCTAGAAGGCTTTTTCTGGAGGGTTCTAGACCTTGCTCCCTACATGAGACATCCCAAAGTCAATAATAGGCATTTTGGCAATAAATGAGAGGTCTAAATATTGTCATTTTGTTCATCTAAGGAGCCACGTAAAGGAAGTAGGGCAAAATATTATCAATTTTGCTTTGTATCCTTATTGAAAAGATTATATAATAGCTTTAGAAATTGTTAGAAGAAACAGATTCAAACAGGAATAGATAAGAAGTACTGATTATATTATGGCTTTTCATAGTTACTTTCTGGAGAACAGTGCAGTCTTTTCTTCCTCTCCAGGTCTTCAAAGGATGACATTTTCAAAGGATGAAAATATTCATAAAGACCAGCCATTTACACAGAACTTGCACTGATAAGTAAGAAATGGTTGCAATAGCGAGTACCCAAAATAAAACAAAATCATAGTTTAATTATTCCTGCAGTGTATGAAACTTTTCCTAGCTGCATAAAAATGTTGCTTTACTTAACCAAACTGCTTTAGTTATCTCTGTCTGCTTTGTCAGACATTGATGCTTCTTAGTGAGTTAATGTGTATACTCATGACATTTATCTTTAATGAAGCCAATCACTACAGAATATATATGTACTTATATATATTTATATATGCATATAATTGAATAGGCAAGCTGTAATAAGTTTACTACTTCTTTGCCAGTTATAAGCATTTCAGATATGAGAAAAAGACTTTCATATTCTCCTTGTCTTGTGTATCAATATATTTTGGCTTCAATTTTAGTGGATTTGGCTTTTTTTCCTCTTGACAGCAACTGAATGCTGTGTGTGCTGACTTAAACATTGTGTACTAAAATTCACACAGGACTGGAGTAGTTAAACAGTGAACTTCATGATACAATAAGTCATAATTAAAGTCTATCTGATATTTACCTACCACTGGAGAAGGGTTCAAGGCAGGCTGTTTCAGCATTTGTCATTCAGCAAGGGGCTCAGAACTGATTTGAATCTCTGTAATGTGGAGCTGACTCACAACTGGAAGGTAAATAGAATTATTAATATGATGTTCATTCTTATTAAATTACTGTACACTGTGGTTTTCACATTTTTATACACAAAATATACCAAAGAGAAGAAATAAGAGATGAAAAAATGCATATTTTATTACAGCTAAAGGATTTTGCTGATTTTCTGGTTAGTATGGTGGATAAATAAAATGAAAAAGTCTGAGTATATAACTAAATATATATTTAAAGATCTGTTACCAATTCTCTCTTTTAAAGCTACCTGATATGGCCCAATCCTAAAGACCATCCATTTTATCTAGGAAAATAAAATATGTTCAAAAATAGAGTGAGATCCAGGGATATAAACAGGAGTATTTTATAATTACTCCTTTTTATATTTTTTAAACCCTGTAGTAACCAATATCATCTTTATATACTATATAGAATCTAAACTCCAATGGGGAAAAGTTTTTTGTTAAAATCTTCTTTACCTTTTACTCACTTCTTGTTCTAGACTGTAAAAGGGCATGCAGGCTAGCTGTGCTACAAAATTATTTTACATCCATGGTTTGTGCTGTTACATATTTTGTTTTAAGCTTTTGTCAGACAGTTGCCAAAATAACACTGGTCTGTGTCAGTAATGGGCCTAAGTATGTGTTTTTATAACTGAGCTGTGATTTTCTATTTCATATTTTGATAATAACTTGTAGGTATTCTATTCTGCTTTTAACCTGTCTATATATGTGTGTATATATGTACTATATATGTGTACCTGTGCTTGTAATATACTGGCAGTACTGTTCATAATTTTCATATATATTCCTCTACACACTTATAGATATAAAACAGTTTCCATTATTAGCATGGATATGTATTGTTATTCATATTGGGACAAATCACCAGTTCCTTAATCAGGAAAATTTTGCCAGTGAAGTCCGTCTTACTGAGACTTTAATTTGAAAATTTCCCTATGTATTCAGGCAAATATTATTGTGGTTTTTTAAGACTTTTGAAAACATGCAAAAGTCACTGACCAAATGATAGAATGGGAAAAATGTTAATGTTGCTGTCTATGTTCTTTTTAATATATGTGAAAAATTTTCTTCTGTTCTTGAGAAAACAGATTGCCTAAGTTTGTTTCATATGCTAGAAGTTCATAAGTGGAATCATTAGCACTTTATTTTGAGAAAGATTATAACACCAGATTCAAATTTTCTAACAGGGATGTTATCCTGCTATATTTTTTGAACTGATTTAATGAGCTTCAGCACTATTTTTCATGCTGAGTCTTGAGCTCAGATCCTGAATCGTCAGTTAAAGCTGGTAATGTGTGGTAATGTAACACATAAAGTTGCAAATAAATTTCATATCCCAGCTTTTCTTTTTGGTCATTACCATATCAAATACTGCACTAAGAGGAATGTCCAGTCAGGTCTTAGCAGCGTGGATTGAAACTCCCCAGCAATCTCCTTTGTGTCCAACCTTTCATAAGCTGGTAGATTTCCTATAGCTTTTTATAAGTCAAACTCTTAAAAAGTATGGAAAAAAAGCCAAGGGAGAGTTTAGGCTACTCTATGAAAATGAAGTTGGAAGGCTATGATTTCTTTTTTTCCAAACCACAAATAGTCCAAAAATATTTTGCCTTACTCTTAGGGAATTTAGAAGAAGAAAAAAAACCCACTAAAACTGGAAGTAACTACATGCAAACAAAATTTTCTGAAGTTTTATGTGTGATCACCCTTCCTCCATTACTTAATCTCCTTCCCTTGGTTAATCATGCCTCATATGGGATTGAAAAAGAAGAGCAATGAGGTCTCTTCTCTCACTGGACTGTGACAGTGACTTAGCAAGTTGATGCACATTCTGATATGCACTTCTTGCTCTCCATCTGATATACCATCACACTAGGATGTGGAGATCCTTACTGCACAGTGTTTTGATTAACCACTTAATTCTGAACCCCTTTTGAGGATGTCTTCATTCATTTACAATCTAGTATGCACAGCCTGAGCCCCTTTTCTGCTCTATTCCTCCCTCAGAGTATCTTTTAGAGGTCAGGCTGTTCCTTTCCATGACACTGCTAGAAGATTTTTCACATAAAAACTGGCTGTGTTAGCTCTGCAGTGTTGTCAAAGATTAGGACATTGTGAAAAAAAGGGTGTGATTTGAGATCTCACTGAATTGTTTAGATGCCTTTCAGCTTGCTGGGATACTCTTTTTTACTGCTGTTTGGAGAGTTATCTACTACTCCTGTAGATAATTCTACAGACCCATGCATGATCTGGTAACAATTATGCTGCTTGTAAACTCCAGCTGCTTGATAATACAGGAAGAAGCTCTCTGTTAAGAAAATAACATATTAGTTAGCTAACTCCACTCAAATAGGCTTCTTTGTCCTTCTCCATTTTTAAGTGGAATGACCAGGTAATCTAAACCTCAAACAGACCCCTTCCTCGTCCCCTGTCTTATAAATAATACTTACAGTGTTATGATTTAACATCCTATGTAAACTTAGAGAGATTTGTTTAGGAAATAGTCAGGAAAGAGTCAAAATTTTATTTTCTTTAGCATAAGAATAGAGTTAGTTTCCACGTTTGGGATGAAACAGTTCCTCTGATGGTAGTCCTATTAAGCAGCAGTCTCACTCATTCTGTCTTCACCTGAATGTAACACTGAATGTCAACATCCTCAGCTGGGGTGACAGCTTGACTTTGGGTGGGTAGACAATATATGTTTCTACCAGATTTTTTTTCTCAATGTTCAACTACACCCTCAGAGAGAAATTTTTGAAAAGCAAAGAACAAAACATAAGGATTCTTGACTGTAGAGGTTAGGTTTGTTTTTAATACTCTCAATATGCTAGGAAGATGCATATGCTTTCAAAAATAATTACTGGTTGGGAGAAAAAATGCTCTTTTCATCTTTTTGTGTGAGGTACCTTTTTTGTTTTGAGGTGTAGAAGCATGAGCCTAATGGAGAGCAGGGCAAAGTCTGGCATGAGCATTAAAGGCCATTATTGTCACAGGTTAACAGATGATAAGAGTTAGCATTATTACTACACAGAAATAATTGTAAAAACTTAGTTGCCTTCTTTCCCCTTTCCCAAATTAATCACAGAATCAGTCTTCCTTATTGTAATCTGCTTTTAAGAAACAGTGGAAAAGCTAAAGCCAGTAAAACAGGTAGCCTTAGCTTATCAATTTAACAATTTCCAGCTGTAGACATACATGAAAAATTGAGCTATAACTAACATGAAATGTCTGTATCAATTGACAGTATTATAGTTTCAAGAGACTATATACAAGGTTGGTTCTCTGGTGAGTACCAGATAGGTAAATTGATTATACGTAGGCGTTTGTTGGCTTGTTTTTTTACTTAATATGTTTACATTATTCTTTTTATTGATTTTTTTTTATTTTATTTTTCACATCCTCCTTATTTCCACAGGAGAAGAGCTGATAGCATTTTAAAAGTGTGCCAAAGGAAGCAATAACAAGAAATGTAATTTCTTATAGATAATTTCTTTTTTGTTGTTTTGTCATTGTTTATCTAGAGAGACTAGAAGAAATAAAATTATTCTGCATAAATATAATGGAGCTGATAAATATAAAGCATTTAATACAGCAGTTGAGGGTTCAGGACAAGCAGTTATGAAGGAGTTTTTTCTAATGAAGCCTCATTTCAGAATTAGATCAAGAAATCAGAAGTCTATGCTTGTATTTCTCAGAGATATTGGATAAACCGCTTAAACTTTCTTAATTCTATAAGTTAATAAACTGTTAGTGTGTATCAAAATGCTACTTCGCTGACTATTGAGAGAGGTATGTAATCAGAGGTCTTAAGATGAAAATCTTCCCTCCTCCCTCCACCCTCATCTCCCCACAAGTTTAGGAAGAGAATCATTGTCTCTCTCAAAAACTGTTAGTGATTACTCTTTTTTTTACATGCCTTTAAGAAGTCTGATTTTCACGAAAATTTGCTCCTTTTCCTAATCTTAATTTGTATGAATTTAGCACGTTCTGCCAAGAGTGCCTTGATTTGAAGGCTGGTTATTGGAAACAATGCTCTTCACCCCCTACATTCCTGCCTATCCCACACTACATAACTAAGGTTGTGTTGGCTGCACTTTCACATGCTGATGGATGGCTGAACTGACTGGGTGTGGATTAGCCATAATTTTGGAGGCTGAAACAGTTAACAAACAGCTTCCAGTTATTAAATAAGCTATTAAAAATATGGTAACTGGTCTGAAAGTAGATGTTGTTATTGGAAGACAGGAGGGAAAACACAGTTGTGTTTCAGTGTGATTCTTCTGTCTAAATTAAAGTGCTTGATTTGCTTTTTGGTCTCTTCTGTTAGTTCAGTTGGGTATAACTGTCTTCTCTCTACTACATTCAACAATATGGTAATCTACCAAAGGCAGCAAGATGAATATTAAATATTCCATTCCTAGTACTGGATTCAGATGAATGAAAATGGATACAGACTTTACAGCTTCTGAGAAGGGAATAGGTATTGTCTTTTCCAGAATCTAGACAGAAGGTTAGTGTTACTTTGACTGTCTTTTTTTGCTTGGTGATAACTTGTCAAAAAGATTGAAAATATTTTTTACTGATACTTTACATTCTTGCTCTTTTTTTCATAACTGGGAATTGTGAAAAGTTGTGGCTCTTGTAGGAATAAGTGTAACTTGAGAAATGAGAGCAGCTCTGAAAAAGTCTATCTGCAAGATGTAACCTATTGAAGATCCAGTTGCATCACAGCAGTCATGTTCTTGATGGATATATTCAAAACAGTGAAAGAAACTTCTACTGTATTTGGGACACTGAAGAGGGGAAATGTTCTCAACATTTTAAAATTTTATATTAGATAAAATCTTGCCTTCTTTATTTAGTGGTTTGGAGTTTACTTTAAATATATTTGGAATTTTTCACAAGTAAAACCAAGAAGAACCTCACCTGATATAAACTGGCATGGCTCCACTGAAGCCAAACAACACAGTGTTTGAAGCAGCTGAAGAACTGACTGCTGCTTTCAGAATGGAGGCTGGTCTTTTTTCTGCCACTATATTCATTTATTTATTTATTTATCTATTTATTTTAATCTATGCAGATCTATTACCCTGTTCATTGGAACTAGAATGCCAAACTCAATTATTACCTAAAGTCTTTTGTGGTCAAAGAGGGGAGAACGCTTCAGTTTTCTGTGCAGATGGCAGAACTACTGTACAGTGGTGTGGAGTGGAGTATATCTATTAATCTCATCTAAAGAAGCAGACAGTGAAGAGGTTCAGTTCTGTGACAGCCTAACCATTAGCAGCATCCCAAACTTGATTTTATTTCTTTACTTTTTTGCACTGAAAACACTGGGACTAAGATTTATTATGTCATTGTCGTCTCTGCCTTTCCTCTGTCTCATCTGTATTCTTTACAGAGCCTATAAACACGGGCTGTCAGCAAGCTAAACCTGTCAGATTCCCACTCCCCCCTCCTCCGTCTGCTACTATGCTGCCCGAGAAACAGCCCCGCACGCTGCACCCTCACTGTGATTCTCATGATCACATCTCATTCATCACCGTGACTCCAAACTCAGCTCAACACATTAGAAAAAAGGTCAGGGATATGAAAGGAAAAGAGAAATAAACAACTACCCAGCGGAAGCGATTGAGCTACAGGAGACGTGGGAGGTAAGATCGCAGCCAATTTCTCTGCCAGCAGCTGTACTGGGCATAAAGTACTTGCTATACAAGTTCTAAGTGTTTTAAACTGGAGGGTTGTGTAGGGGTTTTCTGCAGCTCCTGGTTTATTTCCTAGCACAGAAGCATAGTGAAAGAGCAGAAAACCTTAGTTAAAGGTGGGAAGGTGATAAAACTTTTTATAACTGGAGTAAAGATGACAGATTGGTTGCTGAGTGAGTGGAAACCTGATAGCATGCAAGATTTGGACTCGAGGGCTCAATAAACAGTGACGAAAGGACAAGTTCTATGTTGACTTTCCAAGTCAAACTTTAAGATTCTTTTGTTTTGGGATTGTGAGGATTGAAAGAGAAATTATTTTGTATGAAGTAGTAATATTCCTTTAAATGGGATCTGTTTCCCCCTCTGAGCTATGTTGTCAATCTAGTTAGGTAGAATTTATTTTAAAATTATTCTGGCTTAATTATATGCCTTCTCCATTCTCCTCACTACTACTTTGGTCATTTATACTGAGCAAATTCGTTTTCTTGATCAGGAATTATGTTTTTTGCCTTTATGCAATTAACTTTTTTTTCCAATTTCTTGATACTTCTCATCATAAACAGAAATAGCCGTTAACTCGTTTCTTATTTGCATTTGGAAAATCTATATTTAAAATATTGATGTGATATCATTCCAGTAACTTCATTCTTTCAACTAAATAAGGGGAAAAAAAAGAGAAACTGCAAAGCCTAAAGTAAATAACTTGAAAAACTCTGTTTGGAAGAGTTTTTTCTCACAAATATTAGTAAATGTGTTTTAGTTTACACTTTTATTTCTGTATAATTGGTTAAGAATTTTATATGGCCCCTGAGAATAACACATTGTACAGCAAGTGTGATAACGTTGGTCAAATAGTCAAGAATATAAATATCCATATTGAGTTATAATGTGACTGTGCTTTACGTGAGCACAGATTGTTTGTCTCCTAACCTTTTTCTGACATGTTTCTGTCTGGCTCGAGTTACAAGCTTGCTTTTATTCCTTATCTGTTATTTAAGCTTAAAAAAAAAAAAAAAGTAAATTGCTTATTTGATAATTCTCTTTGAGCAAAGAAAAAAAAAAGGGCAGAAGACCCCTAGCAAAATTATCAAGCAAATGATAAAACCAAAAGCAATCAATGATTAAGCAGGGAAATTTTATAGAAAATGGTTGCCATGATGTCCATTAAATGCAAAGCTTTGGATGCAACCTTCAAATCTGTTAGCCATGTGCCTTTCCTCTTTTAAGGAGAAAAGGAATACTACCCTGTATATTTGCTCCATTTGTCATTCTTTTTGAAGCATTTGCTATCATGCAAAGCTGAAGACAAAATGCTGGAGTTTGTAGCTTAAAACATAGTAGCACATTTTACAGAGTATAATATAGAGAGAAACTTCTTATGATTCAGAAAAGGAACTTTTACATTAAAAATAAAATAGAAGACTGTAATACCCCTTACTTCTGTGCCAGACTTTGTGTTTTCTTCAGTAAATCTAACTGCTCTCAGTGTCCATTGGGAGGCTCTTTTCTCTATGTTCATCATTCTCCATGGAATGGTAGTATGGAAATTCATCAGTTTTGGACATACTGAACATCCTAGCTTTAGTGGGTAGGGGAAGTTAAGATCCCCAAATCAGGTGGCTGCATTAAACATTGTACGCGTAATAATATAGCAACTGAGAAAGACAAAAAGCTGAGCACATGGAGTTAGGATAGTCAGAAGAAAGTTCAACGCTGAGCTGAGAATGGATGAATTCTAGATTAATGTGAACTGTGGGGAGTAAAATAAATTGTGGAGAATAAGAACCAGGGATGAAAACATGTTAGAAAAGAGAAGCACATTTGAATTCCTACAATTTACTGTATATAAATTCAACATTGTGATACAGCAGAGCTCTGTACTGACATGATTCACACACCAAAATAAGGAAAAAATGCCTGCTAGAAAATTCAAACTTGTGAAAAAAAGAGGTGTGAGAAACATCTGGCAGTACACCTATAAAAGAGGCTATAACCGCAGAACAATTTAGAAATAAATGTGGGTGGCTCTCCATGAACTACATTGAGCAGCAATAATAACAGTGCTGGCAGTATGAAAAGGATGATCCTACTAAAGGAAAACAAAATAGAAGATTAGATCAGAATAATAAATAAATTGAGATAAGAACAGGAGTACTTTAGAAAATTATGGTATGAGAAATAGAAATTTTTTTTTAGAGCATAACTTCTAAAAAATTATAAAGCGTTGTTATCTACCACATCACAGCAAATAAAATATAGATTGTGGGTGGAGGATGAAAGGAGGAAGAAGAAAAGTCCAGAATCCAGTACTTCCTTCTTTACTGTAATACTAGGAAGAAGCCAATTCCTAGCCAGTTTATCTTCTGGTATCAAATAAGATTGCTTCAGTTGTCTTGATCAATGCCAGATGAAAATGAGGTGTAAACCAAAGATTACTTTGCACTGTGATATCAGATATTCTTTTATGTTTCTCTGCTAAAGTAAACTTGTAAATATTGAACTTGGCAGACTGAATCTGACAAGTACTTAAAATTTGAAGTAAAGTCTTAGAGAAATAAATGGGTTTCTCACTTTTCCCTCTTGAATATACAGTAAAGTTCGCATTACATAATGCTCTGCTGGAGAGCTACATTAAGCTATGAAAAATTGTCTTTAACCTATATATGAAAGGCAGCAATTTTAAAATAATAAGGCTGAGGACAGAAAGGCAATTTAGAAAGTGAGTGCTTTCAAGTGACAAATTCACCTCACCAAGCAAAAATTAGTGTTAGCATTCATCATCTAAATATCATGAATATTACATGACAGAGCTTGCCTACTCTTAGTTGCTTACAATCACCAAAACTAGACTTGATTTGCCAGGTTGTAAACCAGATTCCTGTAATGCAGATATGTAGGAGTAGGGTTTTCTACTTCTGTATTTCTTAAAGAGGATTGGTTTAGTTGCACAGACTTCATTATCCAAGCTTTGCAGCTCAGGTGGCTGCAATCAATACTGGGCAGTCCAAGACAGATTTACAAAATAAACAAAATTATACCTTCATTAAAGACTTCATTGTGACTGATAGAGTTCAGGTCTGTATACTGGGTATGACAGCTTTAATGCTTGCAGTGCACTCAAGCCAAGGTTTGCAACCTAGAAGGATGCACGACTCCAAGACATGACCATTGACCCCTTTTTAATTTTCTGGCAAGGACTATTTCCCATTTGACAAGGTCTTAAAACATTACTTACTTTATGGAATTAGGAAAAACATTGAAACACATTCAGATTTCTCTTCAGAAGGTAGCTAATACTATTATTTCTCAGACAGGAGCCTCTTTCTCGGAGTTCTAACTTCTCTGTTGTACTATTCAAAACTCTGTGGGTTTTACTAAGACTTCTTGAAAATGCAAAGAGAAGAGGATATATTTGCATGCTTAAGAAGTCCTTAGTCTTGATTAATGGTGCATAGGAAATCAAGTAGGGTCTTATTTTTACCACAATTTATTCATTTGATGCTATTTATAATGCTATTTTATTTAATAGGAATAGTGGTAGTCAAACCATTGAGTATATTTGTACATTGAATTTTATTTTTGCTTCCACTTTTCCCTACAAAATTTCCATGATTCAAAAAGACTTCTCATACCTCTGTAATGAAAATCACTGTCTAATATCATCAGGGAATGCATCCTCTGTCTGTGCTGCTTCACTTCTTTTCTTTGCCCCCTCCAGTGAAAGCAAACTAAATGTTTCAATGAGATTAGCCCGTTTCAAACTTCTTACATGAATATGAACCAAGTTATAGTTTAGGAAAGAATATGTTCTTTTTTATAGTTATATTACCTTTTTTCTAAAATGTCCGTGTTTGAAATGGTTAGAAGTCATTCAAGAGTGACCAGAATACAATATTGAATGTAGTTTGCTTCCACTTTTTTTCATACGAGGGTGTATAACAGTTCTGGCCATTTTTTTTTTCTTCAGGATGTAGCCTGTAATGTATTTTTTGCCCAAATACTATATTAACAAAAAAAAAAAAAAAAAGGGAATAATTTTCTAAATAACTTGGGAAATAATTAGAATTGAAACAGAAGAGAGAATAAATAAAGCACTTTTTTAAAAGTAGTCAGATAATTTTATGGTTAGTGTTACAAGAATTATACAAAGCAGTTGGAATTCAAACTACTCCCTACATTGTGTATTATATTCATTACTAGTGCTGTAGTTAATATGTTCTTGGCATTCTGTTGCCCATTACAATAATGGGATATAATGAGATCTCTTTTTTAGTGCCCCAGGTGTAAAAAGTGTATTATTCAGGGTTTCTCAGGCAACCACTGGAATCTAGTCAGCACTGAGATACACTTGCAAGTAGCTGGTGACAATCTGCAACCTTGTGCATAAGCATTGTGGTTTAAGCCCAGCTGGCAGCCAAGCCCCACTCAGCCCCTCACTAACTCTTCCCAGTCAGGCTGGGGACGAGAATGGGAAGGGTAGAAGTGAAAAAACTCTTGCATTGGAGGTGAAGACAGTTTAATAGGGAAAGCAAAAGTTCTGTACACAAGCAAAAAAGGAAGTAATTTACAACTTCACTATTCATTCACCTCTTCCCATGTGCAGGCAGATGTTCAGCCATCTCCAGGAGAGCAAGGCTCCATCACATGTAACGGAGATTTGGGAATACAAATGCCGTCACTCTGAAAATCCTCTGCTTCCCTCTTCTTCCCTCAGCATGAAGTCCTGAGCATGACGCCATGTGGTGTGGAATGCCCCTTTGCTAAGCTGGGGTCAGGTGTCCTGACTGTCCCCTGCCAGTTTCTTGTTCACCCCCAGCCTTCTCTCTGTGGGGATAGATTCTGAATCAGAAAAGTCCTTGATGCTATGCTGTGTGTTTATTTAAACATCTCATGTTATCAATGTCGTTTTCAGCACAAACCTGAGACAAAATACCATACTAGCTACTATGAACAAACTTAACTCTACTCCAGCTGAAACCATCAAAGTAACTTATCTTCTTACAAGGTCCAACTAACTTACCACAGTCCAACTCACAAGGTTTCCATGTCATTTGTCTTGAAGAAAACATACAATTAAGGTGAATTTATTAGTCACTCTAAGGGAACATCCCACCTACTGTATGTCTTGGCTTGAAGTTTTTAGCAGCAAATATCCTGAGAATTAGCAAGAGCAAAACTTGTGGAGGCAATTAGTATCCTTCCCTTTCCCTTCATAAAGACTTTGAATTTTACATGATGACAGTTGTATGCCCAGGAAAGAAAAAAATATTCTTGTTAGCTCCCTCTGCTCCAATATAGCGGAATGTGAATATTAACTCTCCTCCTGTATTTCATAGGTGAGATGAGAAAGACTGATCAAATTCAATGCAGCAGTATACTGCTAGCTGTGATTTGGACAAGAAAGATAGTATTTTAATTAAAAAAATCACAAAAATCCCCTCATCAGATCCAAATTAATACAGGTTTTGTTTTAACTGTGCAGAACATGAATCTATTCCTGATATATCATGTTGGTATGGCACCAACCTTACCACTTCCATATCCTGTGCATGTCTAGTGACAAAACAACTTCACTTTGTAAAACACAATCTCCATTTACAAACCATTTTTGTACTTAGTAAATTCCTTGTCAAACAGTTCATTTTCCTAAGACACCCTTATTCCCTCAAAGTTCATTCATTATTATTTATTACATAAGGGCTGTAAAATACAACAATTTTGATAAATCGGCATATTTAAAATACCTTTTTTTCAATCTTTTGATTTAAGAACCATCCCTAAATATTTCAAAGCATTTTTAAAATTTTACTGAACAACATATTTTTACTTTTTCTTGCTGCAACCCTGGATTAGTGTGTTAAAAAACAGGTAATAGTGCTAAAAATAGTAAAGACCCCCCTAATAGTGTCTCACATTATTGCTTCTCCAGACATTCTGACACAACAGATTACAATTAAATCCACCAATGTCCAAAGTCTGTTTCTTTGTATGTATCCACAGTGTTTAATTGGTGATAATATGTTTCTCAAATTGCTTTTTACTACCTTTTTTTTTATTGTCTGGGTATCCAAGGTAAATGCAACAACAATAAATTATACTCAAATATTGCAATATCAGTAGAAGTATTTTCTGATTTCATTTTAATTTTATTTCTACTTAGAGGAGTTTGGAAATTAGCAGGGAAAATTCCCTTCCAAGAAATTTCTCCACTTTTGCTTTTTAAATTGTCAGCTGTTAATGAAAGTCTGAAACAAGAAACATAAAACTTAAATCTCAAAATTTAAGATTCTGTGACATTATAACTATCTAGAAGATAGTACTAAGAAAAGCTGAAAAAAAGAAATAAATTTTCCAAATTGGTGATTTTTAGAGTGTTTTGAAGAAGTTCAAGATAGGAGATATAAATCAATGCATTCCTTTGAAATATTTAGGTAATATTAATCAACTGCATTTTTGATAGGAAAAAAAATGATGCCACTGTTTTATTTTAAACTATTTCTCTGGATGGAATAGCTGTTAACAGTGCTTTAGACTTGAGGGACTGACATGACTTACAGTATGTTATACTAATGAATGCAAGGATGGAAGAAGTCCAGCTGGATTTTGGGGTTTAGACTAAGCTTCCATAGTTGGCAAAATTACTATTTTGCAAAGTGAAAAATAAGTGTTTGAAATATAAATACAATATCAGGACCAAGTTTTTATAATTTCATTGTAATAAAAAGTCTAGAAAAAAATTAAAGCATTAAATATTTTATTAGAATTCTCTTAAATAATAAAACATTGAATAAAATTCCCACCCATTTAAATTTTTAAATGCCATATTTGTATGCTTTTGGATTTTAGAAATGTGTTTCTAGTCACTAAACTGACTTTTGTTTTGATTGGCCTACAGAATAGTGTTAATTTAAATACCCTCTTTTTTTCCCCTGAGCATTTCCAAATCTTTTCCAAATTTTTCATTTTCTATAAAACCATACTAATGAATGTTCCTTCACTGAGTAACATAATCTTATTTAAGGATTTTCTTAATTTGTTTTTTTTTTCTGGTTAACATCCTTTAACAGTCTTTACACATAAGAGTCTTGAGTTTTCCCCTCATTAGACCAAGACAAATACAAATGAAAGCATTAGACATAGCCATTTTTGCTATCACTGCTCAAATTAAAATTCCATGAGGCTCAACCATTCTTTTGTTTCTTACTCCTGCTTCCAAACAGATGAATTTTTGGTTTCTCTTCATTTATTTATTTTAATTTCTACTTTTTTCCTTTGTCATCTTATACCAATCTTATATCAAATAACCCCAGCACTAAACTCAGGGTACACCAGTTTTGGTTTTTTTTGGATTGCAATGAGAAGTCTAGTTTTTATTTTAGAATTTTTGCAGGAAAATGCCCCACATTATATGTGTTCATAAAATATTACTGGGTTACTCTGTTTAGTTCAGATGAAAGCACCTTTACGTTTCCCAGCTGTTTTAATAATTGTTTAACCAGAGACAAGACTTAGTCTGGGTTTAAAAATATATGAGTTTGACTCTCTGATCCATAAGAATCCTATATTCTATGAGGGAAAGGGGAATTTTATTTCTTGCTTCATAAAGATTATGAGAGAATTAAGAGTCTCCAGATTACGGGGTATTTAACTGCTATCAGAAAATGGGGAATGGACAGATAAATATCTATTGATAGGCCTAGATAATGTGCTTGTCATTCTCAAAAACATCTTAGGTGGTGAATTGTCCCATACTCACCGGAAGTCAAATAAAAACATACACAGTTTTATCCAAGAGGGATGTCTTGAACTTTGGTCTCATGTTGTATTGTAATATAATGGAGAAATAGTATAATTATCCTAGCTAAAAAAATAGCACATGTGAAATGCCATAAATCCTGATATGAAGAGGAGAATATTGAGAAGTTATTGTGGAAGGAGACAGATCTACCAGACAGGGCTCTCATGTTTCTACTGTCCTACTGCACTTAAACCCCATGGATAGCAACTCAAGTTTCTGCACTGATTAGTTTATTTATGCCCCTAGCTGAGGTACCAGAGAATTATCTTCTTCAGGAGACTTGAGTGCCTTTATATAAATAAGCAAATGGCACTTGTACATTTATGTCATACACTGGAAGGTTTAGGGTCCTCTGCTGCTGCCCCACCCCATAGCTTCCCAATTAGGTCACAAAGAACATGAAACTACTACGGATGAGCAACAGAGTAGTGCTAAAAGAGAGACCTCCTGTGCATGGAGTTAGGTTGGGACTGCTGAGTGAAACTGTTCAACAGGCACTTCTCAGGTTTTCACAGGACTAATAAACAGAATTCCAGGTTAAGGGATTGATGATGTAAATATTTTTCAATGGAGAATACATTTGATTTCTTTCAATGAGCTCAAAACAATAAACAGGAAAATTACTTTAGGGTTTTGGTCTTCATAGCATTTTTAGTCTATAATCACTTCGTTAGCTTCATAAATTTATGAACATATTTTGAGAAGTATCTGAGTCTGTTAATGCAAATCAAAATTCTTCAAGTTTTACATTGTGAAAATGGCAGAGTTTTAATTAAGGTAGTTGTTATTATTTAATATCATTGGTCCTTCCATGAGAAGCAGAATGTAATGAACTTCATCTTACAGAAATGGAGTCTATTTAGGAATCTTGTGGTAAAGAAGTGCTTGATCTAACAGTCTAATTCTAGTCTAATAGTTCTTGATAAAGTTGAATATATTTATTTGTATGAAATTATATGGACAAGGTGTTGTGAACCCTGGCATTGATCTGATAAGTCACTGCTTAGACAAACAGGTAACTTTTCATCTTATCTCCTAATTTCCTAAAAGTTTTGCTTATTCACACTTATCATGCTCTGGCTATAAATAACTAAATTAGAATTGACAGTGAAAGAAATCAGTTATTCTTGGTAGTACAGATAATCTGTTAATAAACTCTGTTATTATCTGAACTTTAACAGCATAATCACACCAAATGAGTCATTTATAAATATATTGACCTATTGTATCAGCATTTTCAAATTAATAATTGTAAGAGAAATAATGATTCATATTTCAAAATTACCACACTTTTTAACTCTGTGGAAAGCACAGGTAGCCCTATTCTGACCTAGGGGATATGTAATCATACAGATGCTATTATAAAATGTTTCTGATCTTTTTCTCTTAATGCCTTTGGTTTTCTTCCCTTTTTTGTCCTTGATGATTGTGCATAGCTTACTAGACTAGAGACCTATCTGAAATTTGAGATCTCTATTATTTTGAAATTTAATGCTTCTCCATATATTTACAGTTTTCTATGTATATATATGTATGTAGCATAGTACACATATCATTAATCCAATAATTCATTATGCCATGGCTGGTCCATTCTAAATGCTCTCTGCATTGCCACAAACATTACCTACTGCACAGAGCTCATGACTAACACTGTCTGACAACTTGCACTACAGTTTCTGGAGAGATTAGAGTAGCAAACATATAATGTGGGTCGTGTTAATGTTCTTGAAATGATTGATAAGTTTTTAATTATAAATCAAATTTTAATTTAGTTACTCTGTTCAGCCAAGTATATCTTATGAAATTTAATGTATGTAATATTAATACATGATATAATTGAGTTTCCAGTGTTGGTAGATTTGGTTGCTTGGGAATTCAGAGTAGATATTTTCATAATGACTGGTTTTATGATTGGAAATTTCGTCCCATAAAAAAGAATGCAGGAAACTACCCTTTTTTATGGTATTTCTTGTACTGGAATGGAGACATGAAGAAAAGTTACTATTTGAGGTCTTGCTAGACAATTTTTTTCCATTGTGCCCTAGCCTTGATAGCATTGAAATATAACATTTTTCTATAAGTACTGTGATTCTGTCTCTTAGGCACTGTGACTCATACATAACCATACACGTGGAAGGGTATGAGCAAAGGCAGTTCATAGCAGCCAGTCAAGGACACCTCCATGTTATTTTAATTTCCCTACTAAATCTAGATAATAGAACATGTTTTCCCTGATAAACTTTTCAGGTTCAAAACACTTTGTATGCATTCAGTTTGATTTCTGTAGTCAGTCTTCCCTGGGTTTAAAAACATGCATGTGTTTTCATGGTTGGTAGATGGAATTTATTCCTGACTTTCTCTGGAAGAATAGAAATCATCAAGGCTCTGCCATATATAGTTGCTTATATTTAACTTTCTATTCTTTTCTTAAATTTCACAAATTCCCAGAAAGCTCATGAATTTACTAGACGTCATGTCTTCAGTAGTTTAGCCTGTGGTATATTTACATTTTTAATGACATTTTTACCCTGTTGGTCGAAGTAACTGTAGACAAGCCATTTCAATAAATACATGTTGAATGGTATATGATAAATGACAAAAGAGATTCTCTTGGAATAACTCCTATGTGTTACAAAACATTGCAAAATACATATGATTTTCATAAGTTGAATATGCTGTCTGGAGATTTCAGTGCTTAATTAGAAATTATGAATAAAGGAAACTGAGTAGACATCTCCATGACTGTCCTTTATGTTTATTCTTTTACAGAATAAGAATTAAAAATCTCATTTTTTAAAAGACTTTTAAATGTAAAAACGTAGGGCGAAACTTTGTTGACCATAAGTAAACATTTGGTATTCCATACTTTACAAGTGATAAATTCAGAGTTCAAGAAAGAGTAACAATTTATCATCTTGGTAGTTAAATAGTGCTACCTCAGTAGCAGGACAGGCAGCAGAAGGAAATTTATATTTCTTCAATTTTGAATAGCAAGGGAACTCTGCAGATTCAGATATGTTTAGTTTCACTAAAACTTTACTTCTGATTTTTTATTTACTAGGGATAATTTATCTTTTTTTGCAGGTTTTTCTTATTGCTACCTAAAAGTATAGGGATGCCAGTGGAGATTTGATATTTGGATTTTTAAAGAGGTTACTTCAATGTGTGTTTTTCCCCACTGTATTGGGTAACTTTGAGAATGATTACTTTGGTTCTATATACCTGTGATTTTTAAAAATAGTTTATGCATCTTAGGTGAATATTAATGAATATCTCTTCATTTCATTGATGAACTCCTAGTTATTTCTTGTTGACTACTAAAGATATGATAACTCTGCTTTGGTTTTCTGTTTCCAGTTGTTTGCAATCATTCAAGGTAATGATTACAGGCTCAGACTTTCAGTCACCACTTCCAGTAATACTAGAAAAATTTCCACGTACATATTATTCATTGGAAGCTGTATAGTCAGATAAAATATATACATGCATTTGGGCTGGAGGAAAATTATGGTTCCTAATGTTGCTTATAGGGATGCTGGTTCTCCAGAAGGGGAGATTAATAGTATGTCTTTCAACACTGACAATAAAATTAATTTTATATCAAACTAAATTAACACCATAGAATCCTAATAATCCTAAATAGTTCCTGGACATTATTATTGGACAAAATGTACAACTCATAACAGTTAATGTACCAGTGATGATAAAGATGTAGCAGAAACTGTAATTGGAAAAATTCTTCAGCTATCCTTCCTCACACTCTCATCTTCTACGCTTTTATTCCCTAATGCTTATACTGGTATTTGTAAAAATAAATGTTATCACCATGACCCTGTCAAGTTCATAAAAATCCTGTTGGAGTGAATGTTAAGAGAATCAAGTCTCAGATTTCTAAAATGTTAAATACCTTTAGTGTTCCTATTTTGGGACTCCTAGTAGATGTAAATTTTTAGGAAAAATGTTAGAAAATAAAGATTCACATCCTAATAATTTTTGAATAGAACTTTAAAGGTAAAATATACAGCTCTGCTTTTTAAAATAAAGAAACATACAAGCCTGTTTTTAGTTCTTACGTGTTCCTTATCCAACTTGCTTTTTAGATCCTTTTTCTCTTTATTTTCTCAGTCATACTCAATGTTGAACTCTGACAGGCATTTTAAGAAAGTGTGCAATAGAAAATATGTAGCATGAAATATTGTGACAAAGTAATTTTTTTAAAGCTGCTTCAAGGCAGGGGTAAATCTTACTTCTTTCCAGAAGATTCCTTCTAGTGTACATTTTCAATATTGTTTGGGGTTTTTTTTTTAATATATTTTATGGCAAAATAGAGAAAGCGAAAGAGAGAGAATGTTTTCTAGCAGGTAGGAAATTTCCACTTGGTAGGAGGCTTGTGTGTGCATGCATTTGTGTGTGGGGGGCTGTGTTTAACAAATTGTTCCATCTTTAAAACAAAAGCTCCTGTTTTTAGGGTTTTTTTCATTAAGCATTACCTATGGATTTCAAAAGCAAAAAATTTTTGAAAAAAGCAGCAAACAAGTAGTATCTTTCTTTCAACAAAACAACTTCCACTGTGTCTCAGACATATATTTTGAAAAATCCTCCTCTTTATGAGGTTCTCATTTCAATGTCTATCTCAGCCCTAACTGAGTCTCACAGGGGCAGGGCTGCATACAGCATTTCCAGAGTGTCATTTTTAGTACCAGTTGGAAAGCAAGAGACTCTGGGCCATACTTCGAAATATCATTCAGTTCCTGTTTGATGGGACTGGATAATTATTGAATTTATCATTTCCTGAACACTGAATACATTTGGAATCTCTAATGCTGGTTTTATTAGAGTAGAGACTAGAAGCATGAACTTTTAAAAGTACAGAACAGAGATAATGACATAAAGCTAAGAGGGAATGTGAAAAGAAATTTCTCCTGCCTTTTTTGTCTTTTCAGAGTTCTCTTGTCTTCCAGGCTTGTGTTAGCCCAGGTTCTGAGACTGGATTAGTACAAATTTTGATCCCCTGAAAGTGACTAACTCTCATTTTGGAGGTGTGCATGTTTGAAAATACCCTTTCTTCCCCACTGTATGCTCTCCCAAGGCAGCATTTTTACTGTCTCGTGAGCCCTTGCTTGCCTGCACACCAGAGAACATCTCTGGCACCTAGGCACTCTTTCTGCTTCTGTGAAGGAATAGTCTCCTCTTCCTCCCAAGGCTCCTTCTGATCCAAGACAAAAAGTACTGGCCATCTCCCTCCTGCCTGGATCTGGGCTTTGAAAGAAATGGGGCATGGCCACTCACAGTGACTTAGTTAAGCAGATCCCACTCTTGGTACCTTTTGAAATCAAAGGTCTGCGCTGCTCAGAAACAGGTTTGCAAGAAACAGGTTTGCTCAGTAGGTTTTTATTGTAACATGAATGGGTAGGAAGGAAAGCTGATATTCAATTATAATTTGGTCATTTAGTGGAGTGACATAATTTGTGTTGCTACCTCTGTCTTTCTAAAATGAAAGGCTGTCTGCCTTTGTGCTTTCTAAGTGTCATTTCATGATGTTTGGCCAGTAAGTTATATTTGGTTGATGCTTTCCATGTTGCAAATGTATGCATTACCTACACAAAGAAATAAGGAGCAATATCATCAAGAAGAGGGCTTGAACTAGGTAACATTTGTGCTGCCATTTAAGATGCTTTCACTGGTGTCTGGGAGGCAAGTCTGAATAAAATTTTCTAGGGAAGACTTTCTAGAGTCTAAACAATTGCATGAATAGAAAGCAGCATTCACATAGCCTGTGCTTTTTCATCCTTCAGACTCCTTGTTTTGATCTTCTGGACCCCTGCCATGGTGTAGCCTTGGGCATTAATTCCAAATGCAAAGTGCTTGGTCTGACTTTCTTAACATGTTCCAGAATGACTGCTAATTATATTGGATGTGGGCTGCCACTACCGTGCTGGTACTATGTTCCAGTTCTGTCTCTTGTGCTCTTATATGCTCCCCGTCTTCTTTGCCTGAAATGAAAGGACTCACTTAGTTGAATGTATTTACCTGAAGAATTATGATTTGGTCCCTTGGCTGTAAGGCTGGTTGGAGGCATTTGGCGTGGAATCAGTTTCAGTGGATTGCGGCTGCCTGTTCTTATTGTATGAGGTTGCCAGTTGTAGTTTATAGTCTGCGTGGAGCAGCTAATCTCTCTCTGGTGTAAAGGACAGAGCTGGGTTGCTGTATACTATACATCACATCTCCTGCCAGCTGGAAAGATTGCTAGGCACTCTGGAAGATTTTTTTCCTAAAGTAAGGACTTTTACTTAGTTTCTATATGTAGCTTTTTTCTTCTCTTGATTATCTCTTAGCAACAGGCTTGAAGAGTGTTAAGAAGATTAAATGAATAAATGAAAAAGAGACTGGTGGGAATTCTTTTTAACTCACTCCAGAATAAGACAGAATAAATGGAAACAGATGTAGCATTGATCTACATCTGACCATCATTGCATCCCACAACTAACCAATAAAGGATGGAACAATTGCAGATGTATTCTATTGACATTTATCACAACTGTGTGGGTGTTGAATTGTTTAGAAAGACATGGTGGTGGGGAAGAAAAGTCCCTCTAAGTCTTTTCCTTTGCTGATTATATATGAATTCAAAAGAAAAATCAGAGCTGTGTTATGTAAAAGTTACAAGAGAAGTGGGTACACTAAGGATTTAATGTATTTGTTCTTTTTGAAGTTGAAAATGAGGCAGTTAATGCAATGCTTTCTGGGTAGATTGAAATTAATCCATAATGAAAAAATAAGAAGAGTTAATGAAATAGTGAAAGTTAGCCCTTTTTTGTGTTTCATCTTCTCGTGCAAAGTTTGGGATAGGTGAAAAGTAGTTTAGGTTCATGCACACTTGCAATAAAGTATAAGAATGGCTCTACAGAGTCAGATACCCACATAACCTAATATTCTGTCTCAGTGATCAAACGTGAAGGTCTAGAAAAGAGTATAGAGAGTTATTGTTTACCTCTGCTTGGCACTGGTGAGGCCACAGCTCAAATCCTGTGCCCATTTTTGGGACCCTCACTAAGAAGGACATTGAGAACCTGGAGCATGTCCAGAGAAGGGCAACAGAACTGGTGAAGAGTTTGGAGCACAGGTCATATTAGGAGCAGCTGAGGGAGCAGGGTTTGTTTAGCCTGGAGAAAAGGAGGCTCAGTGGGGACCTTATCACTCTACAACTACCTGAAAGGAGTATCCAGGTGAGCGTCAGTCTCTTCTGCCCAGTAACAAGCAACAAGACAAGAGGAAATGGCCTCAAATTGCACTAAGGGAGGTTTAGATTGGATATTAGGAAAAATATCCTCACCAAAAGGGTTCTCAAGCATTGGAGCACATTGGCCAGGGAAATGCTTGAGTCACCTTAGTGGTGTTCAAAAGGCATGTAGATGTGACACTTGGAGACAACATTCAGTGGTGGACTTGGCATTGTTAGCTTTACAGTTAGTCTTGATTCTTAAAAGACTTTTTTTAACCTCAATGATTCCATGATTCTATTGTATTCTTACATTGTGTCTTTCCAGCCTTCCTCTATTTTCAGGTCATGGACTTTTGATATGAATGAACATCTTAACTGGGTATTTAACAACCTGCTGTGGATCAGTCTTCCATGACCTTTTCAATTTCCGCTGAGCCTCTTTTGAAACAAGCAATCAAATATAGTTTGGCAAGAAGTTCCACAATTCTGCCATCTGTTTTGAGCCTGACTCCACCTGGCTTATCTTACTATCTCCTATCTTGTTTTGAAATACAGTGTTTAATCAAACCTTGTCCATCTCCTTTTACTTGTTACTTAATTCTATAAAATTTTACCACATCTCCCAGACTTTTTTTCCCTCAGGCTGCAGAGATCAAATTCACTCAGGCATTCAGTGTAGGTAAGACACTCCGTCTCTGCTTATCTCTAAGTTCCTGAAATGTAGAAGGAGGGAAGGGCCAGAACTGTGTATGATATTGAAGAAGCAGATGTACCATGGATTTGTACATCAGTATGGTTATATCAAAGCTAGGCATATTTTCAGGACCACCTATATATCTCAGAAATCCCACCATAGGTTTGTGAGCTGATGCAAGTACAATTTTTCCTCTAGAGACAGATTCAGAGTAGGATCCTGCTTCATCTGTGTGAATTGAAAACTAGGAGATTGTGCTAAATATCCCGTTTTGTGGGATGGTCCAAAGAAACTAGCCTTTGTTCCCCAAGGATAAGCCCAAAAGCAAAAAGTGATTTTACATGTGTATGTGTTTATGGCTTCTTTAGACTTAAACCAGTTCTATATATAATGAAATAATATAAAATCAATTATGTGTAAATCATCTGTAAGTCCAATTATTGATTCCTTATTTTGAAGATTTCATTTTCAGAAAGGAAAAAATTAGGTCATTTGCCCCATGATAGAGAAATTATCCCATAGCAAAAATATTACAGGTGAAACACAAAACAGGTTTTTTATTTTGTTTAGCGATTGCCATAACTTGAATAATTTTACTGGGATCTAAGGTCTTTTGCATTGTTTGAAGACCTGGGTCAGTGGAGACAAGCAAAGTTGAATTTGTAGCAGTAAAATAATCATTAAAATAGTATTTATTAATGGTTCAGAAAATATATTTTCTGACTGCAAAGAACAGGAAGAGTTTGAGCCTAGCATGTATTTATTATTTGCATGTATAATTGTAACCAAGGTAGAGCAATTTAAAATTGTTGGAACAAATTCAATTAATTAGGAATTGCTTTATCCAAAAGTGAGCTAATTGAACAGTTGACAATATAATGGCTAAAGACAACAAAAAAAGTTATTTTTAAGGAAGCCTTTCCAATGCAGCAAGTAAAGGGCTTAGTGTTTTTAACACTAGAAGACAATCTTGCTCCTAAGTTGAAAGGTAGGTAAAACAAAAGCTGAACAAAGTCCTCTGGTTTCAGAACAAGATCTGAGAAAGGGTCAGTTAGAGTGGAAAGCATTCTTCAGGCTTTTGAACAGTCCTTTGTCCATTCCACTCTTGTACATCCAGTGTTATATGAATTTTTATGTTTTCTTTACTTTCTTATTTCACCTCCAGAACAAAACACTTCTTTAAAGCATGTGGCAGCTGCTCAGTACATTTAAGGGACATTCTTTATTTCTATTTAATACCTTTGATATTAACTGAAAACATCTGCATGAACGTGTTCGCAACTCCACTGTAGCATTGGTCATATTTCTGTTCTTTGTTCTTTCTGTCATATCTTGTTTTAATTTTTAAATTATGCCATAATTCAGATGAATATTGTTCTTCAGAGAATATCTAATACACAAAAACCAACTTAGGCCAGGAATTTACCTTTCAAATGAGTAAAAGTATTATCTAAATGAGGAGCAGTAAAAAGAACAGTTGATCAGAAGAAGCCAAAGTGATTTCCGCATAATTTATAATTTGACTTTCATGACTGTAGTTTTTTAAAGCCAAAGTCCATGACTAAGTATAATGAAGTTCGTGGAAATGTTCTGTTTACTTATTGACAATGAAAAAATTACTTGATTTTAGGTTTGGATATAAGAGGATTCCAAATTCAGTAGTATACTTCAGCTGATCTCAAGGACTCAGGAAAGGCTTAAACCTTTTTCATAGTTGCTTGGAATAAAGAATAAAATGAGTATAGAGCAAGAATTTTTATAATAGTAATTTTAAAAAGGGTCTGTCTTCACAAGTTAAATGTTATGCTGCTAATTTGTGAGCTCTGCTAAGCTAGCAGCAGAGATTACTAAAACAGTACATTCAACATATAAATATGCTTCATTGAAGTACATTTTTCAAAATATAGTCTGTTGAAATCCATGAAGTCCTTGAAAGCAATTCACTTCCTAGCCAGAGATTAATAAGACCATAGTGTCATTTATATTGTTACACTCCTTAATTAAGCAGTACACAATGAGTTTACACAGGCACTAAAAAATCCCTTCTTAAAAAGGTTTTATGAAACAATTTGTAAACATCCACAGCAAAGTAAAGCTCAGTGGATCTATCAGCATAATATTAGCTCTATTTGCATGTCATAAAAATACAGGTACTCATTTAGTGGCACCTGATAACTTTCATAAAAGAACAGGGCAATATAATTAGAAAAGAAAGGACAACCAGACTGTTGGGGATTTATCAGCACCACAAAGTTACTGTGACTCGTTGCTGTGAGAAACTTTAATTAACCATCAATCACACTGAACGTTTAAATGATCACATATGTATTGCGATGTACAACAGGCAGAACTGCTTGAGGCATCACAAAAAAACCTGCATAGAAACCAGTGTCAAATGTCCCATTTGTTATAATAGCTGCCCTTTGACTACATTTATTATTTAATGTAGGGATATGGAATTTATGAAGCCAACTGAGATTAAAATGTGAAGTACTTTACAGGTTATGGAAATGCTGGAATGACTTTAAACCTTCAATCTAAAGTTAAAAGTTTTATCCTGGAAAACAAATTAGAAAACCAATGAGAAATAAATCAGTAATAATTCTTTTTCTATTATTATTATTAGTGTTTGTATTGTTACTCAACATAATTTTACTATTGCTTCTCATTTCCTAAGAGAAGGTGGGGTGTTTGCAAAAGAATCTAGCTGGGAAGGTACTAAGCTGAAAGAAGGGATTGATTTATTAACCCTTAATATAAGGGTTAGCTCACTGTCTTGGAGTGTCTTGAAATGGAGGTAATTATGTTTCTCTGTTAGCTTAGCATTCCAGATGATCTATTATTTTAATTAATTTCCACCACTAATTCAGTATTTTAGCTGTTGAAGGAGTTGAGATTCTAATACAGATCAAAGGTTTAATGAGTATGTATAGTGTCTAGGTGTAAACATCTGGGTAAGAATCCTGTTGGGTCTAGTTTAGTAGATTCCTAAAATTGATGGCTAAAGAAAGGGAAGTACTCTGAATTAATCTCTCCAATAAATACTGAATGTTTTACAGCTCTCTAACTTCATTAGGAGATTAGCCTGGTAAATTAGCCAGCTAATTCAGGTGTTTGAAAATGCAGTTAAATTAATAGTCCCTTAGCCTCCTATTTGGGTTGCTGTGGTACATAGCCCGCCTGTGACAAAATTGGGTTTTCATACTTTCAGTTTTCTTAGAATGTTTCAAGCCTTTACCTAAGATATAAAAATTGCACAAGAATAATGTACTCCTCATCCACAAAGAAGCAAATGAGACCACTCTTAATTAAATATTCTTAAATGTTCTTAATTACTGTTATGTAAAAGAACCCATAAAGTCCCTTAAATATTTGTAATATGTCAGATGTCCTACTAGTCATTCTCAATGTTTCCATAGTAGTTTTAGTGAGCTATTTTATTATTCTATATTCTTCATTCTTACTGTTGCACAAATGTATTCTAAAACAGTAGAACCCTACATATTTCAGTCATCTTCTGCAAGTGTTTTGCAAACAGAAGATTAGGTTATTACTCATCTACTATCAAACATACTTTTAGATAATCTGGTGTTATCTCTGTGGTGAGATGGCAATCTCAGATAAAATACTACTGCTTAGTGACCTGTCTATAAAATAAAATAATGGAAATATGATACCATGGCACACTGTTTTTGTTATTGCTACATATAAAAATAAACCTATATTTAAGCCTTCTAAATTCGTATGTCTATGTGTTAAAATATAACTGTACACAAGAAAGCTCTGAAATTTTCTTGCAATCCAGAATAAAACAATCCCACAGAGGGAAACTTTCTCTTGAGTGATGTACAGTGTTTACCCCATCTGTAACTTGACGTTATTTTCCAGACTTGTACATCTTACCTTAATTCAGAAAAATCGTTGACAGTGTTCAAAGCTACATTGATTTCAGGTGTTTCTGAAGGTGAAGAGGGATGAAAAAATACGACTTTCAGCTCTATGCTCCAAAAGACTTGGTATGACCATCCTTATATTGTAACTTTAGAACTTTTAAATTACCCCAGCAACCACATTTAATATAATAAAATGTAAGCTGAAATCTATAGGATTTTGCAGACTATATTGAAGACCCCTGCTTATTTTGACATTTACCTATCATCTTTTTTATCTTTGTGGGATTACAATGTTTATTTTTTTCCTCTTTTATTGTCTTTAAATGTATCTTATCTAGGAAAATATGTTTATTTCTGATTCATTGAACCACTGGTTTGTTGGACATAGGAAAAGTTAAAAAATAGCATTTTTACTAAGTATAACTTGCATGCCAGAACACTGTGAATTTGATATTCAGTGGCAAAAGATTATGATATTTGCATATCTTAAAACATTTATTTTCTAAATTTGTTAAGAGTGGAACACTGATACTTTGAAATGTGGTGAAGATGTACAGGGAGGATGGTTTCCAAGGAGAAACAGGAATGAGAGTCAGTATTTAATATGGACAGTGAGGCTGATGAACTGGTAAGCACTTCTCAAACTGCATGGCCAGGTATGATAAAACAGTGTTTGTTCTGCCTAGCAGAGAGCAAGGAAATAATAATTTGGGCTTTTTTTATCTTCTGAATTGATTTGATTCAGAAGCCAAATGGTAATTGACTGAATTTAATATTATCCAAAATGACAATAGCCTCTCATTTTTGCTATTCTGCCAAGTGTTCTTGGCTACAGGTACAGAAGAGGTCAGAGGAACCAGAGATGATTGCTGTGTGTTAAGGTTACTTTCCTTCAGGAAATTCCCAGCAGGTATCTTAGGTCATCCATAAATTTCTTATATATGTTATATATTTCTTTCTGAACCTTTTCAGATGGTTGGGACTGGTAGAGTCCTGTATGAAACAGACTGCAGTAGACATGACATTGAGATTATATATCACTATGTGCTGATTTTGGCTAGGGTAGAGTTAATTTTCTTCAGTATTGCTGGCAGAGGTCTGTATTGAATTTGTGTTGAAAGCAAGACTGATAATGCAGAAACATTTTTTTTTATTGCTGAATAGTCGTTATGTACAGTAAAGGCCTTTTCTGCTTTTCTTACTGCCCTGCCAGTGAGTAGGAATTTTGAAGGGGCAGTTGATCCCAACTGACCAAGGGGAGATTCTAGACCTCATGGCATCATGCTCAGTATATAAAGCCAGGGGAAGAAGAAGGAAAGTGGGGGATGTTGAGGGTGATGGCATATGTCTTCACAAGTCACTACTATACATCAGGAAGCCTTACTTTTTCTGAAAATTGCCTGGTCATGGGAAGTGGTGAATTAATTCCTCATTTTGCTTTACTTGTGGTTGGGGCTTTTGCTTTTTCTATGAATGTCTCTATCACAACCAGCGAGTTCTCTGACTTTAACCTTTTTGATTCTCTTACCCATCTCACCAGAGAGAGGTGATCAGGGAGCTCTGTGGTGCTTGCTTGCCAACCGGAGTTAAGCCACAACACAATAAGACCTAGTTTAATGCATTAAAAAAATAAAATTAACTTACACACCAGCTACAAAGCTGCCTTCTCTTCATTAGGATTTTAACTAGTTTAGTTGCAAAGCAAGCAACACATCTTTTCTCCACATGGGGAAGACAAGACTACCAAGAATGAATGTTTCATATCTTTCCTTCTATCCTGGCTTTTTGTGGTAATTTCAGAATGACCTTGCCTGTCCCACAGAGCAGAGAGGTGTTACATGTCATACTCTGACTATAATTCTGTTTCTCCATGGATAATAGGTGTGAGTCTGCATGGTACTTGCCTTCTCAGATTCTGGTTATTTTTAGAGCTGAGGATCTTTTAAATTCTTTAAAGAAGTAACAGATTTGCTGTAACTGTCCAATCCATTTGATAAAATTAATTATACCTGGTTATCAGGTGTTAAGGGTTTTGGATTTTTTTATTTAGTCCCAGTTTTCATGGTCTAGAATATTCCTTTTCTACTTTTTTTTTTTTTTTTTTTCTTTCCCTACACAATTTTCCAGGTAAGTGGACAGGGGAAATAGAACTGCCTTAGAAGAGGTGGCCATATTGCTGACTCTGGCCATCTGTCTCCTAAAGAAATATGCGTTTCAACTGATGTGTGCAGTTTGGAGTATTGCTCCTTCTGGAGGATGGGTTCGGTATAGAAAGGATGAAGGACAGTTTTTGCTGAGAGAAAGAGGAGGGAGGCTTTTGACTATCACTAATAAGCTGTAATGAGTTACTGCCCTCAACATCTAGAAGCAGAACACTGTCTCCTGCTCAAATTGTCCATCACAGACTCACCTGTTTCTCTCCTTCTGAGAAGTGTGGTTTCAGACCTCCCTTGCCTGTGTGCAATTGTAGACTTGCACAGGAGATTGTGTGGGAGAATAGGAATGTTAGCTTCAGAACACATCCAGTATCCCACATGTGAACAAACAGTTGGAGAGGAAGGAGACTTGTACCTTCACTTCAGTCTCCATAAAACACGACTGGAACATTTTCCTGGACAGACTGTATCTTCTTATTCTTGCTAATTAAAGCCTACAGCTGAGCAATCAAGCTTTTTGTGCCTGGAGTGATGAATCTGTAGGACCAATAGAATTACACTTAAACCAGATCATAACACATCTACATCACCACTGTCTTCCTAATTCTTGTCCAAGTGTCATATAACTGTCAGAGTCATAGCTTGCATTAATTTTGAATGGGAGGAGGCCAGAGGACACAGACTATGAACATCTCTATTTTTCAGAGGATAAATTCCCATCTAATGTGTCTTGAAATTAAAATTCTCATTTGAAAGTCTCATTAAGTAGTTGTACAACTTGAAACTTTTTTTTATAAGAAAAACATTTGTAGGACAAAGAATTACTTACATGGTATTTGCTAATTAAATATTCCCATAAATCACAGCAAGAAAATTTTTACAGTACACAGGGTGGGATAAAATGAACCTTGCGATGGAACATTGATCTATAGCCAAATGAAAATCTTTTAAATGTAAAGCCTTCATTTAATTTAGGCAAAATCAAATATAACATCAATGGACCTGTTACAATTCTCCCAAGACCTTGTCCGGAAACATAATACAATTTTCATGCTGTCCAGTGATGGATCCAGTTAATGGAATAACCTTATAAACTTTAGTGTTCTTATTCATATTCAGAGGTAATATAAATATCATCTGTCCTTCCCTTGGGCTGTAGAACATTAGGCTAACCCATTTCTTCAGGGCTCAATGTGCTGTGGTTGCTTTATCTGTCTGATGTATTGATTATTTTAAAATAAATGGTGTTATTTTAGGCATAGAAGATTTCTTTAGTAGCTAATGTGTTAGAGACTGAAAACTGCACTGAAACTTAAAAAATTGAGTCTGTTCCAGAGATGTACCAGACCCAGAGAAAAAAAAAATTATTTATTTATCCAAGGAATTCTCCCTAGCAGATTTGTCACCTCCAGTGTTTCCTCATGTGGGGATATCTGAATTAGAGTTCAAGTATTCATACTCTTTACTTTCATTCAATGAGTGCTCTAGCTTTTCCATAAAGCTTCCTAGTACTGTAATACCATATGAGTCTAATTTCTAAAACCTATGAAGAGTGAACATAAAACATGAATCTGCACAACTTTTGATTTACTGGCTTCAACTTTCATATTATTCACAATTGATACATTTATTAACATGGTCGACAGTAAATTAGATTATCCTCTGGGTGGAAGTCTGAGGTGTACTTGGCTTCATGGGATGCCTGAAGGGGTCAGCACTTGTGTTCTATAGTTCTTAGCTCCAATCTGTGGGCAGAAGGGTTACTAAACACCTGCAGCCTATCAAGTAATGGGGAAGGGGGATGGGGGGGTTAGCTGGGGGTTCTCACTAAAGGCTACGGTAAAACTTCTGGAGAATTGAACCTCAGATACATATTTTTGTTAAATAGTCCTCCATTACTCCACTGTCCTTGCAGAAATGCCAAGGCAAGTATACCCAGCTCAGGTTTAATAGAGGCAAGCAGATCTGTCATTCCTTACACACGGATGTCAGCCTGGCTTATGTGTACTCCTACAGCTCTGAGGAAGCAGGAGGAGACAGGCGTGGGAACTGGGCAGAATGATAAGCCTGAGTCAAACCAAGGGAAAACTCTTAGCCATCATACCTTGTTTTGGAAGAAAAGCCATTAATTTTTAAACCAAAAAAGACATTAATTTCAAGGAAGACTTTTGAAACAGGAGGGCTGAACTCAAAGGAGAAATGCAAGGAGCAATGAAATGTAGGATATGGGGAACGGGAAGGTGTAAATGGAGACAAGATACATAGTGCACTTGTATGGCAGTTAAGATAAAGCAAGTTTCACTCTTATAGTGAGGGCAAGTCTTCCTTGGAATGTTCTATTTTATATGTGCATAAAGGAAAGAATTGATGGTGGAAGAAAAGCTCTCTGTTTATTCCTTCACCCAGCCTTCTGATATCACCTAGAGCATAACTCAAACCAGAGGATTCTAAACATCTGAAGGAAACTGTTGCTATTGAAGGGAGAGAAATGAGAGAAAAGAGATGAAAGAGGATGATATGATGACTGCTAATGAAGGGAGGGTTTTTTTGGATACAAGAATTGCTATGCAGTCACTTCTTTTCCTAAGATCTGTGAAATTTATGGGGAACCTCCAGCTACTTGCAGATGAAATGTTTACTTATGTGTAAGTAAACATATCCATGTCTGAGGGTCAATGTATATTAGAAAATTTAGAAAATTTTCCCATCATTTTCAAAGACGCTTTCTAAGAAACATTCTAAGAAAAGACTCACTTGTGTATTGATTCACTGGGATGATTCTTTGTTTCAGTTCACATACAAACCCAGCAGATCTGAAGCAGGACTATGTTTCTTCTTGAACTGGTGAGTTTATAGCAGCCAAACACTCAAACAGCATTGCAGTAATGAGTGCATTACTAGACATGAAATGTTCACAGCCTTTCAAGACCATCAGGTTTTAATAGCTGCTGGTGCATGTAGTGTAAAAGATAAAGTGTATGGCTATGGTTCTGTGCACGTCTCAAATATATGCCTGCTACCTTCATGCACAGTAAAACAGAGAGGAAAAAGGGAAGGTAATCACATGGCAAGCTTTCTTTTGGGTGGCTAACAGAGAGGGCACAATCTAAAATCACAGGTTTAGAATTAGGTGCCAGAACAATCTGTGCCTCCATCCTCAGCTTGCAATCATCCTCCTCCTGAAACTGCTTGTTTTTGCATTCTCAGACTTGTGAAATATCTGTAGTTGTGCTTAAGCTTCTAAACTGAAGTCAATAGGATCACTCACAGGCTTGAAAGATTAGACAATTTATGAGGTTTACTGGATTGAAAAACCAGAGTTCGTTGCTTTGGAGGACTTAATTATTCCTCGGTTTTCAGATGTGCCAAATAAAATCAACATGCTCTTGATGTCAGCAAAAATAATCTTTCTGGCACTGGCCAATAATGTGTTAACTAGCCTGCTCCAGCTCTAATGGTAAAATTGAGATGGTTGGGCTTATTTACAGTAAGGATGGAATTCATCTCTCCATACCCCTCTAAAGAGAATTAAAGACCTATGAGAAATAATTAGCTGATGCCTGTCATGTTCTTTGAAGATGAAAAATACTAAGTGCTACTGTGGTTACTGTAAAAGTCCTTTCCTTTGAAAATGACTACATATAATCAAAATGTTAGTACCACGAACAGCACCATGGTAACTGACTTGTATTGGCAGAGGAAATACAAGGCTGTATGATGATAAGGGTTGATGACATGGTCTTTGCCATCTCTTCTCAATTCAGTATCAGCAGCAACATGTATGAAGCACAGGAGTGGTTACCTTTCCCTCTGCATTCCTAATAAAAATACTAGGTGACTGAGAGGGAAAGAGAAGGCTAGTCCTCAGTGTGCTCTGAAATTTTCTTATATGGAGCACTTTGGGAGTGATCTTTGGGGCCCTGAAAAAAATGACCACAGTCTAGAAAGATTATTTTTCCTGTTGCCAGTTATCCTTCTCATTTTAAATTTTCTAGGAACAAACTGCATTTACCATGACATATCAATAGAGTTAGCATCTCAGGGACTGTGGATTGATTTGTGGGGTTTTGTTCTGATATCCTGGCTCTGTTAGTTCTGTCTTTGTGCAACTTCAGCTGCTGCTGAAGTCCAAACACTGCAGAGAAATATTTAAAGAAAACAAACTGAGCAAAACCATGAGACCTTTACAGCACCAGGATTGTTGAGAATTGACCTTCACACCTGTCACGGATTGATCCCAGCCAGCAAAAAAGCCCCATGCAATTGTTCACCCTCTCCTCCACCAGGGGGTCTGGGGAAAGAATTGGAAGAGTAAGAGGTGGAAAAATCGTGGGTTGATATAAAGATAGGTTAATAGGGAAGGCAAAAGTGGTGCATGCAAGCAAAGCGAAACAAGAACTTAATCAGTACTTCTCAAGGGCAGGCAGGTGTTCAGCCATCTTCAGGAGAGCAAGGCCCCTTTACACTTAATGGTGACTTGGGATTAGAAACACCATTGCTTCAAATGTATGATTTTTAGAATTTTCCTCTTTATTCTGTAAAGAAGTTCATCGTCTTGGTAGTATGAGAGAAAGATTTGTTGTTTTGTTTGTTTTTTTAATTAATATTTACATTATTATCGGTTATCCACAGCCTAGCAAGCAAGAAGACCCCAAAAGTCTTTATACATTTTGTAATTTTTATGAGAAATGAAAGCTGAAAATGCTACACATTAATTTACAGATCACTAATCATAAGCTATAGCTATGTTAAGTGTTGTCTTATATGCAGGTAAATCTATTTCTAAGAATGAATGAACCTTGTATCCAGAATCCAAATTTGTTGTCAAATATCACCTTTGCATATATTAAGAGGTATGTAGATGAGGAAATACAGAGGTAATATTATTAGGTGCTTGCTGAATTATGGTTTATTTTGGTTGTTCATTTTTGTTCATTTTATCTTTTGAACAGATAAGCAAATTAAAGATATAAAATCTAGCAAAGTCTACCAAGGTTGGTATTTTGGTTGACTGGAGGTGGTATGCCATAGGGACACATTGATAAAGGACATGAGCCAAAGATACTCTGTCTGGGAAACTTACTTATAAATGACTAGTGAAAGCTGGACAGATAACTGATCTTTTGATTGCTATTGTTTTCTCAACTCTGGAAAAATATGATGAAACCTAAGCAATATAAAGAAGTCAATTTTTTTATTTAACTGAAGTGTCAAATACCTATATGCTATATGTTGAATAATGTGTTTGCATGTTTTGTTTTTTATTTTTGGCTTTTTTAGTCAAAGCCAAATATTTTTATATATTTAATCTGTAATTTTTAAAACAGATGATTTTTTTTTAAATTAAAAAATCCAAACAATTTGTAATGCAGACCTCTGTTATCTCTTGGAAATACTGCAGTGCTACTCTTAACTTTGAACTGATCAAATTAGTTGGCAAGCTATCTCCAATTTAATTTCCTTTCCCTGTTTTATGATGTCCAGATGGTTACAGAACATATCCTGAATACTGTCAGTATTTGGACTTGTCAAGGACCTGAATGAAGATCAGTGACTGCTTCACTGTACATGTTTGAGACTTTGCAGTCAGCGTGATTATAAAGGAGAATGCACTAAACATACTATTTAAATGCAGTCTTTTTCCAACAGCTCAACACAATGCTTCTGTATCAGGCTCTACAGTCTCTCCTGAGATAGGTTTTGACAATCTTGAGCAGATTTCTGAGTTGTTGGGTCACAGGGCAGAATTGGTCTGGAAATAGTAATCCCTACTAGGTGATGGAATATTGTATTAATGCAGGATTTATAGGTCCAGAACTTGTAATTTCCTATCAAATTCTTCACGCATGAAGGAGAGAGCCTGTGTATGCTTTGTGTAGGCATAGTCTGTGTCACTTCACTATCTTTTTAGGCGAGTAGTGTGCTATTGTTTCAACTATACTTGGTTTTATTAAATCTCATTGTAACCAAAATAAGTTTAGAGGGGCAATATTTTGTGTTTCTCCTTCTGGGCAGTTTTAGATCTGCTTCTTGGATTTGTGTCCTCTGTGCTCATAACCACAAAGCTCTCTGAAAACTATAATAGTATTTTTTCCTTGCAAATTATTAGCCTGTTACAGTTCTGCCTCAAGAAATATTTCTGGTCGCATTACTGTATGAGTGTACGATTTTCTTGCATTAAAAAAGTTCATGAAAAGTGTTTGTTTAGCCTTGTAGCCACAGTTGGGGAGAGTCTTCACTCTCAGGATTTGGGAACTAAGACATTTAAATGCTTCCATTTCCCCATACTGCTAACTTTATTTTATTGGAATTTGAATGAGGGTTTATGAACCATTCCACTACACTGGATTTTCTCTGGGTCTTCACTGATTTAATTAAAGTCTACAGACTTCCCACCATGAAACATATGACAAGAGTGGGGATCAAAACAATAATTTTAGGGTTCATTGTTTTTTGTTTTTTGTTTGGTTGGTTGTTTTTCTGGTTTTTTTTTGTTTGTTTGTTTGTTTTTTGTTTTTTTGAGTTTGTTGTTGTTGGAGGTTTTTTTTGTTTGGTTTATTTTTTTTTTTTGTTTTTGTTTTGTTTTTATTTTAATCCAGAAACAATTACTTGTCAGTGGTGAACATTTTTTCCAAAAACTGGCTTCTTTTACGGTTCTTCAAAGGAAAGTGAGCCTGCAGGAAGACCTCTTGTGAATGGCCACCAGCTGGATGTCGCCCCATTCACCAGCACTCTTCAGGCTCAGCCATCAAGCCACTTTTCTACCGAGCAAATAGTGGACTTGTTCTGAGCAGCCAGTTTCTCCAGGAGAATGCTGTGAGAGACAGTGTCAAAGGATTTACTAAAGTCTAGGTAGAAAACATCCAGAACCTTTTTCTCATCCTCTAAGTGTGTCACCTTGTTGTAGAAGTTGATCAGGTTGGTCAAGAAGGACCTGCCTTTTCTAAACCCTTGCTGACTGGGCTGAACGCGCTGGTTGCCCTGCGTGTTCCAGCTCTTGTAGATGGGTGTCATATACGGTAACCTCAAGTCAACTGGGACCTCCCCAGATAGCCAGGACTGCTGGTAAATGATGGAAAGTAGTTTGGCAAGCTCTTCTGCCAGCTCCATCAGGACTCTTGGATGGATTCCATCTGTCCCCATAGACTTGTGCATGTCTAAACAGGTTGTTGACCATTTCCCCTTAGAATATGGGGATTTCCTTTTCCTTCCCGTCTCTGTCTTCCAGCTCAGGGAGCTGAGAGCAACTGTTCTGGCTATTAAAGACTGAGGCAAAGAAGGTGCCTCAGCCATTTCCTTATTCTTTGTTACTGTTTCCCCTGTATTCAGTAAGTGAGGGAAATTCTCCTTAACCCTCGTTTTGTTGTTGATGCATTTGTAAAAACATTTTTTACTATCCTTTACAGCAGTAGTCAGATTAAGTTCTAGCTGGGCTTTGGCCCTTCTGATTTTCTCCCTGGACAACCTCATGACATTCTTGTAGTCCTCCTGACTAGTGAAAAGCTTTAATAATGCATGCATTTCCATAATGCTATGGGATATGTATTGACCTCTATTGGTTGCTGACATACATTTGAACATGGGAGGATTAATAATACAATCCCCTCTGCTCCACTGACATGTCTGTTCTAAACCTCAGAGGAGGCTGCTTTCTATGTAATAAGGATTATTCATAACCCAGTTATATTCAACAGCCATATATTCTCAACCTGAAGTACAGCTTATTAATCAACCATACAGTCCAGGATTTTCAACTAAAATATTAATATAGTATGTTATTCATTCAGGACAATTCATGTCACCACAACTGAACATCAGTTATGCTGCATCATAAATTCTGATTTTTAATAAAGTTGAACACCACATCAAGCTCACTGTTGTCATGCAGGATGTTGTCACCTTGTCAACATTTTTTTTTCCTCTGATTAACAGGCTCCAAGTTTCAAAGCATGATATTTTAGATTGCCTTTCTTTTATGCCTTTACGTCCTGTAGTGTGAAATCTGACATTTCAAAGGAACTTGAGTCTCCTGAAGTCATTACCACCTATTCCTAACTGAAAACATTCTACGACTGAACAGAATACGATATATAGTTTTTATATAATATATATAATATAAAATGGAATGTCATATTTTTATTTAATCATACACATATTCAAAGAATACTAATTTAATGGGTAGTACTACTGAGCAATAGTCTATGGAGTGTGAAAAGACAAGATTCTTTAATGACTCTTTTTGTCACATTGCAGGGTGTTGCAGGAATCTAGAGCAGAAGTACAGAGCATAAAGAAAAACTCAAGATGTCAGAGATCAAGTAAACAGATAGTTCCTGTTAGTCTATGTACAATTTCTCCTACAGAAAAGCCCAAGAAAAATACTGAAATAGTTTTATCTCTTGGGCTATAAACTCATTTTATTGATGTTTCCCCAGTCATAAACAGAGCAGCTACAGTGTGTGACCCAGGTATTCTTGCCTATGTGATATTATAAATATGGATAATTCTTTCAGGCTTTGAAACCTAATGGTGAACTAAGGAGGGAAAGTGTCAGGATAGATATCCCAGTACATCAGATTATTTTATTTTGGCACACTGCTTATTCTGCAGAATGATTATCTTGTATTCTCCAGAGCTGATTTCTCCTTAGTTATTATACTGCCTGTGATCTGCATAGCAATATCCCACAGCCTTACAGAAATTTTTAGATCTAATTTAAGATGTAAAATTAGGCCTTGAGCACTTGTAGTCATTAAAGACTTTTTTGGCATTTCTTAGAGAAAGGAAAGGTATCACCAGCTGAAAATTTCCTTGCTCAGCTAGCCACAGCCCATTCTGGGTAATTCACAGCATTGTTCTTTAAAAGAAAACAGAATGACCAGACTGTCTGTCCTGTTAATGTCATGGAATTAGTGGTCAACTCTGTAACAAACACTATGTTTTCCTCAAATATAACTAATCACCAGTTAGGACAGGCAGACTATCTGTCCCTATACACTATTAATGAAAATGTCTTATGCTGTAGTAGCAGTGCAACTTAAGTTATAAAACAATACCTTTATTTTGACTGATAGAAACAGTTCTTTGAGGGGAACTTGTGTATATACTCCTATATATATATACTATATATATGTATATATATATATAAATATACATATATATATATACATATTTATATACATATTTATATACCTTGTAACTGATTTGGGAATCTGGACTAAAAATTGGCATAAGAGCTGGAAGATAATGTTAAGTGTTGCTGTAGGATTTTATATATTGGGGGTGGGGGTAGAAAGGAGGGTTGATATCAGTTAGTTGCATTAAAACATACTGTAAGTATTTCTGAGTTGGAGTTTATTCAAAGATTAATGATCAATTGTAAAAATGACACAATTTGTTTTGGGTTTTTTTTTGTTAAAACATTTATTGATGAATATAGTGCAATGAGTTCTTGAACCTCCACCTTACCCACATAAGAGGCAACTGTGAGGAAATATGGATTTCTTCAGCATATTTTAGTTTTAATAGATTGAAGGATTTTTAATTATGTGTTAGGAACAGAAGTGCCTTCATCATATCAGCCTGCTGATTTTCACGAGTATTTTGTTTTTCATGATACCTAATTTTGGCTTTAAGATCAAGAGCAAATATGTAAGAGCATCAGTGTGGTTTGGACTGTGTTAAAAAAATCAAGACATTTCTTCCCCAAGAGGAATTGTGTTATGAATTCCTACATTTATGATTACTTTTATAGGATTGATTGGGTTTTTTTGTACAACCTTTGGGGTCTTCCAATTCATGGGAAAAACAAGTTCCTCTCTAGAAACTTTGCCTCTGATGCTCGTTTCTGTTATTTGTGTACTTTAGAATCTTTTTATTGCATCAGGATCTCTAAATCTAGAAACTTGCTCTGCGTTCCCTTAGGGTAGATGTTTGTATGTTGTTTTCTTCCGCTATTTTTCTTGCTAAGGAACTTAAGAGGCATTAGGAGAGAGAAAAAGCTAGGAAACGGCATAGATAGATCATCAATTTTCCAATTTTTTTGTATCAATTTACTTTCTGTAATTCCAGAGGGATACGATGAAGCACCAGTTACTACCCTGGAAGCTGCAAAATCTTTCGTTTGGAAGCACCTGGTACTTTTTATGTTTGCTTAAAAGGTTGTAATTTAAAAAGTAGTAGCTTCTTCATGTCATTAATCCTAGCCTGTGCAGACTGACTAGTCCTGGGGAATATACTGCCAGTAGACAAGTCTACTGCTTAGGCATAATTCCCAGCAGTAAAGCTGGCATTTGGCCTGCAGGAGTAGATTACTATGGATTGTTTCTATGAATTATGTCCTTTGGCATCTGAACTGTATCTCTGGGAATACCCTCTTCGTGACTTTTAAAATTCAGTTTGTATCTTCAATATGGACTTGACTTTCAGCAGAGTGCTTGTAATTCACCCCAAATCATTCCATGTCAGACCCACTTGCTATGGTTGCAAACTTATGCAAAGCTGTCAGTCCGTGAAGGAACAGTTGGGACCTGGTGATTGAGTATTTTGGCCTTGGAGTGGAGGAAGCAAGCGTACTATTTAACACTTTAAGGATTCTTACTTATTGTCCCCACCATTCATCTGAAATGAGTCTCTGCCTGCATTGTATTATAATACCAATTACACACCTATGTTAAGTTTTAATTTTTTCTCTATATTAATACCTGTGCTAGAGTTTGTTAAATGTTTGTAGGGAAATGTGTCATTATGTTTTCAGGTGTGTGAGCATTCTTCAGACTTTTGCTGCAATTTAGAGAAGCATTTGAGATGTCCCATCATTCAGCCAAGCATTTAAGCACATGCTTGAATTTCATTAATCTAAGAATACATTGAGGTTAAGGATTTTTTTTTTTTTTGTGTATTGTGGAAATAATATTTTCGTTTTTAAAATACATGTTTGGCTTCTGGTAGGAATCTCAGGTTATTTATAGTGACGATAATAATAATAATAATGGTATAATATTGTGAGAAACTAAACCAATCTTGGTTTGATTGGGCTAATTGCTTCTAGACAAAAGAAAAGAGTTTTGCCCTACTCTGGCATCTCTAATAGGTAGGAAAAATAAAAAGCAGGAGGAAGAATAGTATCGTCTGTATTGTATTTTTGTGAAACTGTCCTTCAAAGAATTTTATCAATCTGTACTAATGACCAGGGAAGCATATAGAGCAATAGAAATGAGTCATTACCTTCACAATCTTCAGCACTGAACTATCTGTTCATTTTCTCTCGCTGCTCTCATGTTGCTAAAAACAGTATATTCCTTTTTCCTTAATTAATTGATAGCTGAAAGACACAAGTCCCTTTTACAAATAATTGAATTTTTCTTTGACATACTCTGCCAGATTTCCTGCTATTGTAAAATCTGGAATGGCTTCTTATGGGTCTTAAATGTTAAAATTCAAATTCAGTCTTTAGCCTAATAAAAGCCATTTCATTATCAACAATCTCAAACAACATTATCAAAATTCTCTCCCCAAGTGTCTGGATAGATGGAAGTTACAGCTGGTGTCCGTCCTGCTCTTTATATTGATGTTTTTACTTGTCCATCTGACTGAACGGCACCTGCTGCAAGGGCAGGATGGGATCACCAATTTCTGAACAATGTCTCTCTGCCAACAGAAGGTTATTCAATTAGGCAATCACTTCTCTTAATGCTGGGTGGGATGATGTCAGCCACCTGCACTCTCTCTCCCTCGCTTCCCAGTTCCTGGGGACAACTGTCTTTTCCGTCCCTGGGGAGAAGGTAAAGGTTTTCAATCTGTTCCCTTTTTGCATTAGCTCCTGACTGCAATTATTAGTATCTGACATTTGTTTTGCTTCCTGACTGGGACTATATTCAGTGCAGACACTTTGTAGAAATATTAATAAGCATTTGATATTTATATTTTAACACTCCTCTGTGCTCTAGTGTACTGAATTTTTTTCTTGCTTGCCTTGACCTGGTGCTAACAAGTTTCATGCTTTAAGGCATTGCACTAAGATCACTAAGGAAAGAGTCAGAATTCTAAAGTGTAATGGCACTACAAGACTTTCTCTGCACTTTTGTTTGTGTTTATGTCTTTTTTTCCCCCTAAGGTCTGTTTGTATTGTTGATTTTACTATAGTTACTCCAGTTTGTAGAAATAGAACCAGTGTTTATTGCTGTTACTCTTGCTCCACAAACATATAATTGTGTGCTCTCTTTGCTTATTAATTAAATGGATGTGTGGCTTTTTGACTTTTCTCAGTGTTCCCTGCCCTTTACATAATTAAAATAATTTTGTAGAGGGGGGGCGGTGGGTGGGGAATTGCATCTAAAAAGAATAAAAACCAGATGAAGGAACAACATCATCTATGTCTTAGAAACAAACAGACATCCTCCTTTATACCCTTTCTAAAAACTTTGTAAATTCATCAATAGTATGTCAAACAACTATCTACTCCAAAGTTTATTTTAATAAATGGCAACTCTTATATCTATATCAGATTTCATAATAATTTCCTGAAATGTATAGTATTTATGGCATCCTGAAATATTTAAATTAATGTGGAAAATTGTCCTCTATGCGTGGTTATTAGGAAAAAAATGAGTTTCATTGAACCCTCATATGTCTCCGAGACTCTATTGAAACCAAGTGCCATACTGCTGAATTTGAAGTAATTCCATTTGGTTTAAAGTGCACTGAAGATAAGATTGAGTCTGTCAGATCTTATTTTAGGTGAAGAGCATAACTCAAATTATTTTTCTGCTCTGGTAGTCCTTAACTTTTTATTTTATTTTTTTCTATTGCTCTACTCTTCTATTCTCTCAAATATTTTATTTATGTAGACCCTGTGTGTCATTCTGTTAAGCAAACTTTATTGTTTTCTGCTAGATTTAAAACCTACATTTTCAGTAGAAATTATTTTACCCCCCTAATGACTGTTTAAACAGTTTTGATAACAATACACATTTTAATTTAAATTATTTACCTCCACTTTCCGTGGAGGGACATTCTGCAAGATTTCAGTTTTCTAATTATCTTTACAATTTCTAATAAATATGCCCTTCTATATTTAATTAACGATTAATTGTAAAATTCATTAATTTTCCAGGCCTCTCAATAGTCAGTAAATATTCTACACTCAGTCTGCACCTTCCACCTAGAACACAATAGAAACAGAGATCAGAAAGGGGTTGTTATTTGTAAATACACAATAACACACTCCCAGGGGTATATCCCCATTAGTGGAGATTTTTTGCCTTTGACTTCGCTTTGATGGAGACCTGTATTATAGCTTTGTGTTTTGGGATAAAACAGCCTGTTGGACAACTCCTGCAGCATTTGGGATTCTTATATTTCAAAGGATGTACCACCTTAAAAGGCTGGGCAAAGCTGAATTCCTGTCGACTTATCGGTTTTGATGCTCTTAAAAAGGTATCTAAGCTGTAGTTTCCCAATGGTAATTGAATATATAATCTGTCTGCTTGTTTATCCTGAAAGCAATAATGATGCTTTCAGCATTATTACATCCAGTGTGCTTAATTAACATGATGAACATATTTTTCATGTAAATAAATTGAGGCAGAAAAGAAGAAACTTAAGTTATTTAATTAACCAGTTACAACTGTAGTAATAAAATTAATATCTCTACACTGGAGAAGAAGAAGAAGGACCAGGACATTAGAAAGTATTCTCAACTTTATTGAAATCTTCCTTTGTGTGCCTGAACGTTATCTAAGTTAAATATTTTTATTATTATTAGATACAATCCTAATAAATACCAAGTAAAAATACACAGAAAGTGAAGCAAAACCATTTCTTGAAGTGAAGAATGGTGAGCTAAACAGTCTTGGACCAATGTAAAGAGAAAAGATGAGTAGATGACTGAGATTAATATAAAGATTCAAAAGCTAAAAATCAGTGAATACCCATGAGTACAAACACATTCACACATCTCATCATTCAAGGCCATCATACACAAAACTTCCAAACTGACAGAGGCCAAGATAGGTGATAATTCAGCTACCTAATCAGCCAGTATTATTTAGTTTTTTGAGTCACAATGAGGCAAAATGTGTTATTTCTACTAGTTTAGGTCCACTGATCTTCCTTTAACCCAGTGAGATTAGTTTTCAAGCAAGTTTTAAAAGAGGAAATGAAATAAAGATTTAAGATATAGCAAAAGGGGAATGAAATAAATCTCCCAAGCAAATAAAGCTTCTCTAAAACATATGACCTCATAAATATTTTTTTCTAAAAATATGAATGCAGAAAGAGATTTGAGGGAAAGGGAATTGCAGAATTCTACAAATAGTGAAGATGAAGAAGAAACTTAAATCCATATGGATAAACTGAAAGTAGCTTGGAAATGAAAATAGCTATATACAACTATCGAGTTGAAACAGGTCTGGAAAAAATATTGTAGTAAAACAGAGCAGTTCAATCATGGCAGAATTAGCCACTATAGCACTCATTTTCATTTCAAGACAGAGCACAACTTGAAAAATCTGTTTCCAGTCCTCACTACTTTGTACATCAGACCTCACTACTTTGTATATGTTACGTTTTCAGGTAGACTGGTACATTTTATGTCTGATGACTTTATACCATAATTGCATCTGGGAAGTAACACAGAGGTGATTTTTACTTCTTAAATGGTATTGCACAAGAAGGTGGCACTGTTTTAAGGGGCTTAAAATACCATTTAATTCTCAGTATGATGCACAAAATTTGTCCAAAGGCATGCAGTTACAAGCAAACCATCCTATGCAAATTTTTCTTAGAAGGAAAGCTGACCCTTTGAAGGACTCTTCACAAATTTTCTGTCAATATTAGAAATTAATAATATGGGTCAACTCTGTTTTCAAGAGAGGTATTTTATCAGTTGAAAAAAGATAAAAAGCCTTGCTATCTGTCAGTGACAATTGCTAAATTAGGTCAAGGATATTATTAAATCCATTGCAGTAGTACAAGGGCTCATCTTCCTAAAACTTATGGAATATTGGTGTGCATCAGTTTAGAAAATGAAAAAAATTACATTGAGAACAAGCATTTATTTGACATCTACATTAGTACAACAATGCCGTGTGCTGACAAAAGTAAACTAGCCTGATTAAAAATATCTTCGTTTAGTTTTCTAAATGCGTTCAAGATAAGCAGGATTTCTCATGAAGATCCCAATGGGTCTATTGTCCACACAAAGTCTGCAAGTACAGCCTGAAGAATGAACCCATTTATACTTTTGTGAGTGTACAAAACCCAGCAGGCCCAGAGATTTTCAGCCAGGTAGCATGCTGACAGTCAAGGGCAGACTGGCCACAGCTGTGTGATTGGAACAAAAGCATTGGAGCATTTTGTGCTAAAGCTTCCTTTGGAAAATTGCACCTTCGCAGCAGGACAGACATAAAATATGGGTCAGGTCTTTAATTCATACAAGCCAGTGTTCCATAATGGAATTAGCCTTTAAATGGAGATGTCAGCTGTAGGGATCACAATGTCCTCTATTGTGCATGTAAATATGTGTATCTATGTATATATATATAAGTATATAAGTATGTATATGTGTACACATTTATATGTAAAGTTGGTAATATGCAATTTAGATTGAAGGTTAAGTTTGTTCCAAATGAAAAGCCGTAAAAATCCTGTCCCTGGCAGAGATGAGTACATGGCCAACAGAGTTTAGCTTTAAACAGGTAAATCTTTGTTTTGATTTACACTTGCAGCACTCAAAATGGCAGAATCAATTTGCTTGAAAATTGGTAAAACAATTTGTTGTGGGCTATGACCTTGTATGCTGAACATCATCCCAGAAGGATTTTTTCTTTATGTTTGAATTATAAATCTTGGAAATGCAGTTTTTTATTGCAGAAGTATTGACAGAGCTTGAACTATAATGGTGTGGCTATATTTCCTTAAAGAGTAGGTATGTGTTTTGCCAGTGGTTAACTAATATTTTTCAAATAGTAGTAGATGTTGAACAGAGAAGCCAAATTAAAAGTTCAGCGGCAAAAACCAGTAAGTCATTGATGTAAAGAATTAATAAAAGGGATAAAATCTACTATAGGAATGACCGAGAATGAAAATTGATAACTGAAATTGCTACGAGTATATGTGGGGATAATCAGACATGGACCCTTATGGGGTTGTATTTCAAGACTCAGTTTTGTTAAGAGAATACAAGCATAAGATACATAAAATTATCAAAGGCAATAAAACCAATTATTTTTGCTAACTGCCACATGTCTTAAAATTACATCTGAGTGTCATTTTATTATGTACTACATTGTATTTGTGCTTGAAAAAAGCCTATTGAGCTTTTTTTGTTGGAAACATGGGCATCGCTGGTTATTTCATGTAACATACAGATACAAAGGTGTCTGATCCTGAATTATTTTCTTAGGGCAAATACTTGTTTTCACCTATGGTGCACTCTTTTAAGATTCACAGATTTTATTGGATGTCATTTAGTTCAGATTTAAACACACTGGGACTAGTTGAGATTTGTTTTTCATGCATGTCTTCATTCAGTAACCCTTGTTCATTTTAAACTTAGGGTAAATTTACTAGCAAGGGCACATAATTACTTAATGAAGTACGTTTGTGATGATCAGATAAATTCTCCACAAACTTTTGTATGAGCTGATTTCATTAGGATCTTGTGTTGCCATAAAACAAATGCAGTTAAATTATATCTTATTTCAATGGCCCTACATTTTAAATGAAATATGAAAGGGTGAGATTAGCATCTGGATTAAGGTTGTTCCCTTTGGTAATGTCAAATCTGTAAGCTGGTAAGCATTCCAAGGCCATGGTTTTATTGAGTCATATTTGCTACCTGGAAAGGGAAAGACGACATATTATAGGCAAATTTTCATTCACTGGAAATCTAAGACCAAATAAATGAAAATATTTTGTGAGTTTTCATCTCTTCAAAGGTTCTAGAAGATTATGAAGGATAAAGAACAAGCCACAGATGTGACTGTGGTGACAGCTTTCTGTGTTAGCCACACCCTTAGTTAATGTGCAATCACCGGCATGTCCTGAATATAAGCTCCATATATTTTCAAGAAATAGAGTGGTTAGGATGAAAATTTGATAAAACTGGTTTATGTTTCAATCTGGGCCAGCTTTTGGTTTGGTTTGGTTTTGTTTGTTTTTTCTAAACCACCTTTATCCAAATTGGGTTAATTTTAAAATCTAAATCCAAAAGTCTGAAATCTCTGTGGGTTTGAAGCATATACTTGAAGTATATATATTCTGGTACTGGATTAACTGTTCTGTGAATAGCCACGACTAGTTAACATTTAGAAAACACCCCTTCAGTTGCAGGTTTTCTGCTTTTCCCCTGGATCTGTACTTTATTGATTCCAGTCAGGAGTGGAATTTGAAGATCTGCCACGGTGGGAATCTCTCTGTATTTATATTTCTGCACATGTTTCAGCAAATTCTGACCTATTTAGCCTTTAGACCATATAAAAGTCTACTCTAACATCTTATCCTTCTTTTTGTGGTGTCTCACAGCAACTCAGAAAAACTGGATTTTTAGCTTTCCTGACACCTTCTCATCCACATGACTTCTTTCTCTTGAATAATTTCCTTTATTTTTTGTTTCCATGGTCTTCTGGCCCTGCTATTGACCTTGTACAGCAGAACACAAAGAGAATTCTTGAGCTTTTCCTGCCCTTAGTGACCATTAAATGTTGAAAAGAGAGCTCTTACATCCTGTGTTGATAATATAGGAAGCTAATAAATCTTTTAAATCACAGCTCTAAGGCTCTGTTGGTGTGGGAAGTGAGCATCCTACAGCATTTAAGTACAATCTTACAGCATCATCAGCTCCACTGAATTCTCTGCTTGAGGCAGTTTGATGTATTCTGTCAGCTCAGCAGCATATTGTTTGACTTGCTCTCCAGTGCAAATCTAATGGGGATTAATGGCAGCAAACTTGAGAGCACTTAGGGCCTTGTTCACCCTACTTTGACATCAAGCAGCTCCCTGGAATGCTGAGGAAAGTGCTCCAGTTTAGGTTTGTTGTAATGTCTTAGTTAATTCAATAGGAAGTGCCTGTTTTAGGGAACCAATATTACAGGACAAAAAAAGGCCTTGCTACGCGTGAACGCAGTTTGTATGTCTTTCTAGTGTCTAGTGAAATTCTGTCAAAATTTTGACCCTGTGATCCAGTAGTGGAATAATTTACTATCTTTAGGAATCTGTCTTTTCTCTGCAGGTCCATAAGTTATGTGTAGATAATCAGTTCGAAATTTTGGGCATTTTATTTCTTATCATTTTCACAGAAGTATCGAGAAACAAATCTTAATGAAAATTGGGTTGAGGGAATATTTCATTGGGAAAAAAATAATTATTTTTTTTTTCCATGTTAGTAAAATGAGAAGCTTATTCTTCCAATCCAGAACGCATCAAGATTCTTTCTTAAATTTCAATAGGAACTCTTACTAGGAATGTAATTCTAGACTTTGTTTTTAGGTCCATGCCCAAAGAAAACAGCAAGCACTGCATTCCAAAACACAGTGTTCTTTTCCTCCTTCCCCCTCTTCCACTGTAGATTATAGGACTTTAATTTACAAAGCTGGAATTCAGTTGTAACCCCCAAGTTCAGTTGTTAGTGCTTTTGTAAATGCTCTGCATTAATTGTATTAGTGCAGAATATCCCCAAAGTAATTCAAATCATACATGGCAGGGTATGAAAAACACCCGCTTGTGTAACCAAGTCTGATACCTGAATGCAGGAAGGTTCAAATGTTTAGGTGAAACAGAACCAACTTTCTCTGAAAGTCAATTCTTATCTCCTATGAACTGTCCACTGGTAAAATGAAATTCATTGCAATCAGTTCTTTCATTGCAAAACAATACTCCTAATTATAAATTTGTATTATGGTGCTAGTTAGTTAGTGCATGTTCTGTATCACTCTGATGTTTCTGATGTTTCAGAAATCATCCCAAAAGGTTCACGACATATCATAATATGTTAAATTATATCAGAAGCCTGAAGAAAGGGATTTTTTTCACTGTAGATGGCAAGTCTATGCTTTTTTATCTACTTTAATGCTTGCTTAAGTGGACTTTATTTTATGATGATATTTGTAGTATTTATTTTTCCTTCATTTATGGCAAATTATTTTAGAAGTGTCTGCTCTGGAAATCACGAGGAAGGAGATGGATAGACAGACATTACTTCAGAGTAAATGCTTTTTAGACATGTTACATTAAAATATTACCCCTATGTTTATATATGACACTCAATTGTGTAATCTTGACATATTGCCAATATTTGAGTACCAGTGTAACTCTGTTTTTGAAACATGAGTTCCTACTTCTTATGTACTAAAACATCTAACATGAATGAGTCATTGGATCAGTTAAACAACTGGTATCTCCCTGTTGCTCTTAATTTTATTATTTTTTTTATTTTTTTTTTTATTTTGTGTTGTTTTGTTAATAAATGCGCATTTGTGAGTTTTGCATGCTTTTTCTTATTTGAAAATATGTTTTTCATAGAAGCAAAATCCCTTTCTTGCCAGTGTATCTATTCTGAGAATTTTTCTGAAATCCAGGTAGTAGTGTTTTGATCAAAAAGCGAAAAGCTTCACTCCCCTGCTCTGTGGGAGATGCTAAATCAGGTTCTCTTTTCAATTTTTATTAGACATAATGATACAATATCATATTCTTTTATCAATTGTTATTAAATATAATGATATGCTTTTAAAAAGAGACATTTTTATAATGATTCATCAAATTTTAAGTGACTGAAAAACGGTTTGCTGTCTGAATAGAATGACCTAAACAGTGTCACTGGCGAAAGCTGGGAGTTTCTGACACCAAAATATTCCAAAGTAGCTGCAAGGGAGCTCTCATTTAGCATGTGAAAGACCAACAGATTGAGGGATCTGAAGGTGATATTTGCCACATACAAGGTATCTTGCCTATAACGGAAATCCCTCTGACTTACTGTTTCATTCTTTTATATCTCTCTCTTTTTCTTTTTTCAGAAAGTCATACAAAAGGTTTTTGGTTTAATTTCAGCAAATATTTCATATTCTTGATACTTCAGGAAGAGTTGTGTTATGAAGAAAAATTTCAGGCACTTTAAAATTAAGCCCCTTCTCTAAATGTCATTTAAAACATTAATGTTAGCAGATATTAAATACATTTTACATAATGCGTTTGAAAATTAGATACGTCTTTCATTTCTCATCTGTTCAATCTCCAAAGTTAATGTAAATACACTGGCTGAATTCTGGTAAGACTTCATCTTGCAAGAGATGCTGTCTCTAAGTCAAATAAGTAAGAAGATTAAAATTTATTTTGTCATGAGAAAGGAAATGGAACAATTGTCCAAACTGTTTTAGTTCTTGAGTCAATGGATGGCAATCAATGGCAATCCAGGTCATACTTATACAAGAGACCAGGATCATCTCCATTTTTTTTCTATGCTACATGACACAGGTTGGCTAGGTCATCATCTAATGACCAACTAATCACCAGCTTGGTTGTTCACAGATAAGTTATGGTCAGGGATATGCTGGAAAAAACTTAATGCATGTGAAAGGTACAAATCTGCTTTCTAATTTCAGCCTGCATGATCTTAGAGAAGGCTGTAGATGGTGAGAATTGAGTGCTTTCAGATCTTGGTGCTGATGCTTCTCCTTGCCAAGTTCAATTTTACTGAACTGCATGCCGTGATTTAATGATTTTGTTTAAGCTTAAGAAAGCAAGGAGATGCATCTGCATGCAAGCCATGAAAAGGAGATGTAAGAATGTTTTCTGCAGCATCTGCTTAGACGATCTGGTCTTTCCTAGTTTGGGGGAGCTATTCAGTTGCCAAGAGAGGTAGAGACTTGTAGGACTTTTCATAGTAGTTTTATGATAATGGGTTGATCTGTAGAAAAATATAAGAAACAGTTCAGTCTTTTTATTGATTCTTGAAATTTTTAGGATCAGCTTCAGAAAGACTCAGATAGTTGAAAAGTGTATCTAGACCTAATAACTATCTAACTGGTAAATGGGTTTTGCTTGAATTGCTGTGGTGTGGATGCCTGTGTTAAATACCTTGGGAATAAACACCAGAGAAAATCATGTGGAAGAGATAGCAGGCTTCTGTGGAAACCAGGAGGATTTGAGGTTCTGCTAAGAATATATTTTGTTTGTGTGTGTGAATGCATGGATTATTTCTTACTGCTTGGCTGTGCTGCACAGACGTACAGAGCTTACTAGAATGCAATTCTCAGATAATGGAGAGAACAAAAGTCACGCCTACATGCAAGGAAATATTAAATTAGTGTCAATATAGATTTCAGTAATTAATGTAATAGAAAAGAATTAAAATTAAATCTGTTTGAAACAAAACTGTGAATCAAATATGATATGGTGTATTGAAAAACAATAAAATCAAAAAATACTTAAAAAAACCCAAATCTTAAGCTGATTTATGAACATCGCACAAAGCCTATTTGTTACCAGATTTCCAAGAAAGCCCATTTTAGCATCATTTTTATGTTTCAGCTTAAGTAAGGTATTTTGTTTTGGTTGCCAGGGTAGATGATAGGATGTTTACATATTATTACAAAAGATTTCATGGTTCAGAAGTACTTAAGATTTTATATTTCTTTTTGAAGAAACCTGATTGACTATAGAATGAATTGCATTTTATATTCATCTGGGTGGTGTATGGAGCTGGAATGAAACATGAAGAATTAAAATATGAACAATTAAACTAGGCTTTTTAAATGTAGTAGTAAAGAGATGTCTTGTTCGAAGTGTACAAATAATGTAATTTATCTTGCAAGACTGACATGAATAATTGCAGCTCCCCATTTCCCTGGTGAAATAAACTCCACATACATATCACACTGTTGTGTTCTGCAACTCAGCTCTTTTCCACACTTTCACCGTCTAACACTACCCAGCACACACCAATGTGCAGAAAAAAAATCTCCCTTCAAAGCAAGTCGTCCACACAAACAGCCTTATTTGAAAGACTTAGAGGACAATTAGTTCCTTAGGCTATATTCCTATTTTAAAAGGTACAGAGAAGAATATATGATAGTCAGCAGCATGCATGAAAATTAAAAATAGTGAATTTGATTTATCTCAACAAACAGATTAAGCACTCTGTAAAAAGTATATTAAGTATATTAATTTATAAACATTAATTGAATTGATATCATTAAAATTTGTTGAATTGATATCATTAAAATAATATTTTTTGCATTAAAGCCAGAAGCCATGTGCAAACCACCCAAAGATGCATTTTCTTCTTAGTATTATACTTTATTGATTAATCAAGAGTAAAAAAGGAAAAGAAAAAACCCTTAAAACTCTCTTTGAACCCTAAGGAGCAGTTATGGTCAGAAAATTGATTGACTGTAAAAGAGTTGTTTTTATGAAAGCTTTGAATAGAGTCTAATTACCTTGTGAGCTGAAACAGACTTGTATTGTTTGCACATATTCATACGGTACTCAGCACAAAGGACATTTTGTATCTTGCTTTGGTTTTTTTTGTTTTGGTTTGGTTTGGTTTTTTTTTGTTATCTTAGATCATTTAATGAAGATGGAGAGAGGTCAGGTAAATAATAAAGCCATCAGAATTGAAATAGTACCAGACCGTGGGACAGCAACCACTTACCCAGGACCAGCAGTGTCTGAGGCAGCCAGCCTGGTCAAGCTATGTGCCAGTTACTGAGGTCACGTAAAGAACTAGAGCAGAGTCCAGTAACCAATGACTTTTTATTTCTTTTAACTTTCAAACTATTTTTTTTCAGGGATTTTTTCCTTATATGGTTTGTTTGTGGTCACACTAAGCTTTATTCAACTGCAGTACTTCACTAATATTTTCTGTAAAAAATGTGCTGAAGTAATGGCATTGCATGTCCTAATGCTCATTGACTCATGTAACAGAGATATTTGTATTTCTAATTTGAAATGGGATTCATATTTTTTTAATCTGTATGCTAACTTGCAGCATTTGAACATGCCCTCTTGCCCAAATCTAGAAACAAAAAAGCTAACTCAGTTAAAAAATTATTTGGAAATACAAAGCATTCAATACCATAAAATAATCTGTTATACAAATGATAACCTTTCTTATTTAAACTGGCTTATTTGCTCAAAAAACCTGAGCACTTCTTTAAAGTGCTTTGATGAGCATTAAGTTCCTTTTGAAAAACAAAGTTTCCATACAAAGGTAGATTTTCAGCTCAGTTTCTTCCATTAATGTCTAAAAGGGGTTTTGTGTGAAATGATAGTTCTGTGACATGTCTGAAGTAGTTCTTATTACATTAAATGAGAGAATTTGGACTGTTCTTATAGCATATTAAAACATTCATAGTTTGTTAATCAAACTGGAGTTATCCAAGAGCAACAAATTTCCAGGATGCAAATACACATGGGCTGGCCTGTTGATGAACTAAAACTGGATTCTGATGTCCATGTCCCAGTTCTGTAATAGCTTATTTCTTTATTTTCTTGCTCGATAGCATTCCTTGAAGTGACCAAAGGAGTCAGAAATTCAGAACAAAAATCCACTAATAATTTTAATATTTCATTCACAATTTAAGTTCCTTCTCTGATGATTATTGTTTTATACATTTTAATATGGAAAAAGAGAAACAGAAATATGTATTGTTGTTTGCATATTATCAAAATAAATTGTAATATATTCTTTGAAATTTCATATGTTCTACTAGTTCTCAGAATGAGAACTTTTCTAAAAGTTTTTTTTTAAAAAACAGTGAGCTTTTAAAAAGTTCATTGACAGAAATTAACATTGATCAGAAGAAGCAAATGATTAAAAACTGATCAAGAGATAGATTTAGACAACAATCTACAAGATTTTAAGAGTCAGAGGAAAATTCTTTAATCTCGAAAAAGAAAATTACTCAGACAAGAGCAAGATTCCATGCCATTCACAGAGATCTATTTATTAAATTTTCTTAAACTTCTTCTGTAGAACCCTGTTCTTATTTCAGTTCCTTTGTCCTCTTCCTTTAAGTGGATAAAAAATAAAATACACATGAATGGCAGAACCTTAAGATTCATCTTTCTTGGCGCTGACCTGGTAGTTAATCAATCTCTGTGGTGCTTTACTGCCAGTGTATACTGATGATCAGGCAGACTTTATGAGAAAGCATCCCCATATTTTCTGCAGTGGTAAGTTTCTAGACATGATGTACTGTGTTTCCACAGTACTGAGAAGGAATTGAAAGCTTTAGACTTCAGTTGGCCCAGAAAAAAAAAATTCCATCTCTCCCCATATTCTCTTATATGAAAAGTTAGGAAAAGAAGAACTGTCGGACATGGGCCACCTTTCACTTGATGGGACTATGTCTTTACAGGATTTTGATACACAAAATTCTGCAATAGTTTGTTTTCAGCAAAAACATTCTGAAATGAAGAATGCTGGAACTCAGCACAGTACAGCAATTATCAATTCCAGTGCATTTCATAATACATTACCAAATTTTCAATGTCTTAATATCTCCCAAGAAGGACAATGGTTTTACAATAAGAAAAATACACTTGCTGACATTTAGCAAAGATTTTTATTCATTCGTTCTTTGTACGCTGACACTACAACTACTGTCATTCTTCTCTCTTGTTCCTCTCTCTGCACCTCACTGCTAGCTTGCCAAGACAGTGGTATCCTGACCCCAAATAAAGGAGATTTAGCCACCAGCAGCAGAAGTCTCATGGGGCCTGGCTCTGCCATGGGCAGCACTGGCTGACCCGCTGTCTGTGGCTGAGTGACTCTCACTCACTGGGGAAAGCCTGTGCAGTGCCATCAGTGGCGTGGGATGTGCTGAGGGAATGCATGGAAATCAACTGAAGCATACTCAAGCCTGGAGAGGCAGAAATCCCCTTCAGGAACATGCCATAAGGCCCCTGCCACCCACCCTCCCTCTGTGCATGCACATGCCAAGAGTCTGGGGTGCCCAGGAGCCATGGAAAGGCAGAGAATATGAGGGGGTAAGAAGAGTCTGAGTTTTACTTCAGTTTCTACTGGATCATTATTGAGGGGGTTTTGCATTTGAGAATGTGGACTGTAAAAAGCATGAGCACATCGTCTGCACCAGCAGCACTTCGTTAGTACTGCAGGCACAACAAAGTCTCTTTTGCTCATGAGAGGCTTTTGAGGATAACCAGTGGTGAAAAAGGTGGGCAAATCCCTCAGTGATCCCAGGCCCAGTGATGTGATGACCTGTCTTCTGCAAATGTGTCTCTGCAGGTGACCAGGCTGATAGGAGAAGGCTAGAAAGGCAGAGCTTGTGTCAAGTGTGTCAGCTGACTGTGAAATTTTACTTTATTTTGGATTGTATATAATTTCATTTCATTTTGTTTCAGTTTCAGTTCAGAATGTAGGGGCTCCCCAAAAACATGAGGAAAAGATAGAGGGAAAGAGAAAAGGGAAGAGAAATTTTTTTTGTCTTGATTGTCAGGCTACAAACTTCAGCTGGAAAATCTTTGGTTTGGAGAGGAGGCAGCAGAGGTGCTGGTGTCTCTCGTTGTTAGCCTATAACCTGAGAAGGAGAAAGAAAAGGGGCAGGCCCTGAAGAAGTCTGAGAAGATGTGGGATCCAGGTCAAAATCTCAGGATTGCTGCAATGTGGCTTCAGTCTCTGGTCATAGTCTGAGGAGAGCAGAGGTCTCTGTTTTCTATTATTTTCTGTGAATTGGTTGAATCCAGGTGTTTGGTCATCTTGGTAGGTTTTTCTGTGAACTGATGGAAAGGGCAGCAGCCCAGACACAGCTACAGGGAAGACAAGGAAGTAGAAAAGAGCAAATTCTCCTACTCTCTTGACCCTACACTAGATGCCTGCTCTGCTGCGACATGAATTCTCAAGGCTGAGCTCAGCTGAGTGAAGGGGTACCAAAGCTTTGAGGCTGGGCTTCTGGCTTAGGGATTCTTGCAGAATAACTCTCCAGAGATTCCTCTAGGAAAACTGACATCCAAAGAGGAGTGAGAACTAAAAAGATCACTGTTAAAAAAAAAAAAAAAAAAAAGCATAGTAAAAAGGAGGGGGTAAAATTGTAAGGAGGTAAAAAGCTTTAAGAGTTGAAATCATTGTCTAAGTACTCTCTATACATAAGTAGCTGTCAGTGAAGTGAGGAAGAACTAACTGCATAAGCCAGAATATAAACCTGTAAGGGATGATTGCAATTGATGCATTCAAAAAGACATTTATTTTGAAAGGAAAGAAGAAAAAGAGAGGTAAAAGTTTAAGTACAATTGCTTGATTTTTTTTTTTTTAATTTAAAAGATCTAGTTTTATGTGTTTGTTCTAAAAAAGAGATGAAACCCAGGGGTAAGAAGTAAGGCTATTTGATCACTGAACAGTTCCTTAAGCACACAAAATAAAATGTTCTTACCTAGTAGTAAAATCATTCATAAAAGATACTGCAAAACGTATTGTCAAAGCAACAATGGTGCTAATTAGCTGTAATATCACCAGAAAGTCTTCTGGAAGGAGATACTTTGGTTGGAACTAACAAAGATGGCTATTTGTAGCAGTCTTGGTGGTAAGATTTTTGTGGAGTTTGTTTGTTTGTTTATATGGCTCCTTATCCCTACAGGTAGAAAGGAAGGATGAATAACCAATATCAGTCCTACGGGTATTGTTAGCTGTGTAATGCACAGCTTTTATCTGCTTGGATTTTGATTTGATTTGGGGTTTTATTACCACATCTCAATATGGGAAAAAAAAAAGTTAGGATAGTTTTCTCTTGAAGCTAGTTGCCATGGCTGAAGTTAAAAACCTAAGAAAATAGGTACCTGGATAAAAAGGCAATGTAGGTACAGTTTAAAGTGTGTTTTTTCTGTATTAATTTGAATTAGAAATGTTTATGTAATCAGACCAATTGGTGTTTGTTAGGATCCCTATTCATAGGAAGTTCTTTTTCTGATATCACTACTTTGAATGTATCAACCCTGAGACAGGTTTGTGGAGCTCTATCTGCTCTGCCTGTGAGACAATTTTATCTAGATTATAATAAGACTGCTAGGGCTGGACATCCCAAATCAGTCTGAAAGCAAAGCTTTGCCTGAATTCAGCTGAAAATCAGATCCATGTCTAAGTTAGCTATATGCAGAAATATGGAGGGTCACTTTGACGGCTACCTAGTTCTCATTAATGGATTTGTTAGAGAGCTAAAGTAGCTTTACATGGCCTATTTTCACTGTCAGGGTTTGCTTGTATCTTATATTGTATGATCAGTGTGACCTTTGGCTTCAGTCTTCTCTTAGCTGAGGCTCTATTAAATGTTACTCTGATACATTCCATGAGTTGGGGAAAAGCAAAGAGTGCAGCTTGTACGAATTTCAAATCTCTTTGAATTTCTACAAATCTCTGAACTTTGCTTTGTTCTTATGGAGGGACCCTTCTCTTCACTCTCCTGAACTGAATGAAGTTGTATTCTCCTTCTATACAGATACACAATATAACATGCTGTATTTCATAAACTTTGTGTACACTTTTGTAAATTTCGTTCACCTTTTTTTTAGATAGCCATACTTCATATTGCATATCTATACTTTTGATCCTCTTCCATGAGTAAGCTCTCACATGGGCAGGTGGAAGGTTTTTCTAAGAGATAAAAAGAGGTAGTTATGCCTGTGACTATGCTGAAAGACTAGGGAGGGAAACAGATACTTGCACAGGTTATATAGACTAATTTCTTCTGTTATCAGAGATGAATCTCAAAACAAAATCCAGATTACACTATTTGCATGTCATGATTTCTCCTTCTCCCACTTTGTTATTCAAACTGTGTTTATTTGTAAATATACTTTTTTTTTGGGGGGGGGGGGGGTGGTGTTTGAAGTAGTCTTCATTTGACTTTGTTCACAGCAAATATTCAGGCCTGTATACCTTTACTTACTATTTTAAGGTGAGGTTACTCAAGGGCAGGTTGAGTAATCCTTACTGCTCATTCCTCAGACTTCCACATTTTTCCTGAATTCTCATCAGTGCTTGAATATAGTGACCGTGAACTTCAACCTCTAGACTTTGCAAATGCTTTTAGAATAAAAGCCTATAAGAGCAAAAGGAACTACTGTATTTATTTAGGGGTTTGCTTTTATCCTTTGCTTTTCCATGGCTCTGTTAGCCTAATATGTCTTCTTATTGAATCCTTTTAAGAAGCTCTGAAATATCAAAGGTAATCCTACATCTGGTATTTTGTCAAATCCAATTGATCAGAGTGCTAATACTTTCCACTCTCCATATGAACATCCTTGTAATACTTTCCTTATACTGTTGTAAGTTTGTTTCAGAGGTATGATGGGTAAGATTTTAAATGGTTACTTTGAAACTTTTATCTATTTGCAGAGTAGAAAAAAGACTGTACTTCACTGAGAAGGTTAACATGATCCCATAATTTTCATAATATGAATAGTAAGGCTGACTGACATTGAAGGTAAAATAAAACAATACACTTCTTTTTATTGGATAAGTTTTGTTTTCAGTGTGACACTCAGACTTTTAGTTGCATCCCAAAGGGGAAGTTTTACTTGCATGAAAAATTTTAAGGCTTTGTTGTTTATGGTTTAGGGGTTTGTTTTACAATTTCTCATTTTGGATGATTTTAGGAGCACTGAATTCCAGAATACAATTCTGCCCTTTGAGGAAAATTTTGATCACCATAAGCACTCTGGTTAGTGGCCTAAAAATCATTACTTACTTCTGGTTTATGATGCTTTTATGTCTACTTTTATTTGAGAGATTACTTTCAGGCTATTAAAATATCTGGAGATTTATTAAGATTTTTGGAGACAAATATGTTATTTTGATTGAAAAATACATCATTTTGAAATGGTTTTGGCTCATTGCATCCAGGACAAAAAATGATGTAAGCATGTAATTCAGTCCTTTCCTGAACTGTAGGTCTGGTAAGTCTCTGAGATAGAATAGAAATGTCTTTCTTCTATCTATAGTAGTGCATATGCAAATTAGGAGTAAAATTCAGTCTTCACATTTATTTCAATAGAGAGTTTTGCCAAGAGCAGACGGATAAGATATATCCATGACAAGAAATCTATGTTGTAGGTTCCTTGCTTAGTTTCTAAATTTAATTTTTACCTTTCCTTTCAGAGCAGAAAGGGTCTGAGCAGGTTCCTGTAGCAGGAAGCATCAGAATTACCAGACTCTACATCAGCTCTAGACTCTCCATGTCTGGCTTTTAGGCAGACACAGTACGAATGAATTTTAAATACATCAGGGACAGACTTTGGTTAGGAATCTTTCTCTGAATAGGGCATGTGTCTGTGTAGATTGGAAAGATTCATCTTTCATTTAACCTTTTTCGGTATCTGCTCCATTTTAGATACTGTAATTCAAGAAATATACATCTAAGTATTTTTATATTTATATGTTTTTCAGTTGTATTATTTTGTATTGTGCATAACAGTTGATTCTGTGGAACAATGTAGTTAAAAATGGTGTTTCAGGAAAATTTATGACATTGACCATTGAGATTTAACTAAGATCAATTAGAATGAAGCTGTAGTTATGTAACGGAGGGCAGCATATTCTTAAAGTTCACATTTTGTATAATATCCCTATTATTTCTCTTACACTAGAAATGTTTCTATTTGGTTGGTTGTTTTTCATTTTTTTGGTTATTTTCATTCCTCTGTGTCTTGATAAATATTTTAAACTAAGTTATCTGTAGGGAGGGGAATATCATTGAAGAAAAAGATCTCAGAAAGCTTAGTGAACTAATTTGCCTGACATAATGTGGATGCTGTGGTTGGGAAATAAAGCTGTTGCTGTGAAACTAGTACTCTATACATATATCCCCAGGGGCATACAAAGGGGAGGGGTTTTTCTATAAACTGTTAGTGTGATGCTTTCATGAATTTCCTGAAAATAATCAACAGGCTGTTGATAGTGTTTCCTACAGAAGATTGGCTATTTTGGCAGTGAGTGAACCTGAACAGGGTGTCAGCTGCTCAAAGTGCAGCCTGGCTCCAAAGCAGCACTTAGAGATGTTACTTTTAGACCAGCAGGGAAGATAATGCTTTGAGTATGGAATCCAAAGGGTGATAACAATCACTCCTACTGGTATTGCTTTTTTTTTTTCTCTTTTTCAGGAATCTCTTCTGTTAGTTGGATGATTCTTTTCAAGAGTTAAATAAAGCTGCTTGAAATACCTGTATTTTTTTAATATTCCCATAAAAAGCAGTTTATTGCTAATAAGATACCAAAATCAAGGAAGACCATAATACAAAACTATTTCTATATATCACATAGACTCAACCGTATAAAAAATTTAATTTTATTTTATTTTTAAAATTATATGTAATTCTTTTGTGAAATATTCATTATGGAAAAAAACATGAGCCAGATACAGAAAAATAGCTCACCCAATTGCTTAAGAAGCCAATAGGAGGTCCAGAAATAGAATCTGACTTTTAGCATCTCATTCTAGGAGTCTAGTTCTAAAAAATAAGTCATTCAATGTCACAGTGGGGGGATTGTTTTTTTAAAAAAAACACATTTTATAGAAAAAGTTTTCTATTAGAATGAATTTTTCACTGAAGATTTTGAACAAGCATACTGCTTTTCATTTAGAAAAATCTAAATGTTGCATTCTGAGCAGTTACTTTAAATGAGATTATTTAATTCTGTTCTCTGTCTTTATGTGAGATGTATACATGTATATATGTATGTATGCTCCTGATTGCTTGATCTTGGTTACATTTAAAAAGGTAAGGACATTGAAACTTTTGTTCAATTTAAGGTGGAAAAAAATATAGTACCAAGGTACACTTAAATCAGAGTAATGTTTTTCATATTAAGAAACTTCAGAAAATTGCGGATTGTTACATACTGAAATTTTGTTTCATGTTGCAGAAAATGGAACTTTCTTTCTCTGTCTTGGTATAAAAGATAAATGTTGAAAGGTAATATTTCCTCTGCCACAGAAATTATGAGGTTTGCATAACTCTAATTCTAGTATGTCTGTAACTTCAAAAGGTAAAAAGGCTTTTGTGAAATGAATCAATATTTATACCCCCAGGAAGTCCCAAGCAATTTTTAAAGTGTGGTGAAAGTGTGCACTAAAATATGTGTTCTTCATGAAATATGAAGAATTCCTTGAATTGTTTTGCACTGAAATGTTTTCAACATAGATTATGCAAAATATTAGTTTTACCACCTATTTTCCAGCATTCAACAAACTCTAAGCAATGTTTTTTGACAGGAGGTGATGTTCCCAAATAACTAAGATGTGCAAATAGCATTGGAATATGTTTTTGGTGCAAATCCCGAAGTTAATCAAAAGTTCTGTGATAGCTACTGTTTCAATGATGCATCTGGTTATTTCCTATCTTGGAGTTAGCAAATACTGAATATATCTTGGCTGCTGACACTTCATTGTATTCTTAAGTTGCTTTGTATCACATCCAAAATCAATTGCTATCAATGGCAGTTTTCTGACCTATGTTAAGAAGAGCTTGGTCTGGCTCTTCATGATCTAAAAAAGTTTTATCATTTTCCATAACACTGTCTGCCACACTGATACACTAAGCAGTTTCAGGGTTTTCTGCTTTTCTCTGTTTCATTGTGAGATGTGGCATCTCTATTGACTAAAGGGATGGAAATCACTAATAGTAGCAGTTTATAAGTAAGTAGCATTCTTTGAAGATGTCAACCAACAACAAAAAACAGAGAGGAAATTGATCTTTTTAATAATTCCCCACAAAATTACTAGCAGACACATGACTTGCCATCTATAAAATAGATTTTTAGTGAATTGGGAGGGAAAAAAAACAACCAAAACACCCCCATCTTATTCCACTGTGGAACTATTCTGGGAACTGAAGTCTCTATGTGGAAGACAAATGCAGGATTCGGCAGCCCTGAGCCCTGTATTTTGAGGATGCCGACTTACAGAAAGAACAGTCAAAACTGTAGATCATTAATGTAAAAAGTGCCTGAAAAGTGTAAAGAGCTCTTCAGCAGCTCACAAATACGTGTATGACATATGATGTGAATGATACAAGCCACTTGTTTTTCCAACGTCAGTCTTCTATTGTCTGGGGGATTTCTTATATTAAACACTCTGCAAATTGCTACTTACTACAAGGATTATATTTTCAATCATGAAGGCTTGCATCTTTGTCTAGTGGTGGTGGCTTATTCAGGATTGCTAAGAATTCAAATCTTTTGAATTTTTTCTCTGTCTTCATGAGTAACACTAAGGATTTAGATTTGTGCCTGACACTGCCGAAAGGCAGAGGGTTTTTTACATTTTGTTCTAAGTTTATGTAACATGGATAATGCATTCTCCATTATAGCTTCCTTTTTCCTAACTTGAAATCTTGATGGCACATCAATAGGAGAAGTCTTCCTTCCAGATCTTGGTCACTTTGGCTGTGTCTGTATCAAGAAGTGAAACACATCAGGGTCATTATGACGTTGGTGGGGAAACACTGGCACAGGTTTTCCAGGTAGATGCTTCATCCCTGGAAACACTCAAGGTCAGCAGCACGAGGTGTGAACATTCTGATCTAGTTGAAGATGTCCCTGCCCACTGCAGGGAAGTTGGACTAGATGACGTTTAAAGGTCCCTTCCAACTCAAACCATTCCATAATTCTGTGATTCTCTGACACTGAGGCCAAAAAGCAGAGAACAGCAACATAAGTAAACTCCCTTAACTTCCAAAATAAGACGGTTTTATATAAACTCCCTGCTGTTCTTTGCTACCTCCTAACACATTCCCATGGGAATAACTGGCAAGAAAACACTGAGGCTGCAAGAGCACTGGACACTGTTCTAATTTGTGGTATGAATGACTGAGCCCAGTCAGTGCCCAGAACAGTCACAGACTGGGTAATTTATTAGCATAGGCATATCTTTTGTGGCAGCTGAAAGTTTTGAAGTTAATTTCAAGTGCTTACTATATTTTTAAATTGTATGATTCCATTTAACGTACAGGTTGGAAAACAGTGTCAGGACACTTTTCTGTCTGAATCATCAGTGGACTCCAGCTACAGGTGTAATATGACAGAGTGCTCCTCTGTCTCCACATCTGGAAGTAAAGATGCCAGATTGAAACTGAGATCAGTGTTACCATGAGGAGTAGCATCAAGGCAGTTGATTCTACCAAAGATGAAGCCTAACACAGTTGAAGCTATGCCTAATAAAGTAAAGTTAGTTTTTGCTCCTGAGGCCACTTAGGTGGGATATAGAAAATTCTTCATGTGGAAGGTGAGCCATAGTACCTTTCCAGCTGAGAGATGCAAATGCATCTCTTGAAAAAAAAACGAAAGCTGGCTCTGAACTTGTTGTGTGAGATGCTGTAAGCGATGTAATTGCAAAACTACAGAGCTCAGTTTAGTCAGCTCCCCTCTTTGCCTGTCCTGTGAATTCTATTAAGAAAGTAAAAAAAAAAAAAACCGGACTTGATGCTGACTACTTGATAGGTTATTGAGTCTTGTAGCAAATACAGATTATATAGAATCTAGTATTTTTGTATTATCTATGGATAGAATTTGTAGTATACACACATTTTTTTGAGTTTTGATTTCTGCACAATTTTTTGAAAGATAAAATAACAAAACAGCACAATAAAACTGCAAGAGACTTGGCACAGATACCCTGCTTGCTGTAAGAAATGATGCTTTTGGAGTACACTGAATAATTGAATATGTGTTCAAGCATCTTGTCCTTGTTTTTAGTTATGCTGCTGTTTCAAGACCTAAACCAATCCTGTGTTTGAATGCTTTATGCTTGCCACTTTCACAGTGCTATTAAAAATGTCATGTTGTCATCTCTTGCTGCTGCAGAAAGTCACAAATCTGAATGATGTAATTCAGGTATTGTCACTAGGCCACAACTGGGAGAATCTTCATATTCAATCTTCTTCATGTAGCTCCTTGTGTTCTAACCCTGCTGTATTTTAGCCCTGCAAGAAATGCCTGCTTTAAGATATCTCTGCTCTCTGGATATATAAACAACAAAGTCTTTGGCTATATAGTATTAAGGATAGCAGTATTTTTAAATGTAGATTTCTGTGTGTCTTTTTGCAATTGACCTTGCAGTAATATTTTTGGTAACTGCTGTATCCCTTTGTTGGAACTCACCCTGTTAGTACAAAATGCTCTTGTCAAATCTCAGTTTTTATAGAACCAAAACCTGAGATCCTTCATTCTTACAAAATCAACATTAAATATGGTCTTAACAGTGCCAAGTAAAGGAGAGGGATCAAGTTCTTCTCCCTGCTAGCCATACTTAATGTAAAACATCCCAGGATTCTATTATTCACCCTGGCTGCAAAGGGCATATTGGTAGTTCATGTTTCCTTTGGTGTCCACCAGGATCCCCAGGTTCTTTTCAGCAAAGCTGGTTGCTACAAGCATACCTGGGATTGTTCCTCCCCAGGCACAGAACTTGCACTTCCTTCAATTGAACTTTGCAATGTTCCTGCCTGCCCGTTTCCCCAGCCAGCCCAGGTCCCTCTGGATGGCTGCATGACCCTCTGATGTATCAACCACTCCTTCCAATTTGGTGTCATCTGCAAATGTGTTGACAGCAACAGTTCAGTGCAAAATATGTTTGATTGTGTTGATCAGGATTGGAGCCCAAACTGACCCCTGGCTACACTGCTAGTTACTGGCCTCCAGCTAAGCTTTGTGCTGCTGTTCACCACACTTTGGGCTGGCTGTTCATCAAGTTTCTGATGCTCCTCACCATCTGCTCATCCAGTCCTCAGTTCAACAGCTCACTATGATGATCTTGTAGGAACTTTACTGAAGTCAAGGTGGACAATATCCACTGTTCTATTCCCATCTGTCAAACCAATCATTTCACCACAGATGTCTATCAAGTTGATCAAGCATGACTTCCCCTTTGTAAATCACTGCTGGCTGTACCTGATGACCTGCTTGTCCTTCATGTGCCTGGAAATGGAACATTAGGAATTGGAAACCAAGTTATCAGTATTAAAGGGTTTAAATACAGAGGTGATATTATATATCTGTTGCTTCACACATTGCACAGTGACAGATGGGAAGATTAGAGGTAGTTTTTAGTGGGAGGTGTTTCTCTATTTTTAATTTACACATAGTATGTGGATTTCTTTATTTATTACAGTAAGAAGAAAAGTAAATTGCAATTGGAAATGGACATATGATGGAATTCCTTAAATTGAATTGGGGTGGGTTGTGTTAGCACAATGTGCCATTAACATTGCAGTCACCGTTGTGAGAATGAATTCATGTTGTTCCATACTCTGCTTTCATTATAATCTTTTTATTTCCACATAACCATACTGAATTGTTGGAGTGAACAATAACAAACCGTGTTGATGCCAATTCCATCTCTCTTTAGTTTCACTGACTTCATTTGTCCAGTGCCTCGTGTTTACAGTGAAGGGCATAGAAAGATAAAATAGCGTAAGTATGAGGTGAAATTCTGACCTTATTTAAGTGAAGGGGAATTTAGCCATGGCTGTCTTTGTAGTTGAAATTGTTTCTGTTATTTCAGGGCAGTGCTGATATGAAGGGGAAAATCCTAAATGAAATCAAGTTGAAAACCATTTTGATTTTACATTTTCCTCACTTAGTAATTAATAAATCAGACAAACTTCTCAAATATTTTGAAAAAAAACTCTTAAAGAGCCCCAAACCCCAAACTTAATTTATTTTTATTTTAGTTTCTCAAATTGTTTATCATTGGAATTAAAATACAGTAAGGAGAAAAGCATCAAATATATATATAAATAATTAATAATATTAAGATGAGAATATTTAAGATTCAGGTGCACTTTTAATTTGTAAACTAAAATCTCTAGGATGACAACATATACTTTATAAAATAGCATAAAAATAATATTATGTTGGTTTCAGAAAAGGTAACAGCTGACTTAATGACAAACCAGGCATTTATTTTCTGAGGCTGCTTTTTCACATAGCTGGCATAGATAATTTGCTCAGAAAATAAGATATTGACAAGATATTTTTTAAACAGGTCTTCCCCTGTCTTTGCTAGCTGGCCTTGTCCATCTTTCTCCACTCTTGAATAATGAAGAAACATGACATGTTCCTCAGATTTTTCATACAGAGTCCCTGCATTATTTCTTTGCTGAATGTTGCAGATTTCTTCCTTCTAACTGTATGAAATTAAGGTCCATAGTCTATACCTAAAAGTGTCTGCAGTTCAACTAACCATTCTATGTTTTAAATCAATTTGTAGATGCTCATAAACTCTGTGTAACAAATAATTTTCATTTAGGTAACTATTCAATATCTATTGAATAGCCTAAATGTTAAATGTATTAAATGATAATTTATAGGAGTTGCACTCTATACTGAGTTGAGGAAAAGGTGTTTACAGTGTGATTTAGAAAATGAACATGGAATGCCAATATTGTTTACAGGATCAGCTATCATGCATCCACATCTGACTGAGGTGAACTTTTACCTGTGAAATTGTGATAGTTGTATTTCCAGCTCTTCTCTCATTTATGAAATGAACAATTTTATCATATAATGGTATTGCAGGATAAGCCTCTTTTTGTTAAGTAATGCATCAACTCACTCAGGCTTCTGAGTGTGTCTGTTCTCTTCCCACTGAGTCCCACCCTTCCGTTGACCTCACCCAGAGCAGGATTTCATGGCTGTTTAGAGGCAGAAAGAATAGGGACTGAATGGCCAATTTCTTGTTGTTGAAAATATACCCTGTGAATATATGAGAAAACATTTTATTGATGAGTAAGTGGCCTGCTTTTGACTCAGACCAGTGAGAGGGGGTGTGGCTAATGCATTTTGTCATTCAATAACTCCTTGTGTCATTGTCTGGGGTGGAGAAAAGGGGACCTTCTCTTCCCAGAAGAAGGGAAGGTTTTGGTTTCCTGATGGAGCCACTGTGGCAGAGAGAGAGTAATGCTGGTCCTGGCTGGAGGGATCAGTTTGGATGGCATGGCTGCACTCAGGTTGAGCTCTGCATTCTCTCTTTTGCACACTTATGTTATTAGTACTGTTGCTGTTACTGTTCCTTTTCTTAACCCATTGCTTTCTCCAGCAACTTGTTCTTACCTCAGCCCATGATGTTGCCCTTTTCTGCCTGCAGCCAACTGGGGGAGGAAGAGGGGAGAAGGGGAAGCAAGGGAGCAGCGTGTGGAGTCCTGGGGGGAGGGCAGCACTAAATAGGGAGTACAATTCCTAGAGCACGACAGCAAGGTAGCATATCTCAGTGACAGGAAATTTATGCAGTTTTTTTCCTCATCTTCTACTCTTTTCCCCAGCCTGAATCACAGATGAGAAATGTTTACATAATATTTACAAAATTATAAAAAACTGGACAAGACTGCTTTGATAAAGACAAGTTGTAAAAGTATGGCAGGGACAGACAAAGCACTTACCAAAATTTGTCTTTTCCAAAAAAAAAATATTTTTTCTCTTTCTGTGTCTTCTAAATTAAGCTTTTGGCAAGGAATGGTGGGATTCTACTCAGCTAATATTAATTGACTAAAATTTTGGCATCTGATCTTAGCAAATTTTCTATGCTTTCTTAATTGAAGGGGTAAGGCTTAGATGCCAAACAAGAATGATAAATCTCATTTTAAAAAAGATGTCTGTGTTCAGATGGAAGAAAAGTTACTGACATTCTAGTCTAATAATGGACAATTAGGTAGCCTAAATTAGAGTGCAAACTCAATTAAATAAACCACTCATGAGAGCCTTGAGTTGTAAGGATATTGCAAGGCATACAGGTATGTTGTGGTATTCTTTAAAATGTGACTTTTAGTTGTGAAAATGTTGAAATTCTGAAAATTTTAGTTTTAGTTAGGATGTTGTATACCACCCTTTCTTCTTATGAATAATTCCATCTAGGTGTACACATGTGTCATGGTTTAACCCCAGCCAGCTCTCTTCCCTACCACGTGGATCAGAGGGGAAATCAGAAGGATAAAAGGTAGAGAACGCATGGGTTGAGATAAAAAGCTTAACAGGGAAAGCAAAAGCTCTGCACAGAAGCAAAGCCAAACAAGGAATTACTTCCTCCTATGAGCAGGCAGGTGTTCAGCCTTTTCCAGGAATGCAGGTCCCCATCAAGCAGAACAGTTACTTGAGAAGGCAAATGTCATCACTCCATATGTCCACCCCAACCTCCTTCTTCCCCACACTTTGCACACTGGACATGATGTCTCATGGTCTGGAGTATCCCTTTGGTCCGTTTGGGTCACCTGTCCTGGCTGTGTCTCATCCCAGTCTCCCAAGCACTCCCAACTTCCTCACCAGTGTGGTAGTATGAAAAGCAGAAAAGGCCTTGGCTTTGCGCAAACTCTGTCGAAAAATAACAAAATTGTCTTTGTGTTATCAGCCCTGTGTTCATCACAAATCCAAAACACAACCCCATACCAGGCACGGTGAAGAAAATTAACTCCACTCCAGCTGAAACTAGAACAATGTATATATCCCATATTTTAGCAGTGCGTTATTAAGATGTTTCTCAAATTAATGATGTGTGTGTGCGTGTATTAGCAATGCCTTTTTTGCTTGTCTCTTACTTGCACAAGTAAGGACAGTCTCTTGAAGAAGTGTATGCAAGGTCTGGCCCACAATCTGTTGGGTTACAAATTTCATATAAATAATTTCGCTTGGTTCACTGGAATCACTTTCCGTGAGAATGCGGTGAAGGAAGTTGAAGCGTGGGGTAGATTTCTTTAATGAAATGTGAGGGATACATCCTGTGTTATTCCTTTGGTCTCTCAAACTTACTGTTTCTGGGCATGATATTGTAAAGAACGTATTTGGGCAGCTCTCCTGCAGTTATTCGCTGTGCCCTGCTATGCTGCTACTGGTGTTTGAGCTAATTAGGACTAACTCAGATATGTCTGTGTGAGCTTCAACCATTCCCAGTCTGCTTGCTGTTGAGGATAAAATCTCTCATAAGTTCTGGAACATGAATATTTGTGTCTGATGTTTTACAAAATGTGATACTCCTGAGCTTTGTGCTTTGGGACGTGCATGAAAAGATTGTTAATGTATATAATACCAAGTGGAAGTGAAGTGACTGGAAATATGCCTATTAGTATTGAGAACGAGGCATAGAAAGAAAGAGCATTGTGCTACAAATTAAAGGGTGCAGACGTCATCACCGTTGCCATAGCTTTCCTGTGTGCTTCAAAAAACAGTTTGGGAAAAAGATGCACACAAAAAAGATGATAATCTTCTATGTGAGAAGGTGTAAAGGATGAAAAATTGAGGTGAAGGTAGACATAAACAATGGGAAAGCCCTAATCATTTTTAAAGCAGGCAACTACTTAGAAAAACCACTTCCACAAGTATTTTAATTTTGTGAGACTGACCAAAATATTGGGAAAAAGGTTGGAATAACAATGTAAACTTCTAGAAATTCTCGGTTTCGGTCAACATTGCCTATGAATTTCTGTTGTGGTAAATCCATAGGAGTTTTTCTTGGCCCATTCTATGTATTATTTCATTATTCTTTTGTTCCATGCTTTGGAAAAAATGACTGAGGGTTTTGGACAAGTGTTATGAGTGCATTTATCATTAATCTCACATGTATATTTTCCTGAATTAGAAAATAAATTATCCAAAGTAAAGACACTTTCTTGTATTTTATTTTCAGGTGTTGGTTGTGAATTCTAGACTTTTCATGTCTTTTATTTATGTAGAACTTTCTCTCTGAAAAAGTAGCATTTTCAGAATTAATGGTCAACGATGCAGTACAATAAATTGCTCCATCATTGTAACATACTTCTTGTGCAGGTTCCTATTTAGAGGTTGCTCCAAGACATGTATTTTACCACTGTTTACAAGACAGTCGAGTTCTTCTCTATGAGTGTATGACTGTATTTAATTATTTTCTAAAGCAAATTAATACAGTTTCATCCTGGTATCATGTTCATGGAGATCAGGATTATTTATTATTAATACAGTGTTTTCTTCAACAAATTAATATTTTATTCTTAATATCATCTTAAATAAATAATTTGTGCCTTTTTATCATTAATGACATAGGAGAAATATTCTTTCGGTTGATTGCAAATGTGCTGCTGTGCAAATGTCAGTGAGATAGAGAGTGTTTATTTTATGCCATTTTCTATAGTTTTAATTAAGCAATAAAAGAAGACATCCAAAATAATTACATACAGTTTCCTGCTTGAAGAACATAAAACTAAAGCCTATGGAAACAAAAAGAGTGCTAAGAAAGAAAACTGACACTTTCCTGCTTAGCCTAGAATAACCTTAGGTACTTTAAAGTATTAGCATCAGCAACATTCAGAATGTATTAACAAATTGTAATTAAAGATGAGGTGATATGTAAAGCTAGTCCACTTGCAGTTCCCAGCATCTAAGAACCAGTATTTGCCTTACCTTGCTAACCACTCATTTAACTTACAGCATTGAACTACACAGCACTGTCTAGTTTGTGACACAGATTTAGGTTAAATAAATAAATAAATAAATAATAATCATTGTTTGAAAGAACTTGGTTCCTAAAACAGTAATCAGGTTTCTATCAACAGCACTTTTGAGCTCCATCCTTGCTCAACAGCATCCGAATATAATTATGGAGACATGTAAATAAAACTCACACCTTCCTTTTGGAGTTGAAGTATATTGAAGAAAGGGAATTCAAAATGAAGCTGCACTAACCTATGCGTAACCCAGAAGCATCTGGGAAGACACTCAGGGTGTCTGGTCTGAATCCTTTACATTTTTATGTCTCTTGCATAAACAAAACTTGTCTTCTCCATGTTGGGTAACATCACAGCTGAGCCAGACACTTTGTTTTCTTTGCCACTTTTCCTGTCTGCTAAAAGTCCTTTCTGCACAGTGCTCTGAATTTTGGTGAGAGTGATCTGTGGCCTTACTCCAACAGGCTGACCTAAGCAAAGCAAACCTAACTAAGCCTCACAGACAAAATGCAGCATTTGTTTCTGTTGTGATACGCTAATGTCATCACTGAGCATCCTTCTCAAGAGTCCTGTACCTATGTATGTGATCTGTTATGAAAGTTTTGTGATTGTTAGTTTTTTTTTTAATAACATGAACTCCATTCTGTCCCAGGAGCTAAACAAAAATTTAATCACTGGATGAAATCACAAATTTAATAGTTTCATCCTGATTACAATGTACTGTAGGAGCTCTTCCCAGTTAATTTGTTTCTTACTGCTACAGAATTTGGAGGTGGTAAGTTGCTTGCTGTTGCCAGTGATTGGATCGGTAATCATCTGTATTGTCTGCAAAGCTCGCAAATGATGAAACCATAAAATTGTGTTATTAATATCAAAATAGTGCCAATTAAGTCTTTTTTCTACTTTGTCATTTCTGGGAGATCTTTTCCTGAATATTGTCTTAAATAAAGTTTAAAGGGAGAATTAATTTTAAGAAGATGTAGAACTCAGAGAGACAGAAAGCAATTGCTTTCAAATTTTTGCAGAAGCAAAATAATTGTTTATTATTCTTTTTTGAAATAATCGTTTTGGCTCAAGTTCTTAGACCTGGGAAGCAGATAATTTTCCAAGACACAGAATAGGTGTATCAGTTCTGTATCTTGGAAAATTACCTGTTTCCCAAACTCTAAGAACCGGAAAAGGCATATCTATTCACATATAGGTAATTAAATTTCATTTTATGGGCATCTCCAGACAAGGGGATAACAAGTGAGAGAAATACACAGGTCACAGGAGTGAGAGTTCCCCTCTTAGTGCTGAATATTACAGCACATATGCAGTGTTTGAAATTGTCAGGGGCCTTTTTACATCCTGCCTCACTCCTCTTCATTCTCATTGGGGCTTTCTGTGCTCTTGGATTGCTTATCCACTAGTCAGTGAGCTACAATGTTGTATACAAAATGTCAACATCAGCATAACGTGCAACTGGAACAAATATTTAACATATCAACAGAGCAGGAAGCAAAACTTCTCAGAGAGAGGCAAAAGTGATCTCAATGTGTCCTGAGTCCTGATTGTATATATTCTAGATTTTGTACAGCTTTCAGTGAATTTTTGTTTGTTTGTTTTTGTTTTGTTTTGTTTTTTTTTTGTTTGTTTGTTTGTTTGTTTGTTTTTTTTACTTTGTTCCCAGTCTGCATGGAGCATAAAATACTTTGAATATTTCTGTAATCATTTGGGGCTTTTGATTTGGACAGGTACGTGCACTGTACTTGCTAGATTCTAACACAATTCAAAACCAGTCTCCAGGTTTGTATCAGTTGTGACACAGAGAATAGTTTTTGCTGTTAGATAATTCACTTCCTGGATTTATCTTGGATACCTCACACCCCCAGTCGCTGTCCTAAATTCTGGACAATGATGTATCTCTTACAGCCTTAAGGAAAAAGTCTCCCTGACAGGAGTATCACACAATAGTATTATCCCATATCCTTCTGTAGTCCTAACCTAGAAACGTCTGCTTTCCTGCAATAATTTGGGATTGTAAATAAAACAAAACCAAACTAAAACAAAGTGGAAAAAATGTGATTAAACAGAGGTTATTTGGAAAGCAGAAAGCCAAGGTTTAAGAGGGAAGTTTATTTGTCTGTTTTTTTACTTACAGTTGGAGCTAAAGATGTGAGCTAGATCTAGTCTTATAGAAAGCATGTTTTCTATCAGACACCCTCAATGCAAAATGAAGTAGGCATAGAAATCCTAATGTCACTAGTATTGGACAGTCTTTGTGTTTAGTTGATCCAATTTTGAGTACAGATATCCCCACATCAAATGAAATACAAAGTAAATTAGGATTTTTTAGTTTCTTGACCCTAGTTTTGTGCTCATGATTACTTTTAAGCTTTTTGCCAGTATCTAAGAGCAGACTGTATCTAGTTTTCAAAAAATTATAAAAGTGCAACAAGTTTTATTTTCATTACCTTTTTTATTTTTTTGTGGATCCTTTGGCAAACTGAGTAGCTGTATAATACACAGTAGGACTAGCACTGCCTGCCCTCCGGTGGTATGTTAAATTCTTCACTGTAATCTCATGATTATTTGCTGAACAATCACCATAATTGTCCCATCTGCCTCCATTTCTTTCTAGTTATAAGCATCTTTTCCCTTAGTCCTCTCCCTTTTTTCTGCTCTCCATGGCCTCAGGCAGGTCACTCGTCCTCTCTGCTAATGTTTCTCCGTCTGTAAAATGGAAGTAATATGAGTTGTTGGAAAGATTAATTAGTGAATTAATATTTGTAAAGCACTTGAAAGATGAGAAGCACTAGATAAAGGCTAAGTAGTGTAATTATTATTCTCAGAAGTGCCTTCATGAATACGGGGTAAAAAAGATGCAGGGTTTCAGCAAACTGATTAATATCAGTATAGGTGGCTCTGGCGATAGATGAACACAGGCTACTTGGCTTTGCTAGTAAAGAGACAAATTAACATGAATGAATATGTAGTGTTTGCGATTTTTAACAGAAAATATTAGTATTACACATTTTCACATCAATCACAAATTACAACTTGAAAGCATGAGAGAAAATTTATCTGTGTATTTAGGAAGTGAGGCCCTGCACCTTCCAGCTTTCACATTCTTCTACTCTGATTCCATACATGCAAGTGTCTTTTAAACATGCTACTTATTACAGATGTAAATGGAACTGAAAGAGTAACTGAGAATAAATATTTTAAGGTAATATTGGTCTCAACTTTGTATTGTGATTAAGAGACCATCTTCTCTACCCCCCGCCAAAAGGCAAGTAATTTCCTAGTGCTATAATTAAGCCATCTTTCATTCCTCCATATTCATAAAAAGGGAAAAGAGAGGCTAATGGCTCAAAATGGGTATGATCACATAATGATACTTCCTGTCCAGAAAAGATATAATTATTAATATGCACAATTTTTTTCAAACATGTCATATGATTAATCTGTCATATGTGGCTAGATAATTCTATTCTGTTTAATCAGTGAGGCCAAATTTTATTACTTAGCCACTGTCTCAAATCATGCCATCTTCAAAAAAGGTAACAGGTTGCGATGCTTTGTGGGAGCATGTTCTCTTCGACCATGTTTCCAGAGTAAGATTGTATTAAAGAAACTGTTCCAACCTGCTCTGTACTGGTTTTTGGCAGCAAACTGCAGTGATGTAGATTTTAAGATGCCACTGCTTAATTCCCTCTGCAGGATACAATGCCCAAGTTGGTGACAGACCATGGCCTCTGCTTCCCTGAGTGGAGAGGCAGCAGCTGAGACATGACTTTTGCTTGGGCTGCCTGAGCTGAGGAGTCGGGGTTTTTTGTTCCGATCTCCTCCTGCCACCTTCAGTTTCTCGCTGGCTAGAACTGAGTGTCACATTTCTTATTGTGATCTCATTCTCTGCCTTCTGAGCTTTTAAAATGATGACATTAATAGATCAAATTGGAAATAATGACTACAGGATGGAAAAATTAAGAAGACATCTTTGCATATTATTGCCTTTTCATTCTCTTTTCAACTGATCATTTAAGGCAAACCTGAGGGAACTTGATAATCACAAAGGCTTATGAGACTTTTGAAGTGCGGGATATAATCAAAAACATGCAAATGAGAAATAACATGCAGGTTTGCAAAAGGAAGCATTATTTTTTTTCTGAATTTTTACTATAGGTAAGCAAACTAACGGGGTAGTAATATGTAGCATGTAATATGTATCATATGCCTGTAACAGGAGGGTGTTAGAGGGGGTAATGATGTGAGTGGTACAAACAAGAAGGAAACTCGACTGGGTTAGGCCCTGCTGATCAGTGTCAGTGTCTTTGTACTAGATTGAAACCTTCATGTTCCTTGGTGTCTCAAAATAAGGTCTATATACAGTACATGCTTTAGTTTCTTTATATCATGGAAGCCACTTAACTTATTAGAAAAATGTGTGCAGTGTAATGCTTCTGGGAGTAATAATCTTGCCATTAGGCACATGGAAGGCACTAAATAACTTCTATTCCTGATAGCCTCTGAAGAAGCTGGGATGAGAGACTGTCTTATCCCACTGTTCACTGTCACCTTGAAGTGGTGTAGCTTGAGTATTCACACAGCAAATCTAACCAAGTGCTAACCAGCATGGTCCCACATGAAGGGAGAGTGCTGACCCCAAAATAGAGCTTGCCTTACTGCCTGCTACTCTCACTAGCCTACTCTTTCAGGGCTTGGCACGATAATGCTGCAGGTACTCTTTACTTTGTAGTCCAGCCTTCTTCCCTGTTACAAGGAAGTTGTCCTTCACAGTCAGTGGCCTGGTGTCTGAGGGAAAACTTGCATCAGAAGAATGAGACCATATGAGAAATTAAAATGTTTCCAGTCATGCTCCTTTACAGCATTTCCAGCTCTTCCTGAATAGTAGTTGAGGGAATGAGGAATAAAAGCAATTTTGTTAGCACTTGATTCCTTTTCCTACATAAGATTTTTTTATGTGTATGTGGAAAAATGCAGCTATTATTCTTCCTGGTTTTTCCCTCTATACCTATCCATTCTAACACTGTCAAGAAAATGCAGAATACTTTTCCTTATAAGACTAGCAAGATAGAGAGCAAGAAAACAAGGAAGTGGGAATATTAAAAGATATTGGAAATTTAAAAAAAAACAGATTAAAGGATGACTATGTACTGGACAAACTGAAAAATAGAAGAGCAATATCATATTAAGAAACAGTGAAATAAAAATAAAAACAGAGCAGTCAAAACAAGAAACAAACGCAAACTCCCCATAGTTAAAAGACTAAAATCTAGCCAGAGAGATTCAAGTTAGGGTTGCTGGAAAGTTCATTTTAATTAGTGCTTATACTTGTTACTATAGTCTTCTGAGCTTTTCTGGAAACCAGTAACATCTGAAAAATCTCAGGCAGAGATATTATCACATCCTAAGATCTGATTTTCTCTATTATTATAAAAGCCGTGTAGTTACCCTGAAAAATGGTCAGATATGATGCTTTATGACACTGAAAATGTGGCCCTTAAAGTGTGTTAGATTTATAGTATTAGTCTGAATAAGCAGCAGACAGGCTTCAGCTATAAAAATGCCAGGGAGAATCCCAGGACTAAATTGCAGTTCAGTTTTGTCCCCTTCAAGGGGACAAGCAACCCCTCCTTATTCAGAGAGACAGGAACAGGGAGGCTAATGGATGGCTGTAAGATATTTATGTGGTTACAAGCAGTACATTGCATCCCTGCACATGACTTTCTGCACAATCCTCTCCCCCCTGTCCCTGCATGCTAAAGCAAGTTGATGCAAAAGGGAGTGAGCAGAGAGATTTTACCAGGAAGTTGTAAATTGCTGCTGAGACAGATCATACCACAAATCACACTGTTCCCTTCACCTGAACAAGAAGGATGTGAGGGAGGAATTGTACTTTAGGAAGGATGTCCCTGAGTCATTCTGTTTCCCACACTGTTCCTGTGGTACAAATTGCAGGGTGCTCCTACTTTTGCTGTTATGTCTAAAGGAGGTTTATAGCCCCCAGCAAAAAGGACACCCAGAGCAGAAACAGCAAATTTTGCTACAAAACGACGCTCTTGGTTACAGCTGTTTAATTTCTTTTCCAGCTGAGTTGTATAGGTGTATTGATGACAGAAATTTTCAGCAGAGATTAACTAACTTAGATTATACAGTTTCCTTGGCCCTGTAGAATACATTCTAGTAGTCCTGAGGTTCTCAATTCATTCAAAAAGATACACCAAAAAGACTGAACAGAATTTTGATTCCATTATTTCACAAAAGTGTCTTTATATAATGCTTCTGTAAATAAAATAGTAGTGGAAGCACATATCACATTTGAATAACTGTTCATTCTATTTCCTTCTTTATAATTATGGACAACAATTATTTATTTGGTGCTTGAACATGAATGGTCTTCCTCTGTGATACAAAGTTTATTTCTCTCAGATGATAGTTAAACCACAGAAGAGTGGTGGCCTGTTTCCATTTTGCATCTTCTTTCTACCTTCATTTTCATTTTCTCTTTATTAGACCTGAATATATCCTTAAAAATATTATCCCTCCATATTTCCTTTCACTCACAGGCTTATGTACCCTCTCTACCCATAAGTTCCCTACTCTTAAAAAGTATAATGCTCATAAATTCTTCCCAGAACTGAATTGTATAAGAATTTAATCAGCACCTGCTTTTCCATTGTCATTATGATTTTGGGGCTGTTCCACTGTGGTATTAGGATGCTCCAAAACTTTCATTTGTGCATTTTGTGGGCCTTTACTTAAATCTAGGGTTACCTGTGCCTCCTAAATGTCTCAAACATTGTGAGAATGCCTCCAAGGAAACAGAGATCACCAACATTGAAATGTCTCAACCTACAAGGATGACTTAATAAAAGCATACAATGAAATTCAAACTGCATTTTACGAAACATTATCAGAAGTGTCTTAAAGCAATATGTTGTGCTACTTTCCTTCTGTTTGGAAGTCTGGCCTAAGTAAAAAGAATGGTACTGATTATTACTGCTAAACTGGGAGTGAAAACAGTGATCAGATGAGATAAAGCAGTTTGGATTTGTCTGAGCCCCTTGAGGTACCACAAGAGGAAACCTGATCAAGTCAGCAGTTTTCCACTGAGTATGACAAGGATGCAGCTGTCTCCTTCCATCCAGATCACATCTTTACCTTGACTTCAAGAACATGTTGAATAAGATGCTGTACTAAAGCACTGAATGCTCAAGATTAAACTCTGTTGCAAAGAAATTTCCTGTGTTGCCTGTACTCAGTGTGGCCAAAATGTTTGGAAAGAAAGGATCCGTATCAGAAATCAAATATTGGATGATGCTACAGGAAAGTTGATCTTTAAAACCTGCTATAGTATTCATGACCAATTATATTGCTTTTACACGAGATCTCACTAATTTATAAATGTGCTGTACATTTACACTTAAATCAATGCAGCTATGCTGATATAGGCCAGAGAAGAGTTTGAAGTTGCTTTTGCTCAGCTGGTACTTCTGAAATTAATGACAATAAGAGTAAAATTGCAGAGCTACCGTGCATGGCAGTTAAGTATTACTAGGAGTTAACTAGTCTCATTGTCTGTGGAGGCCATGGGGAAAAAATGGTTGCCAAAACCAAATATAATGGTTGTGAAAGATTGAATGGCTCAAATGCTTTTCTGCAGAGCATTTTTAATGTCTTACAGTTGTTTATTATTTATGTTTTTCTCTGAAGAGATGAAGGCTAAATACAGTTTTACTTAATCTTTTCTATGTGTTCTGCTGGGTTTGCTGCTCTCCTAGAGTACTCGCACACCTTATTTCTAGTTTCTGTGTTTCAGCCAAAATGTAGCAGACAATATCTCTTTGTTATTTACATATTAGAAAAGAAAAATTACCCAGAAAATTGATACTTTTAGTACACACTGTACAGTATTTTTCTTTTTTCATACCAAAGGGTCTTTTTAAGTGTAGGAGAAGAATAATTGTGTATGTTGAAGGTATAGACATAGAGATGATTTGTTTCTAGTTCTTTCTGTTCCTGAACATCAACAGAGAGGACCCAAGTGACTCTATGTGTGATTTGGGCCAGCAGGAAAGTTGTGACTGTATTAGCACTTTTCCTACTGTTCCTCTATGGCCTTTTATCCTGTATTGAATTTACACTGATGCATGATAAGGTATTGAGTTGAAGTAGTTTGTGTCTGTGAACCAAAGGTCTTTAAGAGAATATTAAGAAACTTACACTAGTAAAGCTTTCGGTATTTACTTTGGCATTCAGTCTATTCATATGATCAGTTTTGGAAATACAGTTTTTAAAATATGCTATTCATCTTTAAAACAAATCTTTTAGTGAAGCATGAATTTCTAATGGCCTTTTACAGTAAAAATAGCACGGATTATTCAATGGTACTGTAAAGGTCTTCTAAATTTTGCTGCTAAATTATTAGTAGGTGGGGGATTTCTTTCCCTATGATCAGTATCTTATCTTGCCCATGAGGAAACGTTTAGGCTTCACATTGAGGAACAATGCTGAACAAAGAAATTTTTCTTGTGTAACCATTTTAAATTCTGTTATGATTTTAAAATGCTCTCACATGTACCTATTAATTCTTTCCTATAATCATGGCTTGGGGCAGTGAATTCAAAAGGTTAATTAGACATTGCATAGAATTTTATTTTATTTTTTTACTGCTTTAATATACTGCCCCCTTTGTGTAAGAATGATATATTGAGAAGGGTGCCTAATTTTTTTTATATTTATAAGTAACTATACAATCTCCTATTGAAAACATATTGCTTTTCTGATCTCCATGTTCAGAAAAACCTCTGTCCCTTTATTGAGATGACTCATAGGAACTGAATTCAAAATTTTATGTTATATTTAGGATTGGGAATAGGACCCAAGGTGCCAGACTTTGCTTCTGTTATCTAGACTGTAGCAAGATTCCTGAGTGAGTCAAATTATTGTTTTCTTTTGTTAACACCGAATTAAAATGCCAGTGTCTTACCTAATAGTCCAAGACTACAGTAAGTCCCAGTTGTTTCTGCACAAACTGAAATCATGTTGTCACTTCAGCTTTTTTTCTTTCATGCTTCAAGTCCCTTTTCAGGATCTGCTGTTATTTTTTTCCCCAGACCTTTACTTGTGGTGAGAAACAATTAAAATAATTCAGTTTTGTACAATTAACTTCTGATGAATGTTGACCTTTAAACCTTAAAAAGACAATCAGAACATTGAGTGTGAAAGATTACAATTTGAATTATTGGAGCATATTTTTTTAGTATGAAAGATATTTGAAAAGAGGGGTAATAAAAGGAAAAGAATTCCTGTTATGGAGATCTTGTAGGCTGGAACAGCAGTTAAAGGGAAGTGTTGAAATTTCTCGGGCTAAGTTTCAGCTACACAAAGCAGCATGAAACATGAAATTGGAAGCTTACAGGAGTGGCAAACAAATTGTCTTAATAAGGTCCTTTTCAGATTTAATTTCTTTAATTGTATTTGAAATCATAAATAGTACAACGTGTGTCTGTGGATTACGTTTCCTAAGGGGTGCCATTCCAGAACAGATAAGGCTGTAGGCATTGGGTTGATTTCCACCCTTTCACTGGTACAAATGTATAGGTAAGGAGAACAGCCTCTTTTTCAGTGGGGGTTCTAACAGGAAATCACCTTAGCCTTGACACATGAAACCCTTTACTCAAGAATATGTTTATGTTTCATATTAATGTGTGTAAAACCCTTCTTATTTGATTAATTAGTTGATTAATTATTATTTTTGCTACCATTAGTCCCAGGGCAAACATGAATCCCAGGATGAGAGGCATTCAATAAATTTTTGCACATGGAGGCACTTTTGATCAGTGGAAAGAGACTGGCACTTCCAGAGGAGGAGCCTGAAAATTATATGGCTAACACTGCTAGGGTAGAAAAGCTGATGTCTTCCTACTGATAGTCCAGTGGAAATATGAGGTGCTTAGATTTTTTTCCTGTTTCTAAAGCATTAAAGCCATGGTGTAAAATCATGGTTTTCTGTCTTGCTAAATGTATTGGAGATTCAAACTTCCATGGTTACTTCTGAGTGATCTAAATCACATGATACTCTTTTCTCTGTAATAATGAGCTTTCTGATGTGAATGCCTTCTGAAAGTAAACATATAATCCCTTTTCTCTGCCACTTAATAATAGTTTTCTTTACTGCTTTTCCTACTAAAACACAATTACACAAATTTACCTGAAAAATGTATGAGTAGACCTGAAGTAAATAAACTTGATTAAGAATTTTAGTGTATGTTTATGATTAACTTTGTTTCAGCATTCATAGAGTAACTTATGATAACTACCTATGAACTAGCATTGCTACTATAGGTTCCAAATCTTCTTCATTTGTTGCTATCAAAATATCCATTTTCCATTTTACACTGATGCTTCAGATCATCAATACTAAACATATTATTCTGTGAACAAAATTATTCCCAGTCACAAGCTGGTATTTTCATAGATAAATCTGAATGGAAAATGGAGTCAACTGCCTAGTGCCATAATAATCATCCAAGAACAGGAAAATAGCAGATGAGGACAGTCATAAGAGTTGACACACTTTGGCTTGACTCATTTGACCATGTAAGCCTGAATACTTAGTACATGGAAGTCTAGTTTCCATAATACCCTTGAACCAAAACCACACCTCATACACCTCATTCTTCCTTCACTCTGCTTTTTTTTCCCTCACCTAAATTTAAACTGTCAGATATATAAATAGATTTATTTGTATCAGTATAAAAGAAAGGCATATTAGATTCTTTAAATGCATTCCTTGTTGGTTTTTCCCATCTGCTGTAAGAGAGGGAAGAACTTGCATTGCTGTATTGTTCTAAGTTTCTCTCTGATTTATCTCCACGTTGAAAAGTCCTTTCTGTACTAATTTTAAATTCTTTCTCCACATTTTATTTAAATTGCCACATACACTTGTTAAATAATTCTACTCTGTTTGGGTTTTGTTCTTTTCTTTTTCTTTCCATGGTGACTGATTGCCATCTGGGGGCTAACATGAGCCCACCATACCAATTTCACTTATTCTACCCATTAACTGCTATTGTCTCCAGGGTCAGAGACAAATGTATGAATCCACTTTATCTCTCAGCTTACAGAACATCTCATACACTGAGCCTTGTATTACGAAATGGCTACATCAGCCTCTAATTACTCAGCTCTACCCTGCCTCGAATGCTGGTGTACCTTGAGAAACAGCATGCAAAAGCACATTTGTTTAAGTCCTCAGATGGTTAACATTGTGCATAACCTCCTCACAAATTACAGCCTCAGCTGCAGCACATCCATTAGTCTGGAAGAATGAAGATTCCCAAGCGGCCCTGGTGCCTTTCCCAATTCCCCTGCGACCCACCAATCCTCTCAGCGCTTTCTCTGCATGTAGGGAGTGTTCAGAGCTAATCAGGTCAATGATCATCTCACGGCTCAGGGGACATGACAGGAGCCTATCACAGCAGTTACAGGATCTTCCAGACCTGAGCACGCTTGCTGAGAATCTCGTGTTAAGAAACATTGCTTTGGTGCCTCTTCTCTCACTCCCTACGAGCCTCTGAGGATTTCAGCTGATCTCTCTCTCTCTCCTTCAGACAGTGAGGAGTTCACTGGAAAAAAGGCAGAGCAGCATGCGGCTACCCGGAGGGTGTTGATTGAAACTTAGATTCTCCCCGATCACTGCTGATTGGACTGATGCTCCAGCGTTACCAGAGAAAAGATTTCAATTAAGGTAAGTGCTGCTTTATCTGGCTGCCTGCATCGTGGCGAATTTCTGCATGGAAAGTTGGAGTGAGTGAAGTGCCAGCCTGCACTGCAGCAAGGGAGCCCGCGCAGCGCAGCGGGAGCGGGCTGGGGGCAGGACCGAGTGTCCCAGCCCGGAACACCTCTCGGGAGGGATTCGGCTTCTGAGCAGCATCTTATGAATGGCTGCAGTTTTTTCCGATCCGGTGATTCTCTGAAGCTTGCAAAAAACAAAAAAAAAGAAAACAAAACAAACAAACAAAAAAAAACCCACCCAAAACCAACAAACAAAGAAGCAAAAAAAGGAAAAAAAAAAAAAAGGCAAAACAAAAACAGAACCCCCAATAAACAGGACAAAACAAATTGTTAGAAGCATGCAGGGGTGTGAGAAGGGAGGAGGAAAGGAAAGGCAAGTGCACTTTCCCCCTTGTATGTGTATTTGAGGAAGCACAGCAATTGGAAAGCAAAAGTACATTATGGTAAAACATTATCCTGAATAAAGAGCATCATTCCCTCACCAGCAGGAACTCGTAGATGCAGGATTTCAAAGTCCCGTGGCATTTAAATGAGGCAGTAAGGGTTTCTTGAAATGTGAGTCAAGAATATGCATGTAGCTTTCCAGGTTACCGTCAGACTGAGGACTGTGACTGGCATGTGGAAGGAATGTTATGCTCGGTGGCTGGTAGGATTTGGATAGTTGCTTTCACAGAATTAACATTTCTCCTGTGTGTGGAGGGGGGTGGGGAAGGGTGAGTAGGGGTACTGTTTCAATACAATCAGCCAGAAAATTAAATTGGTTGCTGTGGGGTGAGAGTAGTGTTTGACTGAAGAGAGAGGGGATGCATTTTTTCATGGGCTGATAGAAAGTCAGGCATATCAAAAGAAATGGACTGATGCTTGAAGATCTTTATCTGTAAGGAAAAAAGAGAGTAGATGAGGGAGGCTGTCTTGAAAGATTAAATGAGCCAAGAAAATGTCAGAGATTTTTACACAGCCTGGGGTTAGCTGGCCTTGTACCTACAGTGTATCCACCCTGAAATGTCTAAAGTGAATTGGCTTGGATAGTCTCAGTCATGTCCACACTGGATAGCTGTGCTGTCAGGGGATATAACTAAGGAGCTTGTAAAGAGCCAACTTTTTAATACTGTAGGGGACGAAATTAAGGTCTGTTGTATTGAAAATGTCAGTGCTCTCTCTGTTGCCCCCAGAAGTTAACACATTGTGTTTAAAACTCTGTCATAATAGAAAGAAAACATTAATGGAAAGTTAAGTGATTTCCAATCTTCATAGCTTAGACAGATGTATAACTTCTAGGCAGTTTGCAAAAGTGTGAATTAATTGCACTGCCTGTTTTCAATACTGTTTATTGGCATTAAATATCTTTATTGTTGGTTATCATTTATTGTTGGAAATACAATTCATAGCACTATATCCTGCATTAAAGACTCAGCTAATTAATATGGAGATATACATCTCAAGCCTCTGTCCTGCTCCACTCCTCCTTTCCACTATGCCACCTCCCTACCTGCCCCCTCTTGCTCCCAAAAGAAAAGAAAGAAAAAAAGAAAAGGAATGATTCAGGCAAATGTTGGTTTTCTGCAGGTTACTTATTCCATTAGCCTTTTCAGTGAAAAATACCAAGTTCTCTTTCTTGCAAAAGCATTAGCATAGGGGAAAATGACCTGAGGTTTTGGGGGGATGTTTGAAGAATACTGACAGTTTTAACTGTCTACATATATATTCTCTTTCTTGAAAATTGTTTTTGAAAGTAATATTTTTTATAATAGTGACTCAATATGTCCACTGTTTTCTAGGAAAGGAAGCTGGTTTTGAAAGTAGTTACATGCACTTATCCTCATTTTGGTGTAGCATATGGTTCACTTATTTTTTCATGTTGCATTTATATGACATTTACTAAATGCCTGGGTGCTTCTTCAACCCAGACATGCAAGTCTTGACCCGGGTAGAAATATTTCAATGCACATATGAGAATGCATTTTGTATGTCTTCACATTTTTTTCTTTCACAACTAATCAATATCTTTTCAGTTTAGGGTTCATTCATATGCATCAGAGTATTCATTATTTTTAAAAAAAGTAAAATACAATAATTTAATGAACTTCAGGGAAAAAAAGAAATCAAGTATAATGCAATTGCAGTTGGAGACATCCAGGTTACATACAAATAGCAGGAAGTTCTGTTCCAGTCTTCCACAAGGTCTGACTACAAACATTGTTTGACGTGATGGCTTTGTTCTCCTTTCGTTTCACAAAGCTGTTGCTGTAAGTAAAAATAAATAAATCACACTTTCATGGCAATGTGTCTGTGTGTTTCTAAGAAAGTCTTACAAATACACTTACATCTCTATTATTATTTTACAAGATCACATGTTCTATCTGCTTGTAAGTGAAGAGTGCTTACTTTCTGGTGTGCTAGCCTCAGAGGTTTTATGACATGACAGCATACCTAACATAGGGAAATGCTGGCTTTTCTCATCTTTTGATAAAAACAGACAGTAATGCTATAATTATTTCCTGATCTTTTCCATTGGTGGGTTGTGGGCTTCTTCATGCATAGTTATGATCCTAAAAGTGACCTCAGCAATATGGGAAATAAAATTCCTCATTAAACAGATAAATTCGGGCGTCTGACTTACTGAAGCTTTTCAGACTTGTTAAACACAGGCCGACAGATTACACAGGAAGGCGGTATTGCCTAGTTCCCTCTCTTGAAGTTTTTTTTTTTACTCTAAGGCTGTATCAATAACTATTAAATATATAGCTGTATGCAGAGTTAAACTTTATTTCAGATATTTCAAGTTCTTTGAATGAGGTCGGTGTTAATTTTTTTTTGCCTCAAGCTACGTCTCCTTATTACTGACATATGAGTACGATTACTATCTGGCCCAAGTCTATTGAAAATTAGTGTTTGATACTAGTGCTTTAATGTTTTAGGAGCTTTTTCGTGAGATTCATTAAAATGAGGTTTGGAAATGGGTAAAGGCAAGGGAGCTCTATGAAAACTGACATAAAACCAACCATAGACCAGTGAGGAACAGTCTCGCTAAAACATGGATAGTGACATGTGAAAGAGGAAACAACTGTTAATGACTATAGTTCATAATCCAGATAATGTAAAAGATAGATATATCACGATAAATGATAGATAATTTCAAGAATATGGGGTGACAGTGAGGTAGAGCAAGGTTCAGGGGTTAATGAGGTTCCAAAATTTCCCTTCTTGAAGAGATATCAGGAAATTTCTTTACTTGAAAAGGAGGCTTTTTTACCTTGTGTTATCAACATGGGTTGAAGAACTAACATCAGCTTTCCTAGCAAGGCCATTGTGTCCCAGCAGACTGTTGTTATTTCTCTTTCATTTGTTGTTTTCATAACCTGTTTCCTGGGCACTTATTCTTGCACCTCTGGATAGCACCTTCCTCTTCGTAAAGGCTCATTTTCTTCCTAATGATATATGTTTCTTTCTCTTTGTTCTTTTCCTCTTAGCATTCTCCCTCATTCTTCCATTTTCTTCATCTACCATTATTCTCTTCCATCCTTTGACACTGCCAGGACATCACGTTTCACACTTGGCCCATCTGTGTAAATTTTTCATTTTTAATTGAAACAGAAAAGCCCCACTGAAGACACTCCAGGGCACACAGGAATGGGACGTGCTTCAACACTCTACCATCTCTTTATCCCCTTTTTCTCTACTTTTACTTAGTTTTGATTGCACAGTCTTTGTGTCAGGGGCTGTATCTCACTGTACAGTAAGTAGCTAGAACAGTAAGAGGTGGTTCTGCTTCTAGCTTTGGAGTCTATGTGTGTGTCTGGACAGAAATCACCTGCTCTTCACTGGTTCATGGAAACAGACTGCAAGGTTTAAGTCATCTGCCTCAGGATGATACTGTTTTTGCAAAAGCATACGTTACAGTTCAAAAGAAGCAGAGATTACAATGTCTATGTTATGCTTTTAAATGAGTAAGCTTTGAGCATATTTTCAGGGGTTGCTATTTTCAAGCCACTGTGAAAGTTGCACCTCCTGAATGACTTCTCAGACTCTAATTTGATATGGAGGCTAATCTAGTCTTTGCTACTACTTTTTCCTCACTCCTTTTTTTATTGTGGCTTGTCATAGATACAGCATGTTAAAGAATGATTTTCAAGCACTATCTTCTTTTACATTAACCAAACCTTTCACAAAGGTCTGGTTGTTTTGTAGAGGTGCAACTCATTGAAGGCAGTAGGTTTGCCATGTGTCACTGAATATTTGTTCAGACAATTATTTTGTAGCAAAGCTTGGAGGATACAATGCTCTTTTGGGAGGCACAAAGCTTCAGTCTGCTTTCTTGTTGAACCTTCAAGACTGGTGGTTTGAGCAGGGAAAAAAATTTCCAGGTGGAAAAATCCTACATCAAAATGAAATACAAACCTACCTTGCCATATTGATTACTGGAATTTGTATTTAGCAGAGATCAAAAACACTGGTTTTACAATGTTAATATTGCAATGGATTGTTCAAAGATTCTCTTCTTCTCACCACCAGATGGGAACTAAGAGAGTTCACGTCACAAGACTTGGTCAGATTACTTTAGGAGCAGCTGTGGTTCAGTTTCTGTCAACTGGATCACTTCAGGTTTGAGGGTGAAGAGTCTTCCTGTAAAGATCAGACTCGTTGATGTACAACAGACAGTTCTGGGCTGGAGGGCCATCTTTCTGCTGCAGATGTCTCAGCTGTCAATATTTTTTAAGGCAATGACTGCGTTGGTTGGGTTATGTATAATGTAAGCTTTGTTTACTGTCCTGTGTTGGAGCAGAGTGGGATTTGGGGTTTGTGGGAGCTTAAGTCCACCTCTGTGCTGTTGTACTGAATGGCCCAGACCTGGAACCACAGCTCAGATGCAAACCTTTATGGAGATATTAATGAGAAAAATAGGGATCTGAGATTAAAAATAAGAAGGTGTCTAAGCACCTAACTCACAGTAAAATTCTACCACATACTTTTAAAAGCTGTATATTTAGGTACCAGAATTATGTGGTCTGTCGGAGTACAGTATATTTGGAACCATCTCCAAAACCGATGATAAATAGTTAAATGACTTGGATGAATAGTTTTTGTTTCCACATTTAGGCCAGATTTATTAATCTCTTCATGCATGCTTTTACTCACTGACTGCATTAATGCTTTGTCCAGCACAACAAATATACTTACGAAATACCATAGTGACTGACTTGGTTAGTAAAATGTTGAAACAATTTTTTTCCTCTAAAGGTAAATAGACATGCAAACCCATTCCTTTTCCAGAAAACAGACAAGACTTTTGACCTTTTTTGATCAGCAATGTATCTTGCACTGATCCCATAATCCAGCTTTTTGAACTGGGTCATTTGAACTACAGTTTCTAAGCATTGGATACGTTCCTGGCTACTGTTCTCTGAAGGCTGCCAGGAGGTGCTGTAATTGTAAATGGAGACACACATTTGCTAAAAACACTTTTGTGTGCCCATTTATTCATTTCATAAGAAGTTTGGGTTGTTTGTGAAGTTCAACTACTACCCACAGGACTTGGTTTGAACTGGAGACCTAGATTCTGACTTCCTTTCCCTTTCCCTTATGTTTGTTCTTCAGTCCCCTTGGACCATTTATTTATTTATTTATGTATTTAGTTAGTTAGTTAGTTAGTTAGTTATACTGCAGTATTTCTGTATATGGAGTTGAGATGGCAATTTAAGCAACTCTCTTAAAAGCCCCTGTGAGGATCACAATATACCTTTATTGAGAACCTTCTTGGCATTCTATCCTCAGGCATACTGACTCTGTGAGTGTGTTACACAGTTTCGTATACCCGTTTTATACTAAGTTTAATGCAAAATCTAAAAGAAAAGAAAAAAATACTATTTCACAGTTCATTTTTCCTATTTAAGAAAATGCTGCAAATAAAAATAATATTGTTAAATGGAAAATTTAATTTCAGATTTCTAAGAAGGCTTGTAGCATGAAGAAAAGCTAGAAAGTAGTTTTTATAATAGATTTTCATTGTCTTGAACAGTCTGAGCAGAATTTTACTCAATACTTCTTCTAGGAATCTGATGATGAAGCCATTCTGCCAAATCTGAGTTCGTTCAGATTTATTGCAACAAGCTTTCTGTAAAAACTTGTAGTTCAAGTAATATTTCATTCATTAAAATGGAGTAATAATTATAGAACAAAATGAAAAGCCATTACCGTTCCATTTAGGAAACTTGTATATTTGCTTGTTATGTGTCATTTCAATTCTCTCTAAAATATTAATGGTACTCATGGTACTTGGTTGCCACAATTTTAAATATATATCTCTTTAAAAAGGTTTAATTTACTGTCACAAAAAGCACTTTTTATTCCTTTACTACATAAATAGTAATCATTTTAGGCATAAGTTAACATACCCAGTGTAGATCTATCTCACTGTTACTCTAAACAAATGTTGCAGAAGTTCTGATTTACACTATTATAAGAAAAAAAGGAAAAAAGAAGTCCTGTGCCTTTCAAGAAAGGTGCTGACTGATGAGCAGACCTCTCAGTAGAGCTGTGTTTCATATTGTCATGATGAAATAGCCTGCTGCTTTTTGGTTTTTTGTTTTATTCCTTTTAAAATCTGACCTCCTAGATAGTGGCTCTCAGGTTTCTATAAACTAGAGCTTTTTGTAATTTGTCCCTTCCACCTCTGAACTGCTACTTGAAGGAGAACATGTCAAAAAAATAAAGTGAGAAAATGTGATATATCTGGTTTCTGCTTGAACAAGAGCTTGTGTCAGAATAAGTACAGAGTGTGAGAGGTGGTGTTGAAAAGGTAAGTGCTGATAAGGAAAACACTCAAATTAATTTTCTAATTAAAATGCTTTTTAAAGAGCATCAGTTGCCTCTGATGTTTTTGTGATTCAGTGTAAAAATTGCTATCCCATTTTTTGGTCCTCATTGCATATAAATCTAGAAAATTTTCAGACACCATCACTTTCTTCTGCATTTGTCCTCGCGTCTCCTCATCTTGTTCCTATCCTCTTCTTTTTATTATTATTTGTGGATGTCCTTTGTTAATGCGCAGAATGCGTAAGCAACTATTTCAGGTGCATCAATGGACTTCAATCCCACTCTGCATTACCCATCAGATGCAGCACGTAGCAATTACCTGTCACTCTTTCTCACCCTGAGAGCCAAAATTTATCTGTCAAGGACGTATTTGAGTTCCGGCAGCCAAGAATGTGAGTAATCCTAGGCTAGATGTAGAGAAGATGCTCTGTATGGCAGGATGAAGCAGTCATCAGGGCAAGCAATTGGATGACTTCAATAGTTAAAGATTAAAAAAAAATCAAAAAGAAACCACACCAAAAACCCCACAGATAATATAAGAAAGTAGCCAGACTTTTTTTGGTTTTTTTTTGTTTTGTTTTGAGGTATTTTTGGTCTGGTAGAACTATTTTTCTCCAAGCCTGTTATTTAAACTGTGTGGGTTTGTTTATTTGGTTTGATTTTTTTTTTTTTTTTTTTTATTTTGCCTGGAACTGCCTGGAGCATTATCTTCCAATAAACAATGGACATTTTTTGCAAATGTTTTCTAAAGGTCACTCTTTTTTAATCAACTCACTTTTTCTGTAATAATTGTATGACATTTTTTGCCCTATTTGTGACCAAAGAGCATGAATATTTTAAATAGAAAACTCACACACTTAACTGTCTTTCCAAATGTTGCCATTACAGTTCTGTGCAGGGTTGGAAGAGGGGTGCTGCATAACTAGAATTACCATTCACTTCCCATTACCTAGTGACTATACAGTCGTTTTTGTTGTGCATGCCTAGGAATGCTAATTTAGGTAAAAATAGCAAGGTGCTATGTTTTAATTTTCTCTTGAGTGGAAGGTCTCACAACTATTTCTTAATATGTGCATGTCTTCTGTCCATTCAAGGTATGAACACAGTTCGTGTTCACATACCTAGTGACAGACGATTTTAAGTAGGAGCGGAGATTTAATAAATCAAACTTGATGTAATCTCACTTACTTGATAAAGAGCAGCTGGAGCTGGTTACCATGCACCCTGCCTCAGTTGTTTCTATTAGTGCAGGTTCTACCAGCCAAAACACAAGTGGATCTACCTAAAAAAACTTTTGAATGCAGTGCTTAGCTGCATCAGACATTTCTTTTTCTACCGGCTGTTCTTTATGTTCTCTTTGGACAAACACCATGGTAGAGATATAGTTTATTATAATTTCAAAGCATACTTTGGGATGTATCATTCTTTGACTCTCCACTTCTGACTTTGTGCCTGTAGGTCTTGTGCAAGAATGATTAAGGAAACAGAGGTCTTGTGCCATCTAAAATTTTAAAACATACAGGTGCTGGAGGTTATATCTATGGCTTACCTACTTATCTCGTTTTCAGATTTTAATTTTGAAGAAAAATGGTCTGATATTACTGACTTCCATAGTTAAACTAGGCATTTTAGGATCATTCTTCCAAAGTTTCTGATGGGATATTTCCCTCTCCCCAGTAAAAGTAAACAACAGTATTTGTTTTGGAAAATGTCTTCTTCATACATCTTTAGTGTTAATCTCCTCACATAGAAATTGTCTTTCTTGCAAAGAAACAAAACTTTGGTCAAATGGGTTTAGTTTTCATGGGATATGTAGATATTTTTTTTTAAAGTGCACTTCATAAGGCATAAATGTGATGTTTTAAATAGCTTGTCAGGAAAAAGAAGTGATTTTTAACGCAGATTTATGAAATAGATGCTCTTTAGTAGCATCAATACCCCTGAAGGCAAATATTTGAAAAGACAGAGAGCACCATAATACCAAGATAAATGTTGAGAGTAGGATAGAAGGCAAAATGTAATACAAGTAAATAGAGAAACATTTCCTGTCAAAAAAAGAAAGTATTAGTAATCAAAATTATTGTTCTATTTTTTAGTTTATTTGCAAATGTCTAATGAGGCATTGGGTTTATTTTAATATTAAGGGCTTTTTTTTCTTTTCTCTTTAATTACTTTCAAAACATTTTTTACATCTTTATTTTTTATTCTGAAAATAATTAGAAATACAAATGAAATATATCATATATATATTCTTTATTATGGAAAATTGTATTGCTCAGTTACTGAAGCAAAACACAGCCACAGAAATGAAAACTAATTCTAAGTTATCATTTGAAGTACCACTTTATAATTCTATATAAGAATATAATCCCATATATGTTGGAATTTGATATTCTAAAATTGTAAAACTTCGCAAGCTCTCTGTGAAACCAGCTGTTATTTGATAATCATTGGCAAGAGCTTTGTAATTGGATAATCTTATTCATCCCTCTTTGAGGCATTAAACTATGTTTTATGGAAGATGTTGTGAAAGCTCTGGTAAAGCTATAACCTAGCTTTAATTTCGTTGAAAAGGTTATCATGTTTACCAGTCCCACAACTGAAAGAAGTTTTAGAGTCTGCTCAGTACATTGCCTCATAGTTAAAAGACCTCCAGGAATAGAAGTATCTAGCAAACTCTGGTTTGCAAAGAAAGCAAAAAATTGTACAGAAGAGTCAACCTGGATGGAATATGTATTTAACCTTCTATTATTTCATATGCAGCTGGATCAGGCTATGGCTGTGAAGTACACTGGATATGACTGATATAATTAGAAAATGTAACTGAGCGGGTAGGTTTGATAAGCACTCATGAGATCTTTGACATTTCATGAAATGTCTAAACAAGATAGAGTCTTAGAACTCTAGAGTCTTAGAACTATTAAGTCTTGATTTCTACTGTGCTCTGTGTCTGGGGTTGAAGTGTCATTCAGTGGCTAGGATGTCGAGTAATAGACAAATTCCTGCTTCAGTCATTAAACCAAAGAAGTGCCAAGTGTGGGACAGTGCAGGAGCTTTGACTATTTCAGATTAGGTGAGAATGTAATTACTTGTGTGATGCCATCAAGAGTTGTTGAGCTTTTTGTCTTGGACAAATTGAAGTTTATAAGTACTTGTGGTGGATTGACCTTGGTTGGATGCCAAGTGCCCACCAAACCACTCTATTACTCCCCAGCTGGACAGTGAAGAGAAAATAAGATGAAAAACAACTTGTGGGTTGAGATAAGGCAGTTTGCTAAAGCAAAAGTGAAAGTTTGCATGTGCACAAGAAAAGAGAAAGAAAACATTTATTCTCTTCTTCTTGTCAGCAAGTGATGTTCAGGCTACTTTCAACACATGTAGCTGTTGCTCCAGAAAGCAAACATTGTAAATAACAAATGCCCCCCTTTCCTTCTCCTTTCCCTAGCTTTTATATGTGGGCTGACATCATATGGAATATCGTATAGAATATCCCTTTGATTATTTTGGGTCAACTGACCTGGTTGTGTCCCCTCCCAGCATCCTCCCCTTGCCTCTTGATGTGGGGAATGCTGAGAGACAGCACCAATGCTGTGCCAGCACTGCTCAGCAGTACCCAAAACTCTGCTGTGTTATCAACACCTTTCCAGCCACCAATGCAGAGCACAGCACTGCGAGGGCTGCTACAGGAAGATGAACTCCAGCTCAGCCAGACTCAATAAAGTGCTGAAATCATTGTTCTCTGCCAAAATTCTTTTGCCTTTGAAAAAAAGGAAAAAATAAAGACAAGCTTGGTTTGTCTCCTTTTCCTCATCCATGTTGTCCATAAAGAGGTTTCTGTTTCCAGATTTTGGAAACTTCATCTACCCAACACAAAAGTCAAGAGACTGTTTCCTTTTTTCATTTCATCCCAAACCAGCAAACCAAGGGTAGTGGGTTAATGTACTAACAACCATTTTCTGGGGAGTTATGTGTCCCTCCACAGGTCCTCAGCATCATTTTCCCTTTCCTGTTTCCAAGGAAATAATGAGTCACTCTCTCAAGATCTAACTCAGACTTTTACAAGAGATTGGCTTGTGATCACAAATTGCCATAATGTCAGATATTAACCCCAGGGATTATCATAGCCATAAATAGAAGCATTCTTAGTTTGGATTAAGGAATTGGTGGGGGAAGAGGGATTGAGGCTATATATCTTCTTGAATATGGAGGCAGTATATTTATTTTCAATAGCAGTGGTAGACAGTAATTACAGCCTTTGCTCATTCTCCTGCCTCAGGGGAACTGAACTGCTGCTGGCTTAGGGGAGGCTGAGCTGCTCCTGACTACTGCCATTTAACACTTAGGATCCTTTGAATCAGTTTGTGAACTACTACTTTCTTTTTCTTGTTTTTTTTTATTTTTCCTGATAAATATGTTCCTGAAATGCCCTTTAAAACAAGTTCAGATATCTGCGCAAATAATGTTTTGAACACCAGGAAACATAAATCTTTAGTTCAAGAGAGTCTGCCTTCAACAAATTCCCCCTCTTCCCCATAACTGGATGCACTTTATTAAAAGGCAGTTAATACATACTTATAAATTATGATTCTTATTAATATTCTTGTGCATAAGATGTTGACATATTCATCCAGTCTTTACACACTTTGTGTGCCACTCAAGCTCTGATTAAACATTACCTAATAATTTTCAGATTTTAATTGTTCATTTCTTATTATTTCTTCTCTCTAAAATCAGACTATCTGCTATTCTTTCCAAGTACTAGTGTTGCCATTTCCCCAGAACAGGCTTCCTACTTAAAAGACTTCCTTTCCCCTCGGCTATATTCCTTTGCTTAACAGTTACCCCTCAGCACCCACTTTAGAACAGACACCAAGTCAAAGGAATAAAAGAGGAAATGTCAGATCAGCTCATCTTAAAGATCTTTTATATTACACTCTATCCAAGTATGTTCACATGCCGTTTTTAAAAATCTTTGCTCATTCTTGTAGATGGATTTTCTTCCTGTGTGGCTGTTATAAAGGGATCCATATAATGGGTAAAAAGAATGAAAGAGAAAAAACAGTCTAATTGCACGCTATAAGTCTTTTAAATCAGGGTGAAACCAACCCTTTAGAATGTCATTAATATTATCCACAAAAATATTCCACTATTTAGAAGGGTGATGGATTTGCAGGACCCAAAGATTTAAGACCTTTGCAGGATAGTCCAAAAGAGAATGTAATGGTACAATATAAGGATTAATTGTGAAAGTAATCATGTTAGTTTTCTAATTATTCAAATCTTAATTACAACTGTGTTGGCCCAATTAGTTCAAAACACAAGGCTAATGTTAGGGTTGGGTGGATACTCAGCATCTGTGCATAAGTAAGAGGCATCTGTTGCCAAGTGGTGGAGCGATAGAAAGTGTCAACTCACCAGCTGTGAAGTCAGCAAAGCTCTTAAAAACCAAATTTGAGCCAGCACAATGATTTAGCACCCTTGGAAGAGTGTAAAGCTTATCACACATGTATACTTTAGCTAGTTGTTGTCACCTAGTGGGACAGAAATGTAGAGCAACTATGCATATTTAAGTCTTTGCCTGCTTTTTAAACAGTGCCCTGTCTGACAGGGATCTGCAGTGGGGAATCTGACAGTGACATTTCTGCCCATCAGTGCTGCAGTGGTGATTTTTTTTGTTTGTTTGTTTTTTTTCTTGAACAAGAACAAAACTAGAAAACAAAATATTGCTAAGCTGCTCAGAATATGCAGTGCCTTAAGAATCCACAGCATTTTACTAGTATTACATACAGACAAAAGGATAGAAAGCAATGAAATATTAGGAGTAATATCTTGTTTAAAATTGTTGTCTTTTCTTTCCTAACACCAGTTTTGTAGGAAGATGTGGCCATATTAAATATCCGTTGTACCTTGTACTTTGTTTATTGCTATCAGTTCCAGAAGACAGGATTTTAATGATTCTGATAATTGATACTGGTCTTAATAATTTCTAGTATCGCCTACAGAGACTAAGGATATTAATAGTGTTGCTAACTTTACAATGGTATGCTTAATATTTATGCATTATTAACATTTAATGGTAGCATGTAAACTTTACTGAAAGATAATCAATTGGCGGCAAGAACAAGAGAAGAAGGTGAACATTAAAACTTAAGACAGAATTATATTGAACACTAATGCATTCACTTATGACCTAGTTCTGAATGTTATGGATCCTTTGTCAGTGGCTTCATTTGCATTACTTTCAAGTTTTTATTTATTCACATATCACAAAGTACAGATGGAGGAGTGTTTAGATTCATTGTAGTCTGATAATGTTGTTAATTTACATGAAATGCATAGAGTTTGGTATTCTACTGCAGTGCTATAGAAAATGAGCTCAGCTTTCAAGATTGCCTTCACAAGAATTTTCAATTACATTAAAATAAAATTAAACTGAGTTATAGGGCATTTCAAGCATTCTGGGTCCAGGTTTCTTCATTTGCAAATTACAAGGAGAGAAAGGTTTTCATTTCCTTCCTGTTTGAGCCAATATCCCTTTTAAGGTATGGTTTGCACGTTAATACAGAGCCTTTCACTTTAAAAAAAAAAGTCTATGCCTGTATGGCAATACTTGATTTCTTCTGTTAAAGCAGAAATCTGGCTGGACCACAAAAGCCAAGCAACTCAACCTACTTGTATTAAAAAAACCTATAAATAAACACAACTAGTTCTGAAGAGATGAAATGAAGTGTAAACTTTATTGGTTGTAAACTGAGCACTTTGATGACTTGGAAAGCATTTTTTCATACTCACAATTAATTTAGTTATTTCAACATCAGCACAGTCACAAAACAAATTCAGCAGTTCTTCACATTATACTGAAATTTGTGTATAATTGTGTGTGCATTGATGTAATGACACAGATAGTAGTACTACATTACATTTAGCTCAGATTAGCTGACCAGTTTTGCTTATGATTGTGAGACTTCATCAGAAGCTCCTGGAAAATCTAATTGCTGCCACATTCACCAAGGAGTCACCAGTGCCATGCGTCTGACTATAGTATTGATGTAAATGGGAAGGAGAAGGAATATGGTGAGACAATTAATTACACGTGCTCTAATGCTTTGGATTTCAGCTTCCTCTTGCATTTGTGGCTGTATTTCACCTGCAGAATGTTCTTTCCTTTTAAATCATATTGACAGTGTGAATAGCATGTGTATACTTTAACTAAACAACTTACCAATTCAAGTGGGCTGCCTCAGCTGTAAGGCATGAACTTAGAAGTGATAAAGCATGGCACTGCTTCAGTAAAATGGAATAAGAAATCATTTTGACAGAGCTTAGATCTTGGTCTGGGCTGTTGAATGGGTTTGGTTGCAGGATTTATTATTTCCCCCCCTGCCTGCCCCTTTCCTTTCAAGGTCAATGTTCCTTATTTTTGTAGAGCACATCTTACATGACAGTACAGACAGAAATGCAACCTGGCTGGGTTAATGTTTTTGGGGTCAAAGTGGACTCCTGAATGCAAGAAAACAGCAGCTGAGAAATAGTGTTCACAGCCATCCCATGAAGACAAACAGTGGCTGCACATCAAGTGATCAGACTGCATATTTTTACCAGGGGTGTGTTATGAAGGATTTTGAAAGTAAACATTTTAGTCTGTAAGTAAAGCAAATACTCTCTCTTTTGTTTAGCTCAACTGCATGGAATTAAAAAAGAGTGGAAGTGCTGCGATCATAGAATATTCTCTTTTGTCTGAAAACTGAATCTTGTTTATTGGGTCTGCAGACATCTTTAAAATAGCAAATTTAGGCAATAAAAATTAGAAATAGTACCTTTTTTTGTTCGTTTTCTATCCTATCATTTACTAATGCAGAAAACATTGTAAAAGGGAGCAGCAAGGATTCTTTTGAAGATGACTTGACATTTGCCTATGATAAGAATGAAATTTTAAAATGTCTAATCTACAATATTTCAGATGAGTGACTGTAGAGTGTCTGAAAGACTAGTTCATCTTTTTTGAAGCTCTCTTGGGTCCTGAAAGAAGAAAACCTATGCTTGTTTGATCACAGAGGGAGATAATGCTTCCTTTACTTCTCTTCCATCCAACATGCTAAAACATTTGTAAAACAACAGTCTCACCTAAACCAGACTAGAATAACTCTTTATCTAACCCTTCACCCAGCACAACTTCTTGTGATGTGGACATTTACATAAATATCACATTTGTGGGTAAAAATGATGGCACATTAGAGCTTGTCTCAAATCAAACTCCTATGTTCAATGGGTATCAACTCTTAAATTTTTTTTGCGATAAAATGCTGAATTTTACCTAAAACTAATGAGGTGCAATAGAGTAGACAGAGCACTTAGTCTAACAGAATCATTTCAGTAAGACGGTATTTCTTTAAATCATTCCAGCCAAAGGATCATTCTCTCATCATTTTATTCTAATATATTCCAATTGTCATTTTTTGTAGGGCTTTCTTTATGAAGACGACTTGGGTTACATTAGCAGTTGCACTTTGAAAATGTACCTTGAAACTGCATGCAGCATACAAACTCTTATCAATATATCATCTCAAACATACCAACTAAATCAAGTGACTTCAGTGAGGTTATTCCATAATGATATAAGTTTCCATAAGAACAGCTAATGTCAATATCTGTCTGGTAGAATCACATCAGCATTTTCTGCTCCTTCAAATTGAATTGCTATGGTAAGGTAAGTGAAAGAAATTACAAAATGTCATATGCCTGAGTGTCTAGACATGCTGTTTATATCTCATCACTAAAAGCTGTTCACACTGAGGTCAAAGACACATGTGCTGGGACAATTCTTTAAATAAGTTTTATCAAGTGTACTAGCTTAGACTAGCTATTTAATTTTACATTATACCATAAGAAAGATAGTCAGATTTTGATTCAGTGAAACACTTGTAATATTGATTTCAGTGATATTTGACCAAGATCTGATACTCTCACTTTCAAAAAAGTAAGTAAAACCAAGAAGCTGTCTTTATAATATATCGTGACATCTCACTCCTTACTATGTCCACCAATGTCACAATCACTTCAGTGGAGCAAAAAGAGTCATAAAAAACCAGCTGTGAATTCTTAAAAATTTGAAGGTAGTAGAAGACTGTGTGCTTTATTTGTTTATGAGAATTCTCTTGTATTGTTTTGCAGCTGATTTTTCCCACTAAAAACCTTGAGACATGATCACACTAATACAGAAAGCATACAGTGATAAATACAGTGTGAAGCTTTTAATGTAAAAGATCATTTTCCTGGGGAAAAAAAGAATATCCTAACTATGGCAAAGACATATGCTTCTATTTTAACTGGTGTAGACTATTTTATGTCAGTTAACTCCAACTTCTACAATGTGTGATCACTAAGAAGAAACTTGTTTTATAGTGTCCTGCACAAAAGTTCAGTAGCTGTTTAATCCTCATGTAATCTCTATTAAAATAGAGAAAGTGGTCAGAAAAAAAAGTAGAAGTGAGGTGGTGATTTACCCATTAGGCAAGGATGAAGACAATGTGTGTCATCCTGCATGCCATGCCCCAGCAAAGATTCTCTTTGGACTTTTGTTTTACTGAGCGGAGTTCTTTTCTTTAGACTCCTTTAGGACAGGAGTAAGTCAGACATGAGATGGCATTAATTCAGTTTTACAGAGGAATAAAATTACACTGCTTATTCTCTCTGAGACTCATTATATTCCAGAAGACATGTGGAAGTAAGCACTATTCTTTCCCATACTAAAATCAAGATCTGAATATAGTATGAAGGACGCTGATCTTTTTTTTTTTTACCTCTATAACTTTTAATACATTAAGTCAAGACTCTGCATCCTATCTGTACGACTATAACTGCACTAAGTTTAATAACTTGATTTGAATTCATTATATGTGAAGCTGTTATTGCAAGAGACCTTTCTTAGCCTTTTAAGGATTGGTATAAAAATAACATACTGGACATCAATCTGTTTATTCCACAGTTCCTATAAACATTAATTTTTGCAATTTAATCTGAATAAATAGTTTATTGATACTGCAAATCAAATGGTTTATATTGGGCTTGTGATAATCATTGGCCATAACTTTCTCTGTGTTGTTATTAATACAAGCCCTCATCATTTATACTATCTTTTCAGTTTCTAGCATCTCCACCTAATTGCCAAGAGTCACTTCAGAATAAATTCCAGAGAATTTCTACTGCTAGTTCTAACTTCCCCATGCTTATAAGGATTCTGTTTGAATTGTAAACTGAACATAAGAATTGTACCATCAGCTGGGTTTTTTTTTTTCTGTGTACTTAGAACTAATTCAAGTCCCAGTGATGTGAACCTGAGTTTTCTTATTGACTTCCCAGTGAGGTGGATTGAACCCTTAGGCAGTGCTTCTAACTCTGGTTCTCTAATGCCTAGTGCAGTAACTAGGAAGAACTAAAACTTACCTCAGTTATTAACCATGTCAGTGCCAGAGCTGGAGTAACTGCAAATTTATCACTCAAGAGGGAAGAGAAAGTAATTGCAGCTCATGGTTCCCCTTTTCATAATGAAAAAGAAACAAATTCTTAAACTGTTAAAACTGGCAAATAGGCCAGCATTATTCATCCCCTATTTTTATATAAAATTCTAGAAAGAAAATTAGTGGTCATCATAATAGAAACGTTGAAGTAATCAAAGTACAAACCCATACTCCTTTATACTACCCATCTTCGAGTCCTTTTGTTAATTTCAAACCCTCTAAACTTGAAATCCCATAATGATCCCTCATTTTGATATGACAGCAACTTGCTGTCATCCCGATAATTCCCATCAGTAATGATGTTCTTTCTTTTTGATGAGAATGAGAGGGAAAGAGATGAGTAAGAGATTCCCACTTAACCACAAGACCAGAGTTGAAAAGGAAAAAAAAATTGAAAGACTCTGGTAATGTTATTTGTGGGTTTTAGCAGTAAGCAAATGTGAATTTCCTTTGTGCATTTAACTTTACAACTTCAAATCTCAAAGTCGACACCATGGTTCCCCATTCCTTAAGGAATATAAAATAAAGGACTCGATGAAATGACAGGCACTAGCTGCCTCTCTCAGACAATAGCAATGAAGTTTCAGTCATCTATGTGTACTTTAAAGAGGTATATTTGAAAAGCAGTTTAATAACAGAATTCACTGTCACACTTATGTCACACTTTAATTTGCAAGGCCATTAGCAAAAGTGAGAATACAGAAATCTGAAGCTTATCCTATAAAGGGGTGATGATTCAATTCAAATTTAGAACGGAAAACAAAGCAGTTATATAAGATGGCCCCTTAATACCTCTGTGATTTTACTCAAGGCATCTGCTGTAGTCCTGTGTCTTCTTCAAGAAGCATACAAAGGAAATCAAAAATCACTATTTTTCTTTTATTCACCAGTTAAGTGTTATTCTAAGGTAAATGCATTAATCGGTTTCCAACGTTATCTCAAGGGAGCAGACGGACGATCAGATCTACATCCCAAATTTTGATTGTAGAATTCTAGGTTCTCATAAGCAAAACGTTAAGAGACAAAATTAGGTCTCTGTCTTTCTGAAACATGTAGTACCAGTTGCCTATATAGCTTTGGAACACTTCATCTGAAAAAGACTAGAAAGAAAAAGTTTTCTCCTGTGTGGGAAATGCCATATAATTTCTTCCAACTGCCTTTTGGAATGGAAAATTCAGGAACTTAAAGCTTTTTAGAGTTAAATGGGGAGTTTCTGTCAAAGGTATCTCAAAATGGGAAAGGCAGGACAACGGAGATTTCCAGAGATGATGTGCTGCTATGAAAAGTATGGACTACACTGCTGCCCCTGCCTGAATATAGTGTCGAGTATTTGGAGCCTAAGCAGCGTTTCGGAAACAAACTCCAAATAGAACCCAAATTTTAAGTTGGCCAAGTGTTCCACAATCTTCTGTTTGACTTTTCCAACTCCTGAATTTGGAAGATTTTTTTTGGGATAGAAGTATAGCTGCATAGAAAAGTTAGCCAAGAACATATCCATGTCTTTCCAAAACAAGACAAGACACATGAGCTTGTAAGAAAAGGAGTATTTGCATATGTACCTTAAATGAGAGTTCATTTTTTTATTTGATGAGTGTAGGGAAATTCACAAAATACAGGGCTTTTTGAAGTAAGTCGACACATTTAACCAACAAAAAGATTGCTGCTGTTACATTTGGTTTCATGAACATTTGAATATCTATGGGTTGCTGGTAATTCATCAACTCTGTAACTTTGTCAAAGGTATTATGTCCAAACACAGACATATGTCAAGGGACAAAACATATTCAAGTAGACAAAATATTAAATGTAATCATTCTTTAAAAAGACTAACAATTACTTAATTTCAATTTGTCTGAAATATATTCTCCGGGTTTATTTTTGTATTTAATTTGGATTTCAGGCTTTAAAAAACATTAAACTGTCATGGTGAGAACTGTTGATTTGAGACTACTAAAGAAGTTTTTTTCTGAAAATGTGAAAATAAGTAGCATGATATCCATCTTCCGGTAGACATCAAGAAGTGATGCAAGTGGAAATGATAGAATCAGAATCATTAAGGTTGGAAAAGGTCATTAAGTTCATCAAGTCCAACCACAAACCTTACACTGCCGCTAAATCATGGTCCAAAGTACTACATCTACATGTCTTTTAAACACCTCCAGTGATGGTGACTCCACCACTTACCTGGGTAGCCCGTTCCAGTGCTTGACAGCACCATGAAGAATTTTTTCCTAATATCCAAACAAACCCTCTTCCGATGCAACTTGAAGCCATTTCCTCTTCCCCTACCACTTGTTATTGGGAAAAGAGACCAACGTACATCTCACAACAACCCCCTTCAGGGAGTTGTAAAGCGTGGTAAGTTCTCCACTGAGCCTTCTGTTCTCCAGGCTAAACAACCCCAGCTCCCTCAGGCACTCCTCATAAGGTTTGTGCTCCAAACCCTTCGGCAGCTCTGTTGCCCTTCTCTGGACTCGCTCCAGCCCCTCAATGTCTTTCTTGCTGTGAGGGTCCCAGAACCGAACATAGGATTTGAGGTGTGGCCTCACCAGTGCTGGGTACAGGGGGAAAATCACTGCCCTGGTCCTGCTGGCCACACTGTTGCTGACACAGGCCAGGATGCCATTGGCTTTCTTGGCCACCTGGGCACACAACTCAGATCCACGTGTCTATCGATCAGCATGCCCGGGTCCTTTTTCCGTGGGCTGCTTTCCAACCGCTCTGCCCCCAGGCTGTAGCTCTGCAGGGAGTTGCTGTGACCCAACTTCAGGACCCTGCACTTGGCCTTGTTGAACCTGATACAACTGGCCTTGGCCCTTTGATCAAGCCTGTCCAGATCCCTCTGCAGAGCCTTCCAGCAGATCAGCACTGCTGCCTGAAATAGTGTCACCTGCAAATGACTGAGGGTGCACTCAGTAGCCTCACCCATGTTGTCAATAAAGATATAAAACAGGACTAACCCCAAAATTGAGCCCTCAGGCACCCCACTAGTGATCTGACCACCACCTGGATGTACACCCCTTCACCAGCATTTTTCAGGCTCAGCCATCCAACCAATTTTCTATCCATCAAATAGTGAATCTGTCGAAGTCCTGAGCAGCCAGTTTCTCCAGGAGGATGCTGTGGGAGACAGTGTCAAAGGATTTACTAAATACCAGGTAGAAAACATCCAGAGCCATTCCCTCATCCACTGAGGGTGTTGAATTCCCATGGAGGGTGATCTGTTTGGTCAAGCAGGGCCTGCCTTTTCTAAAACCCTGCTGGCTAGGCCAGAACATCTGGTTGTTCTGCACATTTCATGTGATAATGCTCAAGATGATCTGCTCCATACCTTTTAGTGACACTGAAGTCATGCTGTAGCTCCCGAGATCCTCCTTCCAACCCTTTTTATAGATGGGCTTCACACTGGTCAAACTACAGTCCACTGGAGCCTCCCCAGTCAACCAAGACCATGATGGAAAGTGGTTTGGTGAGCACTTCTGCCAGTTTCTAATGTACTCTTGGGTGGATTCCACCCAGCCCCTTAGACTTGTGTGTGACTAGGTGGTATAGCAGGTCACTGACCATTTCCCCTTGTGTTATGGGGGCTTCATTCTGCTCCCCATGCCTATTTTCCAGCTCAGGGGACTGGGTACCCTGAGAACAACCAGTCTTACCATACAAAATTGAATCAAAGAAGTACCATTAAGTACCATGTACTCATGTTTCGTCATTCTACTTCCTCTTCCATCCAATAAATAATGGAGATTCTCCTTAGTCCTCCTTTTGTTGTTGATGTATTTATAGAAACATTTTAACTGTCTTTTTTTGGCAGTAGCCAGAGTTAAGTTCTAGATGGGTTCTGACTTTTCTAATTTTTCCCTGAACCTCACAATATCCTTTTAGTCCTCCAGAACTGCCTGCCCCTTCTTCCAAAGGTCATAAACCTTCAATTTTACACATTCGCATGTGGTTAATCAAGAGCCATATTACGCAGTTGCCTGGATCAGCACTTTCGATCAGAGGTATGATAGGTTTTAGTAGCAATTAAGCCACAGTTCACTGTCAAGTTTTATTATGTTGTGATGGAAGATTCTGATTTTTTTTCATTTAGTATCAACAAATCTTTGTGTTGGTATGATTGTGGTGGTGTAACTGCTTGAATAGCAAATGCAATTAAGAACATCTAGTGGTGTACAGATTGGAAGGTAGTAAAGCATTAAAATCGAGAAATTGTAGCTCACTTGACTTGAAACTCTGTTCTAATGTAAATTTTGATTTTTCTTTTCATCAGAAGTTGTATTATTTCTTTATTTCATCCATATTACCTTTAAATGAAATGTCTGCAGGTTTTTCATATCTGAAATTCCCGGGTTTATTTTCATAATTGTTCATACACTACTACTTCTGCTTATTGTTGTAAGATATTTAGGTTCTTAAACCAGAAAAATTTCCAAGCTTATTTAAACATGTGGCTAGTACTGATGAGTACAATAAGACTATTGACATGCTTAATTTAAAGTCAAACAAAAGTGATTTGCTAGTAAAAAGTATGTGAGAATATGGAGCTGTATAGTTTCCCAGTTCACGATTTCAATATGAAACTGCTCTGAAAAAAGTGTGTTCTCTGTTAACAGAGAAGAAAAAGTCTAAAAATATTTGCTTTTCTGCCTTGTTCTTTCACAGCATGACTCCAATAGGTGGTGAGCAGCTGCACCTTTCTCTAAAGTCTGTTTTGTAACTAAGCACTACATACCTCTTAATATCAATGCTTTTTATTTACTGGTTTTGTCTTTTTCTTCTCAAATGTTATTGTAAAGTTATCTTGTAAGTAGCTGCAAAATTCAAGACAAAATTGGCCAAAATTCTAAATCAAAGATTGCTCTTATTTCTGATATTTTAAATTATTTTCTGTAGAAAGGAACAGTTGGAAAATGGACAATGAATATGCAGAATTTCATATTCAAAATTTTGACTAAGAATTCATTTATTTTTACCAGTCTGGATGAATTTAACTGAACATACTCATATTAAATCTCTGTACCCAAATGCATTGCTAGGATGAGTGAGAAGTTGTGACTTCTTCTGTACACTTGAGACATAAATTCCAATGTCTGTAATTTTTGAGGGGCATATTATTTACTCAGTAATAGGTTTATGGAAATGGTTGAAAAGGATACAGGACACAGAAGGGTTTAACCTCTTTTTTTTCCATTAGCATTAGGAACTGGTCTTTTGGCTCTGTGCCCTGTGATAGCATCTCTGTGACCCCCAAGTCTTTCCCAGGCCCTCATGCCCTACTTTAAATTTCAGCAGACATTGATTTTTGCAGAGGTGCTTCCAGTTACCTAAAGGCAAAGTCCTAAATTTCAACTTAGTTTACAAGCAGGAATAAAGAGGAGGGGAGGAAAGGAAAGGAAAGGAAAGGAAAGGAAAGGAAAGGAAAGGAAAGGAAAGGAAAGGAAAGGAAAGGAAAGGAAAGGAAAGGAAAGGAAAGGAAAGGAAAGGAAAGGAAAGGAAAGGAATGATTTGCTTGTTATTTTTAAGATACGCAGTTGAATTGTAACCAGAATAACTTTTTTTCCCTTTTAATTTTTTTAAAATTTATTTTTATTCTCATCAAGAAACTATACTACTTCTATTTTGTAAATATTTTGATGCAATTATGGCTTAATTAAATTAAAGAGGGATGGTCACAACTGTAAATTATTTAGAGAGTAGCATAAATAAAAGAGATGAAGAGGAAAGTACAGGTAAAATTTCATGGATTATTACCCACATGTATTTTGTAAAACCAATTTTCAAAGTCTTTGTTAAAATAGGAATTTAAGAAGAAGTGAATGAACCCTCAAAAGGTTCATAAAGATTTAGAATAAGTAACTTGCTGACCAGAGGAGGACCTTGACAATAGCTTTTGACAGGTATAAAAAGAAAAAGTACATTTAAAGTCTTTGTATGAAGTGAGAGAGCACAATCCAAACCAAGTTGTTTAGAAAGGGACACTTTTTTTTCCAGCAGTGACTATTGGATTTCATTCAAACTGCCCCCTTTACCATCTTTTAGATTTATTTAGAGTACCATCTTTTAGATTTATTCTGTGGCAAATATACAATATTGGGGGAGGGAATTTTAGTGACATCTTTCTCTCTTAATAGTTCTATATATAATACAGGAGCACACTGGAAAGAAAATAATCAGTTCTGTGTGTAGAATTTTCTGCTTAATAGGTTTGTGATCAGCAAACACTGAAAGCTCCCTTGGATGCTTCTGTCTACCTTTATTTATGCAGAACAGAATAGGAACTTAGTTTTTACCTTTCAGTAGTGCTAAATCCTCCAATAACTCAACTAAAAGATGATGGTAAGGTAATTCACCCTGTGAATTACTGAGGTACTAGAGAGATTAGGTTATTTAATCTAGGAGCTGTTGCTGGCAGTGAACTTTTCACTCCAATGAAGTTTCATTTTAATGTGTTTTATTGGAGGTCTGTTTTAACTGTCCAGAGAACTAAACATGATGAGATTCCTTTCACTGGCTACAGAGGTACCATGTAAATAGATAAAATTTGAAGATTCAGCTCAAATACCATAGTATATGTCTTGGGTATTACATTTCTAAGTTGGGAAGGTTGCTGAAATATTGTGTAAATGTGTTGAATTTAATGTGGAACACGGACTGGCCTGGGGAAGAGAACAAAATAATGTTAGAAATTACTTTTAGACCATGAGGTTAATTTATTTGTGCATATATTTTATTTCGGGATCATCAGAGGTAGGGTTTATATAACTTCCCAAATATGTAGCATGATTTCCAGCTGGGATCAGTTTAAGATTTGATGGTTTGAGTTTATTCCCAGTTAAGATAAACTGTGGAGTCTTTTTAGTAACTACACACTGCAGCTTGCTTTCCCTCAGATGCTAAGACTCATGGAAATAAGTCCTTATCTTATAAATATTACATGAATTTAGGTAGCAGTAAAATATGATTCACTCAGAAAATGCCCAGAACAACCTTTTATTTTCATTTTTTTGTATATCTGTAATAAAAATAATGTGGTAATAATTTATCAAGCATTGTCTCTGATAAAAATGCTTAACTCTACTCTCCCATTTTCTCTATCTATACTCTGCAATATGTTTTGAAATTATTTATTCCAAACAGATATCTCAGAAGAATTTTTCTTATTATTTGCATTTAAGTTTTAATGTCAATCTCAGTATTGACTTCCGAAAGCTGTTTTCACATGAAGAAATCAGTGGTTCAATGTGTTGCCTGCCTTAAAAACATTTACTCTTTACCGAGATGAAAAGGGTACCCCTTTTGTTGTGCATTTCTCTTTCTCATCTCCCTTATTATGGTGGAATGCATATTTGGAATAAATAAATAAGTAAGTAAAGTTGTTTACAAATAAGAGGAAAATACACTCTCTTGTGAAACCCATGTGTTAATTGACTTTATAGTGTTTTTTGTCACATGCTCTTGATTCCTTTCATAAATTCTCCTAAGACTGCATCTTAAATTGTAGATCTCCAAGTGTTTGGCAGTTTATATGTACACAGCATAGAGTGAATGTCTACATGTTCTTTTACACCATTTCACTCTCTCCTCTACCCTACTGAGATATTGAGAGTGATGCAACACGTTAGAATGAAATAATCCAGTTTTCTGGGCGGTTGCCTTACTTTTCCATCAGTCGTACTAAAAAAAGCATCTCTTGAAACTGAAGCATTGTGTATCTGTGTCAGTTACTGTTTCTGTTCTTCTGGCCTCATGCAGAAATTAGTAGGAAAAGCTCAGTGTTCTTTGTGGAAATAAGGCAGGAAACACAGAACATGAGGATATTTTTAGTTGATTGTCTATGTTTCAGACTGGCTACATATGGGGTGTAATACAAGGTTACACTAGACCTTTATTTAGGATGATCTGTACAAGTTACTCATGGCTTCACACAGAACCTCATAAAGCAAAATAGCTGAAACCTCTTAGAAACTAAAAGTTACATCTGTCAAATAGATGGTTTGAGCACAAATAATGTGAAACTTTGAAGGGAAGATTAACAAAATGGCCCAATGACAGCTACAGGTCATCATCTTCCAAATGGGTCTACACTAGTGGTCTCTTTTATAGGTACATTTATACAGGTGCAGTTTGTTTTTCTTTACCCATATGTATATGTCTTCAATTTGGGGACATATCTTGTATTTTCTTTTGGAAAAAAAAAGCCTCGATATTTATCTGTCTCTGCATTTTTTTCATGAAACAGACAATGCCTTCACAGTTTTGTGTCTCCAAAAACAATCTGATCTGCACAAAGTGGGTTTGGTGAGAGTTAGGAAAATGTTTACCAGTAAAAGATGAAGCAGTGGAAAGATAGTGTATTAAACATAAAAGTTGCTTTTTGTTTTTGAGACTGAAAGTAACTTTCAAATGACGGGCAGAGTATCATAAGTTTTTCTCCGAGCAGGTCTTCAGTCTCACATTGCATTTTGTGTTTTAGGTTTTATTTTGTAATGCCTTTTAATAATTTTTCTTGATGCATATTTTGTTTAAATAAACATATTTACTGACCTTAGTATGAGATTGCTGTGAGGTTAGGAGGTAATACAGATTTTGAAGATTTGGTAGGAACATAAGTTTACTGACCTGTGTTTGATGATCAAGAGCAATGATTTATTATAGCAGACCTCAATGATGGCTATAAGGGGTTTTTTAATGGTAGGGATTCAATGCAAAATCATGCTTCTGGCATTCAACAGTAGCTCTCTGTCCTGGTTTGCTTTTGCAAGGTCACTCAATGTTACTATGGCTCCTCTTCTCAATGGGACAGAGTACCCTGACAATAATATTACTGATTAATCTTCTGACATTCTCATGTTTCAAATATTCTCAGCGTACACAGGCACTCCTGGAATATGAAGTGAAACCCTCAAAACATGTTGACTCACCAACCACACAAGCATGCTGCAAAACTATGCATTACCTTACACTGATTAAAATTGGTCTCATCTAAACAAATTAAGGGGTCTGGTCTCTCATCCATATGCATGGCTAGTTCTCAGTAATGCTAACAGGGGCTATGTGCATACATGGATAAGAGAACACACCTCTGAGGCTAACTGTACAGTTTCAGTTTGCTTTATTTCTGCAACAGCCATGAAACATTCAGTGTTAAGTATTTCAATAATTTAGAGAAAGATCAAACGGGAGAAAGCTCAATACTGTATATTTTCTTGTACCTTAGAGTGGTAAAAAAATAAAACAATACACCTTATGTCTGTTAGTTAGGGGGCAAGTTTACCTGCTACTGGCTTTTTATAGTGCCTACTAGCAAATTCAGATTTACATACCTGTGTTTTCAGACAGAAATAAGGAAAAAACCAAAATAGTTTATGCTAAAAAGTTTTAACCTCCCAAAACAGTGAAACATTAATGTATATTTGTTATGATAGAGTTGTTAAAATTTTTAGAGAGATGCCTCTGCCCAAATTAAGATGCAAGCAAGACCATATGCTGAAGTCAAAAATATGGATGTTATTTAACAGTAAATATGAGGGAGAGAGAGAGTGAGATAGAAAGAAATATAATAAAGAGGTGCAGTGCAGGGAGGTGAGAAAGAGAGTGACAGAGACAGATTGAGAAGAAAATATCACCACTCCCATTGATCCTATCCTGGTCTTCTGGGTGGTGAGGGTCCTGCGAAACATAGAGTTCAGTGGATTAATATAGGTTGAGGCCAGGTGGGAATGTCCAGGTACCTCCCCTGGCAGGGGGGTGGGGCACAAGTTTGACACTCTCTTGCAAGAGATTGTGGATCTGCAGCATCACGTGCAATGATCTGGTGCAAGGCCTCAGCAATGAGTCTGGGGAGAAGTTCAGGGGGCCTCTGATGTTTTATGATACCTCCTCAGCTGCCCCTCACACAAATGTCCCATGGATGTGGCCTTTCTGGGGTGGGGGGTTATACAGCTGAGACAATTTGTGTAAGGGAGGGTGGGTGTTCACTGCCCCTGACCAGAGGTTATGCCACATACTCAAAAGCTCTCTCCCCATACTCCCTGCCCCTGAAGACAACCAGAGCCGATTTTCAGGGCAGCTTCTGAGTTTGGCTTTCTTTGTTGACACATTCTTCTTCCTCAGCCTTATTTACTTCTCGCTAAATCTGAGAAAAATAGATAATAGTGTCACCTTTTAACTCACACTCTGAAGTTCCAATCTGGGGACATATTCAGGATGGGGTGGGCTTTGGTGGTCCCACCTTTTTTACACACCTTTTTCATAATGGGCAAAAGGTAATTCATAACAATGTTTAAGCCAATAGCAGTAATTAAAGTCTCTCAGAGTATTAAATCTCTTAATGACATCTTCATAATTTTACAACCTATAAATACCATTTACTGTATTTGAGCATGTTCTTGTGCTACATACAGTGTATCAGCTGTAATATCATCTAAAGAATTCCCATTATTTAGTCCTTTCATATTAAGTGTTCTTAGAACATATGCTGTCAAAACATTTTAAATATTTGTATAATACCGTAAAAATAGTGTTGTGCATTTGTTATCAGACAGTAGGAGATTAATTAGCATTCTTTACAGTCTGAGCTACACTGGGATAGAAGAGGTGCACATTACAAGGTCTGATGCCTCAAGGGAGTTTGTTCTCTGTGTACAAGGGCTTTAAAACAAGCCCCACTGTGAGAGGTTGGTTTGGATTTTTAAATTTTAAGAATTGCCAAGTAAAAATTAATTGATTCATGGTTACTAAAACACACCAGTCACAGAGTTTTGGCAATGCTTATACTTTTAGCTGCTTTCATAAAGCTCAGGATCTATTTTAGGCTGTAATTTCCTTGATGCAAGATTGCCAAAAATGGCTGCATGCATCTCTTTCCTCCTGGGTACAGCTTGAAGGGTCTCTGTGTGTACTACTGACCATCTAAGCATAGGATTCTAGTGGGAAAATAAGTCACTGGATATGATGGAAGATTGCAAAACTGAGTACTTTAGATAATTGTCATGGGTGAGGTAGCCACAGGAACAGAACCACACTGCTTAGTGATGTATAATGTAAAAGGTATTTGTAAGTAGAATGGGACCACTGTGCAAGGATGTCCTCCATGAAGGGCTGTTGTTATCACAACACAGCTGACTGATGTAAGCTACCAATGTTTTAATTGGTGACATCAAAATTTCATTTCACTTTCTCCATAGCTATAGTGATTTGAGGGTTGTTACCTAGGTTACTATCACCTCCTGGCTTCTTGCTCCAAAACATCTTACCTGGGCACAAATTTGTTACGAGTTCATCTTCTTTGTTTCTTTTCTGTGCATAGCAAATCATCAGAGTAGATCAGGTGTATCCCAGAGCTTTGAGAGAAGCCTTGTCATAGAATCTGTTTGTGCTTGGTTTCCTTTAATAGCACATACCAGACTCATGTAACAGTTCAGGCTGGGCACTAGGCTAATTCAGTCAAGGTCTCAGCCATTTCAGTGGTGTTGTGGTGGTTTAACACCAGCTGGAAATTAAACTACAAATAAGCCACTCGCCTTCCCCTTGCCCCTTCCAGGACAAGAGGGATAAAGGCAGAGATCATGGGTTGAGACAAAAATTTACTGAAAACAAAAAGCAATGGAATAAGAAACACACAGTAACAGCAGCAATAGCATTAACAAAACTATATTAAAAGAAAAGGTGCTTTTCCCACAAAAAAGCATATAAACTTAATTCTGTCTGGCCACCAGGACAAAGACAAGATGGTGGCTGTTTCCATGCTGCCGGCTGGCCCTGTCCCCAGCCCAAGACAATGGAAAATAGTGAAGGCTGAACTCCTGAAAGCTGTACCCTCTGTGCCATGCCTTACCTCTGCTCTGCTGCACTGGGGCTCAGGCTCCGCTGGGGCTGCACCTCTGCACCTCTTTGCTCTGCTGGGCTCAGCCACACTCAACACTTTCCAACACCACATCCCACAGCCATGGCTTGGAGGAGCAGGAGAGGATGGATGGTGGTAGTAGGGGATGGCATCTGCAGGGCTGCTGACAACTTTTCCACTGGAGAGAGTGAAGCAAAATGGCAGAATTTCAGGGGTGTGCTCATCTTTTCTTCCTCCCTCTCTTCAGCCAGGGCTGATAGGTTTCACCCTTTAGCAAAAGGTTTTACCCTTTGAAAATTACCATACTTTGTGAACTTGGTCTGAACTTGCTGATGAGTGAGGGAGGATTTTCATGTGATTCTGATCAGAAAGTTGCACAATGAAGAGATACTTGTTCACTTGCCTGCTTCTTTTAACCTAGACCAGCTTGTAACTTGAAACAATATTTGTTATACATCAGAGTCATATAGACAATTTTGAAAGACTTGGGATTTTGAGTTCTTAATTAATGTGAAGAATAGAGTTTGGATTTTTTTGTCTTACATTAATCTACAAAGGAATCAACTCCCATAAATTCACAGAAGCAATAATGTGTTCGAGTAGAAGTGGAGGCTTTGAAGCAGAGGTTTGTTCTGTAGAGTGCTTCATGGTCACTGGAGGAGGTCATGGGTGATCTTGATAATTTTAAAAACTGAAATTAAAACTTTTGTGCCATAAGAGGCTTGTAATAAAGTTTTGAAACATAGTAAATAATTGCTTTCATAGTGCATGATCCAAAAATAAAGCAGTTACTTTTCCATAGCAGTTTAGATTGTGTTCTGCCAGAGGAAAGACAAAAAAAATCCATTACTTTGATGGAATGTGAATACCATGTTGGAAAATATTTTAGTTAGGAAAAAAAAAAGAGTAAAATTGCAGGTTTTGCAGTGTGTGTTTCCTACAGATGTGTCAGACCTAGTGGCAGCTTAGACCAGAGATCTTTGAAGCAATTCAAGTTCACCAAGAGCTAGAATGACACAGAGGAAGTGACAGTGACAGTGTTGGTTTTACAAGGTCCCTGACTTTTGCGGCAGAGGAAGGAGGTTACCAAAGTGATTAAGGAATAAAAACTAAAACCAAGATTAATTACTTATAATGAAGGAGAGACACTAAGTACTTCCATTTGCTTTGTGAATGTGTGCTGTGGTGCTGAACCCCTCATGTGGACACACCATCCTCTGTCTCAGGGACATCTCAGGAGCATTTCCTCTGATTTAACACGCCTGATGGGCTGTCAGCATATTCCCTCACTTCCTATGTCTGGGCTGGTTTTAGGTAGTTCCAGTTCTTTGCTGTAATATTCCTGAAGGTTGCTTCTAGCCAGCCTCTGCAGCTTTCCACTTATGATTACAGAAAGAATGTGGTAGAGCTGGTTTTGTCTGGGAATTACAGGGCAGAAGAGAATTAAAGCTGAGTTAGACTGTAAATACATATATAAGTCTTTTTCTGATGCTGAAAAAAAAAAACTCAAACCAAGAAAAAAAGCCCAAACCAAACAAACCAAAACTAGCATAATGTTTTATTTTTTCTTTTCATTATATAGTTTTTTTCTCATATTCTTTTTCTCTTTTCAAACATTTGTCTGTATACTATGGAAACCTGTCTTCCAGGAATTTATATCAGGCAAAACTGTGAACTTGCTGTAGATTCTAGAGAAATGAATTCCTATCCAACTATTCGTATAATTTAGTAAAACTGCTTCACTTAATCTTATCTCTTACAACAAATATGCATGCTTCATTAATTGACCAAAATAAACTAGCGGCAGAAATGTAGTTTTGCAATTTTCCTTTAATAAGGAGAAAACAAGGACAAACAAAAACAGAATGAGAGAAGCTCGTGTGGGAGATTGTAAATTGATTTTCTTTTGAGATAGAACATAAGGGTTCTATTTCTGTTCAGTGCTGGCTCATTTGAGTATTTGTGCTGGTACAAGAACATACTGCTAACAAGATGAGTTACAGATGTTTTGTAGTCATTCTTGAACATCCATAGTAGTGAGATGCCATTGAAGAGTATGAAAAATTCAAGAATACAACATTGATGCTTGGCTTTGTTAAAATGAAGATGGATATATAGATCAATGTGAAGACTTGTGACAGACTTAATAATTTGCTTATACGTTTAAATGCGAGAAAGACCTTAAAAAGTCAGGAGAGAGGGTTTTCAGTTTGGGTTTTTTAAAATTTTTTTTTCTGGAATATATTGTATGTAATGGATTAGGTTTAATGGAAATTTTATCATATCCTAATCTACACTAATGCTATAATTACCATTTTGTAATCCAATCTATAAATTCCTTTTGATCACATAGAAGAAGATAAGTTTCATTCTTCTTACAGGTAGTGCAAAAAATATGTTCATACAAACTTCTTCTGTGGAATTAGATTATTTTGTTATAATGCTTTTGAAGATGTCATTTTTCATACACTGTAAGCCTGCTTTTTCCCCTCAGTTATGCTTAGGCAAAGCAAATTTTTTCATAGATATGGTTAAGGTTAGAGGTGTTCATTAGCCGCTGAATTTCCTGCTGCTTCACTGATGGTAATAGGATGAGCTTTTAAATGGTAAGGTTATTTTTCATTCAGCATTATTCCCTTAGTTCCTTATATAAAAAAAAATCTCACAAAAATACCACTGAACAGAATAATTCAGCTTGTGATTGGCACACAGTCTAGGAACCAATATATCTTTCTTCTCCTGAGTCTGAAAGGTCCTTTATTGTAAGGATGTCATTTGTCATACCCAGTTCTTTTAAAGTAATACAATTTGGGCTGCCTGCATTTTGGTACTTCAGTATTTATAAATGAGGTAATCAATAATTTTATTCTTTAATGTCCTGTTTGAAAAAGGTGAACAAGACAACTTTTGTGTACTGGAATGTTTTATGAAGTTTTAAAGGGAATGTGAAATCTTCACACAAAGTTCAAAGCTACACGAGGTTATAATGAACATGAATTTTTGAAAGAGATAATACAGAATCTTCACAATGACATTATGGGTGATTTCATGGATTTATAATTGACTCTGTGGTTAAAATAGCTTTAACTTATTTAGATGGATTATCAGAAAAATGGAGCAAATTGTGCCTGAAAATTTCTATTTACATGGGAATTTTCTTTTCTCTGGTTTCAGAAAGACAGAAAATAAGATAAATTATTTCAGTGCTCATCAGCTATTCTGTTGGATTGTTTAGGTTTCTTAGAAAATGCAAATACTTGCAATTTATTTTTTAAAATTTCTTGTTGTAGTTTGATTTTATAGATTTAATAACTTATTTGAAGTGATGTGCCACGAGTGAGTGTTTTAGGTCGCTCAAAGACAGTGGCAAAAGCAGGTTCAGTGCTGAAGTGAAAGTACAAGAAAGTTTGTTGGCATGCTTCTCTCTGCTACATGCTAGATTGTTAAAGCACACAGAGAAAAATCTAAGTCTAAAATCGACCAAAAATAATCCATGTGGAGGCTTGGGATAGGCAAAGGGTAAGAATAAGGATAAAAAAGAATAAGGAAGACTCTCCTGTTGAGTCACAATGTTGAGAGTGGATGTCCTTGTCAAATGTAGCTCCTGACTCGACAAATGGTTCAGGCCTGGAGGTTTTAAGAACACTTAACACTTAATTGAAAGTCTAATTTAAACAATTTAACCAATGATTCTATCAAATTTACTATAGCATAATAGTAACTCAAAAGTAACTCTTCGAGGCCTTACTTACTTATGAATCTAGTATATTTAAGAATCTAAGAGAGAAACATTCACAGTACATTTGATATGGCATATTGACACTCATACACACACAGGACTAAAGGAGTATATACGAGGCATATACCTGTGTGGTGGCCATGGAAGCTACCTCTGAGACTCCAGGGGTAGCAGAAGCCCAAGAAGAGAAGAAAGGACTTTGGTGAAGGGTTTCCAAGACTGCTAAGCTCCCCCCGGGGACTGAAGTGACCATGGTTTAGCCCAAGGCAAACTTACTTGGTTACTAGTTATGTCTATCATCTCCCCCCTTCTAGAAGGTTCCTTGTTACTGGATGATTGATTCACTGTTCCTCCTTACCTCTTCCCCTCTCCCCCTTCCATTGGACTTGTTCCCTGACCCTGCCCTTGTTCCTCCCCTGGACCCTCAGATGATTGTTTAGTACATGTCCCTCATAAGGTGGTCACAGTGCGTATTTGGGGCTTTTGGTCCCTGGATTCCCTCTGTGCTGGACTTCCTGCAATGAAGCCACACAGAATTCATCCATACCAGAAGTCCCTCTCACCTTATTTCTACTTCAGCAGCTAGCAATCGCAGCTCCTCGCTCCCGGCACGTCACTCTGCCGGGCGAGCAGCTTCACTGGCCGGTGTCTAAGGGACGCTGACAGAGTGCTTCCTTTGGACAAGGACACTTCTGGAACCTGGCCATCTGGAGGCTGTCTGGAATCCGCGCTGGACACCGATAGCTAGCGAACATACCTGTGAAAAATCCCCCTTGCATTCAGTGAAGTACTTGTGTTGGATGCCTTTGCATATGCTCAAAGGGTTGAGTCCTGAGGAGTGGGGGGTATCAGCCCAGGCTCTGTCGTCATTGCTTTGTGATCCTCCAGGTATAGCAAATGTGAGACTTTGCTGGCCCTGAGAGATGTTCCACTCAGAGGGAGATTGCTGGTCACAGCCTGCTGTGGTCCAGGAGACCTCAAAGGATCTCACTTAGGATTGCTGTTTATAGGGCCATAAGGGAGTTGGCTCTAGTCATAGGAATTTTCCATCCTGGCACCAATTCAAGTCAGTAATTTCTTTGAAAGTTTCATAACAAAAATGTTGTTCCACATAGGTTGTTATTCAGGCAAAAATATAAATTTCCAAGGCTGTTCATTAAAAAAAAGCAGCTCATTAGGCAGCGCCAGCTCCTGTGAGAGCTCCATTTTGACAAACTCAAGAGGAGCGAAGCCCAGGTGTTGTTCATCAAGGCTGAGGCCTAACGAGCATTTCTGTAATCATTGTACAGTCCAAGAAAGAGAAGCAGGAAGGGGGGAAGAACACCACATGATGCTTGAAACACATTTTTTTAATGATTCTTAAATCAGCCAAGCAAATTTTTTCTGTATAAAAGGCTGGGATTCTCCTAGCAGTACACTGAGTTATGGTCTTACATATATCAGGCAGGGATGGAGGCCAGACATTTGAAAAGGAAAATAATTGAAGCAGGCTGTTTTATTCTGAAATAATTTTGGGCCGGCAACAGCTGAATTCTAGTAATTTTGATTAAGGCTTCCTGTGGGGTTTTTTTGAAGGACTAGGAATGCATGACATTTTTTTAAAGCCTCACTGCAAGCCTTAGTTGAAGAGGATAACTGGAATTTGCCTGAAATAAGTGTTTTAATTGGTAATCAGAGTGCCACCCTTTGGCATGGAGGCCACAAAAGCTCCTCGTTCCGGATCAATCTTGTAGACATGGCAGTCCTACTTCATAGATCTCATTTTCCCAATCATGAGACAAAATGGCATTTCCCATTTTGCTGGGAGCTTCAAACACAGTTGTTTCTGAGGGAGGTCTTTATTACTTCCCTTTCTCCTTTCTTTCACTCTTTCTCCCTGTCTTTCTGCCACTTGTTTTTCACTTTTGTAATGCAATACCCCATACCTCAATCATATCTGAGGATTAATTTGATTCCTCGTTTTGCTGTATCTTTTCTAATTTTTGTATATGTAAAATACAGGAGCCTTGCTTTAAACACTCCAGAATTGGATATTGCTGCATAAAACTTTCTTTGTAACTCTGGCCACCCTGGTGACTTCTTCAGGACAGGCAGATTTCATTGTTTTAATAGAACATATGATCCTGATGGACTCATGAATGTACCTGTGCATTTCTAAAGTTAAAATATATTAAAATGTTAAAACAGTAAGAATAACAACAGCAACAATATCTATCAAACCAATAAACAAAACCCAGTGAGATTTGAGTAGGAGGGTGGCCATACTGCTCCACAGAATGTTTCTCTGTTGGTTTGAAAGCCTCAGGAAAGCTAGTGATCATCTCTCTGAAAGTCCCCACTCCCCAGGCCTGCTGTGCCTTTGTCATCAGCTGCTGCTCCTGCCATCACGTGAGTCTGACTTGTTCCTGATGGGAGCAGAGCTGTGGCAGCCTTGTGCTTTCAGAGCATCTTCCTGCCCCTCCAGTGCCCCCCTCTGTGCCAGGTCTGGGGCTGGCTCAGACCAGTGGGACTGCTGGGACAGAAGCACATTGCTGAATCAGAAGCTTAGCATGCTGATTGATGTCTGTTCATTGTAACTGCATTCTACAAAGCTTTCTCTGTCACGTCCAGTTTGTTAATTCATTACTGTAGTCCTCTACCAGTGTTCCAAGTATCTGTTATACCTTATATTTCAGTGATGGAAGTATGTGTCTGAAGAGTGATAACATTAAGAATGGCCAGTTTCTTGGGACACAGATGCCATAGATCAAAGCTGATCTTTCACTGTAAATCTAAGGAAAATTAAATTTTCAATGACTTATTGCTCTGTTTTCAACTCCAAATACTCAAGCAGGATTTCAAAGTAATCTGTTCTAGCATTCATACAGTCAAATGATTGCATAATACAAGAGCACAAATTTAATCCCTAGAAAAGATTTTTGTTGTTATGTGGTTTTATTTTTTAATTCATTTAAATGTCAGAAGTTTAAGACAGAAGGCTTTTTATTGTTTTGTAATGAAGCAACCAAAAAAGCAACACAAACCTTTGGTTGAAACTAAAGTCTGTTTCACCAACAAAGCTTAGTAACAGGGGAAGGTAAGAAATTTGAATGGTACATTCTCTACCAGGAAAAAAATTTCCAATTTTCTGAGCTTTGGTAACTAATGAACCTTAGGTAGTGGTGTTGAGCTACTTCAATGTACACAATAAAATTAAACTTAAAAGTTAAAATATCATGAAAATATCAAGTTTGCAATAGTTATGAAACATGATTACAGAGGATACTGAGATTTTCTTGATACAAAAATGTGCAAAGAAAATCAGCTGTAAAAAACCAACACCATAGGGCAGAAAAAAACACAGAAACTATCAAAATGCTTCTCTGCTACACTTTTTCTGGAATAGATTGTTGTAATATGTATAATTCGAAGGGGAATAGGCAATCTGATGAGTTTAAATAATTTTTATTGATGCTAAGAGGATTAATTTGAATTCTTAATGCTAATTTCCATTTTGCTCCATTGGTTATTGCTGCATGAACTATTCTGTGTGTTTTCTGTCTCTGATAAAGACTTTTTGCTTTCTCTCAGAAGTTTCATTTATATGTTGAAGAGTGGGTGTTCCACCAGAACAGCATTTTCTTATGAAAGAAAAAGTTATCAGCACTATTCATATCAATAATGACGACCTCAATACAGAGATATATGTCAGATGCAACCCAGAGATCCATGGCTCTGGGAAAAATGAATGACAGTTGACTTTCAGTTTTAAGACTGGCAAGACAGTTCTCTATAGTTCTTCTGAGAGATCTGTGTACAGCCAGAAAGAGCAGTAGTGATGACAAAGTGAAGCCTAATTAAAACTACTGCTGTCAACAATTCAACCCTACTGGGATATTTTCTCTACTTCTTTTGAAGTTAGATGTCTCACCTGAGTGAAGCGAACCATCAGGCTGTATCTGTTAGGTGCATTTGATTCTCATTATTCTCAAACTCTTTCTAGAATACAAAGATACATATGTCATATATGTATACACAATTAAATATTAAGTGCAGTCTTCAAAATGATGTTTAGATTGTGGTTTTGGTGAAATTGAGAGTGTTACAAAATAGGGCTTCCCATAAATGTGAAGCAGAAGAGTTAGAGTCCAGGAGATCTAGGATTTTTGAAATCCTCTGAATGTGCCCCCTACCTTCTGCCCCTCCAAAATGTGGTGAGGTTGATGGAAACATGCTATATTTCAAGGGCTGAAAGTAAATTTTTGAAGCTTCTTATAGAAGAGGTGAAACAAATTGTATGTAAATTGTGAGTCCCTTATAATAATTAAAATATTCAATCTGATACTTTGTTTTCTTCCTATGTCTATTTCATTTATCAGCCAAGAGTGTGAGAACATCAGAATCCACTAGTACTCCTTTCTAAGAAAAGTGAAGTAATACATGATTCTGGCATTTACAGCTGAGTAAGCAAAGCATCCTGGAAGGTGATGATTTTCATTTCACAACTCTTTTTATGAAATCTTGTAATATAAAAGTAGATTCACAAGCATTTAAAAGAAATATTTCTTTTCCTTTTTTTAATCTGAGCTCCATTTCCACCACAACCAGGGTCCAAAGTGTTGAAGTCTGGAGATGCATGGCACTGTGAAGGCTGATTAAGAGCACTGGAAATGTAATGGGGACTAAATGAAGTGCTGCTCATTTTTAGATTAAATTTAATAAGCTCTGTTTCTGTCCTTGTCATCCCTTTTCAATGTCTCTTTTTTGTTGCATTCACTTTGGAAGAAAATTTGGGTCTTAAGGAGGTGTGCAGTTCAAAGAGGGTAAGAGTTTTACACACTATATTAGCTAGTTGCTGCATATCTAATTAACTAGAAATTAGCTACCTACTGAGTTGATATCAGCGAGAACTTTATCTTTAGTGTCTTGATAGGACAACTGTGCTGCACATGAATATATGCTTTTGTTTAACATTGCTGTTAAAAGAGATTATCTGTTAGAACAAAACTTACTTTTTTTTTAAGCATGAGAGGTAGTAGTGAAAACTGAGCTGATGCTGTATCCTGGTTGTTTGCAAAGCTGTCTCTGTGTGGGTACAGTTTAGAATTCGTAGCCTCCAGTCCCAGTTGTTTCGCTTAACAATTATTTGACCCTCAAAATTTAATTAAATATCTCCAGAAAAACATATAGCAAACTTCCTAGCAACTTCTGACATCAGCACTCACACCCACATGTATATTTTAATGTCCTTATCATTTACATGATGATAAAATGACTACAAAATGTAAGTCATAACATTTATTTTTTTCAACCTATGGATTCTGAGGTGTTTATGCTTTATGCTCACCTCATCTTCTTGATAGCATTTCTCTACATTTTTGTATATAATGGGAAGTCTTATATATTTATTAAGGCTATAAGGCAAAGCAGTAATACCCCCTGTATGGACAGACATGTACAAAAGGTGTTGTTTGTGGCCCTCTTTACTCAGTGGCTCCTTAGACGTGAGAAGTGGTGACTGCATTGTCAGAGTGTTCTGCTCCTTACGGCCTTTTCTTCTGTGTCTTCTTTTGTCTCTTGCCTCTCCTGTGGCAGCAGCATGTCTGTCATGTGTCAGGTTCAGATTTGATTGCTAAGAGGCATTGCATAGACTTAATTACACTGTGTCATTTCGTCCAATTTTTGGGCATCCAGTCACGTAAGCAGATACATCATCTGTATATCCATCATGTGAAGGACATGTCAACCAGATTTCTTTGTCCTATAACGTTTATTTCATCAAGTAGAAGATCAGGAATTAATTCTTTGAATATTAGCATAAGAGGTCATGTGGCTTCTCGAACCATATGAAGATTTGTATATGAGGAGTTTTGCAGCTGAATCTAATGTGGATGATGGAGAAAACATTAGAAAACAAAAAAAAAAAAAAGCTGAAAGCATAATTCAGATCATGATTGTATAATTCAATAGTGTATATCAAGTCTTATACCTCAAATTGAAATTTGAACCTTCTGATTAAACTCATGTGTAATTAAATCCAGGGATGCAGTTTTTTGTTTTAATGTCACCTTCCTGTCAGTATGTATTCACAAACATTTTCAGGCATAGTTTAGCTAGTAATAAATCATTTGATTTATGATCTGTAACTTTATGGACTGATACAAAACTAGGCCATTTTTCAATATGTATGATATTGTGAAAGACTAGTGTTTGAGAGAGATGTCATGTCAGGATACTGACTGCTCAAGACCCACAGTTTCCGACCACAGAGAAATGAGATGAAACATGAACACGTGGAAATCTGTGTTCTGCTCCATTTGCATCTGAATTTGGGCTGGTAACTTTAGCTAAAAGTTTCAAATAAAATGAAAAGTAGAAACTACTTATGATAAATTCTTTGAATGTGTGTTATTTCTGCATCTCAATACACTAAAGGTAGCTAAAAACACCAGTACCCTGACCTTTTCTGAGGCAGAAGAAGACTCTTACATGAAGTTGCTTTGGAGTGTCCTTGAGGCAGTCTGATGTGACAGATCTATTGCAAAACTTGAAAAATGCCATTTTTGGTTCTTTTCTTAAATATATGACTTCAAGGCCCAAAGGATGGATTGATGATAGTTTAAATGAATCCTTAACTATATGGAAGGGATACAAAAATTAAGCCAGGTGAGATGCTATCTAAACTCATTAAATACATGTGCCAGAAAGCTCTGGATTTGAAAATATTCCTATCACTTGTTCCCTTATTTTTCCTACAGCCTGTTTTGCATGGAGTCTGGCTATATGCCCCTGGCCATAAGATTTGTTATATTCTTTTTAAAAGGTGAAAATTCTGGGACAGAAACCAGCAAACAGAATTCAGGGCACTACCAACGAGCCGAGACAAGATACATGAGACATAAGTATGAACATAGTTCAGAATTGGAAATAATAAATCTCTACCATGTAGTCTACAGATATGAGTAAATGCAAGCCTGTCTGGAAAACAAAGTAAGCACCGCTGCTTTGCAAAGGTTAATGGTGTTTAGAGTCTGGGAAAAGGAGAATACTTTGACAAGATACAAGTTCTCTTGAGCTGCAACTTATGATGAATATTACAGCTAAAAAGGAATAGATTATCTACATAGGGAAAGCACTTATTAATTTCAGACTGGGCACTTCTACATGAGAAACAATGAAATAGCTACCAAGCAGGTGACAAGGTAGCAATAAGGTAAAATTCATCATATGTAGTGGCAATTTTAGCCATATTATTTAAGTATTTGAACTACATGTGTAGGCTAATAAAGTGGAGAAAGAGTGACAGCTTGTAATATTGTCTTGGTAAAAGATCTGGGCTTGTCAGGAAACTGCTTTTGTTATATTTTAGGATATATCAGGTGCTTCATTGTTCAGAGTCAGAGAATGACTCCAACCCTACCTAAAACTCATGCAACTGAAAGGTTTCCCTTTTCCTAGGGAAAATTCAAATTCCATACTTTATTTTTCTTAATATGAGCAGATGACATATAAACCCCTACACAGAAAATAAACCACAAAATTACCTGTAACCCCAAAACAAAACTATGATCGAATTATTTCTATATAGAGAGACACAAATAATTAAAGGAGTGGGAATAAGGAGGATCTTTTCTTGTTAAGAAAGATTCTAGGAGAAATGTTTTTACAATGCTTTTATTAAAACAAAAAATAATCCCTGATTACTTCTTGGGTTGCCTTTGGCATCTAGTATATCTTCTGGGAAAGAAGATTTTTTTGATATCATAGAATTTTAGAATGGTTTGGGTTAGAAGGGACCTGAAAGATCATCTAGTTGCAATAGGCAGGAACACCTTCCACTAGACCAGGTTGGTCAGAGTCCCATCCAACCTGACTGTGAACACTTCCATGGATGTGTAATATAATATAGACCATATTGGACATTTAATCTGAGGAGAAGAAACGAATGAAGGAGGATGATCAGAGATTCTAAGCAGTGCTGGAAAGAGCTAAAGATTTAGACCACAAGAAACATGAGAAAATAGGGATTAGCGTAAATAGTAAAATAATAACCAGTGAGAGTAGAGGAAAATGTAATAAGGAAAATAGAAAATAAAACAAACATAAAAATGTGTCTGAAGATATTTAAGTCTATCTCAAGAATACGTGCTTTGACAGTGTATGGGTACAACACATCTCTGGTTTGGCAAATACAGGGGAAATTCCCCCCTCCCCCTTTTTATTTTTTTTACTCTGGAAGATACATAAAATGTAACTTTTAGTATTTTTGAGAAACAGAAGGAGTTTCTATTAGAGAGGTGAATCCCTGAAGTTTTTTTATAGGAAGCAAACACCCAGTTTTGTCTGATTCTTCCAAGCAGGGTATTGGTACACATTTTTTGCCTGGTATTTTGCGGTAACAGCATTGAAGAGAAGTCTTTGCTTTGCTAATTAAAATGTGAACAAAAGCTGAAAATAAACATTTTCAAAATAAGAAAGGTGTTTCAGCCATGCTCGTGAGAATGTATAGAAATACAATTTTTTTAAAGGATATTAAAGACTGCTGAAATTGACTGTTATTGATCTTTCCACTAGTAGCTTGGTGAAAAGATCATTCATAGTGTGAGATTTTGCACAGATCATAGAGACCACTCTTTTCAACATTTTAGATGTTCATGGAGGAAAGACAGGAGGCTGATTACAGACCTGTCTTTCAGTACAGTGCAATCCAGCAGCGACTGGGCATGGGACACTGCAGGTTGTAGTTAAGTCATTAGAGCCTGGGAATTTAGACACATTCCCTTTCAAAGTTACCCCTTATGTTGCTGTTACTGCAAACTAGGATTTTAAACAAAGGCAGCCGACTTGTGACTCTGTGCCACTGCAGAAAAACGTATTTTCTAACAATACATGAAGGTTACTTGACTTTGGGAAAAAAAAAATGTTTGACCTATTTATATGAACCTCAGCTGCACAAGGAAATAGAACAAGCTGTGAAAGCTCATTGCATGGGCCAACAGTGCAAGTTATAGATTAAAGAACCTAAAGTGGTGGTTAGTAAATCAAATAATGCCTCTCACTCAGCAATTGTAACACCCCTTCCTCCCAAAGGAACAGTGACTGTTTTAAATTTGTAAAAAATATTCCTTACCAACTTGCTGGAAACCTTTGCACTTCCATTCATGGCACAGAAGAAGCATTCTGTAATGAGAGCTCATAAAAGACAAGGTACAGGCTTTTCTTTATCTTACACATAGAGAATCAAAGACGTGTAAAAAGAAATCTGGCAACCTGAAAGGAAGGACAGCCTTGCAGAGTTTTCAGCTGCTTTCCTTTACTGTCATATACTGAATTAGCAAAATAACAGATTGCAAATAAAACTGAAATAATCACATTCCAGGACAGCATGAAAAATATGAGGAAAGATGTACTGCATTTGTTGAGCTCTGTCTTCTGCTGGTAATAGAAAGTGTGTAGCTAGCTGACTCCTAATTTAAAAAAGAAAAAAAAGAACTAACTGGTTATATTTTATGATAATATTTAATATAATATGATCTTAATTTAACATATGTTCTGGGCATGCCCAGTTAGATAAGAATACATTATAAAAATCTGAGTACTTTAAAAGGCTGATGCAAAGAAGACAGGAAATTAATGCTCAAAATTAATCACCACCTTCTTCATCTGAAAAAAATTACTGTCACTCTCTGTGTTGGTTGAACCACAGACAGCAACCAAGCACCACACAGCTGCTTGCTCACACTCCCCACAGCAGGAGGGAGGGAAGAGAATTGGAAGGGTAAATGCAAGAAACTAATGGGTTTAGATTAGAACAACTTAATAATTCAAACAACAATAATAAAAACAAGAAAGATTCTAATTTCAATGAAAAAAAAGTAATAACAAGAGGCAAATAAAACCCAAGAAAGACAAGTGATGAAAACAAAAACAGTTGCTCACCACCAACTGAGCAATGCTCACCCAGTTCCTGAGCAGCAACCCTATGACCAGCCTTCCACTTAATTTATTTCTGATCATGACGCCATATGGTCTGGAATATGCTTGGAATCAACTGTTCTGCTGTTCCCCTCTCAAATTCTTGTGCCCCCCATCTATTTGCTGTTGGAGTGGTGTGAGAAGTAGAAAAGACCTTGATTCTGTGTGAGCACTGTTCAGCAGCAACCAAGACATCCCTGAGTTATCAACACTGTTTCCAGCACAAATCCAAGCCATAGTCCCATACTAGCTACTATGGAGAAAAAATTACTTCAGCCCAGCCAAAATTAGCACATGGTCCTCTGTTACTGTGATATTTTCCTTTTAGTAATATAGGGATGAAAAAACTATTTTGACACTTCAGTTTAAGATTTGATGCAGTGATGTATTGAAGATCTTGTATAAAAAATTTAAAATTGTTAGTAGTCTTCTGTGGAAGTCAGTAATCAGCAAAAAAATCACTCAGAAAATAAAGTCGCAGTGATCTGCAGCAGGCACAAATGGAGGCAAAAGATCCTGGTCTGCTTATCACTGTAGGGGTTTTGTAAAGTTTGAGCCATGAGAAGATGTTGACAGTGGCATAGAAAAAGACACTGAAGATCAGTCACCTGAGAACGACTAATTACCACCATGTTTTCTCTTAATAATAGCAATGAGCAACATATCTGTACAATATAGAAATGTTTGTCAGTTATGTTTTTTTTTTTAATATAGAGGAAAAAAATTAGTACCAAATACCAAATTAGTAGTGTTTATTGATTTTATATCCCAATAAAGTGTATCAGTGGTTCACCAAGGGAAGAGAGGAGATGACTGTTCTCTCTGACTGAGGGAAATAATGTTTATTGGTCAGTCAAGCACAGGATATAACAAACACATGTCTAAGGAAGCAGAAAAGGGGTTATTTTATGCAATAAGCAGAGTCAGCTGATTTTCTCTGTATGTACCCAATATAGTTATTTTCCAAGAGAAAGGCTGATGCTGCCTGGGTGAGTTGGGAGATTTGATGGGAGAACACCACTATAGGGATGTAACGTTGCCAAAATGGCAATTTTTGGTGGAGGCAGTAAAGCAGAGGTTCTCTCTGAAAGTGCTGTCTGGGTTATAAAGTAAGGAAAAATTATAAATGCTCTGCCATCTTCCCTGCAAGAGTATACCAGCTATATCTGGTTTTGAGAGGAGGAGAAAGAACATTCTTGTTTAATCTTAGCTGAATAGACCAAGTTTCTCTTGTGAGCACATTTAAAAGTACTAGAGTTGAAGAGAGCAATGAAAAAGAAAATGAAATGGGGTGGAGAGGGAATATGCATTTAATTTGGATTCAGTTAAGGTCATTTTTAAATGTGTTGATAACTGATTACCACTTAGATATTATGAACAAAAGAATAGGAGGAACCTAAACGTATTTCCAGCAGGAAATCTGGACCATCCAAAAACTTGAGTCTTCATTTCATCTCCATAGATTAGGCACCATAAAGACTAGACAAACAGGTGCGAAAACCAAGAAATCTACTTTGGTACTTACAAATAATTTTGTTTTTTCTTTCACCTGTATATAATTCCTAGTGATTATCACGTTATTGGTAGTCAGAAGACACAGAGTATAAAGTCAGCTTAAGCACTGTGAAAATGTAAATAGTTTGTGAATTGAATAAGAAAACTAAATTTTGATCAATGTGTAGAAAACAGATTCAAATGGATTCTTACTATCATGGGTAAGTAATACTAAAAATATGATCAATTAATCTTGAAAATAATGGTGCTTTTCAGCAAGGTGCTGTAGAGCAAAAGAGCAGCATATATGAAGCAAAAGCAGAAAATTGCATGCAGTGCTATTAAGATGTAATTGTTATAAACAAAGGTTTTATTGAGAATATTTACTATTCTCTGTGGGAGAGAGAAGAAATCAATAGTATTCATGAGACTGTGCACTTGGGTAATCAAGTTTCTTAATCTTTTTTACACAGAATAACTTTCCTTTTGAGCACTACACAATTTAGAACAGCCACAAATTATAACTCAACAAATAAATTGGTGTATGTTTCCCAAAGATTGAAATAAACCTGAAAAATTGCAATGGAGTATAGCTTTTCTTTTTTTATTCTTTTTCTTTTTTTTTTTTTCCCTGGACAGCTTTCCTTCGTCAAAAAATCCTTGGTTTGTGCTCACATGGAGCACGTTGAAACTGACTGTGTTTTAGATGCTCTCTTTTTGATTAACTGTGGGCATTTCAAGTTTGCATGTGTAATAGATCATGAAACCAAATGCATGTTGCATGCTCTGTGCATGTGTTCTTCTGCAAAATGAAGGCATTTGACAAGTCAGTCTAAAAAGAGTAATCTTGGAAGTCGAGGAAAGCACTTCCTGTGCCAGGTCATGTAGCTTTTAAGTAACATTGAAATCTATTAAACAAATTTTGTATTCTCAGAATGCAGTTTTTAAAAGTGGTATAACTTTTTAGATAAGAACGATTTGGCATTTCAATCTATCACTCGTAGCCAAGAAGGACTAAACCAGTGTTGAAGACACATGGTTGAATTTAGTTCAAATCCTAGCTCTGCTTGCCTCAGTGGATTTTTTCAGATCCCTTCTCCCTATATTCAATTCCCTCTTTGTGAAATACGGTTGCTGGTATTCATATTCTGTGAGGATCTATCAAGATGTTTTATTCATTAGTGCCTAGAAAGTCATGTGCTACACTCTGAAGCGTTTATTTATGTGATATATACAGATGTATAAATGAGCAGACCTACTATATACAGTACTCATTATTACTTGTATCACTATTTAGTTTTTTTGGTCTTTGGAAGATTATGAAAGCAATGTTTTATGAAGTAAATACACTTTTTCTTTAATGTTTAAAAGGTTTTATGTACTTTTTGTTCACCACCATCCAATTGTGCTATAAATAACTATACTGCTACATTACAAACCCTTTAATAGTTCTTAGTTCCACAAAAATAGGGGTTTTTTTGTTAGGTAATTTATTTTTTTCATCCCAAACAGGACGGAAAAAAATTGAAAACCAATTTTTGTTGCATTGTAATGCAGACTTTTCTTGGTTTTCTTGCAATAAAGTTGCAAACACTGTGTCAGTTGTTTGGTTCTGTTTTGTTTTGGTTTTTTTTTTTAATATTCAGGATAAAAGTTAAGGAAAATTATAGGAAGATATATATTAATATTGTAGCTGTAAATCTTGAAGTAGAATTTCACTTATGCCAGTATTTTCTGAAGGTGTCTGCTAAGTGCTTCCTTATAAAGGAAGCTCTGCCGAAAAAAAATGACAGATGTTGTTGACCTCTTTTTAAAGAACAGCATTTTGAGAAGATCCATGGAAGGACATTATGCCACAAAGAAAAGAAAGGTTAGCAAACTCAACACGTGAAACATCTAAAAGTGTTACATACATCTCCTTCCAATGCAAAACTGAATGGAGTGTTATCAAATTTTGTTTCCTCTACTGTAAACAGATAGAAGAAAAATTCTCCTTTATTGTAGTGGATGCAGAAGACCATAGTACGAAGGTCAAAGAATGAAGTTTTAGCTACCTCGTTACTGACAAGGGTTTTTAGAAGAACATTTTTACCTTTTCTCACTTCCTTCTTCCCTTCACTCTTTTTTTCTGTCTTTTCCCTGGTGAACTCTATAGCTCAGAAAAGATGGTTTCCAGTGTTTCAGCTTCTGAACTGAAAAATAATTTTGTGGAGTGAGTGAACACATGTTTTTGAACAGAGAAATGAGCAGAACCAAAAGCACCACCAGGAAAAATGGTCCATAATGACCAAAGGAATGTCATGCTGTTTACCCAGGGCAATGTGTGCTCACATCCCACTGTGCTTTGCAGCTGTTCTGAATAGAAGAAAAACTGACTGCCCTAAAATATGTTATCTACAATGACCATATGCAGAAAAAGGAGTCACAGGAAATTTAGGCTTTGTAAGAAGCACTCACAGAATTGCAACTGCAATATATCCTAGAAGTAAATTTCCCCCAAATTCTTGATAAAATTGCTGAAATTTGCACCCTTGAGTGTGTATAATGTTTTTCAATCGTTGTAGTATAAGAATGAGGAAATTCAAGTATCAGTTTTTCAGGGCATTAGGGACTTGAGTTCATTTCAGGTGGAACCAATGTATACTGATTCTTTTTTTTTTTTTTAATCTTCCCTGCAAGCCATATTTTCTTTTTCTGAAATGCCATTTTAAAATGCCTGCAGGTCCTGTGAGCACAAAAGTTTGTTTTGCCATCCATATCATTGCTCTAAAATGCATTCGACAAAAGTGGAAAGAAAAGTGGTAAATTATTTGTTGTACTTTTTCAAGCATCATTTTGACAAATCTTTCGCCTCTCTTCTCTTTTCTTTTTTCCTGACCAACTCTGGAAAAATAAGAGGGAGCAGAAGACTCAGAGAAATTAATTATAAATTGACATGTTGTTGATTTCATGCCTTATGTGGATGCAAAAAAAAATTAGATTTTTCACTAGCACTGAGTCCTCTCTGTTCTTTTTCGTGATATTTGCTTTTCCTTTTTCTTTTTTCTCCTGGTTTGGATTGGGTTTTTTCCAGGGGGTGGAGGGGCGTGGGTGTTCTTGCAGTCTGTGTGAATGCTACACTTTTCAGCTATATGTTTTTAGGCTCTTTAATAAGCCTAAGCAGATTTTTGTGTCAGTTACATTGATAAAAATCTGCAACAATGCCTTGCTTGTCTTTGGTGCTTGTCTAGGTGTCTATCTGTGTACTTGAAATACAGACTCTTTCATCCTTTTTTTAAGGTCTGATCACTGATTAGGAGAAAATGGCTTGTCAACTCCTGCAGGAAAGTTTGCTGCATCCCAAATTCAGTTTGCTTTGTGTTTGCTTAACAATTAAGTATCAAGTCTGTTGCTGTTTATGGAGTTAAATGGTGTTGCCAAAAAAAAAAAAATAAAGCAACAATACAGCAGAATAAAACAGCAAAATAAACATTTTTTATCTGTTTGTCTTGTTCCCCACGTTAATTTTATTTTCTCCCGAGCTCCACATGGTTTGTGCAAAGGCAAAAAGCACATCTGCCTCCTCGAGAAGATTCTGTTTCAAGCAATGTCATAACCCACCCAGGCTGTTAAAGTGACACACAAGACTTTCCTTACCCATTTTATTCCTCTATGAAATATTTTAGGGTGGAAGAGAAAGTGTTTAGATCCTCCGGGTGATTTCTGCTCAGCCGAGCTAATTCCATTATCTGTTAGTCATGTTTACATCAGACTAACAGCTAATAACTCATGTGGAACTCTGTAACCATCTTTAATCTTGTTCTGCATCCAGGAGCATGCCTTTCTCAGATTATTAATGGTGATGGGTAAGTGTCCTGTCAGGCTTCTGCTCGTGGAATGGCAAAGCTGCACAAGGTCAGCCCTTTCAGACCGGCTCATTGGGGTGACATATGGTAATCACACCTACCCCTCCTCCCAAGGAAAAGAGCTAAGTATCTCACACAGAGTCTCAAAATAGTAATTGTTCTCACGCAACCCATTAAAGAGTTGAATTTTCTCTTCTGAAAAGGCTGGAGGTGGATGTAGAGAGAACTGTGACTGACTAAATGTCTGCTGTCAGCTTGGTGACAGGCTGTTTGTATCCAAGTGAGTATTTTCTGTAGTAAAATGATCTTACAGAAGATTTCAGAATCCCAGTAGGCATACAGATGCCAAAGGATGCCCTCAGAATTACATAAAGCACGGATGACATACTGTGAAGAAATTACTTTTTAATACTTTTCTGACTTAAATTATTCAGAGTACAAACAGTATTATAGAGCAATAATAATTTTGTATTAATTTTGTCAAAATGTTTAGGTATGAGTACTTGAAGTTGATAATAGCTACTGTAATTTTCATATATGTTTGTGTAGACAGCAAAAAACCCCTAGTGTCAGTATAATAATGTCAAATCACAGCTTTAACCTTAGACTCTATTGGATAAGTGAAACTGAAATAGGGTGAAGAACTTGTTTAAGCTGTTTCTATTCAAGAGGGCAAATCTGTTCTATTGTTGCAATCAGAATGAGCAAGTGTAAGCAACGTCAGGGTAAGTGATCATGCTTTTCATCCTAGACAGTGCTCAAGAAGCCTATCTTTGTCTACTGAACAAAGATGATGTGCAAGTATCCTGCCAAGCTTCAGTTTGTGAAAACTAAATGAGGCCAAGAGCAGACCTTGCAAAGGAAACAGTAATTTATGCAGCCCTGAAATTCTAAGCATTCTTACAGGGGTGTTACTACTTTTGTGATTAAAAAAAATGCAAACAAAACCAAAAAAATCAAAACCAAACAAAACCAACCAACTAACCAAAAACCCCAACCCTCCACCAAAATTATTTGGTCATGTAAGTCTCTCAGGAGTGAAGAACAGTTTAGGATGTACTGTGCTTTGAAACAGTCTCCTTTATGTAAATCCCAATGTAAAATCGTGCAGCTTGAAATAGGCAACCAGATCTCGATTTTAAGAGATATCATATCTACAAGCAGATAGTGTTTAATTGATTAAAATGGAAAATACAGGGATGTAATGGGATCTCTGAAATTACAGATGGTCTCTTGATGGAAATGGAAAGCAATCTGCTAACTCAGTTAAAATTTGACTACATCACTTTATTCTAAAGAACAATTAAAAAAAATATATGAATAGGCATAATGGACTTTAAAATATTTTCAGACACTTGATAATTTAAATATAAAATCTCTTTTCTTCCCTTTTTTCTTTCAAAATTATTCATAGACTCATAGAATCATAAAGTCACAGAACGTTTTGTGTTGGAAGGGGTTGAAAGCGACACTAAAAATCATCTAATTCCCACCCCCTTCCATGTGCCACTAGACCAACCTGTCCAACCTGGCCTTGCATAATTCCAGGGATGGGGCATCCACAGCTTCTCTGGGCAACCTCTGCCAGTGCCTCACCACCCTCTGAGTAAAGAAATTCTTCCTAACATCCAATCTAGGTCTCCCCTCTTTTACTTTAAAATATTTCCCCCTTGTCGTCTCTTCCAATGTAAAAAGTTGCTCTAGATCTTTCCTATTAGATCCCTTTAAGTACTGGAGGGCTACTAAGGTGTCTCTGGAAAATTCTCCAGTCTGAACAGCTCCAGCTCTTTCAGCCTGTCTTCACAGGAGAGGTGCTCCAGCCTTCTGATCATCTTCATGGCTTCCTCTGGACTCTGTCCAATAGGTCTATGCCCTCTGTGTGCTGGGGACCCCAGACCTGGATGCAGCACTCCAGGTGTGGTCTCACCAGAGCAGAGCAAAGCAGAGCAGAGTGCAGAATCACCTGCCTTGCCCTGCTGGCCACACTGCAGGATATGATTGGTTTTCTGGGCTGAGAGCACACACTGTTGGCTCATGTCCAGCTTTTCGTCCACAAGAAACTCTAAGTCCTTCTCTGAAGGTCTGCTTTAGTTGTTTTTCAGTCATTTCTAGGATTGCTCTGACCCAGGTGCAGCACTTTGCACTTGGCTTTGTTGAACCTTGTTGTCATCACACATCTCAAGTTTGGTCGGATCCCTCTGGGTGGCATCCCCTCCTTCAGGTGTGTCAACTGCATCACTCAGCTTGGTTTCATCTGCAAACTTGCTGAAGGTTCATTTGATCTCACTGTCTGTGTCATTGATGAAGATATCAAAGAACATTAATCTTAAAACAGAGCCCTGTGGGACAAAGTCATATAACATATTTGCTTAAAAAAAAACAAATCCAGAGCCCCAAAGTTAAATACAACAAAGATTAAAATGTGTTAAGCATGTCCCACTATTGTTTTGTTGTTTGTTTTTTTGGGTTTTTTTGTTTGTTTTTTTTACAGAATGAAATGTAATCTGTTAAACCTAATTATCTTTATTATTTCCCTTTCCTAAATCAGAAGCACCAGAGTTTGGGGAGCAGTGGTTTGGTAAGAGAGAAATCTAAATTGATTTTGTGGCCTTTGACCCAAAGCAAGGGTTTTCTGTTACTGTATGCAATGGGGTAAGGTGGGAGGAGAACACAAGTGACAAAAGTGGCTGAAGAAAGGAAAGCCAAGCTTACAGTCCCTGTGGAGTTTGGTTTGCAAGCCTTGAGAGCTTGAGCAGGTGCAAGAGTACAGGCCTCCTAGGAACCTTTGTGTTGACAGAAGGATGGAAATTCATGCAAATAAGTCTTTCTTGTCACAACTTAGCATTTGATAGATGAAAATTATGCTGATTTTTTAGAATTAAACTGTCATTTTACAGAGAGAATTATTTAGAACTGCTGTGTTATAATATTCAATCATGTGAACATAAGTAAAGCTGCCTTCAAAATCTTTACCTCTGAGTCCTTGCTCTTCCTGCTGGATTCCAGTGGCCTCCTTTGCATGACTCTTTCTGTAGCTGAATTTCCTCTGCTTGTAGCTGCTGGATTTCTGTAGTCTCCAACTCATAAGGTCATTGCCCATCATGGGGACATAGATTTTACCTCTCTGCTAATATGACATGTTAAACTATCTGGGCAGACTTCTGGCTTGTGTTCTATATTGAAAATTACTTTTATAGTTTCCTGCCTCTGTTTTACAGGATGACACCTTGTAATGTTCTCTTTTTGTCTTCTGTTTTTACCTCCAACAGCTGATATCTCCAACTGGAATGCACTCCATTTAATTTATTATAGCAGTGGTTTCAGCATACAGGGCTACTGCTGTCCTTGGGCTTATGTTTTTTGTATTTTTTTTTTTTTGTTTTGTTTTTTTGGGTTTTTTTTGGGGTTTTTTTGGGGTTTTTTTGTTTGTTTCTTTGTTTTTTTGTTTTTTTGGGTTTTATTTGTCGTTTTGTTTTTTTGTTTTGTTTTGTTTTGTTTTTGTTTTTTAGTTGATGTTTTTGTTCATAAACATTTGCAGAATTTCTGTTATTAAAAGACAATGGAAAACAATTGCTGTACACCACTGTAACATACTGTTTGTATGAGAGGCCTTACCTTACAGCAGTTCATTGTATGGAAAACAGAGGTTTTTTTCCTTTTCTGTTTAAAAAACCCTTTTCAAACAAACCTTGTTTTACAATTGCTCTTGATTTTAAATTAAGATTAACCTAAAAAGCAGATAATTCTAAAAGGGAAGGAATCTGTGTTCCAATTTTTTGTTTGTTTAATTACAAATAAAGTGCAATTTACAAAGAGAAGATGACATTTCAAAATATTATATGAAATGAAATTGTAATTTTTTATTTTTTAAATTTTGATGTCAATAGACTTTGTTCATTATTGACTATTTTAATTTAAAAATGTTTTGATACTAAACTGTATTTTATGTCTGAAAATACTTTAAAAAAATTTCTTCATTTCTAAAATATTTTTTCTTTAATTTAATGATTTAACTTAGTTTTGCCAACTATATCATTTCTGATAGAAGTTTTTCACATAAATTTTCAGTCATATTTACCTTTCATTAAACAATGGAAAGACAATTCAGATCTAAGAGTTCAAAAAAGAAAGAGTTTCCAATCTTACAAAGTTTCCTATTTCATATAATACCAATCTAAATCTAATTCCATTATTTTTCAAGTCTGTGCATGCCTCTTTTATTTTCCCTCTGCTTCCTGTAATATAAAAAGGAAGACTAAAGCAGTATCAGAAGAGAAAATGTCATGGAAGGGTGTATGAAAAGATTAGACATTTAAAATGGTTACTTGTCTTTACAGCTTCTGTCATGTTTTCTTTTGTAATTTCTCATCTTCTTAAAATCTCAGTAAGTGTCCAATTCTATTTTTCATAGCTTGGAAGTTTTTTGGCCTTCTTAGTTCTGCAGTACTTTTTGAGTGCTGCAGTAAGAATTTGGTAAACAGGGACTATTTTTCTTGATAATTCCTTACTTTGAAAGAAAGCAAAATGTGTTCTAGCATCTATTGTGTCTGCAATTTATCCATGTAGTCTTAAATTTTCATCACGTTCTTCCTCCTGAACCGCCCTCTCTAGCCTCAAGGAGCTTTTGGGACACAAATAGGATTAGTTTTATTCCTTTTGTCAAAATTAAATCTATAGTTCCAGTTTTGACAAGAGAAAATTTAAAAATAAAGTATGGAATGTAAAACTGCTGCAGTAAGTGCTTTCAATTTGAAAAATAAATGTCACTGGTACACAGTCAAAATAATGGAAAATGCATCTGAGTTTTGTGCAGGGAGATTATACTCTTTGGGATAACACATTATATTTAGGTTGGGGCTTTTTCACCAGAAGAATATATTTAATTTTTTTATTTTGCCTTCTAAGTACTGGACCACTGCCCTTTGTAGAAAGTAGAAGATATACCAAGTGTCTACTTTGTTTCTTTTTTTGCTGGCAAACAACAACTGTATTGCTGAGCATCTTTCTTGGAGCTCATATGGTATGGGAAGGGGAAACTGCACTTTAAAAACACCTGAGGAAATCATATTATTGGCAGTATCCTTCAAAAATGCTTTTTCTTTAGGTTAACTAGATGTGGAAAGGATTTTTACACTGTATTGAGAAGGTTAATTTATGTTATTCAGCAGCAAATATATTTTGTGTTTTTCTGAGAATTTACCACTCTTAGGCTTGCCTGTAAGGAATACATTTTCATTTTCCTGAGGCATATATAAATATGTCTCTCTGTGTCTTAATATTTATGCATACATATACGCATAGAAAGAATACAAAATAATGGGATATTTGTTGTCCTGAATTTTTTGTCCTGAAGACCAAAGCAAATGCAGTTGTCCTGAAAGCTTTGTTTCAGTATCATAAGAATGACTGAAAGTTATATTATTTTTTAAATAATTTGAAGAAAATTAGAGACTTGAGAGTTTTACCTTGATTTCCTAGGAGGGAAAGAACAAATCAATGAGAGCTTGTTAGGGGAAATTGTAATACTTGGCTTCAGCTTTGCTCTGAGAAAAATTTACTTTTTTTTTCTTTTCTTTTCCCATTTTTTTTTACTTTAAGTGGTGGAATGCCTAATCTTTGCAGAACAAAAGAGATGTGTGAGAGGTGAAACTTTGTTGCCTGCCATAGGCTGAAAGACAATTTTAAAAAGTCTCAGATTTGCTGCAAATACTTGAAAAAACTAGTGCTCTTCAAAATCAGATTGGTCACAGTTCGTTCTCTGTTTCAAAGATCCCATCAAACAGGAAACCTGAACTAAATCATCGAGGATGCTGTCCTTTTTTCTGTTACTCACACAGGCAAAAAAATTCTGAGTTTTAGCACAGCATACAGTCCAACTTCCTATACAAACTGATCATGAGAACATATATTGTGATCTATGCTAATATGTATGTAAAAGCTTTCCCTAATTTTCCAAAGTACTCTGCACACATGACCTCTGAAGCAGATCTGTTTAATTCATGTGTCTAACTACAAACTTAATGTCTTGTGTTAAAATGCTGTTGCATTTTAATGGCAAAGACAGTCTCATCTCTCTCTTCCCTTTGCCCTCTTCTATATACTGGTTCTGAAATTCATGAAGAGAAAAAGCAGCAGCAAAGAGAGGGAGCTAGGGAAGGTGATTAATTAGTGAGCAATAAAGGGGTGACTTGATCGATGTGTTGACATGCTGGAATGCTGGTGCAGTATTTTGTTCTTAATTTTTATAACTTGAGCCTGCATGACAACTGGGATGTTGCACAGTTACTGACACTCATCTGTGTATTTATGGGGCAATTGACAATTCCCTGCACCTCATCTGCAGGTTTTCTTATGTAACTAGTGTGATTATTTCTCAGTAATAGTAAAATATTAAAGTCTCTGTAACCTGTCTGAAAACTCTCATTTGCATAACTATTATTCAGCTTGTTTCTTAACAAGGGCTGAGTAAGTCAGCCTTTTCCATTGATTAGCTGAGAGCCATTTTAGCTACCTTATTAAGAAATAATCACAACAATTCTTTCTGCTCTGATTGTCTGCTGCTGCCCAGCCAGGCTGCCAACTATTGCCCCAGATGCTAAGTAGTTAAATATTTAATTATAATTAGTGATGCTTGAATACCATAATGATGGCTAACACAGGTAGCAGAGAACTACAGCCTTTTACTGAGCTGGGAAGAGCCTTCAGAAGGCATGGCAGTTTCTGGTTTTGGGGGGTATGTATCCTAGAGAATTAGGAGGTCATTCTATGCTAATGACAAAGCTGAATCTTGGAATCCTGTTTTTCCTTTTAGTTTCCTTTGGGAGCAGTAGATTTGTTTCTGCACCTGCAAATAAGTTCTGTAGAAACCTCATGATATTTACTCATACAAAAGTACAAGGACAGCCCCCTTCTTCAGCATAATCAAAATATAGTTTGGGGTCTCAATGTGTGACCTTAGTATCAGTCCAGGCTTTGAACTGCTCAATGGAGATTCTATTTCACACACATCAGGAGAGGGGTGTGTCTGATGGACTCCTGTCTGGTCTCTGTCTTCCTTTGGTCCTCACCTGAAATTCTGTCTCTGGGTCTGAACGAAGCTGGCAGGTAAATAAATGGAAATACATCTGGTGGTTTGGCAGATGCTGAGAAACAGAAAAGAGATGCAAGTGGTGAATCAGTGGAAAATTCTGTCACAGGAGTTTTCTGCATTATGCTTTGTCCGCAAAACCAAAGGAGGAGTAAAGCCAATAATGGCTGATAGAATCTAAAAAGTACAACTTTATTCCATTTCTAAGTTGCAGGGTTTGGGTTTAAATGCTCTTTAATGCCACAAACCATATAAAAATGTGTATGTGTATCAAAAGGGGTAAAACCAAAGAATTGTTTTAGTTCTTTTTGAAATGGAAAATAGGACTCTTCCTGGGGATAAAATCCTCCCAGGAATTTCAAAAGTTCTAACATCAGAGAAAGTTTTAGATAAAGTGAGGTAAAGACATAAAAGCATTTCAGTTGGAATTTTCATAAGCAATAAGATTTTACTGTCTTTCATATCATCAATTGTATTTAACACCTTATAACACTCAGCAAAGCAAATACTTGATTTTGTGGTGAATTAATTGTTCACTTTATATATCTGAATGATCTGACATAAAATAATGAGAAATAATTTTGCAATCTCTGTTAGAAAAATATAAGAAGCTGAGTAAATTTGTAAAGCGTATATAAGGGAATTAATTTGCAGATATACTTTTAAAGCTCACTGTGCAAACTGAACTCTGTCTACTTACATGTGAAAATTTTCCAGGTAACACTTCTGCCACTGAACAAAATTTTTTCATTTAAAATACAAAAAAAAGTCATTATGTTTATTATAAAGTGTGAGCCCAACCATTAAAATTTAGATCTTTATAAGAAAATAAATCTATATAAAATTTTAGATGTCATAAATGAGCTACTCTTTTTGTCCATTACATTAAAATTCTGTCTTCCAAATAGCTTTTATTTAGTTTATAATTTAGTTTTATTTAGTTTAATAACTGTTAAGTATCTGCATGTCTATTGCTGTTTGCTTGCAATTCTTTAGAGTGCAGGGTGTAACTTGTTTCTTGAAAGCATTCTAAGGGTTTCACCAGGCATTTGAAGTCTAAAGTGTTTCTAAAAAAGCAAGATACTTTATTTAGGAGCACAGAATATAGACCTGTATTATGGGCTTCCATGCTAACAAATGTAGTAACTAATAATAATAAAAAGAGACTAATTCTTTGATAAGGAAGAAATAGGGAATTTAACTGAAAAATGAACAATCATTTTCTCTAAAAGTCCTTGGGACTTCCAAAGACTCCTTTCCCAGATGGAAGTAAAGAGGGTTTGAAAAATAAGGGGGTTTATTTTATCTCACTTACTGTCGTAGTGTAAGCAACAAAAGCATGGTGGGACTTGGTCATAGTGCTTGTGGGAGAGGCTTTGAAATTCCTGGAAAACAGAAAGCACCTGCTGCTAATGTACAGACCAAAGAAGATTTGCTCTCAGTGACTGTGGACCAGATTAGGAGCACTTAAGCAATCAGTACATACACAAATCCATGGCGCCTGAGGCAACAACCTCACTTAGGTCCTCAGGTATATAATAAAGCCCTGGAAGCCTGAAAACCATTTTGTAAAACATGAATGACAAGAAGGTGGCTGAGAGAAGTCAGTATGGATTTACAAAGGAGAAATCATGCTTAACCAAGATGGTAGCTTTCCATAATGAGGCAACTGGCTTGGTGGATGAGGGGAGCATAGTGGATGGTGTTTACCTTGACTTTAAAACAGCTTTTCACATCGGCTGCAAAACAATGTCGCAGAGAAACTGGTGAAGTTAAGTGGACAGTGAGGTAGGTCAAAAACTTGCAGAATGTCCAGGCCATTGGAACAGGTCACCCAGACAGATTGTGTAGTCTCCACATGTAGAAAAAACCTGTTTTGTCCATGTAGCTACAGCTACTTCTTGTAGCTGACCCTGACTGAGCTGAGGGTTTGGACCAGATGAACTTCAGAAGTCCCATCCAACCTCAACCATTCTGTGTTCTGTGATTCTGTGATTAGAAGAGCCACACAGTGGGTCACAACCAACCACAGATTAGAAGCTGCACAGAGAGAAACACATGTTTATTTTACCAAATTATTAGCCTTTCTTCCAGTTTAGTCTTTGGCTCAGTACTCCATTAATACCAGGATAAAATGTGTGTCTCTGGGCTGTGTCCTCTAGTAAGGTCAGTTCACTAATCTTAGGGAAATATTTGATTTAGGTTGCTCCTGACTAAATGTGTCAATCTTTCTACCTTGAGGCCTGAAGGTATTTTTTTCGTACAACAGGACAGTGCCCTTAGTGATTACAATGTGTCTGATTGATTGGCTGCAATCTATAATACTGCAGGTATGACATTATCCTCTCGCCATAATGCTGCTCTTTGTGAGCTCAGCTGAGGTGCAGTTTCATCAGGACTATTTCAGCACTTTGTTTCACAGAGCTTAACCTTAAAAAGATATTATTGATTTCCTATCTAAACCACAGTTTTGCAGACTGAAATAACTAGACAAATTTATGTTTATTATATAAAGTAAAATATGCAATATATGCAATATACATGTCTTGAGCTAAGTTATATAAATCATAAACCACCTAGCTACTATACAATTGCATTTTTACTGTAGCATGGAAGGAGTTCAGACAAAGATAAAAGAAATATCTTGTTTAAACTGCAAACACAAAAGAAAAAGTAACCATTTCCTTTTCTAAAGAATGAGAATGTTGACTGTAATAGTTTACAAAAATACGTGCTTTATTTTAATTAATACTCATTTATTTATTGAAATCATTCGAAGTAGGGTGTTAAGGGTGAAACATAGTAAGATGAAATGGTTTCTATTCTAAATTAAATCAGTGCTAACTGAAAATGGTTTATGACTGTTTATGGACACTTTGATTTAAAAATAAAGCTATTTTTAAATTGTAAACTTACAAGGATTGGTGAGATTTTGCATTTCACATTTAAATATGTCTATTTCCTGTGAATCTGTGAAATTGGGAATGTGCGTATATATTATGTATGTATGAACAACGAAACAGACAAGATAATATTTGTCTTTATTCAATTAAAGCTGATACTTTTGTGAATGACGTAATGAAAATATATTAACACCAGTTAATAAAGATCCACCTGCGTACCACATCAGAAAGAAAAAATCAGTGAGAAGAAGCCCCCAATAATTTATGCTGCTGTGTGTGAGTGTTGCACATATGACAAGAACTGTCTCTTTTCTAATACATTATTTTCTTGTCCTTTTAATTTGAAATTTAGAAAGGCAGGAAAGAATCTAAAAGGAAAATTATTTTCACCAATAAGATTTGCATTTATTTCTCTAGACAAGACAGATAGGGGTACAGTAGTGAGTGTCACTGAAATGAGCCCTTTTTTCCTCCTGCACCACCTCATCCATTGTCTCTGCTTGGCCGTACTTGCTGAAATTCACAGCAGGCATCTGTTATAAAATTACTCAATTCATTACTCTTGAATTTGGGAAATGAACAATTGCACACAAGAGACATGAGGATTTATAAAGATGAAAGTGAGGCACAAATATTATTTAATCTTTTTTTAGAAACTGTACACAAAATGTCTCCTGACTGCTTTTAGCATCTCTGAGTTTAATCACTGACTTAGTTTGGGAGCACTTCCACTTTGACTGGTGAGTAGAGGGTTTTATTTGAGTGAAAGGTTTATTGATGAGAGACATACAGCTATTCACACACAGCTTTGATATTTGGTGAGTCTTCATGAAACACGTCTGGTTCTGAAAAACAAAATACAAGTGAGGGTTATTTTGGCTGAAATTATTTGTAGATGGCTGTACACTCTAGTTAGAATAGCAGTTTCCAGTCTAACTAGAGCCTTCCTCAGTTGCTCTAATGACCTTATATCCCTATGCAGTGGTAGGCAAAACAAAGAAAACTTTTAAAGAATCAAAATAGAAGCCCTAGCATTACTATTTCTGATATTTTTTAATTCATGAAGGATTTTTTTTTTAGTTCATCAATGATCAGGAAAGTCATAGTCCTACCAGCAAATGTGGGTAGGGTGAGAACAAGTCAAAATGAGTTGTGAAAAGAGATAAATTACCAAGCACAAGGGTTATTTATTACTGAGCTTTGGAGAAAACCCAGGATAAAGTAGGTGATTCCAGAATATTGAGAGGTCTGAGCTGATGTTCTCACAGTTCAGAAAACTGATGGGTTATCTCTCACTCTTCTTGTTTCTGGGGCTGCCTGTTAAAATTCACAAGATTAATGGCTAGAAACCTGTTGGGCACAACTGCTGTCTGTCATGTTTTCCTGAGGATGGTATCATCCTCTGAAATTACATAATTCAATGCTGTTAGAACAAATCTATTAACCTTCCAAAGGACTGAAAGTCTAAAAGTTGGACTATGGATTTCAATAATCTATTATGGAAAGAAATATTGGGGATTAAATACTTTTTAGTACTATGTTGATGGCGACAGGGACAGTTAAATCTACTTTATAGAAGTTGCAATAATTGGCAAGAGGACACCCATATTTTCAATTTTAAGTGTCTCCCAGTTGATATTAAGAAATAATTGCACCATTATATACACAATACACAAACAAATGCCTGCAAGAACTCACTTCAAAATTTCTATCTTTGAGTTAGTTTTGGAATTTAGTATATTTTTGAATCCTTCTAACACAAGAAACTATAATAAATTGTTTCAAATTTCTTATAATCAGGTTCTGACCAATAGCAGAAAATCTTCTAATAATAAGATCTTCAAAAAAGGTATGTTTGCAATCTGAAGTAATTGATAGAATTCTTGAAATGGTCAGAAAAACAGAAATATCTAGGGATTAAGAAAATAATATTACAGAACACATTAAAATATGCTCACATGCATTTCAATATCTTGTGTTACGTACAAAATTGTAAATATATTTGAGCTGCAGCCTCAGATTTGTCAGTTCTTGCTTTACATGTATTGCTAATGTGTTGAAATGTTTTGATTTATTTGCCTTTCTCTCCTTTCCCCATCTCATATATTTATTCAAAAAGCATAGGGCAGTAGAATGAAGGATTGTTTCCTGATTGTCCATGCTTTAGCATTGACACTGACAGATTCCTAGCAGAAATGAAAATGTTTGTAATTCATCAAAATAAAGATTCTAGATCATTGACAAAGTAGGTATAGATTTGCCATAGTACTTTTCTGACCCAAACATGACACAAGACAGAATAAAAATGAAATTGATGACACTACTTCATCATCTGACCATATTTGTAAAGGAAACTTAGTTCTATTCTGAAACAGTTTGTTTCTTTCTTTTAAATTATGATTAAACTGTAAATCTTCTTTATGTATTTAAAGAGTAGTACTGGCTTGGATTTGAATCTCAACAAAATAAACATTAATTATTAACCTAGAGTGAAATTTCATTTTATCTGAGTTAACTTTCAAGGGTTCAATGAACCATGGAGACTTGTGCATTTACTGATGCATTTGCATTTTATAATGAAAGTTTCAGTCCTTTAAAAATTTTTTACAATTATTTCCCTCATATTCTTATGCATGTTTGTGAATTAGAAGCAATAATTTCCCAGGTAGAGGATGATGGCTCAGTCATAAATGATCTCCTGTAAGTATAGCTAATGATGACAAAGTTGACACAATATGTATAAATAGTTGCATACAGAACCAGTTTATTATTTTGCACTCAGAATGTTTTTACATTGCTCTTCCTCATTAGTTTTTTTTTAAGCCTCAGCATCATAGACCTACACTGGTTTTGGAAGTACGTAGCATTTGATTTTGTTATGTTATCAAACTCTGTAATGTCATCACTTTTTTATATGCTAGAAAGCCAATTATTAAAGCATATGTGTGAAGCTATAATCCTTTTATTATTGTAAGGCTTAGAAATGCCAGACATATTTAGACTCCTCTCCAATGTTAGGCACTTTGTAAATATGTTTACTGGGTATTGATAGAGTACATCACACATTTTTTGTGCTGTGATATATCTTTGTGGCAACCTTCCTATGAATGTGCTTACGAGGACAATCACACTCAAAGATGTGGGGACATCATTCTCATCTCACTTTGGTTTTATGCCAGTTAAAACTCAATACAGTAGTCCAGATTCATAGATGGTACCACTCTGTAAACACAACTAACATCAGAGTTGATCTCTTAACTAATATACAAAACACAATTCTGAAAAGAACTATTGAATAGGGAGAGAAAGTGGCTTTGGCAGTCAAATCCAAAAATGATAGCTTTAATCAAACTGATATTATTCTTGCCAAGTCAAATTATTAATAACTTTATAACAAGCAAAATATTTGACATGAAACAGTAGTGTTTGGGGGCTTTTGTAATAAAGTTTAACAAAAGCAACTTTATTGCAGGGACAATACTTCCATCTGTTTGTTGTTTAGTAGTCTACAGAGTACAGTTCTTGTCTGTATGATGACACGTATCTTCCAGAAATACCAAGATTCAGCTTTCATAGGTGTATTTGCTACGTATATTTCTCACATTCAATCAGAATGGTCTCATCACTAATCTACGGAATATTTGGGTTTAGCTTAGGTGGTTTGTTTTCTGTTCCCCCTCTTAATTAGCAACTTCATATAAACAACCTCTGAAGTAATGGGACTGAGATTCAGATTTTCATCTTTGTGAGGATTCAATCTAAACAGCCAGAGAGCTGGCCTAGGCTTCTGTACTGGTTTTGTCTGGGACAGAGTTAATTCTCCTCATTGTTGCTGGTATGGGGCAGTGTTTTTGGATTTGTGCTGGAAACAGCATTGATAACACAGGGCTATTTTATTGATCGCTGATCTGTGCTGACACAGAGTCAAGGCCTTTTCTGCTTCTCACACCGCCCCACCAGCACATAGGTAGAGATGCTCAAGATTCTGAGAGGGGACACAGTCAGGACAGCTGATTCCAAACAATCAAATAAATATTCAATATTAATGGTCCAATAATAAATTAGGGGGAAGGTTGGGAGCTGCTGTTTGGGGACTGGCCAGGCATTGATTCACTAATGGTGCTCAATCCTTTTCATTTGCATCACTTGTATTTCTTGGGGTTTATTTCTCTCACTCAGTTATTTTACTTTTCATAACAATATTATTATTAATATTAATAATATTTTAATGATATTTCAGTTATTAAACTGTTCTTATCTGAAACCACAAGTTTTCTCACTTTTATTCTTCCAGTTCTCTTGCTCCCATCCTCCTGCCTGAGGGAGTGAGTGAGCAGCTGTGTGGTGCTTGGTTGCTGACAGATGGTAAACTGGGACAGTTTATACAGCTTATTGAATCTTACACAAAGGGAGATAAAGGAATAACTGGTTTGGATCATGTTAAGACTCCAGCAGGTAGAAACACTGATTGTTAATTATTTTTTCCCCATGACAGTTACCTGGCATGGATTCCAGATGTTTTTCTTGCCAAGTGGTTTTTCTTATCAGCTGCAGAGTAGCTGCTTAATCTGTTGAAAGTCTTCTGACTAGTAGGATGGGCAGATTGAGAGTTAAACTCCTTGCTAGTTTGAGGTTTATAATCTGTGTACTTTTCATCTCCCTCATAACCCCTCTTTTGATATTACCAAGTAGTTCCCACCCTAACTAAAAAAACCAGGTAAAAAAAAGGAAGAATTATTTTTATTTGCAAGGTGTCAAGATACGTTGTGAAGCTCAAGAAAGTCAAACTCACAAAGAAATATGGTCATTTAGAGTCTAATCCAATGGTGGATTTGTCTAAACTTAGAGTAAGGTTTATCATATCCTTTCATCTATTTTTTAACCAGAAGATATATTATCTTAAATGCTTAAGCAGTTAATTTTAATAGATATAAAAAACATAGACTCGTTTTTCCTGTTGTTTTATTTTCTAATTGCAAGATATTGCAGAGAAAAAAGATTACATGCATAGCTGTTACAGCATATCCATATCTGTAGATGTTATCTGGCTTTCCTTCTGGCATGATCAACCATCTTACAGTACCACCAAGCTATTTCAAACCTCATTATGGGTAGGAAGATGGTTGCTCTACATTAGCTCTTATTCACATGAGCAAAAGCATTCTCTACGCTGATAGATTTATGGTTAAGGTGGCTGCAGAAATGTTCCCACCATCAGTGCATAATGGATACTTTGTCAGTAAGCAATTTTCCTCCATTCATGGAGGTTCAATTACCAGCCTTGCTGGACGGATGACAGTGTTGAGTGCATCAAGGAGCTTTAGTGTTTCCTGCTTGTCTTTGTGTGACAGTAGTGCATCTGTGGTCTGATCCAAGTAGATGCATCATACAGGTCTGCACTGCTTTTGGCTTGGATAGAATTAATTTTCTTCATAATAACAGCATGGGGCTGTGCTCTGAATTTTCCTGAAAACAGTGTAGATAACATGGGGATGTTTCAGCTACTGCTGAGCAGTGCTTATGTAGTCAAGGCCTTTCCTGCACCTCACCCCACCTCACCAGTGAGAAGGCTGCGGGTGCACAAGAAGCTGGGAGGGCAGACAGCCAGGACAGGTGACCCAAACCGACTAAAGGAATACTCCAGGCCATATGACACCATGGTCAGCATATAGACCTGGGGGGCAGGGGAGAAGAAGACAAGTTGGAATGTTTGGAGTGATGACACTCGTCTTCCCAAGTCACCACTGTATACTATGAAGCTCTGCTTTCCTGTGAAGCTCTGCTTTCCTGAGGATGACTGAAAATCTGCCTGCCAATGGGAAAAGAGTAAATTAACTTCTTGTTTTCCTTTCATTTCATTTGCAGCTTTTGCTTTATCTATTAAACTGTCTTTAGTTCAACCCAAGAGTTTCCTCACGTTTATCCTTTTGATTCTCTCCCTTATCCTACTGGGTGTGAGTGAGTGAGCAGCTGGGTGGGGCTGAGTTGCTGGCTGGGATTAAACCATGACAAGATCAAAGATAATTTTGAGTTTCTTTTCAAATACTTCTCTACATGAGGCCTTATGTGAACATCAGTGATTGCAGAGGATCTGTGGCTGTTCTCTCTACATGGGAAAATCTTTGCCAAGCTTGGTGAGGTGATTTGTGTCTGCAGTACCATGACTCCCATTGATTAAGGGTTGTTGCAGCAGTAATGGCATGTGTCAGTTTTGTGTTCCATAGCTTTCCTTTGCTCAGGCTCTTTCATTAATGGCAGTATAGTGCAGGTCAGAATCAAAATTCTTGCAGGAGCACCATTTATACTGTATTTTGTTATTCTCAATAAATAATTTTAGTAGTGATATTTTATTCATCATTTGCATACCATGACTTTCTAAGCCTGCAGTTTGGGGGACACTGTAAATATGATAAAGATTCCTCAATAACCATGTATTAACAGACTGTCCGTGCTTGCTGCTGGGTCATTTATTTCCTTTTATCAAACTAGGGAAATGAACAAATGTAATCTGATGTCATAAAAGTATGTGTGGGGCTAAATTCATACATAGTATCCATCTGTAGCTCTCTTTATGGGTTAATTAGCTCATGCATAATGGTACTTAAATCCGTACAAGATCCTTTGAAGAAATGAGTAGCAACATCTAATATTGAAAAAACCCCAAGATCTAAGAAAAATCTGACCATCTGTACTTTTTTAATATGTAAGAAAGAGATGCAGTGAGGGTACATGTCTGTTCACAACTCTCTCACTGGATAAGTATTTCTTTATGAGCATCACGGGAAATAATACCCTAAAAATTTAGGAAATATAGTATCTTCCTTATGGTTAATTGCTCTGATTAGATTCTAAATCCTTGTCTCCTAGTTGTCTTAGGAGTTTTCTGGTCAGAGGTACCTAAGGGACTAATGAGTATTTGACAATATGAAAGTACTAAGTGAGGTTTTGACTTCCATAACTTAAAAAGAATATGCTAAACAATAAGTACAGACCAAAAGAAATATATATATGTCTTTGAATTGCTGTACAAATTCCAATGGTGCTATAAAATATATTCTATCAGACCAAGCCTCCTCCAAAGCCAGCGATGAAATAATGAGGAAGAAGAAGAAGCAACTGGGGGAGAGCCTTCTGCCTCAGTCTCCTATGGCACCAATGTTTCAGAACAGCAAGTTGCAGTGATTCTTTCAAGTGCCAAAATGTGAGATTCTCAATTATTTGCCTTGCTGAGCTTTAAATTAAAAAAAAAAAAAAAAAGAAAGAATGGAAGAAATTCTTCATGGTGAACTCTTTTGCAGCTGATGAGGGCATCTGTGCTGCAGTCCTGTACTGCAACATCCATTAGCCTCCCATTTTTCTCTGACCCTCCCATTCATCATATTTTTGAAGCTGTAGGAAATGAAGCAAGCACTGGCATTGCTCTTTCCTGACTCTGCAGTAGGCATTCTGGGAGGCTGCCTGGGAGACCAACAGAGAAGGGGTTAAAGTGCTCTGTGGCTTGCACTTGGTTACTAACCTTCCAGCCGAGGGGGAATTGCCCTCCTTTCATTGAAGTCTTTCAATCTCTTTGCATTACTTTTGGTGCTGGTATAACATTTTAAAAGCTCCCTGACTGACAGACATGTCCGGAGGCAGAGCTCTGCTGGGAGAACTGTAATGTACAGAGTCTTCTCAGCAAAGAGAAGTGGTATGGCAATTAAATTGACTACAGCATGATTTTGGCATTTCTGAAGCAGGGCAGATTGTCCCACCCCTTTCTTTTATATTTGTTTCCACCTCCCATCTGTATCTGGACAATTTGAAAGGATACATTGAGTTGTTTGGTTTCATTTTTTGCTATGTTTCATTATTACTATGATTTTGCCATAAAAACAAGGCATGCACTCTCCAACCATGGATCAGGAGAGGCACAAAGTTTGGAAATCTTGGGACTGAATTATGGATGAACAGAGTCTGAATGTCATGTTATATACCACTGAATGCATTAAAAAGAGAGGCAGAAAACCACATGTGAACTGTTCAATAAAAAATAAATTCATGTGAAATATATTGAATGCAGATGTCTTTTGTGGTTGGGTCCTGTCTTAAAGTCTCTTTGCTGGAATAAAATCCACAGACTGCAAATGATAGTGCAAGTAAGAAGTTTTTGCCCATTGCATGAAAGAATATTTTGCTGTAGATGAAAAACATCAAAATCCTTTGAACATAACTTAGAAAAACTTTTATTTAAAGGATTCTGAGCAGATGGGAGTTCTTTCCTCATCTTTTATCCTTTCTGAAGGTAGAATTAAAACACTCAGTAGATACCTTTCACCAGGTTTTTTACTTTCTTTTTTATTAAGACATAAAACATAGCCTTTCAAATCAGAACTGAAAATCTCGCCCTAAATTTAGTATAGGAAGTGCAGTTATTCTTCTAGGGTGGTTTTTTTCTTTTTTAAGACTTGCTAAGTTTTCCAGGTTCCTGGATTATAAATCCTATCCATTTAAATACTTTAGCATGTACCCAAGAAATAAGAATTTCTATGTTATTTATTGTTATGGATAGCAATAATATTATTCATAAGGAAAATATAACCTTTGGCAGTATTTGAAAATGAAAAATATATGTGTTTAAGTACTTTATTATTCTTCTATTTTGAGGTCCATATCATGTCATTGATTTTTAAGCAGAACTCTATTGATTTCCTGGAAACCTATGCTTAAAAATCAATGGCACAATATGGCCCTAACAAAGTGGTGAATTCCATAGTGCTATAAATTGTATTTTTGTTTTTAAAATGTAAAATGCATCCATCTTAAGTCCTACAGGCAGTTATTTTTTATATCTGGCAACCAGCACACTGTGGAGAAGACTTCAAGATGCTTTTCTGGCAGACAAAGTGAGCAAAGGATTCTTGCTGTGGACAATAGGGTGAAAGACTGGACCCCCTGTTCTCCAGTATTTTGTTTGTAAATCTGGAGTAAATATTTTTGGTATCATTGGTGGGAAACAGTTTTGTTTGATAACTGATCCTAAGGCAAAGGTTACAGCCCTGTCACAGACATGCACAAAGGTAACGCTAAGCAGAGCAAGAATGAGATATTCCTGTAGTAACTGTACAATGCTCTAGAGCAGCTCAGTGCCACAATTAAAATAGCAATCTCTTTTAAACTGCGATTCTTAATCTTTTTCTCTGTCTCTAGAAACTAACTAGGTGTGAGAATTTTGATGAACGCTTCAGTGTAATCCTATGTAATTTGATGTTGCATGTAAATCTCTTTTATAGGTCCCTATAGATGGAATTTATTGCGGCAAATACCTTGTCATCAGAAGGATTAATGCCTGCATTAGCATTTCTGCAATAAAATCAGAAGCTAAGTGGTGAAGGCCACAGATACTTCAAACCTGGATTCCTCTGCTCTGCATTAAGTGCTGGAGTTTTTATTACTTGCGGTAGGAAAGCCATTGCCAATGCTTACAAGGAACTGCTTATCCCTGCTGCTCTGGGTCCTGTTTGATGGAGGTCTCCTAACGCCACTGCATCCACAACCACAAGAGATTTTAGAAGCACAGCCGAGAGAAAATGTTGTCCCAGTGCCAGGGAGGAGGTCATCTTCCCAGCGAGTCAAACGAGGCTGGGTGTGGAATCAATTTTTTGTGCTGGAGGAGTACATGGGCTCTGAACCTCAGTACGTGGGAAAGGTAATTTTTTTACTATTTCTTTAAAAGTTTAAATGATATAGACAAATAGTACCAATATATTATAAATGTGTACCTGTTTCTGGCGGGACAAATCTTCTTCAGCTGGCAATAGTTCCCTCTGCTCGTTGTTTTTACCATCCAGCCTTTCCTGTAGTCACTATCTACTTTCTGTCTTTGTATGTTTGTCTTATTCCCCTATTCTTGCTTTTGGAATTAAACAAAAACCACAGCAACAACAACAATAAAAACAAACAAACAAAACAGGGTTCTGAGATGTATTTGTGTTTCACAATTATTTTTGAGACTACTGAAATAGCATATTTAATTTTTAGTAACAAATACTGTTCTGATATCAAGAGATAAGAGTTAAATCTCAAGCCCAGAATGCACAGTAATTCCTTTGACTGATATGGTTATTCTAAGTTAGTTTTTGGCTAATGAAGACACCTCTTTTTTGGTCTGTTGTCTTACGTCTCAGATCTATTTACTTTTATTTCTGATTGTTCAGATTGATTTCAAGTATTTCTAATATGTTTTATTGGTTCATAATTCATACTCCTGCATTATAGCTTTTATTCTGTGAATGCACACATGTACATTTATACCTGCAGAGAATTTTTGCAATTCTCTCTCCCATTATATGTCCACTGCTTCTGTGGGAGGGCATAAGTAATTGACAACTGTTTAAGGGGTGTGGGGGTGGTGAATTTAAATAACAGAGTTTTCAAATAGGAAAGCTGAAAAGGACACCTGAAGAAAATCTTAGCAAAATATATAATTGGATGCTGTGTATAATTTTCAGTTCAGGTAAAGGACCTTAGTGAAAATAACAAGTCAGGAATTTGTTTCCTGAGTCCCCAAATGCCACTTCCCTAGACAGCAAGGTTTCAAATTCACCTACCATAAAAAATAATCATCATGCTTCAGTTTTTACTTTAATAGCATTGTGAACCATTTTTAAATTTTTTTTTTAGTGTACAGGTTGGAAGTCTCTTTTTTTCCCTAAATATAAATCAATAGAAAATTAATTTTCCCTCCTACTCTTCCAGAAAACTATTCTGAGTATTTATAAATAAAACACTAGATTATTTAGCAAAGCAGCCAAAAAGGTACTTGGATATTGGATGTGAAGACATTTGTGCTAAGCACCAAAATATATTGGTCAAAGCAATTTGCAAAGCAGTGTGCTTGTATCACAAAGTTAATACAATAAGCTTAAGTCTGAAGAAAGGAGGACCACATGATGAAAAAAATCATATTTGTTATATCCAGTTGGTACAAATTACACTTTCCCTACCACATACCTTTGTTCTGGCACCTCGCTGAGGGTGCCAACAAGGACTCTCATCACATTCGATGCTGTAGCACAGGCAACGTGGTTGCTGTGCCTTTAATGTCAAAAGACAGAGATTTTACTGCTTCACTACTATATTTTCATTAGTCTTTATTCCTTCATGTAAGTTTTTCTTGGTAGTTATTTAGGGTCAGTTCTAAACCACCACAATAATATTAATTTTGCACAAAATGGACTATTATCAATGTACTGAGGAATCCGCTTCTTCCTCTGTCCTGGTTTTGCTCCACTGGCATTAAGTTTCTAAGCAACATTAGAAGTAATGGGATATTTTCATTAAGAGTAGCAGTTATCACAGATTTACCTGGTATATTTTTACATCTTAATACCTTTTTGAACTGTTAAAAGTTGTGGGACACTTTTGAAGTATGAGGAAAGTCAAAAAGTCAAACCCCTTTTTTTACATCAAAACACCTTCTTCTAAAATAAAGCAATTAACTCTACGTAATAAGTTTTTTCTATATAAACTGTTTGCTTTAATATATCTGAAAACAACAAACCTTTCCAGTGTTTGTACATCATCTTTGTTGAATCTCTTACAAAATTGGAACACAAGAAAATAAACAAAACCAAGATGGATATATTTGTGTTTTCCTCTTATTTTCCACAAAGCTCTCAATGAAGGTATAAAACTGAAAGAGATACTTAGAGAAATTGTGCTTTTAAATCCAGATAGCAAAAGCCAATCTTCATATAAATTAAAACCATTGCCAACATACTAAAATATACCCACCAGTCACTAATCAATATCTTTAGATCATATTTAATGTTTTAAGATCACATAAAATTTTTAAGGTGTGAAATGCAGTTGAGTTCTTAATTGATTGCAGAACTAAATCTGCAGAAATAAATTATTCACCATAATTAAATGTTTATTCCAAAAGCATATATTTTTAATTTAATTCTTTTTATGTTCCTTTTCTATATTTTAAAGTGGTAGTAAGTATATGATAAAGTGTAGGATATTTCATGTGACCTGAAGTCACAGGGGTTTTATCTTCTTCCAGCCATGATATCAGGACACCTGTGCATAGGCATTTATATTACTTATTATAGAACTACTGCACTAATAATGTCACAGTAATTTATAAATAGGAGTTTAATGTATCTATTAAATCAGCTGATGGTTTCACTAAACAGTTGAGGGTGACTAGCTAACATTGCAAATCTTCTGTAAGATAATACAAATTTACAGAAATAATGTCTTCTGTTATCGGCCAGTGCTCGTAATTCCTTTCACGTCTGTTTTTAGATTAATGTCTCAAGAAATGTCAGGTTGCAAATCAAAATATAGTTTAGAAACTGGTGGGGATTAGGCTAGCTTACAGGTGGTGATTTTGAAATAGTGCTTGAAGCTTAGACATTAAAAGCGTTTAACCTGATTATTAAACTTTGGGAATCTGCTCCTGTAATCTGGGAGAGGAATAAAAATCCATCAGATTGATAAATAGAAGATAACCCTCTTTGCTCAGCATTCATTAAGCAGGTCCAGTCTAAAAAGTAAAATTAGAGTATGGTATTACCATGTGACCCATGAAAATGGACAGGGTGTTGGGATTAAAATAAGGCTGGCTCATTTACTTAACAGTGCTTTACTTGTTTTCCTGGTACTGTGAAGCTCCAGAAGGCCAGGGAAAACAACACGTGTGGATGGAGACAAAAAAAAAAACATTATTCTTTTTTTCTATGCAAAACCTCAGTGAATGGTGGCAGAAATCATCAGAGGGTCAGGTCCTCAAACATGATCAAGTCCCAGCACAGTTCATAAACACAAACAAGGTAGCACTTTTAATTGCCCTTATGCAAGGATAGCTGAAGGGGATGCAGCCCCACCAGAACACTACAAATATGTCTGTAATCTTGCTTTATTGCTCTGTTTCAACAGTGACATGCAGAGGCAGCAAAATAAGCTGAAAGTTCAAGAGAATATGGTCAAGATAATACTAGCAAAGGTTTTAGTTGTGCTGCATGTGGCCTCTTCCCTTTATAGGAATCTTTGCATTCCTAGTGTGTAAATGGATTGCATCTTTCTTGTGTTGTACACCTGCACTATTGCTTCCAGTGAGAATTTTTGCTGTCTGTCCTCAAATCTGCAGAGACAGACACATGGTATCTTGTACTGGATGCAGACCGGGTGCATAGGAAAAGATTGCAAAATCCTCTTCCATGCAGTGGCCATTTCTCTTCTGCTTTCCAGTACAGAAAAAACCCCAAAAAATCCCAGAACCTCAGTTTACCAGATATTTTTTTGCCAATGAATAACCTATGTTTTACAACAGTTTGTTCTTTAAACCTCTGTCGCATTAATGCATGCTTACATATAAACTACTACAGATTTTTTTAAAGAAAAGGATGCTGAAAAATTTAATACTCATGACTACTCTATGGCAGTACAGGGTAATGTTACAATATGATATTTTTCATCTGACTCAGTTCTGAGAAAGCCTCATCATCTTCAAAGGTTTGCCCATATATCAAGGCAGAAAGGGTGCTGATATGGAGGAAGCAGAGCTCTATATCTGTGACCAGAAGAGCATGCTTTTTGAAACCTTATAATTTATCCTCTGCATCTGAAATATGAGTGCAGAATTCATTCATGTATTTTATAGTGGATAGTTTCAATATAATGGAATTAATGTTGACCACCTTCCATCAGGCTTAAATCAACATGTACTTCTGAATACACACTCTCTTTTTACAGTTATTTTCCCTCTTGGGTGAGTGTCTGGATGACAGGGCAGTCTGTAAAGGAAATTTTGCACTGCTTGTTTTGAATCTGTTCTGACAAACAATTTTACAGTGCAGTGGCCATCATTTTGGCATTATTCATAAGCACTGAGTTAACTTGAAAGAAAAAATAAAATTTAAAGAAAAGAAATATGTGCAGTGAATTTGAAACCTACTGCCCTTTGAAGGAAAAAAAGAGGTTAAATCTGTTCATAACTGTACCCTGATTAAACTTATCTTTTTTTGATAGTATTTCTACTAGATTTGTAGTAAGATGATCACAACAATATTTCATTTAAAGTTGTCAAAGGAGTTTTTTTGTAATTCATTAGATTCCATTCCCACAACTGAGGTAACAATATTAAAGATAGACATGTATTCTTTCCATTAGACATTTGCACAGTGCCATCATCAAGGAGATGAAAAGTGTTTCAGGGACTGCTGGTAGTAATGTATTAATTGACTCCCATGATGCAGGACATCACAGTTACTAATTTCTGGATTATTTTAGTAAGAAAGATATGCTTTGTATAAGAATAAGCTTGTTCATTACATTGAACATATACTCACATCTGTCTGCTGACATCAAAGTGAAATCTTGTTGGGCCTTAGTGATCTTTACATAGAAATTTAAAGAGCAATCAGGCATGATCACTTTAACCTGGCTTACTAAATTGGCTTCTGGAGTTCATGCCACGTGCATTTCAAGCAAAAGCACTGTCACAATTTATTACAGGCAAGGAAATTGATGAGGAGAAATGAAATGGTATAAAAGGTGTAAGAGGAATCAGAACTGGTATCAGAATTCTGGATTTTTTATCTTGTTCTGTTGAACTGAGACTTTTGTCTCTCCCATTTATGTCTGGTGAAAAAAAGTGATGACTTTGAAAGCTTTGCATCCCGTATATTGCACAGAGTATGTGAGACACAAAGTAATTTTGACAGTTGCACGTGAAAGTGTGAGAAGAAAATGGAACCACAGAAACACAAAATCCCCATGAGCAAGTCAGACTTGCATTTAATGTTTATTCCTGAAAGCTTACCTTTTTACAAGGTGTGTAAAGACATGCAGCAGAGATGAACTACTTGCAACAGAACATTTCTTACTGATCTAGTGGCTTCACTTTGTTTATTGATTTGCTTAGGTAGCTCATCAGGAAGATTAGGAGTGTAGCAGTAGCAAGACCTCTTGCCTGTGGTCCTTGCATTGATGAAAATTCGAGAAAATTCGAGGTATCTGAAACAAAAAGGAGGACTGTGTTTTCACTGATTGCGTGAGAGAGGAGAAAGAGTGAGCCCAGGACAAGGAGAGACCAAAATAAAAAGGAAGGATCAACTTCTTGAGCTGTCACCCACATTTTAGAGAATGTAAAAGCTTGAGATTATTGTTCTGAACAGCAAAGGAGGTCACAGACTGGGAAATTTCAAACTCTAAAATTTAGCAGGCTGTATTATGAAAGAATTCAGTGATCACTGTAGAAGATGCAGAGCCTGTGGAAATGGTCCTGTTAGAATAAATGACTGTGTCTCACAAGACCTCTGAACACAGATGGGTGTATGGTGCTAATGGTGCTTGTGTGTGTCTGAAGTTTATGTTGCCAACACAGATGGAGAAATGCAAATGAGTTTGTAGAAATTGAATGCTAAAGAAAAATCTTATACTTACTGTAGTTTTATTTGGAATGTTTCTGTATAAATGGCTTCATCTGGGCAGTAAGTTTATTTAAACAGGGAGATATGTGAAAGGATAGTTTAAAAATATTTAGAAATTATTTGAAGGTCTTGAGAAGAATAGAAAAACCAAAACATAGTCTCCTCTTTTAATTCAAGAAAATGTGAAGATTTTAAATTTTGTTTAATCTAAATATAGAGTTTGGCTGAGAATTTCTGATTCACCTGGTTGACTTGGACATAGTGTTATTGATCAGACATAGGCATGCATTCTGTATGTCAGCAATGCAAGCTGCATTTTTAACTAGTGAAACATTAGACCATCAATTAAAATTCAACTGGGATCACAAGATCTCCTTTCTGGAAGATCATCAGAATGCCAAGTAAGAAATTAAATAGCATTTGCCAGACAGCAGAAAGTGGGAAAGTATTAAATACCTGTAGCCATTTCTGTATCTGGGTAACAATGTGTAAACTAAAAATAACAAGAAGGTTCAGAAATAGAATAAAATTTATTGTTGCCATAACATGCAAGGTGTTAAAAAAAGGGTGGCATAATGCCTCACTTAAAAGTGCTACAAAATTATAAATTGTCAGCAGGAAAACAAAAATTTATGGAAATATTGAAGAATTACTAAGTGGCAGTACACTAGATTATAGCTCAGGATTTCAGATCTATGAGATGGATTGCTTTTTTCAAAATGTAGACTTGTTTCTTTTACCCGTTGCAAAGGGATGCAGATTTGGTATTAAAACAGTAGTTGGAAAAAAAAAATTAAAACAGCAAGTTTCAGAAATATAAATAATTCATAATTCTATTTCAATAGTTGTTAAAATGTGGATATTTATATAGTTTGGATATTTACACAGTTTTTACTAAAAGCAGCACTGCGGAGAGGGACCTGGGGTTCTGGTTGATGGCAAATTAAAAATGAGTCAACAGCCAGGAGGGCCAACCCTCGCCTGGGGGACATCAGGCACAGCATCGCCAGCCGGGCAAGGGAGGGGATTGTCCCGCTCTGCTCTGCACTGGGGCAGCCTCACCTCGAGTGCTGGGGGCAGTTTTGGGTGCTGCAATGTAAGAAAGATATTAAGCTCTTAGAGAGCATCCAAAGCAGGAGTACAAAGATGGTTAAGAGTCTTGAAGGGAAGCTGTATGAGGAGCAGCTGAGGTCACTTGGTCTGTTCAGCCTGGAGAAGAGGAGACTGAGGGGAGACCTCACTGCAGTTACAGCTTCCCCGTGGGGAGAAGAGGAGGGGTAGACACTGATCTCTTCTCTGTGGTGACTGGTGACAGGATCCAAGGGAATGGTCTGAAGTTGTTTCAGGGGAGGTTTAGTATGGATATTAGGAAGGAGTTCTTCACCCAGAGGGTGTTTGGACACTGGAAAATCTTCCTGGGGCAGTGGTCACAACATCAGCCTGTCAGAGTTCAAGAAGCATTTGGACAATGCTCTCAGGTAAATGGTGTGACTATTGGAGCTGTATTGTGCACAGCAAGAACTCAAAGTTCCTTGTGGGTCCCTTCCAACTCAGAATATTCTGTGACTTTCTGATTAAAATTTTTTCAATAAAATGCAAATGATTATTTAGAAATATTTGAAAACAGCATGAAAAATCACCACTGAAATTCAAAACCAAAGTATGAGTATAAAATAGAATGTAACAAAATTAAAACTTAAATTCTTTTTTCAAACAAAATAATAAATATCCTGAAACACAAAAAAAAAAAAAAAAAGAAAAAGAAACAAAACAAAAAGCCCCAAATGCCTCAGCTAGAATCAATCAATCATTTATTAATAAAGCATATTTGATAAGAAAAAGAAATAATAATTTCCTATAAAGCATACAGCCTCAACTTACAGGAGAAGCTGATGAGTTAGAAGGTTATCTCATCTTCAGTCACTGCCATTAAAATCCTTGTATGCAACTCATAAAGAGAAATGATGGGGATTGGCAGTCTCATCAAGTGCTGTCATTGCACAACATGGTTTGTGATTTAGGGCCCTGAAAGTGTTTTGACAGCAGATGTCCTAAAGTGCAAAACCCCCTATTCTTCTAAAGGCGATGTATCAAACCACAATTTCTGTTATCTAACATAGAAAGCAATGGACTTGGGGTAAGTATTGTTTTTATGGCAATGACCATTTCCCTCTTTCTCAGCACAGCTTCATGTCCCACAGCCTCTAAATGACCTGTCTCTCCTCTCCCTCTAGAGATAACTATCCCTTAATCTTTATTTCTGTCTCCCTGTATCTGATATCCACTCTGCTGTAAAAGTTACAATCACCTTACTTCTTGCATAGGATCTGCTACATATCCTATTAAATTCTAAGAAATTAACCCAGTTAATAGCAGCTTTGAACTCCACAGCTTCTCTTCCAGTTTCAAATAGACCTTGTGTACCCAAAAACTCGTTTTTATTTTCCACGTGTTGGTGAAATGAATTGTCTTTCATAAACGAACCTTGTCTTTATTACATAATAATTATTTCATAAAACAGAGTAGATTACATTTTTTTCTACCTGGGAAAAAAATGCAGAAAACTCAACATGAAAAGTCAAAAAATGTCTTAACAAAGAAAAGTGGAATATGACAAGATTGAAACTGAGGAAATAATAATAATAGATAAAAATAACCAAATATTATTTAGATGTCCCAGTAGTGGAAAATAATTTTGTAATAGGAACACTATGGCATAGTTTTGTTTCTGTTGTCATTTGCTTGTGATCATTTAGTCAATCTAAATGCAGATTATAAAATCCCAACAAATCCAATAACCTTGTAGAGGCATATGCAGGCTCTTAGAAACATATGATGCTGTTTCTAAGGGATGAAGAAGATCTAAAGCAAAAAAACAATCTGATGTGAAATTGGCCTTTTCCTTCCAGTATTTTTTTTTTAACTCTGGTAAATTCCTTAGTGTAGTTCACTGTGTGGTACTGGGTGCATGTGTTCTATGACTGCTACATGGCAGTGATACGTGTGCTCTACAGGCAGGAGAGGGTGACTGAGGAGAAAGGTGATTATATCCACACTGCTGGGTGACATGTCCCTCCCCCACCCAGACCAGGGGCTGATCTCATAAAAGGTGAAAAAGGGAGGAGAAAAGCTGAAAGACATGCGAATAAGTGAGCACAAAGTCTACCAGCCTTGACACTTACTAAAATTAAAACTAATGTAGTTAATTGTTAGTAACTAGCTTAAATTTAATTTTCCTTTGAAGGTTTTGTTTCATAAATACATAAATACAATGGATTTTGTCTAAACAGCTGTGTGTGGTAGTTATCCTTGTATATGCAACAAGAGAAAAAATGTGTGTATAAGGAACAAAGCAAACTTGGAAAAAACTCCCGTCTTCTAGCATCAGCTGTAATTACTGAAATTATTACCTTGTGTGCATTGTATTTATTTTAGCTGTCAGTCCATGAACATGTACGTTAGAGTTGTTATTGATTCTGTTATCAATGATTGATACTGTAATGCCATTAAAACCTTGCTGCTGCTTGCTAAAAAAATAGATTTTCAGTAACAGATGGATTATTCACTCCTATTGTTGTGAAAATACTTAACTGATCACTGGAAAAAACATTACTATGTTTTCATCCTGGACACTGCGATGTTGTATTCAGTATCAGTAAGGATTTTGGCTGTGGCCTATGTTGTTTAATGTCATCATAAATTATCTTGGAAAGTGTGAGAATATCCAGGGGCGTGTTTGCTTTTCAAATTAAGCTACAAGAGTTACTAAAGACAAAGGCTAAGTGGAAAAAATGGGAAAATGACCTTATGAAACAGAAGTAAAATAAGACAAGAAATCTGATGTAAAGTAATACGTACTGTGGAAGGAGGGGAATAATTCCAGTTTCATTAATAAATTCTTGTGCTCTGTGGAAATGATAATCTCTCTCAAATGAGATCTTGTTTCATAATAGCTTTCAAAATAGGACATTTGCTTGGTGTGCGGTGAGTGCCAAAAAAAGCAAATGGGATGTTAGAAATTTTTAGCAGCAGCCACAGGAAATAGATGTCATTAATACAGCTTTGTATCTAAATTTCTGGTGAGCCTGTATCTTTCACACCAGGAATGATTTCCCTCTAGTCTCAGAGAATGTGTCCCATAGAACTGGGAAAAGTACAGACAAGGACAAAAGGTAAATCAGGACCTTTGGACTGACTCCTCAGTGAGGAATAACTGAGTAAGATAGACTTCCTTAGCCTAGAAAAGAAACAAAGAGGAGAAGATATGATAGGTCTCAAAAATATCTAGAACACAAGGGTGAGAATAAAGGGGGAGGATTCCCTGCTTCACCAATGCAAGATGTGGGGCAGCAAATGAAGCCAACAACTGACACATTCAGAGCAAAGAAAAGGAAATGATTCTTCACAAAATGAATCAATCCAAAATAGGTAGCTCCATGCCACAAGTTGCTGCAGAAATAACAGAATTTTTCATGTCAGTGACTAAGGCGTCATTATCCCTAACAAGAATGGGAATGTGAGGGGATTTGATCAGGTGCAGTGAAACTTCCCAGGTAAGCTCATCATCTACACACAGCATGAATGGGACAATCCTTGAACCACAGTGGTACAAACAAACACACTTGCAAAAGACAGATACAAAGCACAAATATTCCTGTATGTCTTCTTGCTGGGATATTTTAATCCTCTTATGCAAATCTTATGGCATTCTTATAAAAGGCAGTAAGTGATTTAAATTATACTTTGCAATCTGCTTCATGAAAAAAAAATGACCTCTTAAAGGGGATAGGAGTTGTGATCATGTCTTTTTAGTCTGACTGCCTGATAAGCTGAAAAGCAAAAAGTAAATGAAAGGACTTTTATATTATACCTTCTGCTTTACTTTTGTGAAAGAATTTGTTGTTTCTCTTGCAAACTTAAAAACCTTCAGAGTTCTGTATATGTTTTCATACAGTATTTATATTAAAAATCCCACATACATTGAAAGAGAATAGGTTTTATGTGCTGGTTGAAAAAGAATTTAGGAAAAAGAATTTAGGAAAAAGAATTTAGGAAAAAGAATTTAGGAAAGGTGTACACCAGCCTTTTGATTTTTCTTTAACTTTTGAGTCTTCAAAAACACTTTTCTGGTTTTCAGCTCAAGTTGTCCTTTGAAGAAGCTTAAGGTGAGAGAAGATGAGAGAATCTTCTGCTCCAATATCCTAGAGGATAATATCAATAAATGAGTTTTAATTAGTAAAGCCTTTTCTCTGGCACTATGGCAGTGAGTAAACTATAGTCCTCGATGATAATTCTGTGTCATTCAGCAGAGGTTGTTCTTTTCAATTTTTTCTCATAGCACTGGTTTTCAGGTGTGATGTCTGAGTAAGATGTTGATCACAGCTGATTCTGAATCTTTTATGTTTTCTTGTACCTTGGTGTCAGTGTAAAATTACTGCATTGAAGAGAGTACAGGTTTTTAGTGTTTCATGATGCAGGATCCAAAGATATTTTCTTTAGTGTGCCAAATTGCAGATTCGGGTTGTCAACAAGAGTTATCATGTCAAAAAGCCATCAGCCTATAAATATTTATGTATTATTGCTGATGTGAATTAAGGATTATCATAAAAGAGTGAGATAGCACAGTCTAATTGCTGTAACAATGTTTCTTTCTTACTTTGACAATTGAAGCATAAACTGTGGTGGTGAAAGCCAAGAAAAAAAGTCCCATTGATGTTATTGGTGCAGTATATATTTTCTAGAAACCAAGAGTACTTTTCAGCACTGTCATATAAGCCAGTTAATAGCTCCTGCTTGTCAAATCCAGCTGTATCAGCCCAACAGCAGGTAACTGCTTCTAGTTTAATTGATGCCAGTATTAGAGTCCAAGAAAATAATCAATGAGTGTTTGCAGAATCAGGAGATTCCAGCGCAAGTCTAATGAATTTTGGCAGACAGCATTTGTGCAGATTAAGAACCATTATAAAGATGCTGAAAACTTGAAAAACTGACCAGTACAACTGAAAATTTCTTTTCAGTAAAGGTATGTGTTGCTGTGGTATTTTTAAAAGTATAATATTTACTTATTTTGAGTAATTTATGTGCTAATAGACTATTTGATATTATCAAGAAGTTGAAAGTCGGTAATGCTTTTGTTATATATATTAGAAACAATAAATTGGGCTATTTTTTTTGGTATAACAAAATACAGAACCAAGAATAAGTCATTCTTTCATTTGGATGCAAACAAGATTGGCTTTGGTTCTTTTTTATGTACTATTTTGTTTACTATATTCACCATTTTGACACATTTATTGCACTATCATATCTGAAAGCTATTGTAAGGCCTGTTTCTGAAGTGCACTTGATCATTCCTTCTTCAGCAAGCTGAGTCTTCTTCTGCCACATGAGTCTGGTAGCAAATATAACATAATTTTATTACCTAGGGTAGTAAAATTAGATATATTAACAATTAAAAAATAATGTCTTGCCTATTATTTTGCTTTAGAGCAACACTTTTTAAAAATAAATCGTAATTGATCCTACAAAAAAATGAATTGATCTGTCCTCTTTGCTTGTTAACCTGTCTATAAAGTAGAGTGATTCAAAGATGTGCTTTTATGGGCCCCATCACTAAGGCTTCTGAACATTTCAATGACTATCCTCACAGTGCCTCTGTGAGGCAAGAAAATGTCAGCTCTCTTCCCTAAGCAGGGAGTGGAAGCACAGGAAGACTAAATTATTTGCCTGAGTAATTTACAAATGAAATTGAAACCTCAAAATCTAGAAAGTCCATCCTTCTGATTTTTCTAATTCCTGTTACATGTGGGGCTTTCTTATATAAATAATGGTCTACAGTTAGATATTGCCTGAATTGATAAGTAGGGAGTTGTATCTCTGTTGAAGGACACAGTAACAGGGAGTTGGACAGATCTGCCTGCCTGGAAATGAAATGAAGGATTACTGATTAAATTTCCCTACATCCAGCACTGCAGTGCTCTTTAGATTACATAGTTAGCTTCCAAGTCCATTCCTAGTCTTGACATTAATAATGCCAAATTTGTATCTGCAAGGTAAAAAGTAAGGTAAAGTAAGCTCAAGGGGAAGAGGAAGGGGATTAAAGGTCAGTGCTGCCAAGTCCTCACGAGCCTACTGTATTCATGGATCACCAAACTAGACAACAAAATTATTTTAAAAAGTGGCAAAACCGGCAACCAAGAATCTTGTGTTCATAACAGTCTGTCTGCCTTGAGCTTTATGGGCCTTCACTTGTGTTCCTTGTAATAGACTGTTAATATGTTTCTTTGGGGACCCCAGCCCCAGAGACTGATTTTGATGTAATGATTTCCTCAGTGTATTAAATAATTCTGACAAGCTGCTCATTTTCTTTAATTATCTTCAAGTATCAGTGGTTAAAAACTTGTAAAAAATAATGGTATAAGTAATTAGCCCATTGACATTACTTTTCCTATAGGCTGTACAAGATAATAAGAATTATCTTCTGAATTTGATACCATTTTATGCATTGCACAGATAATTTGCTATTATTGGGGAAAATGTAAAACCGTATTTTTTTGGAAGAAAAAAGGCAGGTGAAATCCCTCTTCCCAAGATTTAAAACAGGAACCAAAGGTTCTTTTATTCTATGTATTTGTGTGGAGTCTACTGTCATGTTTGTTAGTGATGGACAGCCCATATGCTGAATTAAATAAGTAAGCAGAAATTATTTGCTCCAGTAATTTATCTCCAGTGTTACATTCCAGTAATCTTACTCAAATTGTAGGAAAAAAGTAAATTATAAAGGTGAATATGGGTAAATTTATTCAAGGACTTTTCAAAGCCATTGATATTCCTTCATGGCAATGTCTTAAAAAAACTTGAAAGTCATTTACAGTCTTAATGTTCATTAATGTTATACACTAACGGACCAAATGAGCCTAAAACAATGCCTGCAAAGTAAATAAAGACATTTGTCTAAATGTTGCCAGTACCCCACACATTTTGACAGAATTTATTAAGAAAAAACATTTTCAGAAAATTGTTTTTCAGATTCAGGGATTTTAAAGTAAATTTTCATTTTATCCTGTTAAATTCCAGTTCACTTTATGCCACCACAAATTTTATAACAGAGCTCTGTATCTTTACTAAAAGATGCAATGCAGACATAAACTAAAGTTCACTTCCATTTTGGGCTGTGTCCAAAAAATAAATGGGACCTTTCTTAAAAATTTTTTTGGTTCTTTCAAAATTAAGAAGTGATATTATACTTCTTAAATTCTGAAGTCATAGCCATGTTTCAGAATCATTACCAGATAACTGGCAAATCTTCATGAGTGTTTTCATTCCGAAATAAAGTGCACTTTTGAGGCAAATCTCTTGATCATTTAGACTTACTGTAGATTTGTTCACATCAGGAGAGGTCTTGGAGAGTACAAACTAGATGACTTCTTGATAAAAAAAGCTGAGAGGATGCACTACATGAATTGGCACTTAGTCCACCGAACCAGATGAGATTTTGTTTGTAGCAGAAAACCCTGAGGTGCTTTTATTGCCTGCATCATTCCTCTCCATCAGCTGCTTCATTCTACAGAACACTCTCACTGGTTCACATTACCTGCTAACATAGGTACAGCTTGTGTCTAATAAAAAATAGATAGAGACACTACCCGAGGCTAGGTGAGTCCTGGCATGTTTAGTCAGACATCTTTTCATAAATTTCAGTTACATCTTCCAGTATTTTTAAGAACTACTGAGAGCAGAAGCGATTTATACTGTCTAGTGTATGAAGGTGGGGAAGAAATTATGCAAAATAGTAGTATAAAGCATGAGTGTGTAACCTCGGTTTTAGAGTAACTCTTCGTAATATTTATATTTATGGTACTTACGTGCCTGAATATGTAAAAATTTGTGTTTGTAGTGTATATCTTTCATGACTTACAATCCTTGAAAAATCTAGGTGCTAAAAATAAGTCTACATGATTTGTATAAAACCATATTGATATAGAAGCAATTAACTTCCAGTTTTGGTGCTGTATGTGTGTGTGCCTACGTGTCTGTGTGTGATCTGGAAGTAAAAGTTACATTTGTCCATGTCTTCTTTTTATGATTAGTTCTTATCCGTGTTAGGACCTGTTCAGCCATTACTTTTCATGCTGTGAAAAAAACATGCCAAGAACAATAAAAATGATTGGATAGATCAAATTTTTGTTGAAGTCACCAAGATATTTCAATTCGAATAAATTTTAACTTGCTCTTAAATGATTATTAAGACAAAGCATGAAACAGGCAATGCAAAGTTATAAGAATCATGCCAGAGAAATGAAAAATTATTTATTGGTATATTTAGTTTATAATAGATGGTCTATTTAAAAAGATTTTTTCACTGCAATCATGAAAGATAAAATGAAGTGTAGTTCAATTATTAAATTAATTTATTAAATGTAAAGAGAAATATAATAGTCTGACTGAAAATTGAATTTTTCAAGATCAAAATTTTGGTGTGGAAAGATGATACAAGGTGTTATGAAGAACCAAAGTAATTTTCTAAATACTTGTTTATGCTCTTATCATCATTTTTATTTCTCTGAAGGGTAGTACTTCTGAATATGTGCTCCTGAAAATATTCATAGTAATATTTTCTACACTACAAAAATTATTACAAAACATTTTTATATATAAAAGATATGAGAAAGGATGTATACATAATTCACAATCTGTGATAGAGAAATCTTGTATGTAGAATGCAGTCTAAAAGCAATCTGTTTTTTCCTTTAAGGTTCTCATAAAATGTGTATTTATAAAATGCTTGGGTATGTAAAATTAATTTCCCCTTTCTTTTGGAAACATTTGTTAACTGTTTTGCTACATCCATTAGTAATGCATATGATTTACACCTTTGATCACAGTCCTATTTTTTTTCATTCTTTTCTCTTTTTTTGCATTTTTCTCTTCCATGTTAACCAGGAAAAGAACTACTCTAAAACAAGCATATGGACAATCTGTGGGTGCATGTTTTTGTGTGTAAAACTTGCACTTGGGGAAACTTCATTTAATTATTTACTTTTGAGCTGGTAAATGATCCAAATTTTCTTCTCAGAGGTCCTCTGGTTTCATGGTCTTGACTTTTATTGGTTTTATCCTTAAACCTTCATCAAACTGACCCAGTTTCATATGGAAGGAGAACAGGTCACTTTAGTTGGCATTCTTTGTAGAGTTGATGTTTCTCTATTCTCCCTCTCACTCTCGCTAACTCATCTAGAGTTACTAAGATCTATAATTTCTTAGGTGTTCCTAGCTGAAGTTCTATAAAATTAGACTATTCTTCTTCATTTTCTGACCTTTGAGGTTCTATGGCTTGAATGAAAAGCAAACTTCACACTCATCTACAACTATTGTGCTGGAAGGCAGCTGAACGATTGAGTACTGCCATTAAAGTCACTACACTTTTACTGAATTCTGTTTACAAAGTGTACCATTGGGCTTCTTTGTACCATTTTATTTCTTTGTCTGTTTCCCTTCCTCTGAGAAGGGTTGATAATGCTCTCTGAAAATTGATGTAAAGTTATCATCTGTAGCTCTTACATGAACATGAGTTTGTAGAACCTGAACATCATTAGCTTTCCTTTGTCAAAGTCCATAATACCCCTGGGACTCAGCGTGTCGCTACACAAATCCCATATACACCCTGTAGTGCTGATATGTGCTGCTAATTTGCTGTTGCCATGACTAGTTTATTATTTCGCCTGGAATGGAAAAGTGCATTTCCATTCTTTTCACAGCTGGCAGTACTGCTCAGCCAGGAAATATAGGAGTTCTGGTGGACTAAGAAAAGAAAGAGCTGGTATCTGCTGCCCTGGCATGACATTGGCACACACACCTCTCTTGTGGGGCAGCAGCAGGACCTGCCCACAAAATGTAATCAGTAATGCTGGAAAAGCAGTGGTTTACTTGCCCTTTTGGGAAGTCATCTGGGAGCACCTTACAGCCTTCCCTTAATGATTCTGGTGCATCTGTGTTGCTGTGCTGAGGAGGGATGTATGTTAGAAAGTCGCACTGCACTCATGGGGAGAAATATCCTCCAGTTGGGATCTGTAATCTCTCTTTTATAACCTCTTTATAACCAAGCATGGATCTGTTCTCAGCTGTGCTTTGTACAGCCCAGCCTGGCTGAAGCACCTATTCATTTGCCTATCAAAGCCATGACCTTCAGAGATCACAGGCAATTGGAGAACTACTCTGTATATTTTTTTTCTGTCTTCCAAACATATTTCTTGTTGCTCCTTCTTAAAATTGAAAACAGTGCCTGTTGATGGCAAACTTGCTTAAGTACAGAGGAATTTTTTTGAGAGCAAGTTAATCAGCATCAAATCAATTTTCTATTTATGTACTGAAGAGTCATCTTCAGAGTGTCCCATTCTCTTTTCTTTTAAAATACAGTTTCCATTTCACATTCATCTCACACTTAAAAATGAATTTGTGTATGTTTATCTTTACAGGGATAAAGATTTGAGCTCTTACAGAAAAAAAAATTCCAAGGAATCCACAATCATATGGTGCTGATAACAAAGGGGTCATATAAGCCCCAAAATTGTTTCCAGGGGTCCACACTACTAATCCAGTTCACAAAATAATTGTTTCAGGAAATCAGAAATGCTGCACTGGTACTAGCTGCAGCTGGTATATCAAAACATGAAGAAAGTATATAACTATTGCTCGAGATGCCAGATGTTCCTGTAATGGAAACACCACTACTTAGTAGTATTATTTAAATCAAACTAATTTAAAGATTATTTTTATTTTATGTGAGATTGGTATTATAATGACTTGTTAACCAAGCTAAGCCCAGTCTAACTAGGTTATTAAGTAAATGAACAAATTAGCAAAGAATTGTTGATATATTTATAAATTTCAAAACCTTTATTGGTGTTTCTTACTAGTTTTATGAATTTTAAAAGAATATTTATAGAAAATTTGGTATTCAGTTGAATTCTTACAGAAGAACATTATCCTGATATGGCTGTAAATGTGCTGGGACGTAGTTTATTCATGATTTTATAGCATGAAATTTCTTTGTGACAGGTGTTTGGCATCCCACAACACCAATTCATGTTTCCCATAAATGTATCATTAAGATGAAAAATATGCACATTTAAGGCACACATGTAGTAAATCAAAAGCTTGGTTTTGCTTAATTTTTTTTCCTCTTTGTGCTATATGATTTTTCAAAGAAAATTTTGCAGCACTCAAAACAAGGCCAGCTGGATGCCAACGAGAGATGAATCTATTCTGAAAGCTTAAAAAGGCTCACTACAAGTAAATGCCGTATTCTTCTCATTCTGCTAAGCCAGCCTCTCAAACAACTTAGTTTTAGAGTAAAGGATGTAGCTCTAAATTGGATCTCCTAGCAGCTCAACAAGGATGGCTATTTCCCCGTGCAGGCGTGGAAAGTCACGGTAGGAAGGTGGCAAGCTCTGTGCATAAAGCCTTTTTCTCTTCTTATTGAGTCAAATAAGACTCAATTACTCAAAGACCTTGTTCCTTTAAAAGAATCAGCTTTATGGGGCATGTGGCTGTTATAAATAGACCTGTGCCCTGCTATGGATAGGGGCTTTGGCAGCTACATGTTATACCCACTAGATAAATAAAATGCAGTTCTACAGAGTACACCCTTGCATGGCTTTCCAGGGATGGCTTGCAGACTCTTCTTTTAGAGGGTGTACCTGCTATGTTCCCATAGCCAGTCACACACTATGATCATAGTTTGGCAGCTAGAGCTTGCTTCCTGAATGAGATAGGGAAATACAACTTGCCTCAATACTAGAGTGCATTACTCTTCAAGTACTGTAAGAACTACTTATAAGACAATAGGCTCATAAGCCGGTTTTCACACTGAATCTATTCTGATTCATTAAATCAATACTGCAGAAGACTAATCATCATCAGATATCCTTGAAAGAATTGAGATTTTCTGACAAACAACTTTGCACTGAAAATAAATATTTTAATATTCAATTTGTTAATAGAATTAGAAATGCTAGCTTTCAACAGATTTGGTAATTTTTATGCCTAGAGTATTTTCACCTAAAAAAGTGGGAGCAACAGAAATAGCTATTTTATGGCTTACTCATTTTTGGCAAATTCATTAGGAAATAAGTGTAATTACCTGTTTGTTCTTTGATTTGGTTTAAGCAAATGCTATTTTTTACCTCTGTGGTTGAATTGGATGCAGTAATGGATTTCTCTTCCTGTGTAAATTAGACTACATTCTCTCTTATTCCTAAATTTAGTTCAATTTATGGTGCAAATATGGCTAGAGTGAAAGCTTCACTAACAAACAAATGCCATTTCGTTTGATCTGCTCTAATTTTAAATAGAGGTACCATTGTTCTGCATTCTCATTAACAAATATGAAGTTTCTATGCATACATCTTTCAGGGATAATCAAAATTAATGTCATTAGGTTGTGTGTTTGCTTAAAGTGCCTTATTCACTGTAGAGATTTTCTGTTATTCAGTGAGTAAAATATTTATACAGACTTTTTGAAGACGCATAAACACTTTCACACAGTCCTTGTTTCTACATTTAGAGCAAGTGTCATAAGATGATGAAATAAACTTAAAGGCAGACAGCAAAGGAAACATGATGTTTGATACTCAGGTCGTCTACAGCCAGTGAATATATTACTATTATTTAACAGCTAATCAGTTCTTATGTTCAAAAAGGGTGTGTGTCATTTATCATACCAAAGGAATATTTTTAGGGAAATTGCTAAAACGGGTTCCCTTCGTATCACTTCCTTGATCATAATTAACAGCTGCTGAAAATGCAGGTGAATTCAGCTATCAATAGCTGCAACATTTGTCAGTGAAAGAAGCCTGACTTCTGCAAACATTTATTAATGGATAAAAGCCTTGCCATATGACAACGAACTCCTGCATCATTGAATGTATTTCACAGTAATTTCTGTCTAAAAAGGTTAGTGTTAAAATTGCAAAAGCACTTTTTTTAATAAAGTTTATCCTACTCCTGAATCTTGAAAGAATCAAATATTATTATTTGAGGTTCTGGAAAACAATAAAAGAGGGGGGACGGGGGTAGATGGTGAATGATTTCCACACAAGAAAATAATTCTGTTGTTTCCATTTTGAGATCTTTAGTATGGTAAAACTTAAAGGTGAAAAGAAAATTTCCCTAAGTGCGTGAACTTAAATAAAAGAAAATGTTTACTTTCAGTCTGCAGGAGAGAACTCTGCCAATACTCTGCAGGAGAGTACTCTGCTGGTACTTGCAAGGCCCCAATTATTACTGAATAAAATTGGAGACAATGGGAGTCTTGCCATTGACTTTCTCAAGTCCAAGATTTAGGCTTTATGTACACAGTTTCACTTCCCTGGACCCTAGAGAGATTTTGTCCTTGTAAATTAATTTCCCCAGGACTTCCAGAAGAATCATATGCAGGAGGATTAGGAACAAATTAACATCTTGTTTCATTGAGCAGTTCTGCCAGAAAAAGGATGGAATATAAACTCATCCAGACACAGTTTTTCTACCTCACCTCCTGCTTCTTCCAAGTTCTCTGTAGAAATAACCTTCCCACCCTCTTGTCTGTGGGGTAAAATTACTGTATGCTCTTCTCCTCCTTCTCCACACCCCCAACAGCAGCAGAAGAGGTGGCTGTTCTCCATCTCATCAGTATAAAACATAAGCACAGCCACAGCTATAGAAAACAGATCTTACAGGTGCCAAACAATAATTTCTGTTCCAAATTATAAAGCTTTCTAATTTTTTTATCTATTGTATTGTACTCTCCACTGATTCTTAGGAACATTTGTCTTTATTCATTAAAAACATGAGTAAATCTTGTGAGTGAATGCTATAACTAGTGCATAACTACATGTAAACTCAACATGTTTTTCTTAAAACTGAATTGGGAAAATCCAGCAGAGAAAATCATATTCAGATTTATAATTAAACTGCTCCATTTGAGCAGAACTGATTTAACCTTCAACTGTGGAAGATATTTTCCTTTTGCTTGGTACTACATAGGTGTGACATTTTTGTTAAAAAGGCATACCAATAATCTTACATAGTGTAGCTTAACAATATGTGAAATACTAATGTATCCATAAATTAGAATATTTATAGGATTTCTGGGATTTGATTCAGTTCTTCATAGTGCCATATAAATGCTGCCTAAGTAGTCCAAGCCAGAAGAACAAACTTTATCTGATGCTCTACCTGTGTCTTAAGAACCTACTTTTCTCCCATGCAAAAATTGATTAGTTAAAAGACCTCACTGAAATATGTTTCCTTATTTTTGCAAAACCTCAAACCTCAAAAAACAACAACAACAAAAAAAAAAAAACAACCAAAAAACCTGTGTCACAAGCTAGGAAAAATGCAAACTATGCATTATGTACTGCTTGATCAAAATGAAAGAAATACATACAACACAACCTTTTCCTGAGCTGCTTCTGGAACCTGAGGAAAATCAACAGTATTACATGGCAATACAGCCTTTAAAAATATTGTCTTCAGGAAATCTTGGGGCTGGAACATTATTAATATGGTTGTGCTTTCTTGGAATTGATGCATAGGGCACAGAAGAGCTCTTTCAGTTTCTTTGCTGTACCTGTAATTCCTGTATCTCTTGCACATGAAGCATTATTTGTTCATGCTTGCTGGATTATTTTTCAATTTTTTTAATTTTTTTTTTTAATGTCTTGTAATGCACATCTTTACCATAGCTTTTTGGGCCAATTTAAGATGAAGAAATTAAAAATTCAGATTATATTATGTTTCACTGATAAAAATCTGTGCCTGTAAATGCCTTAAAATGATCCCTCCAGTGTACATGTTAAAATTTATATTTTTCGTCTCTGTGATGGAACTAAGATTTTTTTTTTTCCTGTTAAGAAAAGAGAACTGGTCAAACGGTTTATGATAGTATGCCTTGTCACAGTGATAGACAGGTTGAGGTAAAATCATTCTACTCTGTCATTCCCTACCTGTTCTAGTATATCATTATCAAACAAAAAGAGACACCTTAACTGACAGGGCATTACAGCAAGTGTGATTTATAGAACAAGTTTTTTGTATTTAACTTAACATTAAATTTAAATACAGGAGGAAGGGAGTTTTATATATTCATTTGCTATGCATTCAATAAAGAAAAATATTTGAAAAAAAAACAAAGAAAAATCTATTAAGGGAAGTATAAAAATAAAAAAAGCTTCAGCAGCAGCAGGAGAATTTAGTAGGCCTTCCAAGTTCAAGCTGGAGTTGAAGAGCACACTGATATAAATCAGAAAACAGCAGAAGGTATATTTGCTAAATAAGGTTCCAATCAGTATAAAGTTAAGCATAAGCTTTTATAATCAGTTTATAATCTTTTACCTTTCCATATGCAATGGATTTAAACTGATACTCAGCACACATTCCTAGAGATGCATTTACTCCAGTTGTAGTCTTTAGGTTCTACAAGAACCTGTCACTTTTGGCCTATGACAGAGTGCCTTTTTGAAATACTTAAAAGTTGTGTATTTATCAGTGTTGGTGTTGTTATTATTATTATTATTATCTTTGACACAGAAAAATTGCAGCCTATTTAGACTAATGAGTAAGGCAATGGGAGTCTATGTAATAATCTACATCCTTTCATGCCTCTGTGTGACATAAAATTGTGACTTCCTGAAGTAGGGTAAACCTAGTTTAGGGAACCTTAATTAGGGTACACTTCTAGAAACAATACTGAGCTATTGGCATTACAGAGGAGCTATCTCTGGTTGTTTTGCACAGCTGATTCAGGGAGCCAAAGTCAGGCTTGGGATTCACTTTGTGTGTGATCACATGCACCATTTATATGACTCAAGAGGTCAGCTAACCCCTAACTAGGGTTTTTTTTGTTAGGGACTGATGAACAGTAGGAGGTAACTACTTCATGACTACTTTGCCTTTAGACATTTATGACTGCATAACTGGAGATTTAGTTCTCCTTCTAGTGGCAGCTGTGGTGTGGAAATGTATGCTGCCTCATACAGGTTGCTCCCTCCTCAGAAGAGCAACTCCAGCAGGAAATTTGAGTTTTCTATAATTAATTTCAAAAGAGCCAGGCTTACAAAAGCCAGCTATTCAGTTCCTCTAACTAGATGGAACACTATGATATGAAGAATTTCAGGGGAATTCAATTAGCTCCAGATGTTTAAGGTGGAGAAGTGAATACCACCAAGGAAAGGAGTGGAAAGTTTCTCTGGAAGGGTCAAGATCTCTTCCAGAAGCACAGCAGTTGTCAACAGGCAGCTGTCCTTTTGTCTGTCGCTTCAGAATCTGAATGGCACAGCCCACTCTTTCTTCCCTATGACACAAGGTATTTCTACTGGCATCAGTAAGGCAACTCCTGTGAGAGAAAAAATGCCTTGCAACAGACTGGCTGTAGCTACTGCTTCCATGATACATTATATCTCAAATAAAAAACAAGTCCATAATGTCATAATTATTAGGTGAGATGAGGAATCAAACAGATGTCCTCTGATGATGATGGTATTTTCTGTGTAGGAAAGTCCAAGTAACTAACCAGGATTTTGTACCTTGTATTTTAAGATTATATAGGTTATAATTCTACAGAAAATGCATCACGTTTACACCCTAGAAAGAAAATGGATTTTGTCATTTCCCAAGCATAAACATCTAATTTTAGACTGGAAATTTCTAACCTTACCAACAGCTTAATTTCAGTGACACTTTGCAATAGAAAGTTCCTGCTCGTTCTCAACTTTCTGAACAGTGGTTATCTGGTGATCTTCAGAGAGACTCTCTTCATATATATAAGTGGATAGTCATTAGAAATTATAAACTCTCCTGTAATAGGTGTCTTAGAAATGTTGGTTTAGATGTAACAAATTTCACATAAAGACTTCCTAAGTCTCTAGTGTCTATTTTTATTATATTTATTCATACAGCATAATTCATATTTTCATGCACTGGTCTTTTATATATATTGTAGACAGGATACAACAGGGAACACAGTGCAAAATAATGTATTACTGTCAGTATATATTATCTAGAGAGATGCAGCTCTGATTGATATTCTTACAGTGATTCCTCTTTCAAAAAGGAAATACTGCACTCATATACACTACCTCAAAAGATCACTACCCTTTCATACTTATCATTTTAACCTATTATGTCAATGCCATTGAACATTTGGCTGATCTTGCACAATTAAATAGCAAGCATTAGAATTTGATTGTAATGCTGTCTTCTCTTCATTCAGTTTTTGGAATCAGTTAATGAGTGTTGTCTTGAAGAGGAATACAAATCTCTCCTGCCTAAAGCTGGGATGATTTTTTCCCCAGGACCCTGTTTGTGGCAAATTCCCTTACCTCATTTCTGAGTTTTGGACATCAACATTATGCGCTGACTTAACCACAGGGACTCCAGCCAGGCACAGGTACAGAGGAAGTACCAGTGTGCCCTGGTTTGAAGGACAGGTGTCTGTTAAGGAAGGCAGGAGCCTCCCTTGGAATGGGAAACTGTAACCCCTCTCCCTCTGAATTATTATAAATTTGAAATCAAGAGGCTCTCAGGCAAAGATATGGGAATAGGAATAACAGTTCTTTACTACTATCTAAAACAAGGATAACAAATAACAACAACTATAACGTTAACCAACAAACAGAACCAGAAACCCAGTGGCAGCCTGCTCGGCTTCAGGCACCTTTTCCTTTGGTGCAGTTCCAGTCACAGCCTGCAGGGGCGCTCTGGGTGCGGTGATTCCCCGGTGCCTGCAGGGGGCGCTCCGGCGTGAGCTCAGGTAGCACACGGCAATGGCGGCTGCCCGAGGCACGGAGGGATGGAGGAGAGCCCTTGCTCCACAGACCCTCGGGAGGGGGGGGCAGCTGGTGTTGGTGCCACAGCAGGATCCCCGGACACAGGGAGCTGGGACAGTAGGCGGTCTCGGCGTGGAGTTGGGGGGGGAGCCCAGTTACAATGTAGCGAAGAACTCGAGCGGCGTGGAGGAGCGGGGCAGAGACAGGCTGGTGGCAGGCAGCTTCCGATGGGGCAGAGAGAAAAAAAAAACTCACAGCAGACAGACCGGCAGCTCCGCGCTGGCTTCTCAGGGGCCGTGGGTTCAGCAGACAGCAGCTCTGACCGTCCCGCTCCGAGGGTCCCGAGCAAGAGGGCGTGACCTCCCTCTGCCCTTGCTTTTCAGTCTCTCCAAATCTTGCATTGTCAGGCTCTGCTTCCATGAGGGGCAATTTTGCCCCACCCTGCCAAGGAGAAAGGCTCTAGCCTTGTGCTTTGCTCTCTTAAGTACTCAGATATTAGCTCAGTCATTAGTCTCTTAGCAACCCATGGGAGAAAAATTCCTGAGGAAAAAACTAAATCCAAACTCCAACACAGTGCTTTCACAGATGTAGATCAAACCAGGCCCACTGGTGCCAACTCAAATGCATTCATTAGTAACAGGTGATGTCTTCCACAGGCCCCCTTCAACCCAGATTATTGACCACAGATTTCAGGTGCACAGTAGTCAAAAGAAAAGACCACATCTATGAATGGGGATACACGGCACAACTTCACTTTTCCCATCTGATGCATTAAGGGTTTTGGATTGTGAAGGTTTCAGATTCAATCCCCTGCTTGGCTTCTTTTAAATACTTTGAAAAATTCTAAAATTATAAAAATTTTATAATATGGTAGAAACCTTTTCCACTGAGCTGTCATCAGCAGCTGCACTCTCCATTGTAGCTCATAATCCTTTGGCAGGATGTCTAAAATTGCATGGGATAAAGAAGAAATTGGAAGTTGATAAATCTTCTCAAATTTTGTCTCCTGTTGCTGTCTAATGGCCAATACTGGAATTTGTTGTTGGAACCTGTGCTTATGTTGTTGTCAGTGGTTATACCCAGAGAACTCAAAAGACTGATGTTGGCATCAGCAGTCACCATTCTGGAGAACATTTCTCTCAAATGGCATTACAGTTCAACATAACTGCAAACTTAAACCTATCAAGTTTTGTACACAGAGCACATTGTAACATGAAGTTATATGAGATCAGTGAGAATAATTTAATTTTAAAAATTACTTCTAATATTGATTCTTGCAATAAAGTTGAAGAGGGAGAACCAGGACACAGTGTTTCTATATGCATCAGCTCCTGCTGAAATGGTGATGCAGAAAAAAGCATCAGAAAACTATGTAACTTGTAATTTACATGTATAATTACTAGTATAATTAAATTATATTAAGACATTATTGAGAATTCTTAATTTTTTTGATGTTTTACTAGTGCATAACATTTTTCATTGGCCAATATTTTTATGTATATGGCATTCCAAAAAAAGAATGTTGGAATTTTTTAAACTGTGATTTTAGAAGTGTTGTTATTAAATTCCACATAATGCAACAAAAATATTTGTGTAGAGAAGAATTAGAAAAATAGCAATCCCTAACCCCTCAAGTACATGATGTTGGTAGAGATGAAGATTCATCTGAACTGACGAGGTCAGGTACTGTTTTTATTCCTTTCTAATGACTCATTTGCCATAATCTTACTACCTGACAACCACACACAGTATTGAAAAAGTCTGTTCTAACTTAGTGTACTTAGACCAAATCCCCATGACAGAAGGAGATAATGTTGTTTTTTTTTTTTTAATTGGATAGCAAGTGTTTTAATTTAAATAAAGCTCAGCTTTATTTGTGAAACAAGAATCATTAGAAAAAGAGAAGAAAATAGTTTTTTACTTAATTCCTTTTGAATAAGATTATATTCTAATCTAATTTGAACAGAAAGATACTTAAAAACGCAGAACCACATTTTCTATTGTCTATTTTTACAAAAAGTTGTTAGAAGAATGCCAATTCTTAGAAGCTGATATTTTACTAAACATAAAAGGAGAAGACGTAGAAGAACAACCCGAAGAAGATTAATCATGATGATAAGATATACATAATTTACTAATTCAAATAATATTTTTAAAATTTTATATATATCTGTATATACACACACACACACACACATACACATCCTTTAATTGACATTTTTAATTATTGTTTGAAATTCTCATAGTACTAAGAAAACCTACTCACAGATGAGAGTCTTATAAAAGCCCTGTACAAAGGTAGTACAAAGACACCTTTTTCTATTACAAATAATTCTCAACTTTGAAAGAAAACAAAACATTCTTTTCCAAATGACCTTTAAAAAATTTATTCTTTTTGCCTTTGTTCACCTTCCTTTTACCTCATGATTTTGCAGTTGGACTCATCTATCTTAAAGGTCTTTTCTAACCTAAAGGATTCTCTGATTCTGTGATTTTAGTTGTTCCTTGTTTCCATATACCTATTGTCATTCATCTGACCCATTTGTAGTAGTGTCATAACTCCTCTCAACAACATAAGCTTTAGTCTGCAGTCTTGCCTGACTAGTGCATGTTAGCTTATTATTTAGAAGATGCCCTAGGTAATCCAAACTTTTAGGACCAGGAAACATTTGCACTGACTGTGTTGTGAGCAGATTTTACCTCATCCCTAAATGTTTTCTGCAGTTGTGTGTGTGTGATGGAGAGGGAAAGAAAGAAAAAAAAAATTAATTGGATTTGATTAGCATAAATTACACTGTTGTTTTTATTTCTCCATGTCCTGAATTAAAGTCTCTAACACCCCCACTCACCTTTGAATCTTAGGAAAATTTTTAGAGTTATGTATTTTTAGAGGGAAGGAATAAATACATTTGTGTAAAAGCAGTACATTAGATTCTAATTATCAGTTTTTAAAAGAAACTGTGCAATCTGTGTAGCCCATATAGTTCTTGCCAAGAGAAATATGTGTAGAATAATTATATTTTGAAAGGGCAGTCTTCCAAGTAGAAAGACTCCAGGCTCATTTACACCCTCCGCTCTTGTAGTGGATATCCTTGTTCCAACATACTCTTTTGCAGTAGAGATCTGCCAAAATAGGTCTGCTTGCATCTAAGTTAACTGTACAAAAAAGGCCTTTTTTCCTTTCCTCAGTTCAGGACATCATTCTGTATTTGCAGTCTGAAGTAATACCAGAGTTGAATGGATGTTCTGGTTTCTCAAATAGTTTTTTCATTGCACATCTTACCCAAGAAGGTACAGGAGGAGAATCTGGTGACTACGGAATGAATGGTGATACCTGGGAGTAGATGCAGAAAGAGAAAATAATGGAATAAAGTCCTAAAATATACTGCATAAAGAAAAATTATCTAAAGATACAGATGTGGGTTGGATAACTAATACTGTTGTGCAGGCAAGGAATGGTTAATAGCCTGGAACATTTACTATTTGTTTCAGTCCAGATATGCAATATAGCATATAAATTGATTTACAAATGATGCCTGAGAGATTTTTTCTGCTTTTTCTCCTGAATATGTCGTACCCTGTTCCCTATATTCACAAGTATTAGCATGCATACTTGTGATACTTTAGGTGATAGTTTAGCCTGGTTTCATGGTGTTTAGGAAGCCAGTAGACTAAACACCCCTGAAGCCACGTAGAGCTAGAGACCAAACACCCTGTTTTCGTGAGCCCTCAAGGTCTCCTAGTAGGATAGATTTTGTAAACTAGAAGTTAGCCCACCCAGGCCCCTTATTGGGCCCTCCTGGTAGATATGCTAATGTGTAGAGTCTTTAATTGTATACTGAATTAGGGGGAAGGGGCTTTTGCGGCGTGTTCTACCTGGACGGCAGAAGCCATCGAACGGGATCCTATTAAAATACCGAAGTAAACAACCCCCAACCCTTTCACTGTGTCTGAGCCTTCATTTCCTGAGACCAGAAAAAGGCATCACTAGTAACAAAGAACTTGGACACTGATTTTTTTTTTTCAGCCTGCAAAACTGGCAGTGGAATAAGTCCTAGAATCTCAAAGTGTATCATAGGGTGAATGTATCAATTTAGGGATGCTAAGCCTTGCTTGACATTTAAAACTTTTTTACATCATTCTCTATCTTTTATTTTTTTCATTTTATGAGAATGGGAAATGCAGAAAGGGAAGATGTCAACTTAAACAACAGCTTTTCAATGTCTGTATTGCTGTGAAATTAAGATCACAGCAATCCTGACAGATATCATAGCCCTTGTTCTTGCATTATTTGTAGGGGTGTAGTGATTGCTTCATTTTAAATTAGACTATCTTGCAGTTTGTTAAGTTTCTTTTGCTTCCAATTTCTTTACCTATGTATGTGAATTTACATATTTGACTTTCCTGATGATTGTATTAATAGAAGTCATTGAAGTATTTAAGGAAAGAGAAGGTGAACAGTTGAGGATCAGATGAATAGGACACTGAAGATAAAATCAGCATCATGGGATACTGAGGAACAAATACATCTGATCCATACTTCTGCAGCGTTCGATTTACCTAGGAGCATTGACCCATTCTTGAAGTACACTACCTAATGTATTCCCTGGTCCTTCATATGGTTTGAAATTATTGGTGCAGGTGTATGAATTCTTGAAATGCCACAGAGCACTTTTATTGAAGCAGTAAGATCTTAATTTATTGCTAAAACACAAACAATCATACTTCATGTTAGAAACTGTCAGAAGAACTGAATAAATAATTTCTCCCAGATGTGCTACTAGTGAGTTGTTATCAACTTTTCATCCTCTCTGAAGCAAACCAGCATTCAGCTTGTTACAGGCTGAGGCAGATTGCTAGATCACATGGACTTGTAGACTGACTCAGTCTGGCATCTGGTACTGGATTTGATTCAAAAACACTGCCATAATTTCTACACAGATTTATGCAATGCATCTTACAATAGTCTCCATGTTATTATTCATACTTTATTTTTTTAATCAGTCATTTCCTTTGCCATATGTGTTATTGTTTGTACATATTAGCAAGAATTATTGAATGATATGTCTTTTTCTGTCATCTCAGAAAAATATTCATGATATTCTGCATTAACAAGGTTTGCTGCAAGAAATTATTAGTTTTACACTTGGGGCAGATTTGCCCAAAGATCTGACACCAAACTGTATTACTTACATAGTGAGAATAAAAGTGTAAATTTCAGCAAAGATAGAAATGAATCCCTCACATTTGCAAGCCTTTGCTTCGTTTTTAATATTCAGGATTTATGGGGAAAACATAAAATTAAGACAACCTGTGTGAATACAATCATTTGTACAACCTTGTTGCAGTAAATTCAGATGATTCTGTAATGTAAGCACATTGTGGGGAGGGAAGTAAGTAAGATCTGAGCACTTGTTCTCTTGCCCTAATTTTGCTGAAATAGTGGAAGACCAAGATTTAGAAAGTAAGTGTGAGCAAGAAGGAGAAATAGGATACAAATCCAAAGTTGCTGTGGACACAGTGTCAGAAAAACTAGTCCCTCACAAATCTTTTGTGTGTTTTTCAGCACAAACCAAAAAAAAAAAAAAGTCTTTTCTTCCTGTGCAATACAGCTTGTAGCACATAAATCAAGGCACAGTAACAAGCACTTATTCTTCAGCCTAAACTGCTTTCTGGAAAATTTCAAGCATTGAAAGTCAGGATTATTTCCTAGTGTTGGATAAGTACAGCTAGTGCTAGCTTCTTGCTCTTCATTCTTGCATCTGAATCTAAGTTTTGTGTTCCTTTTATTGTTACAGAATTTTGTTAATTTTAAATTAATCATTCAGCTATCCCCCTGCAGTAATTTGACCCTGTGTAATGTTGAATTGTCCCACAAATTGCATTGCTCAATGTAGGTTACAAATAAGCATGCATTTGCACATTGTCCAGCAATGTCATCTAGGAAGCCTGTGTCAAAATCAGCAGATTAGCATGATTTGGTGAATAAATACAATGTGACACATCCCAGCTAATGCAGAGCAATGGAGCTCTGCTTCAATAGGTGGAACGGTTCCTAGGTTGTAGTAGATGAGTGACGCTTGTGAAGCCCAGTGAACACATCTGTAACTGTAGAATTGCTAATCCTGCAAGTTGTAAACCTTTTTTTCTCCAATACATTTGGGGAAAAAAAAGCTATGTTTAGTCAGCCTTTGTGTTTCAGTCATCCTTTTTCTTGGAAGCCCTTTCTTTTCCTGTTTTTTTTTCCAGCTAGGAAAAGCAGCTATAATTGTTTCTCTCTAGTATAATCCAGGGGTTCAGATAAGATGCAATGCAGCCTGATTTGTTACTAGTTGCACATAAAACCTACAGCTGGCAATCAGAAACACACTCAACCATCTCAGCTTTAGTGTCAAATCTGATGACAGGAGATGGGAGCAATCTTGTCATGCTTCCTTGTTTACAAATTCCTGCTTCATAGCTGCATTGTTTTGTTCTGTGATATTCTTACTTCCAGGAATATGTATCACAGTAGTCTTCACAATGTAGCCCTCAAAAAATTTTATTTAATATAAGGATATTACTAAAACAATTATCTGGTTCTCTAAAATTTCTAACAATTTTTCATCAAGCTTTCTCATCATAATTTTGATTTTTCTTTTCTCTCAATGTGTGTCTGTAAGGCTCCAAATGATAATGGAAGGACAATACCAAGTTTTTACTGAGCAGAGAATAATGAAACAGCAGGAAGTTTGGAGCCACTTAAAATGATGAGGAAGAAATAGACATTAATTATCTCAGACTGCATTATCTTTTCATTTTGCAAGCAAGGAAATATTTAACACCTCAGAAGCAAAATGCTTTAGTTTGGGCTGGAGAGTTAATTTAAAATTGCATGTGGGGGGCATCTAGATGAAAGATCAGAATTTAGTATATTCACTGAGCAAGAATGATGAAATGAAAAAGTAGACAAAGAAGAGACTATGTTCATGTTCGCTCTGTGCCACAAACCATGACCTCTTCCACAGTCACAAGGACCTATTTTCAATTTCAAGTCAATAGCTATAAATGTTAGTAATTGCCTTTAACTCCTTTTCTGTAGCTTAGCTTCTTGCCCCATTACCAAAACCATTTAGCTTCTCAGTAATTCATTTTCTACATAATCTCCTTTCATGTCCCATGTTTCCTCTATTGTGTTTCACCTTGGGCAGTACATCATGTAAATAAAGTCTATATCCATAATTGCTTCACAATTCAGCTTAAGGGAATTCACTCTTGAAAACTCCATTCTGACTGGTGTCCATTATAGGAGACCATTTTAGTCCTCATTAGATGGGAAAAGTGGGCGAATAGCTTAAAACTATTTCAGCATCAGTGATGTAACCTTGAGTATATTTTCAAAGCTTTTAGATGTATTTAAAGGATGAGTATGGAGTAGGTAAAGGTGTTTGAGAAAGAAATTCATCATGCTGTATTTGCATCAAAAAAAATCCTGCATTTAAAATAAAGTTTAAGGCAACTTTATTGTAGGACAGACACTGTAAAAGGGACAAAAACATCCAAGAAATTGATTACAAGTTGTTAGGTTTTTTTTTAATTGTAACTAGAGATTCATCAGAGTAATAGCCTGAATAATGTATATATTGGTATTTAAGGCAGAAAATACTGAGTTCTGTACTCTTTCAGAATGAAAAAGAAACTCCTAGATTCACAGTCTGCAGTGTGAATATCTCAGAAAAGACAAAAGCAAGTGATCAAATGTTTGTCTAAAAGACAGTATTTTTGTTCTGTTTAGCACTTACTGTAATCATGAGGTGTGCGTTTTCTTTTTTTAAACCAAGTTTGACTTTGAGTTTCAGATGCCATCAAGCTCTTGCTCTTGAAATAGTTAGATATTTCCCTTTTACTTCCCTGAAAGCCAAATGCCTGTGAAAGCTTATGACACCCTCTCATGTCATCTCACATTTGTTTGATGTGGCTATGGGTGATGTTACATCCTTGGTTTTAAATTTCAGTTTATAACAACTGTGAAGCTCTGCTTCATTGCAGTTTTAGTTGCTGAACTGCTGTCTGTGCTGTACTAGATAGGGATAAAATCTTACGTGACATACTACCCACATTTTTTCCATGCACTTAGAGGCAGTTAAGGACTTAGGAAATTGGTTCCTCCAATGTCTTTTATTACACTAAAAAAAAATTTTAAAATAAATTAAAATAATAGTTGCCAAGAAGCCTAGGGAAGGTCATTAATGTTTTTGTCCTCCCTTTTGTTTCTCTTTTTCTTCTCAAGCTTCATTCTGACTTGGACAAGGGAGTCGGCACTGTTAAATACACCCTTTCAGGAGATGGTGCTGGCACAGTTTTTACCATTGATGAGACCACGGGAGACATTCATGCCATAAGGAGCCTCGATCGAGAAGAAAAACCTTTCTACACACTCCGGGCTCAGGCTGTGGATGTTGACACCAAGAAACCACTAGAGCCTGAGTCAGAGTTCATCATCAAAGTGCAGGACATTAATGATAACGAGCCAAAGTTTCTGGATGGGCCTTATGTTGCCAGTGTCCCAGAAATGTCTCCAGTGGGTGAGTAAGAAGCTGTAAATGCTTGATAACTAATTGCATATTACTTAATTGTCTCAATGTACTTTTCTTGCTGAAGAAAGAAAAAGAAGGATGAAATTAAAAAAGCAACTTCTCAAAGTTATTATTAGAAATGTTTCTAATATTCTATGCCTAGATATACACAGATTACAGTTTTGTTTTATCTCTGTTTGCTTATTTAGAAACTTATTCCCCTGCAATATGAGTGCCTGTGATGTTAAGTTTCTGAGGGTAGGATGAGTTAATAAAAGATGTTCAAGGAAGGTATGCTAAGGTCCAGGGGTTCTCTGTAACCCAAAACCTGTTATGTCACATGCTGTAGTGCATGTGACATAGTTTACTCTATTCCTAGTTTACGTTTGCTGTTTGCTGTACAAAATTAGATTGCCTGTTTGCTGTAAAGCATCTTGCCATTTAACTGGTTTTGTCTTTGTGGCTCTTAAACTCCTACAGCACTTACATGATCTCCTAATTATACATAAGGGAGGAATTCTTAATTCAAGTCCTGTTATATTGTGCATACTCTGAGCAACTATTTCCCTTGCCTTGGTCACAATGCAAGAACGAGAGTCTGCAAGAGTGGCTCAAGTTGTCAAAAACCTACTGTCCAAGAAAATCTTCAGTGCATCAGACTCTTAAGTTAAAAAAAAAAAAAAAAAAAATTGCCTGGGAACATGGTAAGTTTTCCAAAACCGTGTGTAGAGGGTTTTGAGTAACTTTCTTTTCAGAGGAAGGTGGACTGCAGTAAGGATACTGAAGCACTGGAATAGATTTTTGCTTGAAGAATTTTCACAACATGATAGATATTTGCCAGAAATGACATAAAGAGCATCGATCCTGCTTTGGAGCAGGAGAATAGGCTAAATGGGCCCTTTGGGTCTCTTCCTGATGGCTGATTCTGCAGTGGTCCTGAGCAGTGTGTTTGCAACATAAGCACAGTGCTTCTGTCCTGCTGCCAGATGGCATTTTGGGTTTCCCTGCAGGCACCAGAAATTAATTTGTTCTGGGCTGGGAGTCCTTTAACTTCCCAGTGCTAGTTCCAGCTTATTGCCCTTCTCTCTCCTAAAATGTCTTTTCCCAGTACTTCACAAGGCAGTACCAGCCATTTAATCCTCCCGATAGTTGTTAACAGTTTTGGAAGTTTTCTGAGTTTGAAGTGGCAGAGGGATACTGTTCCCCTTCAGCTATGCACCTCAGATGTTGATGCTTTTAAAATCAATCTGGGAGGCAACTAGCTATCCACACAAGTTGCTACATAGAATTAATGAGGTAGTACTTTAAATTTTGTGATAGGGAGTAGTAGAATGTGATAGAATGTGGTAAAATGTGATGTGAGTAAACACATAGAAATGATCATGTTAATCTTATAGAAGTGTAGAGAAGCAGTCACTATAGTCACCCACAGGGATTTGTAAATTCACAATATAGGTACACTATTTTTTCCCCCTAATGAGATGCATAATAATATTACTTACAGTTGTGTTATTTATAGATGAAAATAATTTGTTGCATTTTGATGCCTGTGTCTGTGACAAATTCAGAATAACATTTCTCACCAGTGAACGTATAGTTGGTTGTGAAATTGTTTTTAAAACCTGATCAGAAAGGAAAATTGAAAATGAATGATGCTGTTTGTACAACAGAACACAGGGCCTGCATTCATTCTCTTACTCTATTGTTCTTCTCCATCTTCCATTATTATTTTCTTAAGTATATGTGTGCAGCAGAAGATTAAATGCTAACAGAGCTTCTAATTCATATGAAACACTCTTCAAGGTGTGTCATATATTGTGGCTTTTACATGGCTGAGGAGTTGTATGACTAAATGAGATACAGCTGGGCATGCTGTGTCATGCATACAGTATTTTAAAATAAATATTTTTCAATTTATTCTCCTTTAGAAAAACAGCAGTAGATGCCATGGCAAAAATGGATCTTCTTGGTCTTCTCTTTATTCAGTCACATTCCCTATATCTAGAAGATTTATTCATAATAGTTATTTACCTCTATTAAAAAAAAAAATAAAGGGATGAAAATTGATCAGAAAAGGCAAGGCAAGGAAGAGTTTCCTAATGAAAGCCTGAACTTCAATTAGTGGTTACTAAAGCAGATAACAATTTTTGCTGCTAGGTTGTCTTGCAGTAAAAATATTCAGAAATGCCTTGTCCTCTGTAGTGTGCCAGGAGATTGTGCCTTCTCTGATGTAGGTCTTGCCACTCTCTTGCTCTCTGTTATCTGTTTTTCCTTCCTTATACAAGCACAGATTCCTCAGAGGATCTAAAACTACTCCTTTCTATCATTGGTACCATTTAGTTGCACCCATAGAGATGCTTAGACCTACCAGTGCCTGAGGCTGACACTGAAAATCACTTTGATTTTTCAGCTGGTGCAGCATATGGTTGTCTTGGCTTAGGAAAAAACCCAGATAAACTCGTCCTCTCAATGATTTTTTTTTTTTACATTTTCGTTTTCTAGTTGCTTTTTTTAAAATTACCAAATGTTATAAATTTCACTTACTATAATTTTACAACAGTATTAATTATAAACTGCAGTCATGCACGTATTTCTGTTGTGGAAAATTCACTGAAACATTACTTTTTTCACCCTTAGTAGTTTCTTATGTGAGCCTGTCAAACTTTTGTGACTAGTGACTTGCAGTTTTTTATTGTTATGTGACATTTGAATGCAAAGGTTTACTCAGTTTGGTACTTTATCCCAAAGTTATTAGTAATTAGTAATATATTGGTACCTTTTAGAAATTGTCATAGCTACATGGTTCTCAGTTGTGTAATGTCTCTGGACTTCCTAATAATTGCTGTTGCTGAATCTGGGATGGCTGAAATAATACCATAGCATTCATCTCTGTATTCAGAGTTGCAGTAAGAGTGTTGTAATGAAATTGTACTGGACCTTGGTGATTTTTTACTGGAAAAAGTGCAAAAAAAGTGACAATTCATAGCATTCTCAAGATCTGGTTTTCTGCACAGAGGTATTACTTAGATATACCTGTCATAGCCAAGAGTTTCATGGTAGATTTTCTTAGAACTTGTGTTACTTTCCATGCATGTTGTAGGTGGAAATTCACCTTTTCCCTTCAAATTTACACTGAGGCCAGATTGAATTTTCTTCTACAGTTTCTGTACTCTGGTGTTGGTTTGTTTTTCCTTTTAATCAATACCACTCATTAAAAAAGGCAATGGTACTGAATATCTTTTAGGTTTTTTTTTTTCTGAAGAGATAGTTTTAGGATTGCTATTTTTACTCAGCGGTGCTTTCCTTACCAGGAGCCAAATTCCTTCATATGCTCTTAAGAAAAAATGTTAGTAGGATGTTTACTCACTACAAGCTAGGATGCAAACTTATTTCATGCCAAAGTTTGAATGGCCAGCCAGCCTTGCTCCTTCCATACGAGCACTGTAATCTGCTGTGCTCTTATGTGATGGAAAGTCAATCACAGACACAAACAAGAAAGATCTTCTTTTGAAAAGCCCGTTGGGCTACCAACCGCTGCAACATGCTGGCTGCTGTACCCATCTGTGGGTATCTGTGACTTCCAGTGCTTCTGATAGTTTCAAAATGGGCACAGCTTCTATACTGTGGTGGAAGGATATTGGTGCCTCTGAAGTTGACATGGTATTGCTCACATGATAAATAGGGTGCAGAATACTTTAGGGTGAAGATTTTATTTTTAAAAGGACAATGATTTGAAATTCCCTGAAGGAAAAACCCAGCATATGGAGTCAGATTACAATGCAGAACTAATATTTTAAGAACAGAGATTGCTATGCTGTTATCTTAAGTCTCTTACAAAAGCTTAAGAGATGGACTCCTAATGTTGGGTTGTTTTTTGGGTTTTTTTTTATTTGGTTTTTTTCCTGATATTGAATTGGTTTTATCAATATCTTTATTTGAAAATATTTTCTTGATTTAATATAACTTTCCAAATGTAGAATGAACCAGAAATGGGGATTTATCTATGAGAACTGAAAAGGGTGCCCTAATATGCCCATTTGTAAGTTTGTATTAGCAAAATATGTTCTCCTTAAGTATAGTTTAATCAACTGTGTTGTTGCTTCTGGCAGCTGTGCCAGCTTCTGTTGCAATATAGTTGACGTAAGCATGCAAATATAGCTGAGTTTAAACCAAGGTTATCCCCTTATTAAAGCTATCAGTCCAGATGACTGAGAATGGGGACATAGCAGCATTAAGCACACATTCAAGGAAAGATCTTATTATACATTGTTATATATTTATACATAAAAATGTGCACAAAAATATATTTGCTTTTGTACGCTTTTTTTCATTGAATATGCTGATTTTAACAGCAGATTGATAACTTCTATTGTCACAGTATTCTAATTGTTTTCTAAGGTCTATGCTTTACATCGCCTAGCTAGGGCTGTACTAAACCCATCAATTCCATAATATACAGATGCCATATGTTCTCTCCTACACAACTTCATTTCATACTTTTCCACTACATTAACTCTGTATTGATTAGAGGGGACTCTACAAACTCCAGATCATTGTGGCAGAATAAAATGGTCAATGATAATAGAAAGTTGGTATCAGGTTATTTTTACTCTGTTCCTCAGTGGTGCAAAGCAGCCACCTGAAGAGTATTATAGATTTGCTTTCCATGGTACTGTCAGTGTGAACGTAGTCTCTATAAATTTTCTGGCAGTTTTCCTTCTGGAGTGAATACTTAATTGGCTTTTATTTAAACACTGGCTTATATCTTAATATTGACAACAGAGCATATATATACATCCACAAATGGAACATATGTTTAATATATCCATCTATGTAGGTAGTGTCATGTGCAAGAATTACAATATGTAGAAAACTAAGGTGAAGCAGTGGGTAATAACCCGCGTTCTGTTTCGGCTCAGCTTAGCACTGTGTGCCTGAGTTTAGCCTGAAGCTTACAGTGAGCAGAGGCTGGGGAAGGAAGGACTATAAGGTATTGGAGCAAATGCTGAATGATCCTGCCTTCAATATAGATTCCTAGCTGTTGGCAATATATTTTTAAGGGCTTCCAAAAGCTTACCCAGGCCATTGCGGAAGATATTGGCATGTTGGGAATCCATTGAAACCAAAGATACATTAGAATGGCATTATGCATGCTCATGGACAGATAACTGACAGCATAACCAGTCTGCAGCCACTGTCTGCAGCCCCTCCAGCTCCAGCCTGGTCTCCATGGTTTTTTCTGGTGTTATCAAGTCCTTAGAGAAAATGATGGGAGTTGGATGTCATATTCAAGATACAATCATCTTGAATATGCTATGTTTTTATCCAGTTTTCCTTGTTGAATTATTCCCTTTGATAATTTACCTTTTTTTTTATCTGCTATTGATCATTGAGGTGAAAACTTTGGAGGATTTTCCACAGTGATCCCAAGATCAAGAATGAATAGGTAATGGAGTTACAACCCACCTTTGTGGAAGTACTGATAAGTTACTTTTTCTGATGCCTCTTCGTGTTTCTCCATGTGAAGTTCTGTATTCTCAGTTTCATGCTATGTTAAGATTCCCCTGTAGCACTTTGCAGTGAAGCTTTCATTTTGTCAAGCTATCACCTGTTCATATATTCTCTTTTACTGGCAACCCATGAGTTCAGATCCAAGAGAGATGCCAGTGGCAACCCCTCTCTCGTATGAAAACTGGCAATTTATTCCTACTGTTTTAGATCTCTTTTTATTCGGATTATTTTAGGAAAAGCTGCTGTGTCTTAAACTTCCTTTTTTTTCTTTTTTTTTTTTTTAAGTCTTTGCTTAGGAACCTTGCTGAAAGCTTTTTTGAAATTTAGACACTCTTAAACTATGCCAGTAATCTTGAGCTATATACTCACTGATTCACCCAATAGTTTTAATAGGTTTTGTGAAGGGCAACTTCCCTTCACAAAACTCTACTGAATTTGACCTTACAGAGTCATATCCACATGTCCTCTAATTGAGTACTTTATTACAGTGTACAGATTTCATCCATCACATGGGTCAGACCTGGTGCCCTGGGTCATTCAGGCTATGTTTCAGAAAAATTCCTGTCCCATCACTCTTTTTCCATATTCTTTCCTGGGGCTATGTCAGGTGGCAGTTTACTCAATGCAATTGATATTTCAGTGACTTCCCACTAAGAACTGCGGTTTTTTTTTTAGATTTCAGCTCTTGTCTTTCTGATTCTCTTTTTGCTTTAATTTTGAAAATATACTTCTACTGCACTGATCATCAGACTAACTTTTATAGCCGCTGTGTTGAAAAGTGAGTTTTAAGGAAGGAGCAGAAGGAAAGACAGGTTTGGGCCACGTAGCCTTTTTTCAATGAGTGTTTTTTCCCTTTATACAGGACATTGCACAAAACATAAAACAAAGCAAAAAGAAAATGAAAAATACCCTCAACAGTGAGATATTGAGAGAATATTACAAGTAGGCTTTTGAAACAAAAGTGTTTCTTTGTGACAGATCACTGGGCAGCCTAGACAACTTCAACTATGGGGAGGGGCGAGCCAGAAAAAAAAAAAAATAGATCAAAAGGGAGGGAGAAAATAGTGCAGAAAATCAAGACTTGATTAGTTAAAGGATAATGATTGTTGTCATACTGTGAGTTTCCTTTCATACGCTCTGGCTGTTGGATATTGTCAGCAAAACTAAGACATTTGGCAAATGCTGTCAAGTGGGAGAATCTATGTAAAATGAAAGCTGTGACAGACAGGACTATACAAACACATGAGCAGCAAAATTCTCAGCAAATATGAAAAGCTTTGGCTGTTAAAAAAACTGCTGGATAGCTGTTTTCTGCCAGCTATTTTTACAGTCCCAAAATGTCAGTATTGGTGCTGAAACCACTTAAAGCATTTGAATCTTACTTCACTTACAAGCCTACAGTGGATATATTCTACCACAACTTCAGCAAGGCTTTCAACATTGTCTCTCATGATGTCTTCATAGGCAGACTCAGGAGGTGGGAATTAGATTAGTGGACAGTGAAATGGATTGAGAACTGGCTGAATGGCAGATCCCAGAGGGTTGTAATCAGAGGCACAGGTCCTGGTCGGAGGCCTGTCATTAGTAGCATTCGCCAAGGTTCACTACTGAGTCCAATACTGTTCAACTTATTCCTCAATGACTTGGATGAAGGGGCAGAGGCCTCCTCAGCAAGTTCACTGATGCCACAAAGCTGGGAGGAGTGGCCAATACCCCAGAGATCTGTGCAGCCCCTCAGAGGGACCTCAACAGGTTGGAGAGATGGACAAAGAAGAACTGCCTGTGATTAAACAAGGGCAAGTGCAGTGTCCTACAACTGGGGAAGAATAACTCAGGCTGAGGGATGAACTGCTGAAAAGCAGCTGTGCAGAGAAGGACCTGGGAGCCCTGGTGGACAGCAAGCTCTCCATGAGCCAGCAGTGTGTCCTTGTGGCCAAGAAGGCCAAAGATATCCTGGGATGCATTGGGAAGAGCATTACCTGCAGATTGAGGCACATGTTTCTGTTCCTGGGGAGGCACAGCTGGAGTGCTGCATCCAGTTCTGGGCTGCTCAGTACAACAGAGACATGGAGTGGATCCAGTGGAGGGTAACATAGAGGATTATGGGACTGGAATATCTCTCTTTTGAGCTGAGGGAGCTCAGCCTGTTCAGCTTTCAGAAGAGATGACAAAGAAGGGACCCGATCAATGTCAGGAAGCAGTGTGTCAAGGGGATGGAGCCAGGCTCTTCTTGTTGGGGCCAGGTAGCAGGGCAAGAGGCAACAGGCAGAAATGGATGCACAGGAAGTTCCACCTGAACATGAGGTTACCAAGCATGGGAACAGATTGCTCAGAGAGGTTGTGGAATCTCCCTCACTCAAGAATCATCTGAACACAATCCTGTGCAATGTGTTCTAGGATGGCCATGCTTGAGTTGGGATGTTGGAGCAAATGGTTCACTGTGGGCACTTCCAGCCTGACCCAGTCTGTGATTCTCCATGTGATTGTGTTTAACTGTCTGTGGGCAAAGCTAAGAACCCACATCACAGCAGTTAAAACCACTATGTTTCTATCCAAACACTGACTTTACTGCAGCTCAGTAGCATAAATCAAATAGTATATTTTATCATACGCATCTTTTGATATAATCTATCCTCTTTTAGATTGCCAAGCAATGCTTTAATTATTAAAATTAAATTATTGAATTTGTTCTAAATGTATATTCTAAATATTGTTGGTAGTTTCAGTGGTTTTGAGCATTCTACTTGTATATAAGGAGAAGTTTTGCAATTATTTGTCCAATCTTGCTGTTTGCATAAACATCTTTAGGTTCAAGATATAATGCATCAGAGTTGTTGGGATTATGTGTTTGTGTTTTTTTGTTAATTACACAGTTGATGAGGGAAAGAAATTGTCATATTTAAGTGTAGTATTGAAAAATGTAGAAATTGTTATTATATGGGCACGTAAAATCTGTAAACATAAAATATGTTGTATTGATAGTTGTTTTTGTAGCCACAGATCAGCTGCAAATGATAAAAATTAACAAGAAGTTGCTTTTTTCTTACCACAAAATTGCTCTGAACATTAAATATCTTTTCAGTAAGAGCTGTTCTTTTGGCCACCAAGTGGTTTTAAACATTAAACATATTTTAAAAGTATTACTGTTCTCAGCCACTGAGCGACTGTAAACATTAAATATGTTTTATAAAAGCTGCTTTTCTAGCTACTGCCTACATGGCTATGAATATAATTTTTGTTTAAGGTTGCTTTTCAACCACTGAGCTATTTTTTTCTTATACACTCAGTGCTATTTATAATTTTTCAGAGAAGAAATAAGTGCAGGATTTCACTGGCAAAAGACAGCTCTTCATTTATGACAAGTAATCATGTCTGACCCATCTTCTCATAAAAACACTGCAGGTAATAATAAAAAGCCAAATTTTAAAAGGGTTTTAATGGATATTTTGCATGGAAAGTGAATGCATATCTAGTGTTCTAGTCACCCATTTTTGTGTTTTACTCTGCAGTAAACCAAAATAATAAAAGCTGACATGACTGATATTCTCTACTAAGAAGTCTAAGAAGTCTAAGAAATCAGTCACCAATGGATTTTGCGAATCAATCAAGTCATCATCAGCCCTAGAGGCAGGCAAGAGAGAATGCAAAATAGTCCCAAGATCACTAAGCAAATGAGAGTTCACTAAACCAAATATGATTAAAGGATTTAATTCTCTGTGCAGAAATAACTCTATGTGGCAAATTAGATGTAATCCTAGGAAGGCCTGGAGTGATAAGAAAAGTGTTCATGAGAATCTGGCTTAACAAGAGCTAAGAGAAAAATCACTGATCGCAAACACACTGTTAAGGACAAATTATTTTCTGTTTAGAGAATCCCATAAGGCTTAAAGTCTACAGCAAAGACACTGCAGATAAAAATAATACCTTAGGAAAAGAAAATCTACATAAACTAGAGGTCTAAAAATATCTGCAGACTGAGGAACAGCATATACAAGAGTATCTTTAAATGGAATGTCAGCCAATTAGTATATGTATCTGTCTGCCAACCTTCGATTTAATGAGTCCTAGGTACGTAACATTTCTCCTCATTTGTAGTAAGGAACAGCATAGGTGGGCAATCCAGTCCAATATCTGTTCTGTACACTGTAGGTTTTTCCTAACTAGGAAACCTTTACAGATCTTGTGAGAACAGGAATCTGACATCCCTCCATCCTTTTCTCAGCAAGGATCATGATAGAGCTGATTGAAACCTTTCCACAAGAGATATTTTGCAGTTTCTGTACAACTGAAAGTTGCAAATGCGTAATTCTCTTAAAACTTTTTATGAAAAACCAGATGGCTACCTAGTGAGTCATCCCACAGGTTAGCTGGTGACTGGAAAATTAAACAGGTGATTCCTCTATTAGTAAAGGAGCATTCTTTATATCACCCTGAAAAGCAAAGCACTGGCTGGCTTGGAATCCATAGGCAAGGCAGTATTCTCTGAAGCTGGGAACCTGGTGGGTTTGCCTGTTCCCTGATTTCTCTTCCATATAGTTGATGACAAGACAGGTTGTCATGCTTTCCAGACAAGCTAGTCAGCCTGCAAGCTAAACAGGTCATAACTAAGTAGAAAGAAGACCAATAGAAAGAAACTGTTCTCTTTGCTAAAAACTCAGCACTGCCAGTATTGTTTTCTGGAGTGCAATTTTAATTTTTTTTTCCTGGAATGGTGCAGGATGAAGTGATAATCCAAAACTGAAATATCACAGTAAAGTAAAATTTCACTGTCTAGACAGCCTTACTTGCCAGTTATGTCTGAGCACCTTTTGTGCAGAAGCCAGCAGTAAATGTGAGATCACTGGGATTAGAGAGGCAAGGACTGGAAATAGAAGGGGAGTTGACTTCAGACAGGTGTATAAGTAAAGAATGACAGCAGAGGAAGAGGAAAATCTTTACAGACTGTTCAGCTTTCACTTCAAGAGCTACTGGAGAGAAATCAACACCTTTAATACTGCCTTGGACTTGATTTAGGTTGACACTGCTAAAGAGACAGCTATTATTTCTGTTAACAAACCTCAGGACTGTTTTTTTATTTTCATAAAAAGCTTGAAGGGTGTTAATGCATAAGCACTCAAGGTGCCGGTATTCCTATGGAGCAATCTTGAAGGAACAAGGAAACAGCACAGAGTAGGCAAGAGGACTTCCAACCAAGGATTACCTGGCACACCATTCTGCACCAGGACTGATGGAGGATGTTGCTGCTGGTACTTTCAGAGGTGTAATTTCAGCTAACCATTCACATCTTGGTACGCATTGTTAACAACTGATGATTTTCCCTGGAAATAGTTTGTTGACTGCTACGCATCCCACTGAGGTTGACATGATGCTTTGGGAATAGATATTCAAAATGGTAAAGGATAATATGAATCTTAACAGACAATCCAATAAGAATCTGGTCAAGAAACCTACATCTGGAGATTATCTCCTCAATAATATCTTTCATCTTCCATCTGTGTTTATTGCTGTTAGTACAGCAAGCACCAATTGTATAATTTGTTCTATCTAAAGGAGTATCCCAATTTACCTGAAACGTGAGATAATTATGTAGCTAAGATTCCCATTCTGTAGAAATATCACCTTAGAAGCCTATCTATCCTTCTGTCTCTGTAAATTTCCAGAACTAAAGCCTGGGAGAGGGTTAAACATGCATTTAGGCAGATTATAATGTCACAGCCTATTTGGGACTAAGTTTTATCCAAGCACAATTTACTGCTTCTCTATCTCTTAAAAAGGATTGTTGTTTGGGTTCACATACATGTCAAATATTTTTCTAATCCCCATTTTGTTAGGTCTAGTGGCTGTACATGGCCTAAATTGATCATGTCATTCTACAAAACATTTCCTTTTCCTTTTTTAACATTTTTGACTTTTAGTCTGGAAGATAAAAGGTGTATAGGAACAGGTGATTTAGCTTTGGTATAGTCCTACACACTGAATACATCTCTATCATGCCACATCTTTTTGTCTCCTTTCTAAATTAAACAGATTAAATCTTTAAAGTTCTATGTGGAAAACTTTTCATGTCTCAATCATTTTCACTGCTTGCCTGTGAGCCCCCGTTACTTTTGCTGTCCTTTTAGCGATAAGGCAGCAGTAATCAATATTTTCAACAGCCTTGAGAGAATTCAGATGAGAAAGATTCCTGAAGGGCAGGTTCAAGTGCTCAAACCTACGATTTATGGTCTCGCAAGAGGTGATAAAGACACAGATGCTCAAATTATCAGCCTTACTTGCTACTTCTCTAGTTCAGTAGCTCCAAATTCATCCACTTTTTCTTGCTGCTTTCACTTCATATCACCTTATGCCTGAACACAAACCAAACCCTTTCAGACAGTTTTCAACAGATGCTTGATAGTCCTGGGATTCTTTCATGATTTTTCCATCTGATTCTGAATGAGTCCTTTGTTCACAGGTTTTAAGTCCTAAACCAATATTAATCACTGTGCATAAGTCAGTGAGGTATAGAGCCTTGTTGTTCAAATAGTGGATGATCCTGTGTGCCCTCTAAAGATCATGCAGTTGCTAATATAATGGAGTGGGTGGGGGACAAAATTTTGCCCTGGTTAAGTAGTAAAAATAGATTTACTATGATATATTAAAGCACATTTTGATAGCTTTTGTTTGCAATACTGGTGAGGGAATAAGAGGGGGAACTCTTAAGATTTGTGGAGGGAGAGGTAGTGAGTGAACAAATTTAAACAGCTGTTTTTATTTCACACAATCCAGATTCAGACACTGCTGTACTAGGAATTGCTGCAACATAAAATGTTGGTAAATCAGTTCCTACACCAGCTTTTCTTTGTAAGAAATAAGCAAAAGCAAATTCTAGCTTTTCCTTCTGAAGAAAATCTTATATAAATGACCCAAAAGGTGCCAGGATGTCAGACTGTCTGCCTGAATCAAAAGATTGTAGCAAGGCATCAGCTCCTTAAATTCCAAAATCCATATGAAGCTAGTAATTGAACTGGCAAGCTGTAAAGAAGGAGTCCTCTCTTTGGGCCACTGCACAGCAGTAAGAGATCTTTGAACGTCTGATTTAAAGGAAAGATAAGGGATAAGAACTGCACCAGCACATCCTACTGATTTACTGTAGAGCTGAAGTTGTGGCAGTTCAGTAGTACCCATACTGCAATCTGGATGCTTTATATTTTACCCACCTTGATCGATTTACTTTGGTTAGCACAAGGGGACAGTAACAGTGATGACAGGACAGGTTTTATGGCAGCATAGTACAAGAGACTTTGGGACACTAACTCACCAGCTACCTTGAAGGAATGCCCTGATGGTTCATTTCCAGTGCTGTTGTTGCCTAGACTGCCTATAATAAAGACTACATGAGGCTGCACTTCTCCCACTGCAAATGTCTTCTGTGATTTGAGTGTTGACTTACTTGTGGACACAGTGTGCATCATGTCAATACTGCTTTTATCAACAGTAGAGATTTTAGTAGGGTCTTGTTTATGAAAGCTTTTCACCAGCACATTCTCAGCACAGATTTTTCAAGGTAACTTGGCACTGAGAGTTTTATGAGCATCTTGTGAGTAGATTTTTTCCTTGATATGACTAAGTGTAGGGTATATAAGTGGTTTTGAAAACTCTAGTCAGTCTTTAGACTCCCAAATATCTTTTAATAGCTTGAGCTGTACCACTAAGTTCCTCAGGCTATGCTGAGAATTCCTTACCTACAGGCACCTAACTTTTGCTGACCTACATTACAATTACTAGCTTCATATGGATTATAAATATGAGTCAACATGTCCTCGAAATTTGGACAGGTACTTGGAGCAATGTCTCTGGAGCCCAATCAGATCAGACACAAATCAAATTCAGCACTACTACAGTAAGTGAGGGCATGCCATGGAGGGTTAGACACCCACATGTGTTCATTTGTCTTATTCCAGATGAAGTATCTTAGCACCTGGCTGAAACTGTAAAAAAAGTAAGATTCCATGATTTTTTTTTTTCCATGGGTACCTAAAATGTCATCTAAGTCTGTCCCCAATCTGCTTGCGCATAGAAGCATCTGAACTTTACACTGCTGAGCAGCTAGAAGCCAATTAATACCTAAGCACTGTCAGAAATCATAAAGTAGATATACCTAATTCTCTTTCGAAAGCCAGTCAGTGACATTTTCAGAGTTCAGAGTTACATCCCATGCAAAATGTGGCTGGAGGAGAGGTTACATGTTTTTCATTTTGCAGTGAGGTAGGTAGAAAACTCGCACAAGATGCTGGAGATGCAGCTTTAATATTTTCCCTTTTTTTAATACCCCCTCCTTATGTTTTAACCACCAGAGTCTTTGTAGTTTTTCTTCCTTCTCCCTTTTTTTGGCCTGATGAATATTTAATGATCCTACATAAAATAGATCAGCTTCCACCTTTTTTTCGAGAGAGTGATGCTCTTGAGAGAGCATTCACTTAGGAGGTAGGAAATAAGCATTCAACCACCATATAACAGGAGACTGACTTAAAATAATCTGTAGCTCATGTGTTCACTGAGCAATTAGGGGGGCAACATCTTCTGCTTCTGCATTTTGTCACAATAAGGTTGCTTTAAACTGCTAACACAGAAAAGGGTTCAAAATTGTTATCCCCAGTAAATAATTTCTGAGAAAGAAAGTAGCTAGGATACAGCTTTTCTCATTGGTATTTCTTACAGGCTACAGCACCTTTTCACTAATAAGCTCACTTGTATGGATCTCTTTGTTAGGCATCTAAAAAACACAAAGGAGAAAAAAACTGCATCTGGGCTTATTGCATTTTGCAGTGGCTCTTTTATGATTCATGCCCTCAGTATTGTTGTGCATAAAAGCACCATGTAATGTCACTTCTCTGTTTTATAGGTGTAGTCTTGAAGTTGGTGAAAACTGAGAAGGAATATTTATTGCAAGGCTTGCTTCTTAATGCTTATTTGTTACCAGAACTGACAAAACACAGATGGGGTGTGTGTGCAATGGAACTGGGGGAAATTACCGTTAAAAACAGTATGTCTTTTAAAATATATTTGTGAAGGTGTCAGGGAAAAGAAAATGTTGATGAGTAGGCAAAAATATGCAGTAAAAAGTTAGCAAAGCAGGTGAATAACAGGACAATATTTTAATGTTCATTAAAAAATATGAGCATGATTAGTTTAGGGAGTTGATAACCATGATGTCTGTTTTTAGGTATTGGGGGAAGGACTGGGCATAGATTATTTTAAAATAAGATCTGGTTATAATTTTTTTAATTTATTTTGTTTTATTTGAAATTAGGATAGAATTTTCTTTTAAAATTTTTACTACTCATGGTCCTTGGACAAAATCAGTATTTTGGATTGCATTTTATTTAGAAATTTTAAGGAGAAGACAAGAGTCCTTGAATGCTGAATACAATCAAATTTTAGATAGTCAATATGTAGGCTTGGATTTGATTTTTAACAGATGAAGATTAATCTCTAAAATGATAACAACAAATATTAAGCAAATATTTTCCTCTGTAATGTAATGTAATGTAATGTAATGTAATGTAGAACTCTGTTTATATTACTTAAGCAGGATATCTAGGCCATATTTAGGTGTGTTTAATTTTAGCTTTTGTATTTCACAAGTTCAGAATTTTATGAATATAAAGGCTTGCTTACTTCACAGGTTTTAGAATTTATGAATAAAGATGTTGGGGGGTGGCATAGAAAAGCAAATTTCTAGAACAGAATCCTCACCTGAGAAGGGTCTCATTGCACATCAGCCTGGACAACAGTCAGATATCCTCTGCCTTTACCATTTTAATTATCTTTTCTTATTCTGACTTTTTTTTTCCTTTTTTTTCTTTTTGTTTTTGTTTTTGTTTTTGTTTTTTTTCGGCCAGTGGTGCCAACTTAAGCATTGCTTTTTATCTGGTCTCCAGAGACATGTGATTTTGATCATCAAAATAGAGAGAGAAATGCAAATCGGGGGAAAGAATCCCAGAGTAGGCTCAGAATAACTCTAATGAGTAAATGATTTAAACTCCTATCTGGTAAGACCTGTAGAGATTTCTACCTTAATCATTTCAACAGTGTGAAGTACAGAGTTAGGCTTTTTTGTATCACCCTTAACTAGAATTTTCTGTATCCTAGTTGTGCCATAGAAATATTGAAATACTTGTATTCATGCATTTAGGAATGGTCACAATTTATTTGTGTGTTGTTCTGGTCTTTTTTTGTCTCATGTCTTGTTTAAAGAACATAATGCATTGCAATGAAATTGAGGCATTAAAGAAGCCCTTAAATAAGGGCTTAAAATAAAATTGTAAAAAAATGCTGCACCCTTCCTACAGAGATAGTTAAGCATCATTGTCTGATTTTACTCCTTTTTTTTCAAAGTTCAGGTATTTTAATTAAGGAATCATCATTTTTCAATAAATTTCTTTATAAAACTAACAGATTACCAGTGAAATATTTGCAAAGCGTATTTGTAGCTATAGCTATATACACCTTGAATCACATCAGGAGAAGGCTATGTTGTAGGGGTGATGGCTCAGAACTCCTAAATAAGAGAAAGTCTTCTCAAAGAAGTATTGTTGTAAGTCTTGTAACAAAGATTTTCCAGTCCATAGTGCAGTGACAGCAGAGAAAGGCAAACACGTTTTTGCTTACGTTTTACAGCCGGGAAAATAGGCAGATAGGAAAATTTAAGCTTAGATTTTTCCTCAGAGCAGTCTGATTACCAGTTATGCCCCTCAAGTTTTGGTTATTGATAAGGAACAGAAGAACATGATGAAGAAACAACCATGGAGAAAGGAAATGAAACAATGTACTGTATTACCATATATCTTTCAATTATTTCAATAATAAATCCCAAGTACTTCCTTAAAAATATAATTATTTGATCTTCAGAACCTTTTAAAGTTTTCTTTAAATGAAACATATGCCAAGTGATGTGCTGAGTAGTTATGTTCTTAAAGCTTGCAGTCAGGCTTTCATTCACATTTTAGATGAATCCAAGGCTGTGCTTACCCAAGATATTTGAGTCATGGAGTGATAAAATAGGATTCATAAGTGGAAGTCCTGACCTGGCCTGGTGTTTGTCATTTCGCCCAGGGATAACTCTCCATGAAGAGTTATCTGCCACTGTTTGATCAGTGTAAGCTTTTGGCAACACTGAAATGACAGGGAAGGGAGGAGGGTAAGCCACCCTGGGTGGCAGTGGGAACTCAGGACAGTAAGGAAGAAGGCAAGGGAAGACCCAGAAAAAGACAGCTTGAAGCCCTCCTGCAGGTGAGTTTCAGTGCTGAGCTCCTGCTAAAGGTGCTCAGAAGTCCTCTACTAAATATCTGGGGAAGTGAGATGCTTTGAACATCCATTATTTCTGTACTAGGATGGGGGTATGGCATCTGTGAGGATTGTATAGATGTGGAGTGAGACTGTCTTCTCAGGCAGGATTTCTGAGTGGTGATTTTCAACACTACCTTTTAAATACTCAAATAATGAGGCAGAAATTCAGAATTGTGTGTGTTTTCTTTGACACAGCCTAGAGTTAAGGAGTCCCTATGTTTCTGATATTGTGCACACAGCTGTCTCCAGCACATTTCTGCTCCCTCAGGTGGTAACAGGCAGATGAATGTAAAGGACCATGGCAGCCATCCTTGGTGACTGGACTAAGCTTCACGGGTCACGCACACTTGTTTTTGCTTTTCACACATTGTACTAGCAAATACTTAATCCCTGTCATAAAGTTTATCAGATGAAAAATAAAAAATACAGTTTTCATTGTTAGAAATGCCTTCAATTTTATAATCAGGAAGATAAAAGCCTTTAAAACCTGATTTGTACTGTATGCTCATCGATATCATACTCTGTCTCATCCAAACTAGACAAATAAAGTGCCTTACTGAATTGTTTCCCTACTGTGGGGGAAAAACATGGGGCCCCTGGTTTGTTTTTTTTTTCCATAGACGCCTGAACTACACACATTTAACACTGTATTCCAATTTGCAGAACACTGAATATTGTACATTAAAAGTGTAGTGGGATTAGTTAATATTTTCCATTACAATTTTCAGGTATTTTCATTGAAAAGAAGATCAGACAGAATTTCAGTTTTAAGGTAAAACAATCTCAGAGTTGTTGAACTTCATTCCCACATGCAGAAAAAGAAAACTCAAGTTCTTAGATAGATTTATGCATCTGAGCAACTCAGAATCTCATTCTTCTCCTCAGTGTTTTTTCCCCTAATCTCCCATCTCCATTTAGGGGCTCCCTTCTGACAATGAAGTAGTACTACAGTATGAGAAATGGAGCCTAGCCAGAACTCCCAGGCCCATATTAATTCTGTTTATTTATTTTGCTTGCTATTTCATGTTTTGTTTTTCCAGTTCCACAAGTGACATACTAGCAAATACACTTTTTTTTTGCTATTTACCTATGGGTGGAAAAAAAATCCCCTTTTCTGAAAAATCTCACCTTATTTTTAGAAGGAATAGGAATCTTGCAATACAGAGAATTTTGTGAGACTAGCTCTTTTAAAACCAAGAGCAGTACACCATATAGTAGTATATTCTGAATATACAATTTTAAAAATTATGAAAATCTTATCTTTCACTAGGTTGATGAATTCCCATAATCTTTTATTTTTACAGATGTTCACATCAGCTCTGAATGTTTTTCCATGGTATTTGTAAATTAGTTCTACTTTTCAGTAAATTCCCAAGTATTCCTACAGATCTTATTCCCCAAATCTGCAAAACAGTGTATGATTTAATCTTAAACTCAATTTCAACACAAACATATTGAAATATTTCTTTAAAATAGATTTAAAGCATGTGGCTTTTGATTTTAAACTATTTTTGTGCAATGTGTCCATTCTGTATGCAGAGTAGCAGATGATCTACACTGATTACACGCTCACTAAATGAAGAACACTGAGCAAAATTCTGCTAGAAGAATTTAAGATAACAGGAAAGCAATATAAGTATGTCAGGCATTTGCTGAGAGTTTTATCTTAAGGCATATTTTCTCACCTGTAGTTTAGTGCAGTGGTGACATACAATATCCAATGCTGTTCTTTTTTCTTTTTTGTTTGACCAGAGGCCATAGGAAAGACTGATGACCTTTAAAGATGCCTTTTTTCCATACACTTTTTGGGCTCTTTTTTTTAAAGAAGATGCTCACTGTGCCTTTCTTCTACATTTGTATGATAGGAGATGGTATGTCACACCTTGGTAATGTACAATATATTTGCTTTTGCCACTGGTCCCTTTCATTAAGCAGATCTTTAACATGTGAGCAGAAATTTCCTTTTCCTTTCTTGTCCATTTTTTGTCAGAGGAACCACACTGAAACAGTATTTTCTTGTTTCGCAAATCTATGCTTATGCTTTGAAGTACATATGCTGTTGCCCTGGAGAATCATCAAGGCCTAATCTTCTTGGGGAGTCAGAGATGTATGGAAAAACTATTTACCTTTGTTTTAATATTTCTTTTTGTGGCATGGAAATAGTTTTGACATACAAGTAGTCTGTACAGGTAACTGTTTTTTCTTAGTTCATTGACCTGAAAGATTAGGACCACCTGAAAAAATTACTTGTTTGGTAATCAAAGATTGAAATTTCAAAAACCAAATAATTTGACCTTTCTTACTATTATTTCAGAGAAAATTGTGGTAAAAGTGGTTGGCACAAATATAGACATATTGATGATATAGACAAATATACACATATTGATTAAGATGAACCTCCGTTTTTCAGTTATTTTTCTACACCCAAAATTAAAACAGTGTTTAGGATTATGTTCCCAAGGGAAAACAAAACAAACATTAAAAAGCCTTGGAAAGACTTCTTAACATATGAAATGTTTATAAATAGTTTTCACTGAAGATCAATTATCTTTTGCAACACAGCTATTGCAAACTTCTGTGTGGATTCAGTTGGGCACTAACAAATGGATCCAAGATCAGCCTGGGAACTTCATGATACTCTTGTGCATATCAAGATATTTTTAACAGTTCCCACCATGCCAGTATGCAAGAGGAATGTAATTGCAGATCTTTCAACATAGTTAAAATTTTCATAAATATTAAATGTTTCTGGATTTTGTATAGACATCTCCCAGTATTTTTACCCTCTCTCATTTGTTAAGTATCAGCATAGGGTTTCTTTTCCTCTAGAAGAGGTTTGACACTACATCCTTTATTCCATGCACCTTGAGTATTTCAAAAGAATAAGCAGAACTAGGTCAGGCTCTGGTCACTCATTGTTTCATCTCTCCACCTCCGATCCCAGCTGGCTTAATCCATTCTTGCGCTTGTCATTAGACTGTTGAGCTCTGATCACGCTGATGACATTGGATGGGTGCACTGCATGGTCAATGCTGAGGCTACTGATCTCCAATTGTCCTCAAATTTACTACAGTGGCTTTCACTAATGTGCAGTTTTATGAAGATGCCAGGAAGAACTTGATAAATCATCTTTCTATGCTTGAAAACCCCACTGAGCCTTTAAAAGACAGGTGGTAATACTGAGAAGCTGCATTAAATTCTAATAGGAATTAGAATAGAAGGAGGAATATATTTTTGTGCCTAAGAATATAATTTATATTGCCATTGTTGTAGGTGAAAACATCATTAATGTTTGCAGTCCCATATGGATTTTTTTGCAGTATTCAGATCACCTCTGAAAAAATTTAAATCATAGAATGCGAAAGATATAAGTAAGATCAAGTGAGTGATTGTCTGACAAAGGGAATGGGAAATGTCCATTTACAGACAACCTTATTCAACTGTCCACATGTGATGTCAGCCCCAAAGGTAAGCGTCTAGAGGTGTCTATTCACATCTGGCTCCAGGCACAAGAGAGGTGGAGGCCAAAGAGCAGGAGTGTTTGAGAGCTAGGGTCTCACAGTCAGGTAGCTCCCTGAAGCTGCTGCTCCTGCTGCTGTGCAAAGTGGAGATGAACTGGAGTAAGGATGCTGAGACACACAAGTTAGCCTGAAAGAACCAGGAAAGGACAGGTATTTTGTAAGCAACATAACTGAAATAACTTCTGGAGAAGGTATAACCTTTATGATATAATATACCTTTTATGGTTTGTGTCTTTAAAAGCATGGCCTTATTTTAACAAGACAGCAGAGATGATGGCTCTTCTGAGGGCAGTGCAGAAGGGGGCCAGTGAGCTCTGTAGCTGGCACTGTGCCCTAAGCCATGAGCCAACTCATGTCATATACATGTCTGGACCAAGTTGGGCTCCACCAGAACCCAGGTCTTTCTTCCCTATTGCAAGCTCTACACAGTGAAGTTTTATGATCAGTGTCAGTATCAAAAGGTAAAAAAAAGAATTGAGCTCTCTGGCAAACAGCAGTTTTACATAAATGTATCTCTGGTACAAGGGAAGTTGCTTCAGTTCTCTAGAGTTATCTTGAGGTATCTAAAGATCTGAGTTTGTGTTTCAGTCTGAAGAAGCACTCAGTACTATACTAGGAAAGTGTGATACTTTTGCAGAAAAAAGAGCTATAAAATGGGGAATATAACCTTTTTTCTTCTGATGCTATACTGCAATTTGTTTAACCCATGAAAATTATCTTTAAGGAGATTTTTTTGGCTAGAGTGTGGGAAAATAAACAGAGAAGACCCATGCCATGTTTCAACTGAATATGATTTGAAATTGAGGTGAAATTAAAACCTGAAAAGAATAGTTTAAAAACTGGAAAAAAAAACTGCTTCAAGGAATAGAGGGAAAAAAAAAAGAGAAGGAAAAAATCCATATCATATCAGTCTAAACTGTGGTGCATCAGAAGTATCAGTATGGGATGGCATGCATTTACTACATTCAGTGTGCTGCTCCAATGTCTTTGTACTTGCTGCTCTGTGTAATCATCACTCCCTGTTGGATTCCATGTAAATTCCAAGTGCAGGCAATACTTATTTCTTCTGGCAGCATTTCACTCTACAAAACTACTGCACAAGGTGATACAATATTCCCACTGCTCAGTGGTCCCCTTTTTCTTGCAGTGTTATCTTTCAGCCCTTAGGGACTGGAGCTGCATCTGCTGCGGAGCTGTTTCTGTAATAGCTCTCTGAGAGCCTATTCCAGGTAGTCCCTAATTAGACACACCCAGATGGTGGGCACTGAGCAGATGTCTTGCCAGCTTGGGGTGGATATGGAGGAAAGTTTTCTCTTGGCTTCCTGTAGTTTGTCTTCCTAATGTTTTTTTTCTCTCCATTTTTCTTCACAGTGAGCATTTGAAATGTTTGCTCACCATTTCTAACATATGAAGCAAAGTCAGGCACTGTAATCTAAGGTACTAAACATCCACAGTGTTTGATATAGTCTGAAGCCCAGACATTGAACTCATGTTACCCAAATGCTGTCATGAACAAAACTGCTCACTTGTGCTTTGATACACAATCTTTATCAGCAATTAAGATTTTATTCTTGGAAACTAATTAACAACTATGTTGCTACTACCAGAGACATAGGTAAGCACACGCAATCATGTCTGTGTAGCCAGGCTTGCAGATGAAATGAATGCAGCTAGCTGGAATAGAGTCTGATGTTTTCAATCACATGTGTAAACATAAGAAGCAGATCTCTAAAGTACAAAACAGTTATTTTCTGACAGCTTCTTTTCACAGTAGAACCATACTTTAAATGTTTAGCCACATCTGACACTGAAAAGGTTTTGAGGCAGAATATTCACTTACTCAGCAATTTGACCATCATGTTCACAGTGCTGTGTTTCATGCTCCATTTGCCATAAATGTTGACATGTTTTTCACAGCATTTGGGGCAATGACAATTTTAATTAAAAAGTTCACATATTATTCCTCCACCTTTCTAAATGTGAATACATACAGAACAACTAAAAAAGAAAAAAATAATAAAAGCTCAAGTGGATTTGCAGTAGTGCCCCATAATCATTTATGTTTCAAGAGATTTAACAAAGTCAATCCTCAGATACCATCTTTCTATTGCATTTTTTAAAATACAATGATTTAATTTATTTAAAAGCAACTATCACACAATAGCTGTGCACCAGTCAATACTTTATGATGTAAAGATTTGTAAAATACGTAACTCGGGAACATGTACTTGTTTTGGCTGGGGTAGAGTTAATTTTCTTCACAGAGGCTGGTATGGGGTTGTTTTGGATTTGTGCTGATCACAGAGCTGATAATACTTTCTGAGTATTTTTTGTTTTGTTATTGCTGAGCTGGGCTTACACAGAGCCAAGTCTTTTTCTGCTTTTCACACTGCCACACTGGTGAGGGGGTTGGGGGTGCTTGGGTGGTTGGGAGGAGACACAGCTGGGACAGGTGACCTGAACTGACCAAAGGGATATTCCAGACCATAAGAAATCATTCCCAGTATATAAATTTCAGGGAAGAAGGAGGAAGTGGGCGGACATTTGGAGTGGTGGTGTTTGTCTTCCCAAGTCACCATTCTGTGTCATGGGGCCCTGATCTCCTGAAGATGGCTGAACACCTGCCTGTCCTTGGGAAGCAGTGAATTAATTGTTTCTCTTTGCTTGCATGCATGGCTTTTGCTTTCCCTATTAAACTGCCTTTAACTCGACCCATGAGTTTTCTACCTTTTGTCCTTCTGATTCTCTACCCAGTTCTACTGGTGGGGGAGCGAGCAAGTGGCTGTGTAGGATTTGGTGGCTGGCTGGGGTTAAACCACAACAGTCCATTTCAGACAACAACAAAAAATTTCTGTATATTATCAACCCTGTGTTCAGCACAAGTCCAAAACACAGCCTCATACAAGCCACTGCGAAGAAAATTAAATCTATCCCAGACAAAACCAGCACAGAACTGAAGATAAGAAGTGTGAAGACTGGAAGGCTGCCTTTGTGAGTCAGAATGGTTTTCTTGAGGAGGTTTTGAACACAGCTTTACAAACCTCCCTGTCAAGAAGCACAACTAAAATATGTGTACATCATTATTTTGGGGATATTTGCATGGTACTAGATTTTCACAATCCATATTCTTGCACACTACCTTCTGGTTTGGTATTTCTTGGAAGGCAGTATTTCAGACTGTTATCTTCAAATATCTTGTTATCTTTGAATGTCTTGTATGAGAAATAATTACACTGGTTTTTAATTGATGAATATGTAGGTTTTCCACTAACTTCTTAGTCATGCTATAGGAGCCGAAAGGCTAGAAAATAACAGAGGTCTATGGCTATTTATATCTTATCCTTCAAAGATAAGAGAGAGGTGGAGGGAGAGAGGGAGAGAGGGAGAGAGGGAAGAGAGGGGAGGAGGGAGGGACGGAGGGAGGAGGGAGGGAGGAGGGGAGGGAGGGAGGGGAGGGAAAGGAAGGAAGGAAGGAAAGGAAGGAAAGGAAGGAAGGAAGGAAGGAAGGAAGGAAGGAAAGGAAGGAAGGAAAGGAAGGAAGGAAGGAAGGAAGGAAGGAAGGAAGGAAGGAAGGAAGGAAGGAAGGAAGGAAGGAAGGAAGGAAGGAAGGAAGGAAGGAGGAATCAAAACCCAAACCAATGACATAATCTCCAATAATTAGATTTTGTACTAGAAAGAAGGAAAAGTATCTCCATTTTTTCTTCTGTTGAGACCATTTGAAAATATACATACAGTAATTTTAAAAGTGATATTATCACTAACTGTATTTAGTTATACTTTAAATTTAGGCAAAGACAAACCAATTCAGTGAAAAATAAACATTCTTCTAAAACATTTCTAGAAGCAATCCAATTTTGATATTTCAAAGATGTTCTGCAATAAATCTTTATTTTCCACTATATATTTTTTAAAATGTATATTTAACTAATTTTCTAATTGAGTGGGTTGTTAGAATTTCTGAGAAATTATAAGTGTTTTGCAGGTTTTCCTGGCCAAATGCAGACTCTTAGAAGCCTACTTGAAAGAGTCTTCCCTCCCAGACTTTCAAATTCAATTTTACAGACTCAACAGATCTAGAAAAAATATAGAAATAACTTTCAGACTCCCAAGCCTTTACCCAATTAAAATTAGAACTCTGAAATTCTTGGAATGCACCCATGACTGATGAAAATGTATCATTATACACAGTTACAATATATACAGCAAAAAGCTTTTAATCTTCACATCCACTGAAGCCAGGTCAGTGATGCTAACCGCTGAAAATACAGTTTAGTGAAATTAATAAACACAGATAACTGGCAGTGGTTCAATATATTCTGGGCAGCCAATGCAATTGTGCTTCTGATAGCATTTTTTTTAATGTGTGTTAAAGGCCATAATCAGGCAATTGCTGCAAAAATAATTATGTTAATTGAAAATGTTGCTGTGTCTCAAAAGAACCATCCCCACATCTGAGCAAGCAGAAATAATGGCATATTAAGTCCTTATCTGTTTCAGGGGCAGGACATCTGTCTTGGCTTGAACATTTACTGCAGGCTGCTCAAGCCAGGCTGGAGAGCATTGCACTGGGTTCAGGTGCAGAGAGCTCACAGCCAATGTTCTGGCAACTTGGCTGCACAAAATCTGACCTAGAGAAGATGACAAATGCAGGTATGGCAGCACATGTCAGTGTGCAGCTAAGGATGCTGCATCTCCTGATTACAGGGCACAAGAGCAGACACACAGCTCTGTAGCGCACACTGTTCACGTTGCATCTGCTGTTAATCTTGCCAGGAAGTGGCAGCAGCGTGGTGCAGTGGTTACTTGGCTGTGGTACAACACCATCTTAAGAAACTAGTATGGACATTAAAAGTAATTTAACCAAAACCGTGTGCTCTCTTCCTCCCATAGTTTATGTTGGCATTGTGACTTGTTTGTTCTTTTAACCCAACCAAGTTCTTGTCCATCTCAATGCAGCAAGACATTAAATATGAAGAACCCGACTAGGTAATTTTAGATATCTTAGTTCAGAGGTAGAGGAGGTTGTGGTGTAATGCATGTAATCTCACTGCATCACTGCTTCTACTGTTATTTCTACTGTTGGTGTGATTATACTCCTTTCTGTGTTTCAGCTGACCTTCTGACTCTCTGCTCTGTGAGTATTTAGTACCTTCCAAAAATAGCAATAGTGAAAACTTAAAAGCCAGCATAGTCTTTATAAATGTAATTATAACTAAACATAATTTTCCCTTTGTCTTTTAAACGAAACTGATGAAACATACATAGTCATTGATCTTAAATGACTTTTAACTCACAAAATCAGAGGAAGAAGAGAATATTCACAATAAGCCTTAGTTATGTCTATGTTATTAAATTATCTTTGCTAGTCAGCCTATTATTTTGTGCTCTGAGTCCTTTCTCTTCCTGCCTTTCCTTTCATTCTTATCTGCTTTCCCTGAGAGTAAGTTATATATCTGATTAAATGGTAATTAGTGACTTCAGAGGGGCTGCATGTGTGTAACTGAGAATAGAATTTTGCCTAAAGAATTTTTTAAAATCAAATGTGTAATAATTAAAGGAAACTAAAGTGCTGTATGCTTTTTAATACGATGACCCAAAAATCCTAGTAATTGAAAGCAAGTTTTCTGAAGAAAAAAAAAGTCTTTTCTAAGCATGTGAAGTAAGGGGAGGAAAGGGCACAGCACATATCATGTTTGGTAGGTTGTTCTTTCGTATTTACTTTTAATTTGATAAAAATCAGACATGCGCAGATTAAAGAGAAAGTAAGAATAAAGTCAAGTGCAGGAGTATGTCTTTAAATTTAATATAAAATTAAACTCATTCTCCTATAATTGCTTTGCTCTTTTTCAATTAAACTTTACAGCACTTTCTTCATATAATTATTTTCAGTGAAATATTTAAGTAGCATGATTCTTATCATTTTAAGTGACTGCAGAGGGCTGGGAAAAGAGACACGACCTGCCTGGGTGCTGGAAAGACATCTGAAAAGACATCTTTATTTAGTTAGCTGTTTGACAGGTAGCCAGATGACTGTAAGTTGAATTCCTGTGCTTCTTGGGAGGCCAGTGCAGGTGTCACCTGAAAAAGCCCACAGAGAAAGAGTAGAGGACAGAAACTGGAGTTGGCAGCAGGTGCACCAGGTTACAGCCGTGGCTATAGCACTCCTTCTGCTCTGTGGCCCTGACCAGCTGCCTGCTTTTGGGTCCCAGAGTGGCTCTGTAATAAGGTGCTGATACCCACCTGTCAGCAGCACCAGAGCTTTATCCCTGGAAAGCGAATGGAAGTAATGGGGAATTGCATCTAGGTAGGTACACTCTGAAAAGGAGGGACAAAGGTCTTCCTAGCCTTTCTGCGGTCTTGGTATCTCTTATAGAGGCTTTTCCTTTTCTTAGGGTGAAAGAGGATGGAAGTTTGTCATTAAATATACTTACATGAAAGTGTGATTTGGTAAGTCTTTCTCATATGCCATATGGTGATATACCAGTAACTTGCCAAAGATAAATGACTAGCTTTCTCTACTTTACACCAAGTGAAATGTAGCAAACGTGCCAGCAGTCAGTTGTGGAGATAACTGCATGAGCTTTGGCTTTACCAAACCATGAGTCCAGGGAAACTACAATAAATTATGCAGAGCAGAACTTCTGACTTCATGTTTGGTGAAGATGTATTGCTTCTGTAGAAAAAAACAAAATTTTATCAAAAAGAAAAGAAATCTTTTAAGTTGCTTGTGATATTATCATTCAATTAAATTAGTTTTGGGCAAATATGAAGAAAGTGTACTGCATTCAGAAAGGTGGGAGTGTGCTTTACAAAATTTGTTGGAGCAAGAGCTGATCTCTTTAGTGCTGCTGCCTCTGAGCAGTGGTATTTATAATTTTTATCTTTGAAAATCATGGTTAAAGGCCCTAGGTGGTTTAATAAAGTGTGTTCAATTCCAGTGTTTCACATGTAAGGGACCATAGATTTGAAAGCTCATCATTTTCATGCTTCTGTTTTCTAGCTAAGGCTCAGTTCTGATCAGAAGTGTTTTTCTACAGACTGTATGACTTAAATACTAATTATGAGAACACACCTGCCATTTTCAGTTCTTTCCTTTTATGAACTTGCACATGACGCAGCAATGAGCACTTGCGGCCCAGAAAGCCAAACATGTCCTGTCTGCACCCAAAGCAGTGTGGCCAGCAGGGCAAGGGCCCCTCTGCACCACTCTGGTGAGATCCCACCTGCAGTGTTGCATCAGCTCTGGGGTCCCCAGCACAGGAAGGACTTTGACCTGGTGGAGCAAGTCCAGGGGAGGGCCATGAAGATGATGAGAGGGCTTGAGCACCTCCGTAAACACAGGCCGAGAGAGTTGGAGTTGTTCAGCCCAAAGAAGACTCTGAGACACCATAGAACACTTTCCAGTACCTAAAAAGAGCCTTCGAGAAAGCTGGAGAGGGACTTTTCACAAGGGCATGAAGTCATAGGACAAGAAGTAATGGCTTGAGACCAAAAGTAGATTAGATTGGTAGATTGGGTAGATTTAGATTGAATATTAAGGAATTCAGAAGAAATTCTTTACTGTGAGGGTGGTGAGACACTGGCACAGGTTGCCCAGAGGAGTTGTGGATGCCCCATTCCTGGAAATGTTCAGGGTTTGATGGGACTTTGAGCAACCTGGTCTAGTGAAAGGTGTCCCTGCCCACAACAGGGGTGTTGGAATTAGATGATCTTTAAGGTCCCTTCCAAATCAAACCATTCTATCATTCTATGAGGAAATCTGTCCTAATGTGACATAGCTTAAAGAAAAAGGATAATATTACCTATTATATAGTTTCTTATACAGAAGGGCACAAATTTCTTATTACCAGGGGATGAGGGGAGTAAAAAGGATAAATTATTGTACTGGTTTCAGTATTTCCTTGTAATGATAGGAATACAAATGCATCTTTTAATGCATTATAATCAGGAAATGAAAGGGATGAAAAATGAGATACCATTAGGATAGTGTCTTTCTAGTGGTCACATATTGTTAAACCCAGGTAAGAACATAAAGTGTACAAATACTGCAGAGAAAAGATTTTAAATAAAGATATAATTTCAGATATTTACTTGCAATGATACTGAAATATTTATCTGTTTAAGTGAGTCCTGCCCCTCTTCATCAGTAAAGAGTATATGGAGTCCTTAGTCTGTGTGGTTTGCTGTCAATAAAATTCCTTGGTGATTTGTGTCAGTAAAATTCCTTGGTGATGCTATAAACATCATTCATTAGTCATAAACAATAACAGCCATGGAGTCTAAAAAGGACAGAAATAGTTAACTGTAATTGCTTTATTTTGGCTTAAACTGAATTTTTGTGTATTTAAGGAACTCTGGATGGAGACCTGTTTATCTTGACACAAGGGCAACAGTGTACATGAAGCAAAGTATGTCCCAAAGTTACAGAGTCTGGCTCAGAATATCACACTGAAGTTAATGTCTTAAGTCAAGCTATCTGACACCTTTCATTTCTTCTGTGTTGACAAAGGACTTACTGCAAGGGTGCTTCTGCTTAACCTTTCTTGCACTGCCACTGTTGTTTACTTGGATGCATTCCCCCAGTGAAAAAAGAGGAATAATGAAAGAATAAGTCAACCTTTGCAACACAATCTAGGGGCAGCAACTAATTTCAGTGAATGCAATTAAAAAAAAAATCTTTGAATTCATTCTTAACTCTGAGATATGGAAAAGAACCACAGTCAATAAGAACAAGCATGCTGGAGGTAGAAGTCAGATTCTGTCAGATTTTGGATTAGTGCCATAACACCTGTATCAATTTTTTAACACCATTGTGGCTCCTGTCATTTCAGTTTGATTTCAGGAGATGAGTTTTTCTAGAAGTGTACTAATGCAATCCCTTGTAGAAAACAGTACTGGGCTTAAAAAAATTAGTCAGGTTCAGCAGATTTGGCTGGATCCCCAGATACCTAGAAACTAGAATGACTTACCTTTCTCATTAAATATATTTTTTTAGAAATAAAATTTGAAATTATTATCATTCTTCCTTTTTCTGACTAGGGAATAATTATCCAAAAAAAGCTAAGAAACTGTTACTGTTAGAATGCTTTTCTAGCAATTGTGTGATTCATCATTAAAAGTCTTGACACTGTATAGTTTTTTATATGCAAGCCTGTTATTAGCACCATTAGTTTAAAAAAACCCAAGCAAACCCAAACCCCAAGAAAGGGGGGCTTGATAGAGTATGGAATCTTGCTAATTATAAATGTGAAAAGTTTTAACTTTCTCTGTAACAAATACATATATATATATATATATATATATATATATATATACACACACACACACAAGCAAATTTATATGTTATATTCGGGCCACAAATCCAAATTGTAAGAGTTTATATATGCAAAATTTGGATGTCAAAGTGTGGAGACAACTTTACCTGCATTTAGTTTAAGGAAAAATATATAGAAAAATAAATAAATGGAGAACCAGTCAAAAGAAAGTAAAAGCTAAGGTGTTCCATGAATACATCAGGCAGAGAACATGCTTAAAAAGGTAAGAGTCCTGTCAAAATCCATTAGTGTTGTCCTGAATAAAGTTTGAGAGACTCCAAGTTTAAATAAGAAAGTAATTTTGAGCAAGGAGACAATGTGACTCCTCAGAGGCGTCTGCTTTCAGGGCTTTCCGGAGTTGCAGTGAAACTGAAACTGGACATTATAGGTGCTCTTTTTTTGTCTCAATGTATAAATTTATTGTATTAAATAGAGAAAAATTTGGGTTGGATTCACTCAGAGTTTGTATGCATTGGTGCAAAATCCCTGGGCATGCATTGTGAGAGGCAGCTTTGCTTCCAGGGCTGCCTGAGCTCATTAGCACATGTCTGTGCAGGGACTGACATGTCCTGTATCTCAGGTGGATGGATGAGCATTGTTATGCCTGTGTGGTTTTCAGCCCTGTGTTGGCACTCAGCCATGTAGGAAAGTGTACAGAATTAGCACCAAACCATTTAGTCTGTGTTTAATCTGTTTTTAGCCTGTGCTTTATCAGTAAGTGCAGTGTTTACATCTAGATAAGTGCCTTGCTTCTCAGGCACCTCAAACTTTCTTGCTGACAGTTCCAGATATGTTTGGTCTACTGTCACTTCTGTGCTGGGAACAGTAAGGACAGGCAGCTTGTGGAATGGGTTGTGGGAGTCACTTCTGGGGAATGGAGGCAGACAAAGGCTCCCTCTCTGAAAAATGCTACATTAAGCCTGATGAAAGAAATATTGAAATGTATTTTCATTAAGGCTAGATCAGGTAAGGACATAGGACCCTGTGCAACTGTCTTCTGTTGTATTCAAACAAAGGATCAGGTAAAACTGAGTATCACTTAAGACATGGTATGAAGATAGAAAGAGGGTAAGATTCTTTCTAAAAAGAGAATTTGGACTTATATTTGCTATTTAAGACCTAGGATTGATAATAGAACAATAGATGTAAAAATATTTCTTCTCTGAGAAGAAGTATTAATAATTTGACATAGTCATTTAAAGTAAATCAGAAAAACTCGTGCATTTATTTAATAGGTAGACTCAGCTCCAGCTTGTGTAAGATCTAGAGATCAAAAATTAAAAAAAAAAAAAATATATTAGCCAACATTCTGAGCAGTTTTGGAAGACAAACATGAACTGCTTCCTACTGAGGGAAAAATTAGGGGACTGAGGTAGAAGGTTTTGCGTTTCTTTTAAGCTGCTTATTTTCTGTGATCACATGCAAATTTTACATCATGGAGTGGGTAAGGTTGGAAGAGACCACAGTGTATCACCTCCCTCAAGTAGGGCCATCCTATAGCACATTGCACATGATTGTGTCCAGATGGTCCTTGAATATCTTCAGTGAGAGAGACTCCACAATCTCTCTGGGCAATCTGTTCCAGTGCTTGGTCACCTTATGTTCAGGTGAAATTTCCTGTGCAGCTGTTTCTGCCTGTTTCCTCTTGTCCTGTGGAGCCTGGCTCCATCCTGTAGACACCCTTCCTCAGATACTTATACATATTAATTAGGTCCCCTCTCTGTCATCTTTCTCCAAACTAAACAGGTTCAGCTCCCTCAGCCTTTCCTTTTAAGAGGACTGCCCCAGTCCCTGAATCATTTTTGTCGCCCTCCTCTGGACCTGCTCTGGGAGCTCCATGTCTGTCTTGCACTGAGGAGCCCAGAAATGGACACAGAACTCCAGATGTGGCCTCACCAGGGCTGAGCAGAGGTGCAGGATCACCTCCCTCCACCTGCTGGCAATGCTCTTCCTGATGCACCTCAGAATGCCATTGGCCTTCTCTGCCACAAGGACACACTGCTGGTTCATAGACACCTTGTTGTCCACCAGGATTCCCAGGTCCCTCTCTACAGAGCTGCTTTCCAGCCCCCAGCCTGTCCTGGTCCATGGGCTTATTCTTTCCCAGGTGCCTTTGTTGAATTTTAGAAGGTTCTTCTCTGCCCATCTCTCCAGCTTGTCAAGGTTTTTCTGAAGGGCTGCAGAGCACTCTGGGGTAGGCCACTCCTCCCAGTTTTGTGTTTATTCCTCTCAGTAGAAAAACCAACCCAAAACCAAAACGGAAAACTCTGCCACTCAATAACATGTTGGGTCATCTCTGCCCACCTACCATTCCTTGATCAACAGATGCTCTGACAAGTTTAGATCTTTAAATAAGGTTAGCATAGCACTCATAAATGCATAGGACATCAATAAAATGGTGAACAAGGATATATTGATTATTAACAATTATCTATGAATAAGAAATTGAAAGCTTTCATGGACCAAATTACTCCTCTGGCTAGATGAATGGCTCCACCTGGTGGATCTATCCTTTGGAAAATTTTTCCTGGAAAGTCAAGTCATAATTTAGAGGCTGTTCCTCTACCATAAAACTGAATATTTTGCAAGAAGTGCTAAAAATTAAATAAGATGCGAAGAAAGGTAACAGTTGCTAACAACATAATTTTCACCATTGTTCATTTTGGAAAATTGCCATTACTTTTTGCACAGTAAATACCATGTGAATAATTAGGAGAACAAAGAAAATTAGTCAAAAACAGTTTATTAAGTGTTTACTTGAACTATCTGTTCATAGCTATTAGCAACTATTGAAGAACCTATTCTATTATTCTATGAAATAAAGTTTTCTGAACACCGTAATGGAGTACAGGAAATTCAAATAGTATACAGATTCGGAGAGTTTTTGGGGGGATACATATGCCCTCATTTACTCTTTCATTACATTGCAACTCAGTTGATTTGAGGACTTCTGTAGTAGTAAGTCTTGCTTTTCAAATAAAATGCCAGTCATTGGCAAATGCATTCTGTTAGTTACCAGTAGCATTGGAAGTCTCAGTTACCCAGTCAGTTGTTGCCATGCAGGTAACCCAGGTGACCTTTATCCATGGGAATCTTTGACAACAGCATATTCTGGCACCTTCTGCCCATCGTATTTGCTCTGCTACATTGCACTACCTGCAACTTATCAGATAACTGGATGATCTGGATACACTCCCAGATCTCATTTCTGCCAAAGAGCATGCAGTCTACAGGATCCCTTGCTCCTGCATGGTCATCAGTGAGAAGAACATTTCAGAACCATACAATCTTCATTTATAGTGTAGAGGAAAATATTGCAGATGACTTTTCAAAAAATTTGTGATTATCCTAAATAAAGAAGTAATATTCAAGGCAATTTAAAATAATAAGTATAATGTAGCAGACTCTTTGTGTGGCTACAATCAGTATCTGATGTGTGCTCAGGAGTTTTCAGTGAAAAATTCTTAGAATTACTTAAGGACAGTAATTTTCAGCTGCAAAATTCAGTTACCATTGGGAGCCCCAGTAGTCCCAAGCATGTCATAGAAACATATTGAAAGTGACAAAGGAAAATTAATTAGACATTTTTTCAAAATGAGCAAAGAGCGTATTCCTTCATTCAGTGTGGCCTTCACATGCCTACTGAATTTTAAGAAAATCAGACTGTATTCTGCATTATATTTAGCTGCAATAACAAAGAAATGAATGAGTCTGTTTTCTCTACTGTCTTCCTATACATTTCTCCTCAACTAGTCCCTATTAACATGAATTACTATTAATTTCCTTTATATTAAACTTTTGATGATTAAAAAGAAAAATCATAGAGGCATTCAGACTAAGGAAAATTAATAAATTAAAAACCAGAAAATCATAAGTGGCCTGACACTGCTTACATTTTTCATTAAATTTCTCCTTAAGGTGTCCATATTGTTTAGTTAGTATATGTTTGTCAGTATCTTGACATGAAGCCTATTGTTGTTACTAGGTGCAATGGGACCAGGAAAAACCTTGTGATGCAGTGTGAATCATTTAATTTGCAATACATTTCCAGAAAATACAATTATTCATCCCATAATTGATTGAAAAGATTGAAATGTGTCAAAAATAATTATTTTGAATAGTATCTTATTTTATAAAATTAAATGGAAAAGAATATGAAAACAAGAGAAGTAGGCTGGTTAGTGTTGAAGAATGAAAAATGACTGACTGAATGTGCTGCATCCAGAGGAATTGCTTTGTAGGAAGGAAACACTATAGAAGGGCTTTTTAATTATTTTTTTTTTCTGTAGAGAGAAATCTAGGGAAAACAGAAGCTGCATCAGGAACATTTTATCAAGCTAGGCCTGGGCAAGGTTTGAGAGAGGAAGACGCAGAGGAGAAAGAAACGGGGGCACAAGGGAGACAATTGCGTAACAGGCACCGTAGGGGTATGTATCAGAGAAACAGGGAGAGTAAGAAAATGTAGTAACTATGGGAAACTGCAGATTAGACTGGATGAATTTCCTCTGTGTGGCTCACTAGATGGAGGCTATGGGAATGGGAATAGGATATGGCTGGAAATTGCAAAAGGTGTGAGTCTTCTCAGTAGCCAAGGAGAAGAGCTGCAGTTAGTCGAGGTAAAGTATCACTATTCTCTAAAGAGAGATTACTTCTAGCAGCTCAGTGGTTGACTTGGCATTTTTATTGTTTTTGATTGATTTTGCTACTAGATGGTAACATGTCCTATGACTAGAAGCCTTAAAAAATTTGGGAGGAAAACTGAGAACTTTCTGCCTTCAGATGCTGGAAGTTGGAGCACCTCAATGTGCCTTTGCAGATACATGTCTTCCACTTCAACTAAAGGGTTCCAGAGTAATAGAGAAATTAAAGAACAAAACTGATCAACCAACCAAACTAAACAAAACAAAAACACCCCAAACAACCAAACTAAACCAACCAATTAAACAAAAAAAAAAAACCCAAGAAACAAAACCCAATAAAATCCCCAAAAAACCACAAACAAACAAACAAACAAACAAACAAAAAGTTATTCTGCTGCAGGAATAAGAGACTATTCAACTGGACTGCAGTATCATCCTATGATCTCATTTGCTGTAGATCTCTAGTAGTTAATAGGCCAAAAATGAATGCTAAAAACAACTGCTGCCTTATGCCTGAGGCTTGCGACTAATTTTATCCCTGTTGAATAATTTGGAACTCATTTCAGGGATCAGTTAAGTTGACAAATGTGATTGTGGCTCTTGGGGAAGAAAATTATGTCAAAAATGTTTAGATTTGGGAAATAAATGATAATTTATTAAAGACTGGGGTTTTTGTTTCCTGTAGCATCTGTGACACACAGATTGAAGTACTTTTCTAAAAACGTCTGACAATTTTCTGAGCCAGTTTCAAGTGAATTAGGTAAAAGAACCTTGACGACCATGTTTTTTGTAAGTGCTAAAATCTTCAAAGTGATCTAGTAAGTTAGAGAAATGTAATAAGAAAACACACGTAGGATTTTAAATTATTTGGAATCTAAACAAACCTTTTTTGAAGATGTTAAATGCCTCTTTGCAAAAGGGACCAAAACATTTTGAATTTCTTTTGTGTATCTGAGATAGCATACACGAGGGTTTTAAGGGTTTCCATAGAGTTCAATCACATATTATGGATACAGTATGCATTGTCAGTTAGTGATTTGAAGAAAGAAATGCTTGAAGAACCATTCAAGTAGTGCTTCAAGTCAGTATTTCCAACAGAAAGGCTGCTCAAATCCAATTGGTAGCTCACAAAATCAAGTGTGAAAATTTTAATTTTTGTACAGTTTCTTATGATTATCAACCTGATGGGAAACATCTGTTTTATCTAGAGTGATAGAGCTAGATAGATTTCAAATTTCAAAATAACAGGAGTATCTTAATGTATGATCCTTTGCTATCCAAGATAATGACAACTTTGTTGTTAATTTTAGGATGAACAGGATCAGCCTTCCCAAACTGGACTTTAAAATGGGAACTGCAGCATAACAAAAGCTGAAATAGTCTTAATTGCCTAAAAGACAAAGGATAATAATTACACTTTGCCAGAAGATACACTTTTTGTCAAGCTATGGGAACAGTTTCTTTTTTCAGCCATGGCTAAACAAGAACTGTTGAGAGCAGAGGTCTGGGCTTACCTCTGGCACACAGAGAAGAGTGGCACATACATGAATGCAGCCTTTAATATCACCTGGAATAACCCCAGGACCTGGCTCTTCATCTGACCTGGCGTCATTCCAGTTAGAAGCTTTGCAGCCACAACCCACACAGTCAGTATAACACAGACTATCCCATGAGGGTTCAGGCTTATTTTTAGATAACAGATGAATGAAAATTTAATTGATAAATGAACATTGCCTGTATTTTGGGATGGGCAAGTACATTAACTTTTAGAGCATTGAGATTGAAGTCTCAAGTGCCTAAAGTTAAACAGCAAAACTTCAGTACCCACAATGAGGACACACTGATGAAAACAATATTAATTTGAAAATAGAGCAATCTTAGAGTTATAGTCTTTTCTAAACAAGAGGAGGGTGCTTTTTCCCACACTTCAAACCTCCTTCTTCCCCATATTCTCCATCATATTTCTTACTTGCCACAGCACTGCCTTCAATCTCTCTTAAGAGGTTAAAACTGAGTCACAAAAGACAAGAATGCTACTGAAGTCAATTTTGTGTTGGTGAAGAATTCACTCACTTAAAACCTCATTTCATGATGTCTTGAACCTGTTTGCCAGTTAGCCAATTATACATACATGAAAATGTGTTAAGGACAATTTTTAATGCTGTAGTCCAATTTAAGTAGAAGACTCAACTTCTTTTTGTTTCCCTACCAGCAGTGGTCTTATTCCACATATCATAGATAAATGTATGTCTTTCAGGCTCACTTTCATGTTTGTTTCATGTTTCTGAAAACAGAATTCTATTGATCATGGAGTGCTCATACAGAAGAAACTGAGAAGAAACAAAATGAAAGAAGAGTAACATTCCATGAGTCAGGAAGCTGTCTTAGAAAACAGGCATATAACCTTGTGAATGATTAAATGGAATATAAAAGCATTTAAGCAGTCACATGTATGAAATTTTCAGGAAAGATAGGCAGTACAAATTTGAACTTCCTCAGGCAAAAAAAGCATCTGAACTGAGAACTCCCACAGCATACCTGAGTGTCTTCCACTCCTAATGCAACCCTGGAAACAAAAGCTTTCTTGATCTTACCTGTTTACCACGCTCAAAACAGAAATGCTTTTCATGTATTGGTATGCTTTATGTTAATTTAAAATCACATTTTTGCTTCAGGTTTTTTGCTTGTTCCAAAAGCCACACTGTCTTTCATTTTTTAACATATCAACCAGACAAAAAGAATACTGGGTATTTGCACAGCCACAGATTGCAGGATGCTGTCTTCTATCATAAATTATCTTCTATCATAAAATATTGTTCAAAATAAGCAATATTTTGGAATTCTGTCAGCTCTTGAGATTGTTATTTGACTGCTTCTTGACCGTAATCTGTAATTCTTTCAAAAATATGAATTTAAGGAATTTGAAAAATAGGATATGCTGCTTTATGTCTTACTTGGGGATGCTGTGGTGTTCTGCCTAATGCTACATTTCCAAATTATGTATATTATTATATGTATATTATTATGTCATGACCAATGATGTAACAGAAGACATCTTTATTACCATCACAATACAGAACACTTTTAAACTGTCATAGAATAGTATCTACCACTGTGAGTGTGAAAGTTTCTGTTTTCATTTTATCATGGAGAACCTAAGAAATAGTAAAATCCTTTGTTGAGCAACAGTTTGATCTTGAATTAAGAACAGGACCAGATCTCTCTGTTACCATCTTCTGCTTCAGTCTTTCCTCATGCTGAGAAAAACTCCGCATGCAGTATCTTGAAATTGAGTTGTGCTTAGTAAGGCAGGAAAAAACTTGAAAAGCATGTTTCTGTGACCTTTAGGCAAAGAACATCCTCCCAGTTATGCCTGGGAAGTGCATTCCTCCGGTGAAACACTGACATTTTCTTTGGTTCATTGGACTTTTCCTAACAAAACTGGATGTAAATCCCTACTATGGCAGTGCGCAGTTCAGAAATTTGCCTGCTGAGAAGGATGCTTGAGGTTTTGTTTACTAAAACCTTATTATCAAAGCATAATATTGATCCAATATAATTACATTTATGAAATAAATACAAAATTTGATTTAATGTTCAGATCAACAAAAATTCAGACTGGTACACTAGAAGGTTTTAATATGATTTTATGAAAAAAATAACAAAAACTAATGCAAGCACATGAAAAGGAGGGAGTTGTCATACTAACATAAGATACTTGAGACAGGAGTGTCATGCTCCCAGCTAGTTTTAAGTGTGTATATTTAAAACTTCCATATGTGTGATATGCCTTTGCGGTTTGAATTTCTTCTCTCTCCTAATCACTAAAATATTTTCTTTTCAGTGCCATGAAATTGCCAAATATGTGTAGTTGTACTACTATAGTATTTTCCATCTTCAGTTAAAAATCTGTAGATTTTTGCTAATTAAGTTGCAACTGTTCCTGATGTGAAATAATAATGATAGTTATGTAATTCTGTAGTATCTAAAGGCTCTGAAAATAACGTGATGTCATATTAGGCAATGGCATGATGCAATAGAAACAGAGCTGTGTGATGAAACAGTGCGTGATGAGAATGAGAACTCTTGGCATCCAGAGTATCTCTACCCTCCTGGTTTCAAATAAGCTCTTATCAACTACCTATTAACAGCAGCATTGCATCAAGTGCACACCCTTCTTCCCACTTACCTTTAACCCAAAATAATCCAATTTGCACACTGAAAGAGTGTACCAGAGGCAAGGGAAAGATCTACTTCAATAGTTCACTCCTTAACCAAATTGAAGCACTTCTATGATAGTCATAAGAGCAAGGACATAATAGCTCTCTGAAGGGAGGGAAGTCTGTTTATGCAGTACATTTCATCACAAAGCTGGGGTCAGGAGTCCCAGATTCACTTAATGCATGTCCATGAGGATCATCACATATATGTCATTCCTAATGGATGTCTAATCTGTTCTTCAGAACTTCCAAAGATAGTGGTACTACAATCCCTCTAGTAAAAGAACAAAGTGGAGTTAATGATGTGCTTAACATTAAACACGAGGGCTCTGTCTAAAGTCTGTCCACTCGTACCCTTAATGCCTGTATGGTTTTCTGTTGTCAGTTGTTTGTTCCCACTCTCTCAAGAGTCTCTGCAGCAAGGATAATTCAGCTGCATGTTCAAAGTCCACCAAATGCTGTGAATTATTAAGGAAATCTGAAGCTGACCTCAGCTTGTGCCTTTATAAGTCACTGGGTCATTCCTACAACAGGGATGGGATTTCTGAGACAGAATACAAAGCTCAGATGAGGAGAAAGATTCACCACAGTAAGCCCTGTGTAAGCTGTCTCTGTTCATCCATCACAAATCTCTGACTCCCTTCAGTTCCTTGTACTGTTCCTGTAGAAAGGGAAAATAGTTCATTAGCTTTGTTATAGGAATACTTTGTCTAGTTACTGTGGTGAAAGGTAAGGGATATTTGGAAATGGTGTATTTTATGGTGTAAATCAGTCATGGGTAGGAATCAGACCAGGACTTACACAGGAGCATGTTTTCCTGAGTGTTTTGAGATGCTGGATTTCTTCCCCATTTATTTTCTGAAATACCATTTATGATGGAGGGTGTGCCTGATGCCACCTAAACTAACAATTCCTTTTTTGCCATTTCTCTTATTCTTGCAAATGAGTTTGCATGAGGGGAACCTCTTGTCAAGCCTGAGGATATCCATGTTCCGTGTTCTGAAGCCCCTATAGTCATACCCCTATGGTGGCTACATGGAGTTACTGTCTCCTCTCACCACAGAAGTTTTGTGTAGTTGGATATTGATGTAGAGAGCTGTGTAGAATAGTATTGACATTATGAATTAAGTTATTGAATGGGTCAGATTACATTTTAAATTTTAATTCAAATGCATTGGGTAAAATTCTATGGATTCTTCAGTACTTTGATCTTCAAATAGCAGGAAAGTCTTCAAAGCAACATTCTGATTAAATAATTACAGTCAGCAACTTTCACAAAGAATTCCATTGCATACTGGATTGTGTAGAAGTCAGTTATGTACCCTGAAGTTCTTTTTGCATGTTTTCATGACTCTGCCCAATCCAAGTTTGCCCTTGGGATTTTCGTAGATTTTGAGTAGGAAAAAAAGAGGTAAAGACAAAAAAAAAAAAAAAGGAAAAAATGTTCATGAAGACTGCTCTGCATCCTTCTTGAGAGATTTAACTACAACATTTTAAGTAGGTATGAATAGATGTGATATAGGCAATGCAAACTTTGGAAATGCTCAGTCATCAACACCTCCAAATCTCTTTTCCTTGAAATGTTACCACGTAAGTATGTAATTCAGTTATCAAGTCTTGGGCCTAAGTGCATGACTCTAGATATAACTGGGAAAAAGGCCTTGATAAACTTCTTTATTTCATTCAAAATTTTAAGGATTTTTTTCACCTTATTCTGGTGTAGAAATTAACTTTGCTTAGCTAAAGATACCTGGGTAAACATAGAATTAAATTATTTCAAAACAGGTCTGATATCTGGCAAAATATAGTGAAACAACCCAGCCTCCATACAGCATTAGAACATATACTGAGATTTTCAAAACTCTAAAGAGTCAGGTCTTTTTAGCTGACAATCACTATAAATTACTTTTATTTCATAGTGATTTTTTTCCTGTATCCTCTGCAAAGCTTGAGTTTTCTTATCACTACATTCTGAATAAATCATTTGACATTTGAAGAATTGATGTCTGAAACTCCAGCACATGAAAACTTCAAACCATAAAACAGTGGAAGTAACACTGTGACTTGCTTTCTCCTGACTTCTTTATGCGATGGCCACCATTTTTGGCATACTTTCTTTTATTTTTGGGCCAAGGGGGCTTGGGGGCTGTCAAGGGGAGTGCCACAATTTCAAATTCTTTGCCACATATTAAAAATCTCCAGGAGCTTTTCCATGAGAAAAGTGAATGCTTAAAAATTCTTTTCCTGGTACTCTTTCATCTGGCATGAGAAGAATCTATGTTGTTGAAAGGGCATGCAGCTGATATTAACAAATCCTAACAGGTAAATATCATGACAACCATTAGATTGCATCAGAACTTGGAATCAGTTCCAGTGTGCCACTTTTCTTGCTCAAATTTAACTTAATACTTAGTCTTTTCTTTGAACATTTGCATCTGAAAAATATTTTGATCACACTGAAACAACTTTACAGATTAGTAAATGAATAGCAAGACTTTGTGCTGTTATTCTAGGGTTGACTCATTTTTCCTCAAGCCTTTAACATTTCAGCACATTTAGTAGGGGTAAAATGTATTATTTTGCAATTCCATTGAAGAAGGTCTTTCCCAGGACACATCTGATTTCCTACGGTGTTTTTGGAAAAGTTGTCTGTTTCAGACATAGCATTTAATATCATAAATGTTTTTCTAATACAACTTAAACCACCTCCCTGCAAAACATAAAGTAAGACAGCAAAAGGATGTTTTATCAGCACAGAAACATCTACAGTGGGAGATTTGCCAACACAGCTATCATGATTAGAGAGTGTACTGGTTATTTTTATCTCACCTATCCTAGCCATGAAGGTATACTGGCAGACTTAAGTCCCTGTTGAGTCATAGCCTGAAAACTAATCAAGTTGTCAAGATGATAAAAGCAGAAGTCAAAGCTAAATTTTTCTGTTTGCTAAATTTCATATATATGAGAGGAACTTCTGTCATATTGGTAAGACAAAAACAATCTTGAAAACAGAAAGGAAAAATCACTCTCCAGAGGTGTATTTCTCAAGCAGATAAATATTAAGCTTAGTATTTGCTAATTGGTTCCTCTACCATTCTCCTTATGCATCATTTCCAGCAGTTACTTTACCAGGCCACTCCTTTATGTGCATATTGGGTATAGACTATTAGCTGCTATTTCAAGCTCTTAATTTTCTTCAGAAGTGTAACCTCTGTAAACATTATCACAGCCTTGAGACTGTGTAAGCAGCTGAATGTCTTTATAAATAAATGAATAGCCTAAATTAATAAAAATAAATAAATTAAATGAATATTCAGTGAATAGAAGGCATTATTAGCTTAGGCAGATTGAGTTGCTTAACTCTGGTTGACCCCAACAGATGACTGTACCAAAAAAAAAAAAAAAATAAAATGGGAAAAGAAAATAATTGCTCTGCTGTTTTCTAAGCTAAATAATTAGCTAAAACCCCCACAGCAGTAGGTTTCCCCTGTTTACCCTCATCATCCATGAGAGAGACAGGGATGACCAGTAGGAAAAAAAAGTCAGCTTCCACACTCCCTGAATTGTTGCAAATGTACATCAAATGTTATTCTAGACATACTACAAAATATGCTTTATTATGCACTAAATGCTGAGATTTGCAACAGCTGCTTTTAGCTACCAGCACAGCAAAACTATTAGCAAAAGGCTGCTATTCTTCATCAATTACAAAAGGGAATGGCAGTATTGCTTTTGTGGCCATGGCTGCTTCTGACAGCTGAGAGAAATATATATGTTCAGGGTGATGTCTGGAATGCAAAACAGGAATAAAGTGTGCTTCCCTGGTTGTCTCTAGTGTTCAAGATATTGATGGAGCCAGCAAGCCTGTGTTATTATCAGGGCTGCACAGCCATGAATACATAAACTGGAAACTGACTTTTCCAAGTAAAATATGTCTTTCTCACATTACTTTTGTGGGAGTCAGCGTCCGGAGTATATATTCAAAACTTATTATTGGTAATTCTTCTATAAAAGATAAGCCCCAAAAGGGCAATGTCAGCATCTCTCTTTACAAATGCACATGTCTTCTGAGTACTGGAGTTCTGCTGAAACTACTACTGGCAGGTCAGGGGAATATTTATTGAGACACGGAATCTCCTGATCTGAATTGCAATGTAGTGCTGCAGTGAGCCATAAATCCACTTTTTTTTTTCTTAAACTTAAAAAAAATCCCAAACCCACAACTATGAAAAGTGTTGATTAGATTTTTATTTGAATTCTGATGAGATGGATGGTGTTTGGGTTGCTATGGTGTTATTTTTGGAATTGTTTAGATAGAATATTGCACAAAATAGTTAGTTTCTATGCCAGCAGCTGTGCTCTTCCTCCCCCCTGCCCATAAAAAAAAAAGATTTTCACAATCATCTAATTTCTTTCAAAAGTACTAAATCATACATATGGAAGGGGAGAGGTTATGCAGAAAGATGATGGCAGTTCTTACTCTACAAGGAAATCATGTCTTTACTCACCATGAAGTAGATGAAACCACCTCAGTAGTCCATTACAAAAGGTAATGCCATGAAAATTCACATACAATGTCACATACTTATTTCCATCTAACAAAAGACAGGGAAAAGGTGAACTAAATGGCAAAATCAGAGCCCTGAGTTTCAAAAGAGAAGAGTTGAGGTAGGAATCTGCTTGACAGGATCATCCAAAGAAGTGGTATCTTTGTTACTGGAGAAATTAAAAATTTGGCAGGATAAGAGCCTGAGTCACCTGCTCTGACTGGACCTCTGAGCTCTGTGGAGTGGAGAGAGGCTCCAACCAGAGCCCATGGAACACCTGAAGTCCTGCTAACATTTCAGTATCCCTTCCTTTCTCAATTAACCTTTAAAACCTACTGCTCCCATCCAGGCTTCTCTTGCCCCTTCGAAGCCCCAAGGCAGGCCACCTTCACTTTCTGTGTAAAACAATGCACTGCTAGCACCTAACTGAATTTTGGCATTTGTAGCCAAATTTAATGGAATTTGCAGGCATAGTGTAAGTTGTTCTTTACAAGAAAAGTCATGACATATCACCATCTCCTTTCTAGTTTGTGTTTTAAATTGTATTGACCGTACATTATTTTTTTCAGGAATCATGTCTAAATAAGTCTGCTCTGTTATTCTCATAACAGAGAATTCTTTACAATGAAATAACCATTTCTATCTAGTCCCAGTCAAGTTTTGTGTATTCTTTGTCATGCTCTTCAGGTCAACAAACTAAACATGAAAATCTCAGATTTCCTGCTTGATTACTTTGAAAGCCAGTATTAGCTCCACAGAGAGCAAGATACCCCACCCCACCTACACTTTGGTGAAGGTAAAATTTGTTTCCAGGTTGAAATAGTACAAAGGGTCAATATTTTAGTCTTTTATAAGAAAAAAAAATCAGGAAACAAAAATCAGTGAATTAAATATTCTGTTTTAAACAAATTTTGACTGGTCATGCATAAGCAATTTGAAAATCTCAGAACTGGTATTAGAATATTTTGACATTTCTTTCCAGTACTACTTGGATGTGAAGAGATTTCATCGATATTGCTCTTCTTTGAAAGACTCTTTTTATTTTGTCAAAGTAGCATTTTTACCAATGAGAGTCTGTCAGAAAAAGAAAATGGTAATCGTTCTAGAAGTCAAATCAATATTTCATAACCATTACTGTTATGGTATAAACTCAGACATCGTACAGTTCCTTACAGTTATTCTGATAGAAACAAGACTTTTGTTAGTGCTATTTCTGTCAGTTCCACCAACAAGTTATAGATCTTGGGCTCCATTCTATTTGCGCTTGTTGATGAATCTCCTTTAGTTTAGCCAGAGTAAAATTCAGGTGACTAAACTTGCTGTGATTTACAGTATGTTAGTCCTCAATAAAACTTGTATTTTTTCAAAGAAAACACAATCTTTAAAATTCCATACCATTTCTTGGGCTGTGTGAATGATTTAACTTTATTTTTTCTCTTTCTAAAACATAAATAACTAAAGCAGATTGTTCATTTTTTCTGCACTTTATAATGCCTTACATCACATAGGTGTTGTTTGTACATAAAAAATTAAAAATATACTTAAATGTTGACTATCATACAAGGTATTTCCAAAAAAAAAAAAAAAAAAGAAATATTGTATCTTTTTTAGTTTATTTCATTACTCCATGTACTAATATTAGTATATATTTTAATTAAAATGTCATGAAGTATAGTTAATGTGATCCTTCATCACTATCTTTGTGCATTAAAGATATACAGCTGTAGTGCCCTGCATTATATTCTGGAAAAAAATAATTAGATTTTAGAGTCTACTCTTAAAAATACATTGGTTTCGTGCTTTGCAATAAAACAGAAAGCTTGTTAGACACAAAAAGCAATGCTTGATAATACTGAAAGGATGAGAAACCAATTTCAGAAAACCCATTTAGAACATTAAGTATGCATTTAAATAAATAAATGACAGGAGGCATATTAAAAAAACAAAAAAACAACCCAACATGCCAGACCTCTCATAAAAATATTAGTTTTACCTATTGTCTGATAGTTGAAGAAGATCTGACAGATGAGTTAATACAGTTGAAAATGCTGTCAATGTGAAACAGATTATTTTTCATATTCAGTGCCTGCTATTTATCAAGCTAAAATAGGATTTTGTATGTCTCAATAAAACTTAGTTTGTAAACCAACATTTCTTCCTCCTTTTGTGTAATAAGTTTGGTCTACCTGGAGCCTGTACCTAGGAATATCTACAGTAATAATCAGTATGTGCAGGGAACATCAAGCACCTCGGTGGGTGACAGAATTTCACGCAGTTTGATGGCCAATGTCTGCTTCCTTCACGTTGCATCATCACATTTTTGAGTGAGGAGTTATAGATATGGATTCAGCTGTGGTGTTATTTTCATTCATTCACTTATTATTTACTAATATTTTCTTTCTTTTAGAAGTTGATTTTAATGAAACTTGCCCTCAGCTTAAGAACATGATCAGAGCATTAACTGTAAAAAATGATTGCTAATCAAATAACACCTGTATTTCTGTGTTTTTTTCAGGAGATGGAATATCTCTTGGAATACCATTTCATTCTCTATTGCTCAATGAACCGTAACAAAAGTCTGGTGCTGCCATCATGCAGTGAGTGTTTTTACACTGCCAGTACCAAACATTTCAGTGCCACTGTGTCAGTCCTCATATGATGAGACTACATGGGCCGGGCACTGATGAAATTATCCTCCAAACAGTTAACCTTTGCTGTTACTTTCCTACTTAAGTCATAGGACCTTGGAACATCTCTCAGTGAGGCAGTCCTGGAACTAAACTTCAACAAGTCCATTAAGGTTCATTTCCAATTGTGAACATTCTTTAAAACTCGCTGATTTTCATTCAGAAAAGTAGCAGTCTTAAAGCTCTTGCAATATTCCATTGATGATCTTGAAAAACTGTCAAATGACCTCCAAATATACAATGTTTCTTAAAACAGGAATGGTACAGATAATGCACATCACTGTGCTGTTTCTTGTGTAGGCAACCTTCCCTCCAAATCAGCAATGCAAATTTCAAAATTGAATTGCACAGAAGATCATAGGAAACAACTCTTCAAAGCTGATGGGAAAGCCTAAAAATATGTCAGTTTGTTTTGTTGAAGATTATAGTTCGAAAACTATTTTAATTATGGGGCAGTGAGGAAATGCAAGTAAATAGATTAGCAGCCAGCAGGAGGAACAAGACATTTCTGCAGACTGTTGCAATTTGCAGTGAGTTTTGTGCTTTCACATGCCTTTCTTTTTATCCATTGGTCTGTTTCAAGTTATAATGTAAAGGAAATTGCACTAGGTCTGGTCTATAGTTGCGGTTGAAAAGAGTGACAATGAGTACTTTCTCCACAGTACTTCTATTTCTTACTGAGCTGTATTGGAAGGGCAAGGGTACTCAAGTCTGAATTTTGAAGACAACTACCTGAACCAAACACCTAATTTCATTCTACAGTGGGAATATTAATTTCAACTTCAGGAGACTACAGTGCAGTTCTTTAATGTACTTAGAGCTTGGTTCACTTGATCTTACTGAAGATTCAGGAGTTGATTGACCAAACACTTGTTTTAAAGGCAACTCCCATATTTTACTTTCATGGTTGTCTACTCTTTTAACAAAGTTGTGGGGTATAATCCTTTTTCAAAATTCAATATTAAGTTTTCCCAAACCTCTATCCTGTGTGTGTGTTATATAAAAAGCTTTTGCAAATCATGCATGCATCATAAACTATTTATAAGGATCTTCTGATGATGGATACCTTTCCCTGTCTTCCCCTTTATGCCTCAGCTATTACCTAGATGGTTGATAGCATGGAGATGAAGAATTAACAGTTTTATTCTCACCTTATTTCCAGTGGAACAAGAATTGCAAGAGAATCCACTAGCTATTGGACTAATGTGTCTGAAATGTCACTGATCACTGATTTATGCCAAAAATGTGATTACCTGTGTTTCTTTGCAGGAGCATATGTGCTTCAAGTAAAGGCAACAGATGCTGATGATCCCACTTATGGAAACAGTGCTAGAGTGGTTTACAGCATTCTTCAGGGGCAGCCATATTTCTCCATTGATCCCAAGACAGGTAAATAGTTTATCAGCAACAGTGGAAGATTTAAGCTTTGTTTTTTTGATTCATGTAGGCAGTATCAACAAATAAATATGGACCTGGTTGATATGGCCAAAATCCAGGAAAGAAATTTTCCTCGATTCAGTTTTGAGTATTGACTAGTTTTGTTATGGATTACAATGTGTTGTAGAGACAAAAGAAACAGGCTTCTCCAATCAGTCCTGGAATATCTACAATGTCTACATTGAATGATTATTTTTTCAATTCTTTACCATTTCCCTAATGATAAAGTTTAATCTTCTACGTGCATCCAATTTTTTTCCTGATGATTGAATTTTCTAACTTGGGTTTTCTCAGCATTTTTACTTGCTGAACATACAGTCAGAAATTCTCCAGAATTATTGTTTTGTTATATTGAACTAGTTTGAGACTGTGGAACAGCTAATCATCTCCTTCCCTCCTCTTTTCCTGGGGTATATTATCTTTGTCTGGGGTTACTGGATGTGTGAGCAGAGAACAATAATGTGTTTAAAGAGACTGAGGTATTTGGGAGGTTGGTAGACATGTTAATTGGGTATCTTGTCCTATGTTTCTAAATGTCATTCTTGATTCTATACTTAGAAATTCAGTTAAGGAAGCAATAACCTACATGGTGAATGACACACATTGAGACATCCTCAGTGTGCTACAGGGAAAGCTGTCCATATGCTCCTTTCAGCAAATAGTTTTGCCTTCCATTGTAGCTGTACTTGAATGCCAGATTCAGGGCCTTTTAGCCCTGATGGTGAAGCCCTGTAAGGCTGTTAGCACACCATCTCCAATGGACACATTCCTTTGTTCCATGCTCCATTTAGCAGGAGATCATACTGCAATTTGCAGCAAGCAATTTTACTTTTCAAACTGAAATGGGATTTCTTTGAGTGTCTGGGGAAAAAAGTAGTTGCCTTTATACTTAATTTTTCATTTCAGTTTTATAAAGAATGGGTATGAATTCAGCGGCAAGAACAAACTTTACTGAATCGGAGTTTCTTTATTAAACTGGAGTTTTAGTATAAGTTTCACAAGAAAAAAAAGGTAGTTAGTAGTATTTGGAAGAGCTATTTTTCCCATGGCACTTTGAACAAGACTGTGTCTTATGTTCTCATTTGTTATGCCATAGTGAGTCACCTATAGATGGTGGCCTGCACCCTACTATCCCTGGAACATCATAAAAACCTGGCTATTACCTTAAATGAATTACTCATATGCTAAAAGAATGGACACAGCTGTAGAGGAAGACTGGTGAAACAGTAGTTCAGTGCAGTTTAAAATCCTATACCAGAAAAAAAGCATATAGATTCATGCTTCTACAAGCAGCTATAATATGCTGTAATGTGTCTTATGTTAGAAAGCTCATATTATGAGAATTACTCATGGGTCTAACAATGACTCCAGAAGCAACCAGTATGTGAATAACACTGCACAGTATGGTGTTTAATGATTTGTTCTAAAATCCAGAAGTCTGGGGCAGTACTAAAGATCTGGTCTTTCCAATACTTTATTTTATAACTGAGGAGTTTATACAGTAATTTTTCATTGCAGAGTTTTACTGCCAGAAATCTGCCCTGAGTGTTTTTGACAGGAAAGGGGAAGAAAGCCATTTCAGTACAATGACAAACTCAGAACTGCCAGCAGATGAATAAGCATTTTTTGTGTTGTTGTTGGCTTGTTTTGCCATCTCTTACATTCCAGAAACAATTTTGAGATATAATCTTGTAGTTATTTAAAGAACTCAAGAACATCCATACTAAGTTTCTGCCCTGTGTCATGTTTCCAAAAGCGATGGCCTGCTTAACTCTAGTGAGGGATAAAGAGTAAGTGTTTAGTGATGCACCCCTGGAATGCTCTTCTAGTTTTCAAAGAACTTCTCCATACAAACTTTCTGGGTGGCTAGCAGCGTCAAAGTAACTAAAAATCTGAAAGTATTTCTCCTCCAAAACTTTTCCACTTCCCAGTAGATTTAACTCGTCCAGGAGTACAGTAGCTGCATACCCACTGGCTAGAAATTCCACTGCATAAGTTTATTTCATTAAGAACGAGCTCCTCTTGCTCTTTTTTTTTTTTTTGTTTTTGAAAGAGGGGCATCTCTTAACTTGTGTCATACCTTACACATTGCATATGTAGCAGTTCCAGTTCACCTATTCGAGTTTCTGGCCAAATGCCAGCACACTTACCAAAATTTACCTGATGTGTGCTGTGAGATGAGGATTAGGAGCAAGCAAAGCAGGCTCAGACTTTATAGAGTACAAAGAAAGTTTATTAATACACCTAAGACAAAGAGGAAAAGAAAAAAAAAACCCAAGAAGAACCAGAACAAACTCCTCAGACCACTCCTCCTTCCCCCACCTCTCCATTTCTTTCTCCCTGACAGCACACAAAAGACAACACTTCAAACTCCAGTCAGTTTACCACCTCTGAAATAGTTCTTAGTTCAGTTCATTTAGGGAGAAAAGTCTCTTTTGTTTATTCCATGGATTTTCTGTAAGAAAAATAAAGTTTTTTTATGGGTCTTCTGCATCACCATCAGCTGCCGCCCAGAAAAAAGATCTGCTGGTGGCGGATTCCCCCCCACCCCAGTAGCCTTCCCACAGCCCCTATGGTGGATCATGAACAGTCCATGGGATACCTTTTTAAGGATGCACAGTTCAATGGCAGCAACAAAGAAAATCCCTTCTTCTGTGATTAACAACACAGGTTCTCCTGACAACACAAGTTCCCCCCGGGACCAGGGCTCTGGGTCACAGCCTCTCCTCTCTCTTGGTTCCAGTTTCTCATCAGGCTGTACTTATTTCAACACCTACTTGTCTGTACCCAGGTATTTCAGTTCATTGGCTACAATTAGAACCTCACTATCCCCCCTTTGGACTATGTGTTCATATATTATAGGGAATTTATTAGCTCAGTCCCCAACTATGGTTCTCCAAAAGAATTTTCAACTTCACTCTCAAAGCACTTCTCCTGCACCTCCCTGTAGGTATCAGTTCTGCTTTCCTCACTGACTGTAAAGTCTCTGTGCTGCATTTATGCAGATGTCCTCACTCATTCCTCTCTCTTCAAGGAAGGATGGATGTCTGTGAGTTTAGTCCAGCCATGGATAGAGTTAATCTCTCTCTCTCTCTCTGGCAGTGTGACGATCCCGTGCTCCCTGCCGGGCTGTTTGAACAGGTCCGAGCTGGATGCCAGAAGCTCTCAGAGTCTCTGTGCCTGGCTCTGCGGAGCTGGCTCGGCCTGCTGGGGCCATCTGGGCCCGGGGTGACAGGGCAGGGCCTGGCCCGAGCTGGATGGAGTCCGGCCCGGTCCTTGCCTGGCCCGGAGCAGGGGCCTGGCCCTGTCTCGTGTAGCTGGCACACTGGCTGAGCTGGATCTGCTGAAAATTCCATCTGGTTCCTCCCCCATTCCCGGCTGCAGCGGCACAGCCGCTCCAAACCTCCCTTCCCCAACGCCCTCCTTTGGAGGGGGGGCGGAGCCTCACCAGGGAGAGAAGCAGAAGATGCTCCTCTTTACACAGCAGCAGGCCAAAAGAGGAAGAGGCTCAGGGGGTCTTTGCTTATATATGACTTTTTCCTCTAAGGTGGATCAACTTTTTAATTGGTTTAGCTACATATCAGTCCTTAAAACTACCTAGCTACTGGCTCTCAGGAAGAAAGTTATATCCCTTCCTGCCACATAGGTCATTTCCTAGATTTTGACCCCTCCTGACTAACCCAGGACAGCATAAGACTGTGAACACAAAATTTCTATTTCTATTCTCCCTGAATCGACCCTTTTCTAGATTGAAGACTTCTTTAAACAGAAACCATTCCATAACAATAAGCATCCTTCTCCTCTGCAAGGTGAGAAGGTGCATACAGTATTCAGGAAGGCAGCCGATATGGATGTATACAGCTGTTTAATAGCACTTCTGTTCTCCGCTCCTTCCCAAACAGTTCCAAACATTCCAAACATTTGTTTCTGTAGCTTCTACTGCACAGATGTGGAAATTTCTGTTACTGCCTCAAGATCCCATTGCAAAGTAGTAACAGTGAAACCACTGACCATAAGTTTATGTGTGAAATAAGGATTGTGTTTGTCAAACACAAGATTTTACACATACTCCTTTCTCAAATCACTCCTAATAGGTGTTACACATTTACCCTGATATGAAACTAGTACACTTAAATAGTTTTTAACCTCTGTGGGTCTGAATGTCATAGCTGCCCCTTTTACTCCTTGTCTTTATTGACCTCCTAATCTTTTTCCATCTTCTTAGTGGAGATAAGCAAACCATGTGGAAGTGGGAGAGTTAGCTTTTATTGCTATTTCAGGGAGGTTAAATGCAATGCAGTACCTTCTGGAGAGCAACTGTCTGATTGGCACATTCTAGGGCCTCAAATCTTACATGTGGGGAGTACTTTTAAATGCTATAAAATTGCTCTTCTGATTTTAATGTGAGGTGGTTTTTAACGTGAGAACTTCTTTTAGATAACTACTCATCTTTTCTCTGTATATTTTCTTTTCTTGTGAAAATGTCCATTTTCACCATTAAAATGTCCTTTCCACCCAATTTTCTGATACGTTTATGAGATCACTATTCTTATTTATGGCTAGATGTCACCAGGTTTTGTTAGACTCGGTATTCTAGTCCATCTTCTGACTTCAGCTATATTATTGAAATTCAAATTGGTATCAGCAGGAGTATTGATGTTAATATTTATTCAGGAGGTTTTTATGGGAACCTGTGTTTTCTGTTCCACAAAAGTGACTGATCTCCTGCTGTATTACGGGTCAATAACTTTGGAAAGTAAATCTTCCAACCCAAGTCCTATACACACTATTTTCAGTTTTCAGCGATCTCACGGAGACCATATTTTTCTGCACATTTGATATTGATGACATCTGAAAAGACAAAAAAAGAAAATCAAAGTTATTCGGTTCTGCAGTTGAACTATATTGTACAATCTTAAGGTAAAGTGATTTACAAAAACTCAGAACACCATTGCATGTGCATTAGGCCTCTACATTTTAATAACCCTTTGATTTAAATTTAGATATTCTTTGTGATGCTGAAGTTGAAATATCAGCATTTGTAGTCCTATCCTTCCCATGGATTCTTACCTTTACTTTATTCTTCTATTATGCGGGTAAGGAAACTCTAATTCACATTTGTCCTGTCCACATGAACTGATTTTGAAAGAAATAATATTTCTTGGTATTTTGTCTAAGTCTTTGAAATAGAGTAGGCAGAAAAAGGAAAATTGCCCATGAATTGCTAGACATAAAAATTATTTTCTTTTTTTTTTTTTCTGAAGATAAAGGGTTTTTTCCAGAAAAAGATATAGAATGATCTTGCACTTCCAGACAGGAATAAACAGTGGGTGATTTGAAACTTTACTACTGGAGTGATAGCCCATTCTTCATTTTCTGAAAAACCCCTGGAACATTTCTGAGAAAGCCACTTAGTTGTACCCAGAACACCTATATCAACCAGATAAACTGCATTTCCTTTTCACAACCTGCTGTGTGCTCATGCTCAGTTTTTTCTCTCATCTTTTTGTGTAATCTTTTTGAACTTCAGCAAAGTTTTTGACACCATCTCTCACAGGGTCCAGCACATAGTTGAATAAACACCATATCATGTGATGGGTGAGTAACTGGCTCACAGGTCAGGGACAAAGGGTTGTAGTGAATGGGGTGACATCAGACTGGTGACCTGTCACTAGTGGGGTTCTGCAGGGATCCATCCTCAACACAGTGTTCTTCAACATCTTCATAAATGACTTGGATGCAGGACTGTGAGGAACACTAAGTAAGTTTGCTGATGACACTAAATTGGGAGGAGCGGTCGACTCCCTTGAGGGCAGGGAGGCCCTGCAGATTTTTGACAAAATAGAACTGGGCAGTCGCCAAGCATATGAAGCTTAACAAGGACAGGTACTGGATTCTGAAGGTGGAATGGGACAACCCTGGTTGTGTACAGACTGGGAAATGAGGGGCTGGAAAGCAGCGCTGTGGAAAGGAACCTTGGGGTCCTGGTCAATGGCAAGTTGAATATGAGTGAGCAGTGCCCTGACAGCCAGGAGGGCCAACTGTGTCCTGGGGGGCATCAGGCTCAGCATCAGCCAGGCAAGGGAGGGGATTGTCCTACTCTGCTCTGCACTGAGATGGCCTCGCCTTGAGTGTTGGGGGAAGTTTTGGGTGCCACAATATAAAAAAGACATTGGGCTCTTAGAGAGCATCCAAAGAAAGGCCATGAAGATGGTGAAGGGCCTTGAGAGGAAGCCATCTGAGGAGCAGCTGAGGTCACTTGGTCTGTTCAGCCTAGGGAAGAGGACACTGATGGGAAACCTCATCATGGGCTTCAACATCCGCATGAGGGAAAGAGGAGGGGCAGGTACTGTTCTCTCTCATGACTGGTGACAGGACTTGAGGAAATGTCATGAAGCTGAGTCAGGAGAGGTTTAGATTGGATATCAGAGGAAGGTTTTTCACTCAGAGAGTGTTTGGGCACTGGAACAGGTTCCCTAGGAAAGTGGTCACAGCTCCGGTCTGACAGAGTTCAAGAAGCATTTGGACAAACACTCTTAGGCACAGGGTGTGACTCTTGGGGTGTCCTGTGCAGATCCAAGAGTTGCACTTGATGATCCTGATGGGTAGCTTCCAACTCTGCATATTCTAATTGTATAATTCTATGTTATTTCAATTTGTTGGTATAACAGAGGAGGTCTTTCATCCTCATGGGTCTTTTCTCCTCGGAATGAACATACCAAGGATATTGTAAAATACTGTGGAACATACGGTCTCCACAATGTCATATTAAGCATTAATTAAGATTAAGAGATTGAAGAGGAAACCTAGTAAAGTTCATCCTGTTTGCAAAAATATTCTTTTTCTGAATGTCACATGAATATGTACAAAATTTTTTGCAGTTTTGTTATTCAAGATTTCTATTTGGAACAAACTGCATGCCAGTATATGCCATCCTGAAGCAGGAAAATGGCAATTCCTGTTAATGTCATTATCACCAAGTTACAGGTAGTGAGAAAGGAAATTGTAAAGTGTTCAATTCAATGGGAATTTTAATAGGTTTCAGAAATAGCAGATTTAGGTCAAAGTTATTTCTGTACTCTGGAAAAGTATTATAAGCTAATGGTTCCTATTCTCGCTTGTTAAGACAGCAGTGGTTAGTTGCTATAAAGATAAGAATGGTCCTTAAAGTCTGCTTCTTGCTATTCCAGACCCATTTTAACACCAGGTAAAAAACCTGCTTTAAACATCAAATTGTTTAATACTAGAAAATAATACTTTCTAAACCAATAATAACAAGGAAAAATTATACTTCCAGTTGGTTTATTTTTCAATTTTGCATGTTGTATGCATGTTGTGCACCAGTGTGCACCTAGACATTTTCTGATAACTGTCAAATAAATGGCATTTTGCAATGCTATTCACTTTTGTAAAATGTTGACGAATATTTTCTCCTACATATTTGATTTCAAGAAAAAGCCTTTAGTACCCCAAGTCTTTTATCTTTATAAAACCTTATCAGCTAATTTGTGTGTTTAATAGTACCTCTCCCTTTCTCTCCCCTTCTTTCTCTCTCCAAGTCTTCCTTTTATTCTATGTATTCTTAGCATATCAGAAGGGAGATTATGGCGTATCTGCTTAGATATCAGCTGTCCAAAGTCTGACTAAAAGTCATTGGGGTAATGTCTTACTGTGATATTTAAATAACATTTTTTTAAGGAAATTCCTCAAATTTTCACTTAATCTTTGTGCTATATCAAAGAAAACTTTCTCGAGCAAAGAAAGAGTCTTCTTATAAAGACCTCCTTTTGTACTGAGGAACACTGTCTTGGCCTACAGTAACTTGAATTTTTTGGCAAGTGAGTGGTTGGAAAAAAATGAAAATGCAGACTCTGCAATGCAATGCCACTTCTTCCTGCATTGCCTTACTATCCCCAGGGCAGTGTTCCTCATCGCTGATGTGGCAAACCTTTGATCACAGCATCCATATCCCTAGTCAAAATACATCATTCTCTTTCACCCATTCATGTCCTGATTGAAAAGACAAAACAGTTATTTTGAGTGGTTGAATAGCTGACACACTTTTGAAAAGCCTGAGTGATTTGCATGTTTCTGTGTGACCTCCTCTCATCAACCCATTCAGAAGAATTTTATTTCTGGTTCAAGAGATCTAGTATTAAATTGTAAGGGTAGACAATCACAGCCCTTTGTTTATTTGCTCCTTCTCTTTCCCATTTCTTATAGGTGTAATAAGAACAGCTTTGCCAAACATGGACAGAGAAGTGAAAGAACAATATCAAGTTCTAATCCAAGCCAAGGATATGGGAGGACAGCTGGGAGGACTAGCTGGTACTACCACTGTAAACATTACTCTCACGGATGTCAACGACAACCCACCCAGATTTCCTAAGAGTATGTAGTATTCCAAAGCACTGATTTTCAAGGAAGCATTACTAAAAGTATTAATTTGTAAAAGTCCTGTAGATGAGAAACTGGGATCCTGGAAAAAGAACAATATATGATGCAAAAAATCAGATATCCTGTTATTTTAAATAATATAAGGCTCAATTTGAAAGTATGAGTTGAATGTTTAAGAGGAAATATACCATCATTCCACAAGACCAGCCTGAATCTATGAGTTCATATCATTTACACTATAAAAATTATTTGGAAAATACTATTTTGTTAAGGGATACTGCACGAACCCCTTCAAATTACAAAAGGTTATAACCTGAGAATTCCATGTACCAAAGGCAGAGCTAGCCCATGCTAAACATTATTCTTATAATATTCAGGAAAATATTTTAATGTGTCTTGGCCCAGAAGATTATATCTGTCCCTGAAAACGCTTATGGCCTCAAAACAGTGATCATCCACTGATAATTTATTATGTTTCACATCAGTTAGTTTAAATGAAGCTTTTCAGACATATGCTAATTTAAAGAGTTTCATAGTCTGTGTATGATTAGGAGGATTGTCACTTACTTGTCTCCATAAATTTACTGAAGTTTTGTATATTCCATACCTTCAAAATGCAGACACTAATCAAGCATAAATCTTGATAACTATGCCAAAATAATTAGCTGCTAAAATTTGTTAGTAAGGCAAATTCATATTAGAATATATTACATGAATCTGCAGTAAGATCATGGCAGCTTTTTACTTTGCATCTCTTCCTTGCCCATGAGTTTAAATCCCACTATATGTACTATGAACACTCTGTAGGTACAATACCACATCTGCAGCTGTGAAATTTTCTCTCATATAAAAATTATTCTTCTTCTTTTACTTAGTCTAAAAATGTATTGTGTTTTTGCAGGCATGTAAGAAAGATCGTGTTATGAGAAGGATCCATTTTGTCCTTCCTTCTGTCTCTTACACTCATGTCTAGATGGTATCCATAAAACAAGCCAAGTAGTACTCCTTAAAACTTCCTTATTTTCTGATTATATTTAGTTCTAATGATGTCTTTGTGTTTAACAGCCCTCAGTGTATTTTTCCTGCAGCAAATTGCCCCATTGCATTGAAAATTATGTAAAATTTCAAAGTCCACATCCTCTGTCAGAGGTACACAGATGAATCATATATCATATAATGAACAGCTTCCCCTCTTTGTTTTGAATCCATCCTTACATCGTTGCCTGCATGTTAACCTCTTCAAAGAATTCAGAAAGCACTGCAATATATCAATTTTTTTTAGAGAAGCTGTGATTTCTCTTTTTTCAGTATGGGAAATTCTCTCTGAGTTAAGTAAATCTGCTCCTACTTTTTTGCCTCTACATATCAGTCATATCCATCCTTAGCTCCCCTAGACTCTCTGGAGAACTTTTGTGAAAAAAACCTCAGTGTTATATTATACCCCAAGCCTTCTTGTGCCATGGTGGTTTCAAGCAAAATATTGCACATCATAATAGTTCCCTTATTTCATTCTTCAGGCTCTTGGGCATGTAACAGCTAATCCAAATGATATGTTACTGTTGTGTCTGTTTGTTCCACAACTACTTCTATAGCTAATTTAACCTTCTCTTGAGTCCCCTATAAAGTTCTAGGATAGAAAAAAAATCCCCAGTTTTTCTACACTAACAATAAAGAAAAAAACGTATTAAGTTTTGCATTTGTGATCTTATCTTCTCTGAGCACTTCTGTATCTCAGTTTTGGGCTGGCTTTTCACAGTTTCTCTTAGTCTTTTGCCTCCAGATGTCTTAAAGGACAATTATTATTAGCTTGTTTGCAGAGATTTATTCAAACTCATTTTTGGTCTTCTTTATTGTGGTTTTATAGATAAAGCAGATTTTATGGCTCTTTCTATTGTCCTCTCTGAGACACAACTTCATTTTTTTTGAAAGATGTGTTCTTGCTTTTACTAGCCATGTTGTTTGCCCTTACAGATTTGCCTTTTAATGGATATGTGCATTTGCTTTGGGTCTTCTAAATGATATCCCTAGATAGCATCCACACTACCCATAGTGATTTAACAGTCCCAGCTATCCCATTCAGAATTTCTATAGTAATGTGTCTCACTTTTATTTATTTCCACTTTCTTCTTATTATTATTTATTTGACTGAAAACAACCATCTTGTAATTCTGGCTTTTGTTGCTCCTGCACAATATGCATTTCAGCTAATAATAGTTGCTGTAAAATTTAGAATAACTAAGGAACTTTTCCTGACTAGCTAATGTTAATACTGTTCTCTTTTTCAAGTCTTAGTTGACAGAGATTCTTTTAACAACCATCATTATTCCTCCAATGATAAAGTCTGCTGTGACTTTCCTGCGTATTTTGCTCCTTGATGCTATGTTGCCTGACTGACATTCTTCTTTCCCACAGATACTGAACACAAGTATACTGCTGATATTCTTGTTTTGCATTAGGGATTAAAGTTACCTCCACTAGTTCCCATTTTAACCCTTGGCTTTATATTATTGCTTTCTTTTTCCTCTTTACTGGTCCCTAGTTTGATTCTGTATGAACTGCCACTTCTGCATTTCCTACTGGGCTATCATCTCCTTTTGTAGCATTCTCCAGTGAAGAATGCAGAATTCTCATCACTGCACCCTTTGTCTGAATTAAATACTTTTTTATTTTTTTTTAATTGTGTGCTGTCCAACACCTGAAAATTCACTTGAACCTTTCACCAGGTATCACAATGATCATAGAAAAGTTTTTAAACTTTCAGAAGCCTGTTTTTCTCATGGCCAAAATGAATTTTGCAGTTTTCCTATTCTTTAACAAGTGCCCCAACATTCCAATATTGTGACTCACTTCTCCTCACCACTTTTTCTCAGCCAGGCATTTAAAGCTCTGCCTTTCAGTCTTTTTCTCCTGATTGTACATGGTACATATATGCTACTATGAATGTCCTTATCTTCATGTTTCATTTGCTAGCCTAAATTTCAATCCTAAGACATCTTTATTTTGTCAGACTTCATGTGGTATCTCCTGTCGTTTCATGACGTTGTCAAAGCACTTTGTGGGATGCTCCAAACCTGATCAACAAGCAAATCATCCCAGAGTGCCTCTTTTTACCATCATTCCTACTGTCTTCATTCTCATTGCTTGTTAAACTGCCCACAATTGCAGTCTGCTCCTTCCTTTCAGCTCGAACCCCTGCTGTTGGAAGGGTACCATGGCTACAATAGGAAATAATGTAACTGTCTGGAGACCGAAAACTCAGTACTTTGGCAAGCTTCATGTGCCCTGTGCTCATTCCCATTCTGGTTTTCAGTTGTATATTTTACTTCCTTTGTTGTTAGGGGCCTTAGAATTTTATATTTTATCGTATGCTTTCATCTACTGTGGTGGTGCAAAAATGCAGAAGTTTCACATAATGTCAGAGGGTTTTCATGACACAGAGAAATCATGGAATATATCATCCTCTTTGAATGAGATAGCCTCGAGGTCTCATTTAATGCATGAATTGCAGTTATGACATCTTTGCCCAATTGTTGCTATGAAGGAGCAAAAAATCACACACAAGAGACCAGGCTTGTCCTGTACTTTGCATGCTAGTAAGGTTGAAAACCTTTTCTTTCTATTATATCAAATGTCACAAAAGACAAATTACAGCAGTGATTCTCAACAAAACAGTAGAGAATAAGATTGGAGTTTTGTGTTGATACTGAAAATGACAAACACTTAACATGGCTTACAGGCTAAAATGTCAGTGTGGGGACTCCAGTGTATTGGTCAAACCTTTTTTTTGCATATGTTACAGGCAACACTCTTGATCAATGGGGATTTACTCAGGCAACCCTGTTTGGTTAAGCAGGATGTGAGATGATGTGCAGTGTGCCTGAAATTCACAGAGACGCAAAACTAATTACAGCTAAACAAAATAACTAAGAGAGACAAAGTAGAGTATGAATTATATTTTGAACACAGCAACTGTATTTTTCAGTTTTTTCCCTTGAAATCATTACAATGATTCAGAGTAATTATCCGCAAGGAAATGGAGTTTGCCATTTGCTTGACTACCATAGCTCAAAGGATACTTGTGCAGAATTTTAGTTTGTGTAAAAAAATAAGTCTTTAAAATCAGATCTACATAGGTACCAAGTTCAGGCCTGGCAAGAGGTCAGGACCCCTAAGTGTTTCTGGGATCGAGACCTCCAGTGTCCCATTGCTCATCGCTGGTCAACAAAGCCAGGAAGTGAAGACTGAAAAAAAGGACTAAAGGTCTTTCAACACAAACTGCTGCAGGGTTAATGGTTTTGCATTACATGATCAGGAATGCAGTTTTGCAAAGGGCTTATGCCAAAGAAGCCATGCTATAGATTACCTAATCAAATAAGACAACATTAAATTTCACATTTATTTTCTGAACTTAGTAAAGTAGAAAAAAAAGATTTCACAGCAGAAGTAGGAGAACATACATTATTAATACTTGGAAGGAGCTACATTGATAAATAATACATTACAAACTTGCAAAAAAAGGTATCACCTTCATCTCATTGAGGGTCCTTTAAGGAGACAGGCAGGTTCCGATGGGTTATCAGCATCCAGCGATGAAAAAACACTGACTATCCTGCTGAACATGGAATTTTTTATTTAGAACCTGTGCTTTTGAACATATTCAGTGGGGAAGTCCCACCTTGAATTACTCCTAGTAATTCCTACTCATTACTCCTAGTAATGAGGAGTGTAACAGAGAGGAAACCTCTAAACATATATTTCTGTCAGAGTTATTTGACCTGCAGGTATCTATTGGCCCATATTTCAGAAAACTGACACTTCAGTAAATGCATATTTTCCTTAAAACTGGTAGGAAAAAATTAATCTGAATGGTTTTATTAATAAAAATTTATGTCCAGAAGGGTTTTCTGTCTTCCCTGGCTCTTCATTAGTACAGCAGTTTTCTGCATTGCTGTGCATGTTTCATTGTTAAAGACAGAACTTTATGTAAATATTAAAATAAATATTTCATACTAAAGTTTGATTTTTACCAAAACAAGAGGAAAAAAGTAAGGTAAAGACTGAAAAATTAAGTACTTTTCCTATCATAACAACAATGTTCAAGCAATTGAATAAAATTTGGTTTAACTCTACATTACCTTTGAACAGAGAGGAATGGACAAGAGCTGCATACATGTAGGCATGCATCCTGGTCCAGAAGGGAACTGATGGTCTCTCTCTCTCAGCTACTTATGTACATGATAGCTGGCTCAGTAAGAAGATATTTCAGCACATCATTCCTAAAAGCTAATGGGCTAACCCTTAACTCATCAAGCAGTGGACCAGTCTGAGTAAGCTGCCAGGACAGCAGTGGCTTGTTTCCAATACTTAAAATGAGCTTCAAGAAAAAATAGATGGGTTATATTTACTTCAACATTTAAATTACAAAAACTGTATAATTAGTTGGTATAAATTATACTTTATGGAATCAAACCAATTAAGTGAAGTGGTGGATTCATATTTTGTAAGTTCATTAGGCTTCAGTTTCCCAGTCTCATTGTTTTGTTCACTGCTGACAGAGTGAGTGTGAAAGCAATTTAGAGAAATAAACCCTTATATGCTGAGCAATAAAAGCACATGTGAAACATTTTAGTCAAAGGAATAGTATGTCTTTCTATTTTAATATGACATAAATATGCTTTTAGAGAATAAGGCCCTGACATAGAAGAAATGCAATTGATTTTAAAATTTTTACAGATTATTCTGGTATTAGGAAATAAAAGACCATTTCAAGTGTCTTATGAAGTCAGCAATAAATTTGGTTTATTTTTAAGGTGTGTATTTTTTAAGGACACACTCCCTGAATTTGCTTTTTTTAACTCAGAATAATTATTTGGAGAAAGCTATATTTTATCACATAAATTCCAGCTAACAGAAGTCAATTTTATGAGAAAATGATTAAAAGCTTTTTCTAGTAGAAGAGAAATTAATTAAGATTTGAACCCAATACTTGAATTTTGTCTATTTGTGCAAGTCTTAGCTTTAAAAAAATGCACGTCTGCTGGTCAGAAACCATTGTCTCAGGGCTGCTTTGCCCATTTAAAATATTCAGACCTCTGTAGAGCAGTGCCTAGACATCACAAGGGCCATTTTTTTTCTATCATTGGTCTTTCCAAAAGCATCTCAGTGAAATCCATCAAGGTAGTTTGCATAAAAGAGCATGACAAATTTCCAGAAATGCTAACATATTTGGAAACAGAAACACAACTATTCATCTTTCTAGTAGTGACACCTTAAATAAAACAAGGTTGAAGGATCATTCCTAAGACCTTGCACATCAGTCCATACTGAAGGAGTTTGCAGGTAATTGGGTTTGGATGTCACCAGTGGCCAGTACAGTGCACTCCACAGAATATATTAAATCCTCTATTGGAGACAGCAAAGGAAGAAATAATCTTAGAAAAGTTCAGAAAATAGGCAATTCAGAAATGAACAAAAAAAAAATCTCTCTTTTATGCGATTTCAGGAATTTCAGTGTAAGTAAAAAAAATCTTTGTGAACATAAACTAGCCCTTTATTCTCTTATTTATATAACCTTTGCATGGCACTTGAATGATCTATTAACTGGATGATCTATTATATGGTTATATCATATGTTATATATTCATTATATATAAGATATAATAGGTATTTTAGATTCTATGTCATGTATCATAGATTCTATGTCATATATCATAGATTCTATATAATATATAATAGCACATATTATATATTATCTATTATATATTTGAAATATGCTTTGCATATTATTACCCTTTAGATTGCATCTATTTTAATGGATTATTTATTGGTTTGCAGCTTATTTTAATAGGCGTACTGTCAAGTACTATGATCTGTAGAAGTATTTAAAAAGAAAGAACACCAAGTGCTGAACCTGGAATAGCCTGTCTATATATGCTTGTGCATGCACACTTTTTAGATGGAAAATTCTTATAATAGTTATTTATTTATATATTATTGGAAGCTTAGTGCATTACAGAAATCGCACATGCCTTAATTATCCTAAGCTTTACTATATTAGAGCTGGTCAGTTTTTAATTCAATAAACTAAATGTGGCTGGTTCCATTCAAGTGGCTTTGAACAAGTCCAGCTCAGATTATATTGCAAAATTGGTTCTGAAGCAGAGTGCAAGCAAGAGGTCTTCTGGGCCACATGAGACAGAAAGGAAAATCTTTTAATCCATTGCTTTGGGTGAGTGACTTATTATAGAAAATGTTATCTACTTTTAAAGATTTCAGAAGAATGCAACACAAATCCCAGACAGTAGTGCATTAGAAATCTACAGAAAAGGATTGTGTGATTAATAAATTATTCTGTTCACTAATCTAAAAAAATTAAATAATGAAAGAAGAGGTTTGGTTTAAAAATAAATGGTGAAGATTTATTCCCTCCTTATTTGGACAATTTGCTGGAAAATTTACTTAGGATTAAGGTTCAGGTCTGCCTAATTAGGTGTTTTAACAAGTCTGCAAAAGTTTCTGGGAAGTTGTTCTACTCCCTGTAATTTAGATATGGAAGTATGGCTTCTCTCAGTATTTCTGTTAAAAGTTGTGCTTTATATACAGCACTTGCACCTTTGTTGGCTCTCAGAATGAAAAGCAGTCCATTTTTCATTGATTAAAGAATTTGCCTGGCAGACAAGATGCCCTAATTCAGTTCCAGCAACTAATTACTTATTTTATACCAATTGGGAGATACCTGCACAGGACAGGTGGACAGATTCGTTGCAGACTAGCCTGCAGGCAGAGATTAGTTGTGAGACTGAGCCAGAGCTTGCTTTGAATCAGAAAAGGAGGGAAGGTCATATCCTGATTTTCTCTATCTTTAATTTTCTGGCATCTATGCCATAAGACATAAAAGGAAAAAAGCACCAGCTTGGTTTTGTAAACCAAGCTTATATTGTTTAATCTCAGAAAATCTTATGCAAGTCTGAATCCTTGCAAGTCACAAACCTGTGAGTTTTGAGTAAATTAAAACTTCATTTTTGAGTTAAACATACACTTCAATCAACCATTTCAAACAGCAATGAAAGATAGGAATGCAAAGACTCCAGAAATGGGCTCATGCTACTGCAAGCCAATCATGAAAATAGCACCCATTTTGGAGTGCAATACCTTTGACTCGCTTTAACTTCAGTAAAACTACAGTAAAATTAATACAATAATAAATACCATCTGACCAGTATTTGCACAGGGCTCTTACAGGAATCAGAGGAGAACCAAGGGTAGCTCCTCTTTATTCTGGGTTCCTTCCAAGTCTCACACCTCTGTACTATTTGCATTTCTTTCTCATTGGTCTCACCCTCCTTTGGCCTCTCTTTCTTCCTCATCCTGTATATCCTTATTTTCAACATGCATTCTTATCCTTATTTTCAACATGCCCTTTTGTCTCCCCTCTCATATGAGAGACACAAATTTATCTTTGATCTCATTTTCATCATATAACTACAGTGTGGCCATCTCCTCCTTCAACTCCACAAGTGTGTTTTTTTTTTTTTTCCTTTTTTTCTTTCCCAATTGTAGCAGTGCTAAAAGAATCTATACTTTGCTGAGTCACTTCCAGCTCTGAGTTTCTCCATATTTTGCTATACTGAAATCATGAGTATTCGCCACCCCAGATAAGCTCTGTACCTCTTCATCTTACTTGTTTTGGCCACTACTCTGTCACACAGCTCAGTGCTCCTTGCCTGCTGTTTCTATTTCACTCAAGTTACACATTTGACAGGTAGTCCTAAAAAAAGCCTCTGCATTCTTCTATTCTCTGCACCACCATTTAATCAAGTGAAATTAATGAAGTGAAATTATGAACATTTTTACATAGACCTAAAGAAAATATAAAATTACTTATTACATTTTGCTTTTCAAAGCAAAAGAAGGACATGAGAGTATCTGGGAAAGTCCCTGAAGATTTACGTTATCTGTACTGTTAGTCTTAGAACAGTCCAGGGCACAGTTTTGACCAACACCAAGCAAAGCTCTCTCAGAGAAATCCAGGGCATTTGGAGAAATTAGTACAGATCAGGAACTATTTTCTGCAGCCACTTTCCATGAAATTGACCTATTTTGGTGTAGGTAAAAGACCTTAATAACATGGAATTAGGCCATTTATACTGGCTGGCTTCTGGGCCACAGAGTACAGCTGGTACATGAAATGTCTTTGTACATTTGTAGCTTATTTGAGCCTATGCTTTGCAATCCAGGCCATGCAGCCCTCTTTGGGTGACAGTACCCCACTTTTAAGTAGCCTTCTGTCATCATTTGTGTCTGTGCAACATAAAGGAGTTAAAAAAAATGTAACCTCTATAAAAATTTCTATTTACACTTATGCCAACTTTCTCTTACTTTTTTCTTATTTCTTTCCATATCAGAATCCTTTATGCACTTTTAGTGAGAACTGATTTAACTCCCTGGAAACTTCTCTTTTTTGTAGCTATCACTGTTGCATGTTCTTAATCATAAAGCATCTTGGAGAGTGAATCATTTTATTCAGAGTGAATAACTAAATTCCCAACCAAAGCATACTAATTGGAAGAAAACTGAGAAATAAACTGGAGGGGGAGACATTCAATTACCACAGATTCTCAAAACACTAAATGTTTAGTAAATTCTTTGTCTGCTGCAGTTATATTGTTTTTTAACTCCCTCAAGAATGCATAAGTAGCAAAGGTTATCTGAGGACTGTTTGGAGAACTGATTGAATGAAACTAAAAAACCTGTTTAAAGGTCTAAACTGAGAGAGACTGAACCCTTAGCTGCAAAGCAAAGCAAAAGCCCAAATATAGCTATTTCTTTACACTACTCCACAGCCAATGAAAAATATAGGTAATTTCTCACTGGGTAAAATACAATGCTCTGATGGCACTATAAACAATAGTTCAAGAAATACAAATGAGCAAAATAATGGTTAGAAGTTAAATATCTGTTTGTCATAACATTTGGTTGTTAATTCATTTCTATCCTGTCATCATCTCTGAGTGGTAATTGATCATTAACAGAAAGATTAGGTAAATTGTTTTTAAACACTATAATTATCATCTTAGTGGATTATTATCATTAATAATGGTATTTTACATCTGCTACCTTATGTAGAGAAGGTGCAAATAAATACAGTTCAAAGAAATTCAACAACCTTTGGCAGGAATCATGTCATTTATTCCACTACAATGTAGTGGGGAGTGGGGAGTGACAAAGAAATTATTCATTCAGAACACAGAGAGTATTTAACTTGGATGCATTAAATTACCCACAGTAACCTTGGTATGTCTTAAAAGCCCCATGCATCTCCGCCTACTCTGATATTGAAAAGTAGCTAAGCCTACAGATTTAACAGCATGGGGCTGCCTTGCAATGCTTTGAGAATTGGCTCCAAAGTGACCCACTGACAACAGTGTCACTTGCTGTGTCACTATCAGTTCTGGCTGTATCTGCCTTTTTCCCATCCTGGGTTTTACTTGGTCTCCCATCTGAATCCTTTCTGCTTCTAACTATGGTGAGCTTACTTTCTGAAAATTTAGAGAGTGCAGGGCAACATAAAGTGAAACAGACCACATGTAATTATCTAATTATAATCACAATAGTTTAGGCTCATTATTTTCAAAAATATCTAAGAACTGCAGTTGTATTCAGATTTTCAGCAGTTCTCCACTCCTTGTAAAAGCACGAAATGGGATGTCCAAGTGCTTGCAACAATCCACATGCTCCTAATGACAGCAATAGGAGCTGAGCTGAAGATACCAAGCAGTTTGTTCCTATCTTCTGTGAGTCCAAAATACGTCTATAGTATATTTGCATGGAGAAAGCCATAGAAATAAAAAGGAAATAGCAGAAATATTCTAGAGTATATCTTTTAAGTTTCTTATTAAATTCATGACAATGATTTTATTCTCAGTGGCTTCTATGGAAAATCTGTTGAATTTATAAATATGATGGCAAGTGCTCACAAGAGAAGGGCCTGGAATTAAGCACTCACTACTTTTGCATTTCATTGCAAAATGAGCACTATTTTTAGAGAGAGCTCACTTTAAACACTTAAATTGTAAAACATAAACTTCACTTGTGATAAGCTGAGCATACTTGTTATAAAGTATAAGAGAATACAAATGCAAAATATGTAATTGATATCCTATTGTATCATTATTTTCTTACTTATATCACACACTAAATCACAAGTATTTAAGGAAACTGCATAGAGTAAACCAAAACTTAAAACAAAGTTTAGTAAACTGTTATGAAATTGTACTTGATGATTTCACAATTTTATCTTTAAAAGTAATAATTTTTGGCCTCAGCCTGTGCCTGCATGGTGAAGAAAAGTAATATGGAGTTTAGGGAAAAAAATTGCATGAAATGTATACAATGAGTATGTAAAAATCAAGTCTTCACAAGGAGTTTTTTGAGTATGTTGAGCATGCTTTGTTTAGGTGATTTTAGGGACCCAACTGAGGTGTGACTTGGAGGACTTAAGATAGGAACCTAATTTCCTTAGTCGATGGAGAGAAAAATTATTCTTCCAATACAGATGATTTAGAGCACCTGGCTTAGATCCTAAAGTAAGTGGTTTGATCATATTCTTAAGAGTGAATGAATTGCAGTAAAAGTTGTGTTATTATATTTTGTGCCAGAGTGATAAAGAAAATATGAAAAGGCTCCGGCAAGATATTTAAGACACAGGGATGTTAAGCAGAGCATTACAAACTCTATGTCCCATCCTTGAAAATACACTTTTTATCATGTTAATGTTTCACATGTATCTTTCAATTTAAATTTTATAGAGGGAATAAGTGTATTGATTTACTTCATGGTGACGGTGTAATCACTGGAATATTACCAACTGACCTACCTGATAAATGCCAATTACATGCTGCCTAGGATTCTGAAAAAGGATGACATCTCCTGAAAACTTTTTCTATCTATAAGGCATGCTGCACCTTGATAATTCTTTATAACCACTATGTAATTCACATAAAATACAATGGATTCAAGCTTATAGAATATACCCCTCAAAAAATTATTTATCTAATTGTATTATTTTGTTTGGTAGTAATTTCTAATTAGTAGACAATATTAGCAGTACAATTCTTCATTGGGTATGATACATAACAAAACTGATCATGTGGAATTGGTTTTCAACATCAGCCCTCAGAGTTACAGAAAGCTGCACTAACACATGAATGCATTGGCAAAGTCAGATTTTTCACAAAAAGAGGAAGTGATAAAGGTGAGATCTTTCATATAGAATGATAACATCAGGATAAAAGCAGTTATTCATGAACTTGATTAGTTGTCCTCAGCCTGTTGGAATATGGAAACTCCATATCGTCTAGAAGAAACTCTTTATGAACTTGAGGAATTTCTGGGACTGAGCATTTTCCTCCCCTCTTGGTAAAACTATGCTACCATACAAAGATGATTTAAGATCTTCAAAGAAGATTCATATCCTTGCCTCAGTACTAGGACACACATCTAAGTGCGCATGGCTCCAGACTGCTTCTATAATTATTTCTACATTATGTTGTCAGAGTGCTCTCTTTTGCAACAAGTATTGTCTGTGCAACAACCAGCACACTTTGGAGGCAAAATCTGTGGGCTTGAATATCTTGACCTTAGAAAATGAACTGATATTCCCATTTCCTAAACCCTTGCTGCAACAAGAGGGATAGTAATGTCTGTGGAGTTATTCTCTGACATGCAATGGGGAGGTTTATTTTAAGAAAACTATAGGACAAAAACACTTTATCAGTAGGAAAAAAGGAAACAAAACATCCAATTATTATACTGGATATTTCAGTATACAAAAATTGTACCACTATGATGAACACTGTTTTCCTTTTAGGAAGGTGGAAGGAGGATGGCCTCAAAAACAGAGTCCACTAGCTCACCTTGGGGTGATAGAGTTTTGGCTCAGGAACTGCCAGTTCTAGGGAAGCTCCATCACATGGATTATCCTAAACTAGGGTAGGATCAAACTCAAAATGGGTTTGTGTCTGCTATTTTCCCTTAAAGAACTGGCAACCCTTGGACATCCATGATCTCTGCAGTACTGGGAGATGTATTTTTCTAGATGTGAACTTGGGAATCCACAGAAGATAATCAGAAATTTTTAAGCATGGTTGTGTCATATCTAATGAAGCCATAAACCCTTACTTAGAGCAGTGCATTGAAGACTGGAAGGAGCCTTCCCGTAACTGAAGTTTTACAAGTCCATCTCAGTTCATGTGTGACCTACATCAGGCACATGGTGACAAAGCCTGCTTCCCCCCCCCCCCCCCCCAATATCCTAGCCCCTCTGCAGGGCACAGGGTCACATCTAGGAAAGGCATGAATGAATCTCACTGCTGTGCTAAATCACATCTCCCTAGTTTTAGGAGCATATACGTCAGATGCTGCTATGTATTAGGCTGATTAGCTGTAACTGATGTAGCTGGTTTAATATATTGAGTAAATGGTTATATATTTACATTATCCTTTCCTTTGCCTATTACACTGTAGTTAAAATACCAGTGAGAAAATATGAACTGTTGTCTTACAATTCTTCCTAAACAGACACAAATCAGTGCCTTTACAACCCAGGTCAGGATAAAAATTAAAATGCCTTGGTAATTTAAGATAAAAATATTGCAATACGCTATGGGTTTGGGTTTTGTTGTTTGTTTGGTTGTTTTCTTTTCCTGAGGAAACATTAAAGAATTAGATGAAAGAGAGATAAATTCTTTTGTTTCAATGTTTTTGCCTTTAAGAATCATAATATCGTGATCCACTGCAATACAATACTTTGGCAACTGGCAGAAAACTGGAAAAAGTACAGACAAAGAAAATTCAGGAGAGGGTAATCTTGCACATTACAAGTATGATGACAGATTAGAAAAAATGTTCAAATAGCATTTGCAGCCGTTTGATTGAAGAACATTATGCATTTAGCTTAAGTCCTTTGATGTTAACCTGGGTTATTTCTTAATGGTTGTTTTGCTGGTAAGACGTAATGATGGTTTTATGTGCTATTCCTATCAGACCTGAAAAGCTTTTTGGTAAATGGTGGTGCAAACTGCAAGTGTGGAGAAATAACAATAAAAAACCCTCTTTGTAAGTAAAGAAAACAAACAAAAAAGCACCTAACCTCTTTGTAAGTAAAAATTAAATCCCAGAACAGCTTTTGAGCCTTAAAAACTAAAACTAATCTAATCATGTCAGAGGAACTGTAAATGTGTGCTGTATTTCAGTCAATATGACTGATTACCTGTCACTTACTCAGCTCTGATTTCTTTCAGCCGTGCACTTTGGAACCATCTTTGTTTTAGAAACTCAGAGGCCTGTGTATGAATTGTTAGCTCACCTCTGCCTCATTTTCCTGAATGCTTTTGGGGCAAAGTAATTAGCCCTGTCAGTTATTTCAGCTTAAAAGCTTCAACAGCATCATCACTCATTTATTTTTATCATCACTGACGCCACTTAACATGAAACAAAAAGTCCTGACCAAGCAATATTTATTGCTACCAGCTTTCCTAGACATGAAAATACCCTGGCTTGCATGCAATATATGTGCCTAAAATCAGCAAAAAGGGGAGCTAGTTGCAGAGTCCAGTTTTGTATTGCAGTTTGAAGAAAGTGAGGGCTTTCTCCTTTCAGACATCCCAAAAGACAGAAGCAAACTTAGAAAACATATTTAAAAGAGATTTATGCAAGTAGAAGAAAGATTTTTGCTGGCAGAGAAGTCACATCAACAAAATTTGACAGAACAATTGGAGCAGCGTAACCAGCTGCTGCGTAAGTTTGTCTGAGCTGCTTGTTCCATCATTCCTGGAAGCTGAAGAGAACAAGGTTTTCAGGACCTTTGGGAGTAAAAGGCTATTACTCAGGCCTGTTTCAATATACCTCTATCAAATGGAGGAAGTAGCGTATACAGGCAAAATGGACAGTAAAAAATGAATAATGCTAAACTGTCACAGCAAGTCCACAGCAAGAAAGTAGTATCTGCTGGAAACAGAAAAATAAGAATCTACAAAACTATCTTTCTATCTCTTTTGATGTATAGCATATATTGATAATTTCAAATGTCCTCTGTACAAAGACTGAGCCTGTCTGAGTTGAAGAAGCATTTGGACAATGCTCTCAGGCACATGCTGTGATTCTCAGGGTGTCCTGTGCAGGGTCAGGAGTTGCAGTCAGTGCTCCTGATGGGTCCCTTCCAGCTCAGCATATTCTATGATCCTAGGATTCTACTATTTGAGGGAGGGGAGGAAGGGAATGAGGGTTTCATACTATATATTATATTCTCTTGAAGTTTTTCTGTGAGTTGGCAGCAATATACATTATTTGTTTTCATTTATTTTATTCTGAAAGTATGTTGTCACAGTAGAACCGTTAACAGCTTCCATATGCTGTGAAGATACAGATTACAGGAGGACAATGGCACTGTAATTACATACTACATCTTCAAGAAAACTGACTCTTGCAGGGTTGAAGATTGCTTCAGAGTTTCAAATTAATCTAGATAACCCTATCTTTACTGCTGTTGAATTTCTGGAAATGATGAAATGCCAAGTCATTGAAAACAACTTATAAAAGCCTAAAATCAGAAATGAGTAATGTAGTCTTTCTTTGACTTCATCTAAATCCCATATGCTTTTCATCCAGGTACAATATTTTGTAGGGAAATGTTTGTTTTAATGAATCTGAGTGATCTTCAGATCACTAAAAATAAATCGATTTGTCAATGATGGAAAAATCTATGATCATATGCTCTTATATTTCACGCTCACTAAAACTGTGGACGTAAACAGCAAATGCTGCAGCAATGATTTCTGTTATCCGATATAAGTGCCAGTAAAAGACCTGGACAACAGGGCTAGAGTTATGTTGTGGAAACTTAATAAAAGATTCAAGTGTAGGCAAAGGCCTTTTTGGACTCTTTTCTGCATAACTTGCATAGCGGAGACCCAGTAATACACATTTTCAAGTGACATTAAATAATAGGAGGATTTGTGATTGTATTATGATTACCATGTTAAAATTTTATTTTTCACTCAGGGTCACTGAAGTATAGCTAAGAAACAGCTGTGGCTATCTTTTCATGACACTGTTTTGTGTCATGATAATCCTTTCCTGCTGTTAGAACAACACTTAGAAGTAGAGCTTCCTTTAGTATGTTCCCTTGGAAAGATAATTGCTCAATCTTTAGTAGCTCAGTCAATGGGTAATACAAACCTAAACACAGTGATGTCCAGAAGTGAATATTGGCACAAGCTGACTTTACTTATGGGGATTTTCTCTAACAAAAATAGCAAAATTTGCCTTCTGGTATACTTTGCATACTGATGGGCACAGGGGGAAAGCAAACAGAAGAGATTTTTTCAGACAATTATACAGGTACTGTAGCCCAAATGACTAGCTCACAAAAGAGTAAACTTGCTCCTAATCCAGCAGTGCTAATATCATTTTGTTCCTCACCTGAAGATATTGTAAAGCTGGAAAAGCTGACACAGCATGCATTGTAAGGAGATAATGATAGGGAACAGCATCTGCTGTTTAATTCAGTGGCTGAAAGTCATCTATCCTGCTGTTACGTAATATACACCTTCTCAGAGCCTCATTTTGTGATGTGTGGCTGAACCACTGGTGGGTGGAAATTTCTGAGATATCCTCCTAATGTGCCTCCTAATAGACTGTTGTCTGTCCTGCTATGCTGTTAAAAAAGAGGTGCAAATTTCCTCCTACGTGTCACATGTAGCAGAACCAAGCAGGCCATTGCAGATGTTTTCTGAAGGAGCTGCTCTGTGAGAGCTGTGGAACATTGACCCAGAAAAACAAAATGGACCCAGGAAAACAAAATGATGGGGCTAGCATTGTTGAGAGACAGGATGAAGTGAATCAAACATCCTGAGCTCAAAACCAGCTCCAAAAGTTGCTGTCAGTTTCGACAGCAAAGACTGCTGCATGAAGAAAGGCGAGCGCTGCCTGCCCACTGCAAATACTGGTCATGGTGGTGTTCACTGGCAGCTGAGCCAAGTTAAAACTGCAGTGAGAGGTGCAACTAAACAGGGAATACGGGCACTCCAGGAGCAGTGGAATAAGTCAGGGCATCATGTTACAAACCCAGGCCTGCTGTTACTGCTGTTGCTAAAATCAAGGCTGCCTCAAAGTAGTTTGGACTTTTTAGTCTAGCTCTATTAACTGTAACATCTATCATTTTCCAACATAGCTGTTCTCCTGAATGAAACCATTTTCTCCTCACATGTCAGTATCAACACTTATTTTAAAAGTGTGCAATTCTTTTGGTGGTTTGTTTTTATTTTTTTTTTTTTTATTATGACTTGTAGTAAATAACCTGAACGTAAATAACCTGAAGGTAAAGCTAAAAATTGTTTAACCCTGAAATTTTAGTAAGAGCACCCTCTGGTGGCTCATGTATGCACAACAGTCTGCATCTTCCTTCCAAAAGGAGTTGTATATATATTTATAATACTGAAATTTAAAGAAATGGGTGGAAACTTTTTCCACTGAATTTTTCCCTTCAACCATTGTGAAAGTTATAAATATATTAAAAAAAAGGAGGAAAGTACTTTAAAACGTGTACTGTCTGTAAGTACAATTTAATACAAGAGAGTCAATCAAATGTGAAGAATAAAAGATATAAATATAGATAGATCTCTCAAGAGATATAGATGCTAAGGCCTTTAAAGTTACAATGGACAAAATCTAGAGTCTAGGGAAAACATGGATGGGTAAAACATGAATATATTTTTCAAAACCCTTGTTGTTTTCATCTCCTAATTTTAATTAGATTATTTAAGTCTTTCTATTTTGCACAGGATCCATGATTTTAATAAGAAATACCTGTGTTAATTACCAAGAAATCCCAAGAATGACTGTCTATCACTTTGCCACAGGTATCTTCCATTTAAAAGTACCTGAGACTTCTCACGTTGGTTCTGCTATTGGACGGATCAGAGCTGTGGATCCTGATTTTGGGAAAAATGCAGAAATTGAGTACAACATAGTTCCAGGAGATGGAGGAAACTTATTTGACATCACAACAGATGAGTACACCCAGGAAGGAGTCATTAAACTGAAAAAGGTATGTGGCACCGATGGGTGTATGTGCCTATGACTCAAGCAGGAAACTAGGTAAGAAAATGTGACGTTTTGCAATTTTATGTCATAAATAGCACACAGTAGTAGTGCTACGTAAGGAGTTTATATCTCTATTTGAATCCACGGTTGTGATCTTCGCTTTAAAAGGCGTTGAGTTTAGTCTTTCATTCCACATACAGCCAGGTATGACATTTCATATATAATGTCAAGATGAAGAAGTATTTCTTATCTCTGTCTAGAAAGTACAATTTCTCTTTTATGGGACGTTTTTTACCTAAAACTATACAATAAAAACTAGTTCAGGACATGGAATGAAAGAGCTGTATTTTATGTTAGAAATAATACAATCAATTTTGACTTATAAGCATTTTACTTTGAAAATTTTGACTTTGTGTTTGCTATTTTAATAGTGAATCTGTTGTAAAGTAACATGGTGAACACAGTTTTTATTCAGGGTAGAAGAGTCCCAAATGGTTCAAAATAACCATGTCCTACTTCCAGTTTCATGATAGTGTCCCAAATAGCTGGTTATCGGATACTCAGGGAAACACACTACATCTCAGCCATTGATGTTGCTTCAGTGCATGAGAATAAGTTCAAGATTACTGAATTTATGAATTTCAAAGATGTAAAAGGTGCATTTCATTTAGAATTTAGTGATTGAAGCACTCAGTAGAAGAAATCCAAAACGGGCAGTGTCACATTTTAACCAGTTATTATTTTCTGAGCCCAGGCATTTGTATATACACCAATGATCAACTTGTTCAGTAGAAAAAAATCTGAACCACAGGTTATGTTTTATAGCAGCTCAGGCTTGTAGGTGTAAATTCTGTGAAAAAAACAAACTACTGGCTGAATAATTCACAAGGGTCTAGGAAGGAAAGAGTTCTGGACATATATATTAAGATAAACTTTAGGAAAGTGAAGCTTTAATTCTAAGAAAATTTAGAATGTAGGTGCTTAGCTTCCCTCAGCTTTGACCATAGATCTATATTTGCATTATATTCATTCTAATAATGGAAGTCCTGGCTTCAACCTCCTGACTTGGGAAATAGTAAATTATCCATGGATGCATTAAACGACAAGATGATGTCAAGTCACTGACTCTTCTGCTACTTTAAATGACATAAAATGGAAGCCACTGTACTCACAGGAAGTAATTTGTCAATTAGACATGAACTTTTTGACCTCTTCACACCCCCCTTCTTTTCTGAGTAAAAGTGTGAGTGTACTGTTTCCTCCTAATGGGAATTTGTAGACTTTGCTTCATTTTCAAAAACCCTTCTGGTCACCTTTTTCCCTCTATGCAGATGACTCAAAAACAGGCCCATCTGGAGCTGTCAGGCTGAGCAGCTGCATACCCCTCCATATACACTGCCAGTTAGAAATTGCAGTGAGTGGAAACCATTAAAAAATTAATATTTGATCATCAAGAGCAGGTTTTTGATAGAATTTAGTTCTCCTTGCATTATTCCTAAACCTCCTCTGTGCTGCTTGTTTTTGTACACAATAGAATTTTCCATACTTGGTGTTAGGTGTATCTATTATCCACTTCTGATAGTCCAGGTTGGCAGTGATGATGTTGATAAGAAGGGTGATAAGGTAATTAAAAAGGACTTCAGGGCTCTGGGTCAATTGGTTGATGGGACAGGAGTGCAGGCAATGCTCTGCTCAGCTCCTTCAGTAGCAGAGATGAATAATGAAAGGAACAGCAAAACACACGTTATCAATAAGTGGTTTAAAGGCTGGTGCCATCAGCACAATTTTGCATTTTTTGATCATGGGGCAACTTGTACAGCACCAGGCCTGCTAGAGTCGAATGGACTCTATCTATCTAACAAGGGCAAAAGGACTCTAGCCCATGAGTTGGCAGGGCTAATTGAGAGGCCTTTAAACTAGGTTTGAAGGGGGAAGGAGATAAAACCAGGCTCTCCAGAGATGTGCCTAAGGGTGGTAAACCAGAGTGGGGGTGAAATCAGCAGCCCAGCTCAAGTGCATGTACACTGATGCACACAGCATGGGCAACAGGAGGAGCTGGAAACCATGGTACAGGAGGAAAGCTATGCCATAGTTGCCGTCACAGAAACGTGGTGGGATGACTGGCATGACTGGAGTGCTGCAATAAATGGCCACAGGCTTTTTGAAGGGACTGGTGAGGAAGGAGAGGTGGTGGGGTGGCTCTGTGCCTTTGGGAGTCTCTTGATATGACAGAATTTGAGGTCAACGGTGGTATGGTTGAGCGCCTATGGGTAAGGACCAGGGGGAAGGCCAGCAATGTAGACATCCTGGTGGGAGTCTGTTATAGACCACTCAAGCAGGATGAAGAGGTGGATATATTATTCTATTAGCAGCTCGAGGATGTTTCAAGATCACCAGGAGTGGGGCTCCACTAGCCCTTCTGTTTGCAGACAGAGAAGGGCTGGTGGGAGGTGTAGTGGTCAGAGGCCATCTGGGATACAGTGATCATAAAATAATAGTTTTCAATGTTTGGTGAAAGGAGGGGCATCAACAAAACCTCTACACTGGACTTCTGGAAGGCAAACTTCTGCCTATTAAGGATGCTGATTGGAGAGTACCTTGGGTAACAGCCCTTTAAAAAAAGGGGTCCAGGAAGGATAGATATATTTCAAGAAAGAAATCTTGAAGGTGCAGGAGTAGGCTGCCCCTATGTGTCAAAAGATGAGCTAGCAGGAAAATCACCTGGCCAGTTTGGGCAGGGAGCTTTTGAAGGAACTAAGGAGGAAAAAGAGGGTATATCATCTTTGGAAAATGGGCAGTTGACTCAGGAAATGTTTAAGGATGTCATTAGGGCATACAGAAAGAAAATTTGAGTGGTGAAAGAAAAAATAAAATTGGTGCAACCACTTCTATATCCAATTACTTTAGAGTTGCTCATTGTATTTAGTCTTTCCAGCAACAAGATAGGGAATAATCTAAACTAGGGAACTTTTACAACTGCAAAACTTTGATCAATGTTGCCTAATGTAAATTATAGATCTCTATCGCTGAGCATGAGGGAAAAACTGTAATCCCCATCCCTTTTTAATCTTCATCATAGTGAGAGGGGACAGTGAGAGAATGCGAAGATCCAAAAATACCAGTTTTGTTCTATGCAGGAGTGTGGAAAGAAGATAAACTAAACACACAGGTCCTTCAGCAAAGTGTGCCTTTATACTGACCCTACATTTGGTCTTTCACAAAACTTTTCTCAGGAAAAATCCCTTTCACAAAACTTTAAATCCTCCAAGTGTTTTAAGACATTTTCGAATCATCCAAAATTCATCCCCTTGAATTCTTTGCTAGATCCCAGGTTAAACAAAAACAATACAGATTCTTAAAGGTATTGTTCATTTGGTTGTCTTTTTATATCTTTACACTTGTAATAATATAAATGTGTTTTCATGGGTTGCAGTTTTCAGATTAGAGAAGTGCTGGACAGTCACAATTCTATAGACACTTATTAAAATGCATGGTACTTGTACTGTACAAGACTACAACAGCACTCTTCATTTGCCTACAGAGAAGCAATTTTACATTGTAAGTCATTCAAAACACTGATTTGACCTTATAGGATTATGCAAATATTTAAGTATGTATTGAAGTCTTTTTTAAACTGAAAGCAGGTGAATGAATAGGACTGACACATTCAATGAAGAATTATAAATAATAAACAGAGAAAGCCATTAATAAAAAGTGCTATGTGCTTTAAAAACAGGTTTGCACTTTCCTCTCTATTACAGCATATTCTGGTTCTGTAAGTGCTGCAGTAATTCAGTGCTGAGCCATTTCAAAACCATTTATAAAATTTGCTTTTATTTTCCCTGAAAAATTTCTCGCAGCCAGAAACTGTCCGTCACTGCATAGATGCTTTTTTGGTCTGTTGTAAGGCAGAAAAACATCGAGAGATTTCTATATCAAAATTGATAAAAATGAAGCCTTCCTAGACTACCTTTATTTTTGGTGGAAAATACATTTGATGAGAAAAAAATTGCACAGGCTAAACGGTTCCTTTTAGCACACTAAGTGTGTTGATGGATGCAGAAGGCCATTCTCTGCTTCTGGGGTGCTAAATGGGTAAGAAAAGCTACAGCTGGACAAGTTGCAGATCTTAAATCATCTGTTTTGGTTGCTCATTTATTTTTGTGCTACAATCCTATATAAGTCTCATTACTACTACTTTTGTGCTAATTACATATATTAAAAATGAAATAGCTTTTCTTATATTCTGCTAAATAAATCATGCAGATGCCATCTAGCACCACTGTGTGGTTAGTACTGCAATAATTTTTCTCTCAAAATAAAGAATAAAGGAAAATAGCATCCCTAAAAAAGGGGGGGAAACCTTGCTTAAGGATGGTGCTGTGTACAGTTTTCTATGAGTAAGAAATATTACTATGTTAGGAATAGAATTGTAATTCCTTTCCTTTTCTAGTGCTGTTTAATATGGTGTTTTTTGCATTTGATACTTAGATAATATCTTCCATCGTACCTGAATCTTCAGCAAACCACAGTGGGTGTAAGCTATAAGAAACACGGTGACAGAAGGGGCCATCTCCTTCATGCCAGAGCACAGAGGCCTCAGGTGTGTCAATCCCAGGCAAGGGACTGATTTTCAAATCTCTAATGGCCAGGCACAATGGTAAAGGAAAATAGAAGGCTCCAACCTTCACTGAAAAGTTAGCACTAAATTTCTTAAACCAAGGATGAGTTTATACGATAGGCCCATTTTGTGCAGAAGCTTTTTAATTGCCTCAGCATGTGCTAATCCTGAAACTGAGTAGGGTTCAAGCACTGAACTTGTTCTGCTTGAAGATATCACTTTACTAATTTGTGCAGTATTTCATTGAAACCTGGGAAAACAACTGTTTCTAGGCTTCAGCTGGTATGATCCTACACTGCTCCACTATATGGGGTGAACTTCTCCCCATGGTTCAGTGGAAGATCAGGGGACAACCACATCTTGTTTTTTGTAAGTTGTGTACCACTACTAAAAATAACTGATCAGATGACAAAGCTGTGGCCATGAAATCAATGAGAAAAAGTAACTTTAGCGATGATAAAATGGCAGAAACTGGGGGGAAAAGGAACAGAACCAGTAGCTGCAGGGAAGTATTAGGAATGTGCTTCCCTTTAACCTCAGGAGCCACTTTGTAGAAGCATTTAAGGTGCAGTCAGCAAATAGTGCTTTGACTGCTGGCTAAGCTCAGTTGTCTTGCCTGTGGGACAGCCCACATACGTAGCTCTGGGACATTGCTGTAATGTAAGAGCAGTCTGAGAGCACCTGTACTGCTCACAAGAGTGAGTGTAAGGCAGACTCCTGACATCCTTCAGTGAGAACTGCATTAAAACTACTCCTGGCTTTACTACCAAAACTGTGCCGACTGCTCGTCTCACCCCACCCCACTCATTCTCTCTCCAAAGGCAGGGCATTTCCTCTGCAAGTATGAGCACAGGCACTACCTGCCTGTAATCATAACTCTTAAGTTTGTAGGAGTGGGAATAGTGGTCATGCATTTTGAGGAGGAAGAGAAGGCGATATTAAGTCCTTCAGTACAGGCAGAAAGTGGTGAGCTGCATTCAGATACAAACACAAAGAACAGGAAAAGCAAGGAAGAAGAGACATTTGTCTTTATAGTTTGTGGATAGAGCTGTTTGGTTTGGTTTTCCCTGGAACAGGGAAAGGCACCTTCAGAAATGAGCGAGATATTTGAGAGCAGCAAACAACTTAACCCCTGACACTGGTCAGCTTCTCCCTTTCTTCACATACAGAACATATATATATTTTGCCCACTTCCCATCAAATCTTTAAATGCTCACTACAAATCTCATTTTTTACTGTGCATTCTCAACTCTAACTGATGAATGCTTCTGGTTGATCTAGAGCTTACTTTACTGAACCTGCTTTGTAATACCACTTATTTTCTTATGCCGTTTAGAATCCAGTGCAGAAGTCCAGTTACCAAAACATAACTGCTCATACAGAAACTTGTCAATGCACAGCAAATTGCCTTATGCCAATATTTCAAAAAATGCATAGATGCTCAATCCATAATGAAGGGGAAAGTGTTGCCAGCTTTTGAGACCAGCACATGTGACCCAGCCTTATTCTGCAATTGCACAATGCTAGTATGAAGTCAAGCTTAAGTTAATACGCACTTCCTGACAACCCAGTCCTACTATCCGTAACTACCCATATGTCCTGGGGCTTAAAATCTCATTCCAAAATATAGCTTCAAATTGTAGGTTAAAACCTCTATCAGAAACAATACTCTTGTATTTCTGATGTGTGGATAAAAAGCAGAAATTTCTGGCGTTTCCAGTCCTGCCTCTTTGTGAAGCAGAAGAAACTGACAGAATAGTTCTTTTTCCACCCTTGTTGTGCTTATCATGAGAATTTCAGACAATTGTTTTCTTTCAGTTCTTTAATTCTCTCTTTCTCTTTCCCACTATCTAATATAAAGTTTTAGATATAAATGCACCTATATTGCAGCATTTCTTAACTTCTGCCTTGAGTGTGGAAAACAGTAATATTTCAAAATATGTTTGTTTCTAATACAGAGCTGATTTTGTGTTCTCCTAGTCATACTAAGTAAGTCCATTCACAGTACTTACAGAGTTGCAAGGTAAAGTGATTTGTCAGTATGTGCTATTTGATTTGGGGATTTATAGAATGGCTTTGCTGTGCACAGGTGTGTATATGCTGATAGCACTTTACTAGGCAACTATACAGAGCAGCTTGTAACCTCAACACAGGAAAAAGCAGATGAGAACAAGTTGAGGGGGCCAAATACATCTGTTCCATCACTGGTACTTAGAATGTCAATTAGAAATACTGCAGTTATTGAATAGTTCACAGTTAATAAGGCATCACCCTGATATTAGCAAAAATGCTGTTTACTGCACAAAAAAAAATCTGCAAATTAAAAACTTTATTCAAACTTACCTTCTGCATGTAATTACTTTTATAGAAGGAATAAATATTTCTCTTGGTTAGTTAAAAAGTCTATTAAGTCATTCCATTAAAATCTGATTAACTGAAAGACATTTCAAGAACTTTACAGGGCTGATTTGGGTTTTGTTGTAGGATTCAAACATTCTACTGTGTTTGTATCCTTAGCAGCATTCCAGATCAGAAATGAAAATAGGACTGAGCACCCTCAGACATTTATTATATAACAGCAAAACACAGTGATGGGAGTTTTTTTGTTTGCTTGTTGGTAGATTTTTTTATGTTTGTTTTAATACAGGTAAAATATTGTGTGGACCACTCATTTCCTTGACAGATTTTAGTGATATCTACTAAAAATTACAGATATAATAAAATGTTTTTTAACATGCCTTAAACCAAAAATCAAAAAATCCAAAAAGTTTTGCTTGAGATGTACGCAAACATTCAATTCTGCTGTTTTCAGGCAGACTCTGGACAAATCAGACAAATGCCTAAATTTGAAAGAGTCTGTTATCTGCATGACTCAACTGTTTGAATCTGGGAAAAACAGAACTTATCAGGAGATTGTAGCATGCAATCTCCATACACACAAGCCAATAAAACTATACTCTTGTTACATGATATATGTTGTACAAAATCTTTTTCTATTTGAAATTAAGTCCTAGGTTTACCACTTGCAACATTTCCCATCTCTCCATACATCTCAGTGGTGCTTTGGCCTCACTTAGGCTAAAAGCTAATTTCTGCAATTTTGTGGGAGTCTGTCACTGATTTCTTTCTCTCATGATGGCTCATCACTTTCAGCCTGTCTCTTCTTATTTTGACTACCATCTGTGCTTTGCACTGGCTGCATATTGCTTAACCTCTAACTATATTTATCATCAGACCCATAGAAGGACAGAAAGAGAGGATGAGTTTCTCTGAGGTTGCAGTGGAAAAACGTTATCCCTTCTTGGGATCACACTGCCTTTTTAAAAATATACTTTAGTATTTCCGCATAATTCTGGGGGGTAGAGAAGTAATGCAGTTACTCTATGCTTCCTGGGTACTTGTGCAGTGAAATATGCCAGTCTGAACATACCGATAGGCAGAACTGTTTGAAATCTTATTGCTTTCTGTTCCCCTTGCATCATGAAAGGTTGTGACTGGGCACTGGCCTTGCACCGTGGTCTGATATAGCTGCCTTGAAGAGTAATTTGGTGAAAGACAGCCTGCAAAGACTGCATGAATGATGGCTTTTTCCATTAATGCATCTCTTTGCAAATATACCAATGTATTACAGGAGCCAATCTGAAAAGTTTTAATGCAATTTTAGTAGTATGAAAGATATATACAAGGTATTATCCAGAATTACTACCTATGTGGGAGCTTAGATTTCTTTCTTTCTCTGTCTTAATCATTTATCTCTAGCTTAACCCCTGACTTTTTCTTCTCCAGACTAAATCCTTAAACTTCAGATTTCCCTTTTTATTATGTTTTTTGAAAGTGTATTAACAATTTATCTAAATATTTGGAGAAGAATTGTTTGGTATTTTTTCTTTTGGGTAAAATTGTTTTGGCAATGCATAGCAGTGCACACAAGTAGTATAGAAAATGAAAACACAGTGTGACAGCAATTTGGATAATGGAGCAATGTGTCTATTTTTAGTGAAGGCAACATCTTAAGATTTCACCACTGGTGCATGAGATCTACCAGACTTAATTTTTTCTGTTTCTTCTCAGGATTAGTTTCTTCTTCTTTCTGTCAGTCCAGACACAAAGGTGCAGAACATACTGTCTTTTCTGTTAATTTTGTCTGTAGGAGGTTGGTTGTGTTTGGTAGTGAATTGCCTTCTAGTCTGATTATCTCTATGGCATTTAGATTTATATGGCTAATTTTAAGTCACCATCTCAAAAAAGACTGAGTATCTAGTCTACTAAAATTATGAAGTCTTTCATAAGGATTTATAATCATTATGGTAGCTGTTCAGGTAATGCAAGTCAAGGTAACACAGTTGATTTTAATGGAGCTACTTCAATTTACACCAGTCAGTCATCTGGCCAATTACGTCCCATTGTGATAAGGACAGAAAACGGAAGAATTTAAATCTATCCTGGCCTTGACAACTGACTGAAAACACTGGGGAAAAATAACAGACGTTGAAATATTCTTGTTCATACACATGTAAACCTGCTATTTTTTCCAGATAGCATATTCTTTCCCATTAGAAAATTTCCAGCTTAACAATTATTGGCAGAAACCACTAGGTGCCAGTGTTACCCAGACATCAGGAAAAGGCTTCGTTAGAAACATTAAAAACAACATGAAAGCCAATGCAGATAAACCCTTTAAATGAAAATAAAGCTTCTGCATCTTTTCAACTAAATAAAACTGCGTAAATGGTTTTGAGATTATTGCTTTTCTAGAAGTAAAGGCATTAAATTAATATGCATTGACAGAAATCCGCATCAAAGCAACCTGATTGCAGGATATATTCCATCAAAACCTCAGATAAGTACACAAAATTTGCTGTGTCATCTTCAGGACCTTATGAATTGCACCTAGGATCACAAGGCAGAGACATAGTCTGCATTTTTCAAAGTTCATGCAGATAAAACATATGGCATGTATAGCAGTTCACTGCTAAGATTGACATTCTACAGGAAAAGCGTGGTTCAGATCAAGTTAGAATTCACATTCCAAGTCATACCTGAAGTTTGGTTTGACTCATTGATATATATCAGAGTTTTCATTTGGGCTCATCTTCATCACTGTCATGGTCTTCTGAAAGCTTCCTGCTAAATAAAAAAAGAAAAAATTCTATTTAAGGAGCTGGATCAGCTAGAGACAGCTGATTGCTGGTGCATGGGAGTTGTGAATGCAAATCTCTGACTAACCTGCACTCAGCTCATTTGCAAGAGATGAATCTCACTCATTTAACTTCAGACATCTACAGTGTAACTGTTTACATCCATGCCAGTCATCGTGATTTTTTTGATGTGGAGAAGCAGTAATTTCCTGACTATGATTCATCTGGCCTATTTCAAAAACCACCTTAGCATAAGATGAACTACAAAACAAACTTAAATGATTGATTAGTTCAGGAGATAAATTATACACTAAAGGCATCTTAAGTTTTGTCAGATTAATCCAACCAAAGTGATTTTGCAATGTCTAATTTTGAGTCATACCTAGTATTTTGCTTTTGTTCTTTCTACAGCCGTTAGACTTTGAAACGAAAAAGGCGTACACCTTTAAGGTGGAGGCCTCCAATCTCCATCTTGACCATCGATTTCACTCAGTGGGTCCATTCAAAGATACTGCCACTGTGAAGATAAATGTGTTGGACATGGATGAACCTCCAGTGTTCAGCAAGCCCATGTACACAATGGAAGTCTATGAGGATACACCCGTGGGGACCATTATAGGTGCAGTGACAGCACAAGACCTTGATGCTGGCAGCAGCTCAGTTAGGTAAGTGAGCTTTTCCTCCTTTAATAGCTCTCTGACAACTCAAAGTGCTGCTGACAGTTGGATGCACTGGCAAAGAACTTAGTATGAAGATATAAAATATGCCAAGTCTGTCACTGTAACAGATATCTGATGCTCTGAAAAAATATTGGAAAGAAATGCTCGTTTGGGTGAATTATCTGGAAAAATACATTAGGTGCTTACAGCTTTTTATCATACTGATCATGTAAATTACCACACATTGATATGACTTCAGAGATGGTATGTTAAGATTAAGGAATAGCATGGTGTCTGGGTGTCACAGTCCACTGGTAGAGAATGTGATGTTTGCTATAAATTCTCCTCCAGGCTGAACAAACTCTTAGGCTTTTGTTGTACAATCACCATAACTCTGACTCACAAACTGTTGGCTAACAAGCCCTTAAATTCTTAAAATGTGCTTCCACAAGAGTGGTAGCTCTGAATTTTGTAAGGTACACTTCAATAAGTTTTCAACTCCCATAACAAGCTCCTCAAAACATGCTGGATCACAAGTCACAACACACCTCCAGAGAGAGTGAGGGGGCCCAGTTCACAACTTTTATAGATAACCTGGTGCACACCTCTTACCTAAAGTAGATTTTTCACACTGTTTTGTTAGCACATGCACAGCCAGCTCTTCTCCAGGAAATGAGTTGGCAGGTGGAAGCTGAGAATGAGTCTCAAGGTGGAGCAGGAAGTTGGCTCAGAACAGCCCAGCCCCACCTCTGCAGGATCCTCTCCTCTGATCACACCTTGCCTGTAGCAATGCTCAGAAAGTTTGAGACAAAATGTGCTTAGATCTGGTCCTCTACACTGGGTCTTCCACAAAAGTAATGAGAAAGGAGGTTTTACATGCTATGTCTCAGTTAGACGTCAATGGGTGACAGTAAGCACTGCCCTTTCACAAGAACCACTTACTCCCTACATCTGGCAAATGCTCTGAAACATAATCAGAAGAAATTTCAAATTTCAAATTTCAGAACAAAAGCTCTGAAAAATAATCATCACCTGTGTCTTGGCTGAGGCTGTGGGGACATGATTGCTGACCAACATGGCTGTATTCAGCACAAGGAAACTCCTGCCAGGCAAGCCTCTCATTTATTGCTATAGCTTATTTTCATGAAATAAAAAGGAGAGGGGATCTGGTATACAAACGTAATGCATTGATTTTGACAACCTATTTGCAACCACATTAGAAAGATTAAAGTGAACAGTCATGTACCAATAAGGAAGCTCCTTAAAGCTTAGACATGGTCTAAGACATAGGGAGCCATTGCGGCGGTCGCCGGTATTCGGGCGTGGACAGCTAGCCCCAGGGTCTTTGGCTAGCGACCCATAGGCGTCTGCAGTTAGCGTCCCTGACCGCCGGAGCGCCGGTCCGCTGCCGCGGGAATTGGTGCGTTCCCAGCCGCAGGCAGCTCTTAGAGAGCAAGCTATCTCTATAGAGGCCGGAGGGATAGGGAGGGATCTTCTGGCTAGAGTAATAGAGACGTAGAGGTGAAGGGCCCAACTGCGCTCTGGGCGTCTAGGATCAGAAGACCCCGAACAGCTCAGTGCACAGACTTTTTTTCTGAGGGCATTACCCAATCATCAAACACCAGGAGGGAGGAACCAGGGAGGGACCAGGGGACCAGGACTAACCGGGAAGGAGAGAGGGAGGAGAGGGGGTAACAGACAACCAAGGGGTACAATCAACTACGGAATGGAACAGAACTTTCTAGAACACAAGAATGACTGGCAGGAGAGTGGCAGGTGCTTAAACTAATGGAGGAAAAGGGAACCACCCCTGAGAGACTCAGCCCCCTTGCGGGGCAAAACCACCTGTGTCTCCTCCCCAGGGGAGACTTTAAACTTGGGCATCTTTATTCCACAGCTTCTCAGGGGGGACCGAGCCCTTCGGGACCTCAAGCACCACCACAAGCCATTAACACATACTTCCAGTACCAATTTGTGCTGGGCCTACCTGACTTCAGGAAACACTTTTATCCCCAGATTTTCATAAGAAATATTGCAGACATAATGCATACCATCAATCTTTAACTATTAATTGTTAACAAATTGGACTATGACAGAATAGGAAAACATTAGTGTCTACAACGTGTATGCAAATCCATGCATATTTGATTACAAATTGAATTTGGACTCTTTAAATCCATGTTTATTAATTAAGTGTATTTTGGCTCAGTACTTATATTCTCAAAATATACCATAAAAATGCTAGTTGTAATCATATGCAAAAATTTAATGTACAATAGTGACTGTTTAGCTCCTGCTTTGTCAACTCACCATTAATTTTTGCTTAAAACTATTACTACTGCTGTTTTTTAATTTTTAATAGAATCTTTATTTTTTTTAAAATATAGAAATTTAGTTGTTCATTAGTCTGTGACACATTCCTTCTCTGACTAAGGATCAAAACCTTTACTAACAAAGACTGAAATCGGTACCTTTTTCCCTGGTGGTAGCCTATGAAAATAGCTCCAGTGAAGTCAATATTCTGTTGATTACTGTGCCCTCTTGCAACCGGATAGAAAGCCTTTAATCACACTGTTGAGCAGTTTTTCATATGACAGTGGAATCATTTGGATGTATAAACAGTCCTCAGTGAGGAGTTTTTTATTTCACAAACCCTCCTAGGAGACTCAAGGGCTTTTTACTCATTCTGTACCTGCAACTACACAAGAAAAATAATTGTCTCTCAATGGTTTATCCACATACTATGTTCACTGGAATATTGTATCCTAAGCCATTTTATAATGTCCATGTCTACATTTTTTAACCCTGAAATCACTACTTGTGTGTCCAAATGCCCATCTACAGTTAATACCCCCACATTTTAGTGTCATTGCTCTTCTTGCTGACCCCTTATACCAATTAACAGCAGAAGTGCTCCCAGGATCGCACATATGAGCTGATTTGTCTGGTACATGTCCACAGAAAAACATGAGCTATGTCCCAGAATGTTCTGACATTCTTCAGTGGCACAACTTTTGGGCACATGTGCATCTACATGACTTACATTCAGAGTCATGTTTTCTATCCATGCAGCAATGTCCTGCCCCAGTGCAGCAGCCCAGATGGGTTTCCCCCTGTACTGCCAGTTGGTCTTCTTCCATTGCTGCAGCCACCACCACAGGGCATTAGCCATCATCCAGGAGTTGGTGTAGAGATAAAGTACAAGCCACTTTTCTCATTCAGTGATGTCTAGGGCTAGTTGGATGGCTTTCACCTCTGCAAATAGGCTTGACTGCCATTCTCCTTGAGCAGTTGTTGTGTAGGACTCCACACAGCAGCTTTCCACCTCTGATGGTTTCCTATCACACAGCAAGATCCATCGGTAACTAGAGCATGGCCTCCTTTGTTTTCTGACAACAAAATGATGGTGCTTGTTGGGCACTTTGAGCCACCTTGCTCCACATGCCCATTGTGCTAGGTGCATCCTCTGGATCTTTCAGGACATTACCACTTTTAAGTTTACTATAGATGACTTTTCAGGGGTTCTAATGCTCTCAAGTACTGGATACCATCATCTGCAGTGATCCACTTTCCTGGGGAATTCACAAGATCTTCCTTAAATGGACATCATGCCCTCATGTTTTAGAGAGGCCTTCTCCAGACATGGTAAATTGCTCCTTCTTTTCCAATTCCTCTTTCAATTTCCCATCTCTAGCAAGGGATTTCAGCTGTTGCGGCTTCATGACCTTCTAATTGCTGTCTGTCAGTGCTGTTATCCCAGCATCACCTGGCTGGTGACTGTAATCTTTCTGCAAATCTCAAAGTTCTGATGAGGTCAAGGAACAGGTAAATTCAGGTTCCTGTTTGATTTGTTTCACTCCTTCACTCCTTCAAATTTCTTTGCTAAAACACGAGCTTCTTCATCTGGCCTTTCCTCTCCTGATTGTCCTCCTTTTCCTTCTTCTTCTCCTTCCTCTTTGTAGTGGTTTCAGTTCGCCTACTCAGGTTTGTGGCTAAATGCCAACACACTTACCCAAATTTACTTGATTTTTTGTTGTGAGATGAAGATTAGGAGTAGGCAAAGCAGGCTCAAACTTTATAAAGTACAAAGAAACTTTATTAATATACCTAAGAAAAAGGGGAAGAGAAAAAAAAAAAAAAAAAAACAAGAAAAACCAGAACAAACTCCTTCCCCCACCTCTCTATTTCATTCCCCCTGACAACATACAAAAGACAACACTTTGACCTCCAGTCAGTTTACCACCTCAGAAACAGCTCTTGTTCCAGTTCATTTAGGGAGAGAAGTTTCTTTTGCTTACACCATGGATTTTCTGTAAGGAAAATACAGTTTTTGTGGGTCTTCTGCCTCACATCAGCCGCCGCCAGGAAGAAAGACCAGCTTAATGGTGAATCCCTCCCATACCAGTAGCCCTTCTACAGCCCCTATGGTGGGTTATGAACAGTCCACAGGGTACCTGTTTTAAGGATGCCCAGTTCAATTGCAGCAACAAAGAAAATCCCTTCTTCTGTGCTTAGCAACACAGGTTCTCCTGACAACTCAGGTTCTCTGGCATTCTCCCCGGGACCAAGGCTCTGGGTCACAGCCTCTCCTCTCTCTTGGTTCCAGTTTCTCATCAGGCTGTACTTTTTAACACCTACTTGTCTTTACCCAGGTGTTTCAGTTCATTGGCTGCAATAAGAACCTCACATCCCCCTTTTTGGACTATATCTTCATATACTACAGGGAATTTATTAGCTCAGTCCCCAACTATGGTTCTCCAAAAGAGTTTTCAACTTCACTCTTGAAGCACTTCTTATGCACCTCCCTGTAAGTATCAGTTCTGCTTTCCTCGCTGACTGCAAAGTCTCTATGCTGCATTTATGTCGATGTCCTCACTCGTTCCTCTCTCTGTTCAAGGAAGGATGGGTGTCTGCAAGTTTAGTCTAGGCATGGATAGAGTTCATCTCTCTCTCTCTCTCTGGCAGTGTGACGATCCCATGCTCTCTGCCGGGCTGTTTGAACAGGTCCGAGCTGGATGGCAGAAGCTCTCAGAGTCTCTGTGCCTGGCTCTGCGGAGCTGGCTCGGCCTGCTGGGGCCATCTGGGCCCGGGGTGACAGGGCAGGGCCTGGCCCGAGCTGGATGGAGTCCGGCCCGGTCCTTGCCTGGCCCGGAGCAGGGGCCTGGCCCTGTCTCGTGTAGCTGACACACCGGCTGAGCTGGATCTGCTGAACATTCCAGCCGGTTTCCTCCCCCATTCCCGGCTGCAGCGGCACGGCCGCTCCAAACTTCCCTTCAGCCCCCTCCCCCTCCTTGGAAGGAGTGGGAGGGGGCTGGGGCCTTACCAGCGAGAGAAGCAAGAGCTGCTCCTCTCTACACAGCAGAAGCAGGTCCAAAGAGGAAGAGCTTCAGAGAGTCTCTGCTTATATATGGTTTTTTCCCCGAAGGCGGATCAACTTTTTAATTGGTTCACCTACATATCAATCCTTAAAACTACCTGATTATTGGCTCTCTCTCCCAGGAAGGAAGTTGTATTCCTTCCTGCAGCATCGGTCACTTCCTAGATTTTGACCCCTCCGGCCTAGCCCAGGCTACTCTTCCTCCCTTTCTTATCAACAGTATGAACCTGTAGCTTGCCTTCTTCATGTTTTTGTTTTCACTATTGGTGCAAGTACTGTAGTTGCTGTGGTTTGACTCCCTGTCTCAGCTGTAGTGTCCTCAATTGCAGTTTGGGCTCCTGCCTCAACTACAGTCCTCTACGAGTATTGAACAGTGGCTCGGCGGGCACAGGTCAGGCCCCAGCACAGGGCAAGAAGCTGCTGGCTTTCACTGGGGTGGGTGAGGCACCCTTCCATCATAGATGGGTCAGTTTGCCAGGGTTGGCCACCTTGGTTCAGGTGTAAAGCCACAGGTAACTGGAGGTAATAACCACCCTAGGAACCTGCCACACGCCCTGCCACCCAGGAACTGGATGCTTCAGGACACATTTCAATATCTCCCTAATTAAAGTTTGTTTTCTCTTACACCAGGATGACACCAGATTCCACAAATCCCATAGTGAACCAATAGTATTTGTTAATATTGTTAACAGTATTAAGCAGCTTAAATAAGGATGAGCAATGACCATGGGAGCCTGTATTATAAACCCCCTCACATCCATCTTGGGCAGGGAGAGGGAGGCGTATTCCCTCATCATCCACAGAAGAGAGCTTCCCCCCCGCCATAACAATGCTGCCATGTAAGGGCCAAGCACAGAGCCGTTTGTGTTACCTTGTTCCCAAACTCAGCAAAATGAAGAGATAAGGAGTGCATCTGACAAACCTTGTGTCCCACAAAGGAGTTTGCTACTCCAAACTGCTATTACTATAGGATGCAATAAAGATAGATAGATAGATAGATAGATCGATCAATCGATCAATCTGCCTTTGTCTCGCCGCCTGGGCACTAAAAAGGACTGTGGTGGCTTGACCTGGGATAGATGCCACGTGCCCACCAAGGCGCTCTATCACGCCCCTTCCCAGCTGGATGGTGGAGAGATAATAAGATGGAAAACAACTCGATAGGGCAGTTTACTAAAGCAGAAATGAAACTTTGTTCACGTATAAGCGAAGAGAAAAAAAATGTTTATTCTCTACTTTCCATCAGCAAGTGATGTTCAGCCACTTCCTGGGAAGAAGAGCTCCAACACATGTAGTGGTTTCTCTGGAAGGCAAACACTGTAAATGACAAATGCCCTCCCTACCTCCTCCTTTCCTTAGCTTTTGTATCTGGGTTGATGTCATTTGATATGGAATATCCCTTTGGTTAATTTATCTGGCATAGTTATGTCCCTTCCCAGGATCTTGCCCACCCTCAACTCCTTGATGGGGGAATGTGGAGACACAGCACTGCCAGTGCTGCTCAGCAGTAGCCAAAACCCTGGTGTGTTATCAATACCTTTCCAGGTACTAATGCAGAGCACAGCACTGTGAAGTTTACTATCAGAAAATTAATTCCATCTCAACCAGACCCAATACATCAATGTATTAGTATTCAATACTCCATAAGTTTTATATTCTCTAAATGAAAGAAAAACCACAAAAATCCCAATCCCCCCACCCCACCAAAAAAACCCCAACCAACAAAAAAAAAATTAAAAGGTCATAAGTAAGAAAAGTGTAAATTAGTTTGAAGGCTTTGAAAGTGTTTGCAAGTTCTTATTGTATCTTGGTCAATCATGCTCTGTTAGCTGTTTAAAATCTAGATAATCTCATAGATCTAAAGAAATAGTTAATCAATTTCATCATATTGCAAAGGAGTCCAAGCAATTTCCAAGTAAATATGCCCTTTAAACAAATGGGGTAAAGCAAGTCACGTTCTATGAAGACACAGCCCATACAAATTACTGGATAGTACTGGTAGTACTACAACTACTGGTTGTAGTTTCTCTACAAATTCATTCATTTTCTCTGAATGTTTTCCTGGAATGGTTTGGCCATTAAGAAATCTGTAACAGAAAAAAAAAATGGTCAACAGTCTGTGAAACAGTAAAGACCGGGATGAAATCTGCGCTGTATGCAACAGAAGGCAAAACTCCAGAGAGCAAAGCAAGCTAGAACAGCTCACATGAAAAGAAACAGTATTCGTTCCAGCAACTAAATCCTTGTTATCAGACAAAAATTTTACGTCTGTTATGTTAGGCACATCAGGAAGGGGGAGATAACGACTAAGAATGAAAACTGGGTTCAACTGTTAAAGAAAAATATTTTGCTGGAGAACATTGAAAATGGCGAGGGTTATATTATTTTTCTCTTTTATTCTCTTACTGGGGTCAAATTTTTAAACAAGTCAGAAGTCTTAAGAGGTTTGTTTTGTAGGAAGATATTTTCTAGAGAAAGGGCACAGAGAATACATTCAGTAATGAACAGGAAATTAAGCACAAGGATAAAAGGAGCTGCAGGTATTCAACACCTGCAAGGGTGACTGGCTTTGCAGCTGTTTTGGAACATTACCCCAGCACACCTAATTTTCAAACTGTGTTAAATCTGGAGCTTATGTGTCTCAGGTGATCTGTTTTGTCTATTCCCATTTTATCCATAGTGCTTGAAGAAATGCTCAGCATACATGTTAAGGTGAAGTCTTACATACTTTTTGGCCATTAAAAGTCCCAAAGCACTTGTAAAAACACCTCTGATCTCATTTTCTTCTCAGAGTCCTCCAGTTTACTACAATTTGAAGATGAGTGGGAGGAAAAAAAGAAGCTGTTTTGTAGTGTCTTAAAATGTATGCAAGTTTTTGGTAAAGATCCTTGTACTAGTGGAACAAGGGGTTTTAGGACTTTGTAAAAATCTCTGCTTTATGTGTCATTACAGCATTAATGTTATAGACAAAGCTGTCTAAATAACAAGAAAGCAGAAATAGAGGGCGAGACTGAGTTACCTGCAGTACCTCCTAGTGAGCTCTGTTTAACAGTGTGTGAGAAGTTCAACAGCTTTGCACAGACACATCTGAAGTTGTCAGATTTCTCTGGAGATGATTTTCTGGCATAAAGTATAAGAGGGTTATTGTCCCTGATGTCAATCCCAGACATGACTCCAATTAACAATGAGTTTCATATTCTGTGCCGCAACACTGTCCTTCAGATCTTCTCTGCTTCACTCAGGAGTTTTGCCTTACGAACCAAAAGAACCACGCAAAGCAGGAAAGCTGTGGGGACTGTGCATTTTCTTGACCATGTCCAGAGTAATGAAACTTTGATATTAAAGTAAAAAGCCATGTGTACTCGCCATAGGTGAGTCCTGCCCTCAGTATCTTGGAGATAAACACTGTATTCTCTGCAGGTGCTTCCAAAGGAAAAAAAATATTTTTTTCTGAACTAGTTCCCAATGGTCCATACACTTATATAAATAGGTTCTGTTTTTCCAGATAAATACTTTGTCATGTTAAGATCAAGAAAATAAAGATTTCTTCCTCAATTTTGGAACACTGTATCTTAATGTACAAGCAGGAACAAGATGAATTTAGGTATATAAGAGTTTGACTTTTCAATCCCATAATTCTTCTGACTTTTTTTTTCTTTGCCTACATTTTTATAATTTACTTATTCTTCAAAAAGAAAAGTCCCACCCTGTGACATTAAAATGTATCTTACTGTTGCATACATATACAGAAAGTCTGGGATATCTATTTCCAGCACCTTCGTGTAATAACAGATTAAGCTATTTTTCTGTGTATGGTATCATGCTAGAGAGGAACAAGTCAGTTTAGTACAGACAAGAGATGTTGAGACTCATGAATTTTGGTTCCTTTTCAGCTGCTTTGGTGGTTTTGCACACTTCTTGCTCTGTTGCCTCATGTCAGTTTCTGTTGCAATTTTACCTATACTCCATCCTTTGTATTTTACAAAATCCCTGCCACACACCCCACTTTTAAAACCTCTGTTCCAAATCTAATTTACCTAAACTATTTATTTCAAATCCCTGCAGAACTACTTCTCAGTTTCTGCTGCAGATGCCTTGCTATCTTTTTCTGTCCTCCTACCAGCCCACTGTTTTTCTTATATCTCTTATGCTCAAATAATTGTCTCCTATTCCGCAGTCTTTCTTTCTCCCACGGCTGCTTTCTGTATTTTTACTCCTGAACCATGCCTCATTAGCCTCATTGGTATCCTGCTCTACCCTGTTCCTTTCTTCTGCTGAGGACAGACACTTTTTTTGATGCCAGTGTCTTGATGTATTTTTTTCACTTTGTTCCAGCTACTTTATCTTCTTTTGAAAACTATGGAAACTGGGTTTCCCTCCAATATTTTCTCAGAATCCCAAGGTGTATATTTGGAAGACAGATCTGCTCTTTCTTCACCACTTTCTCCTTTCCATTCTCATTTGGCTCAGTGAGCACCAAGCTACTCAACAAGATCCCCTTCCAGCAACACTGGATGTGATACAGAGCAATGAACTCCTACTTCCAGCTCTCACTTCTCCCAAGTTTCTGACTTTTCCTCTATTCTGTTTTCTTTCTCCTGAACTTTGTCTTCAAAACCTCAAGCAATCACATCCTCTCTTCCACTGCCCTTTTCCTGTAAGCTTTTCTGCTATGGTCCCATGTACTGCTCTGCCATTCTCTAGGTTTGAATGACCTGTCTTCTTCCTCAGTGACTGGGTGGTTTTAAGGGACTAGACAGAACAGTGACTTCTCTTCAAACAGAAGGCAGAAAAATCTTTCTTTTCTGTGTATAAATTGTCCTTCAAAAGGAGCTGTTTTCTAGCAGCATAGTCTTTGCTTTATCTTTGAAACAAGATGTGAATTACCATGTGATTACCATGAAACAAGATGTGAATAACAAATGATCATGGCAATCCCCTTCATGGTAGTTTAAATTACTACATTTTATTTTTACACTAGAAATGGATTAGATGCATGCAGACAGTTATCACAGCTCGGGGGCAAGTGGCTCAGTTGTATCAATTCAGGGTCTGTGGTACCATGATTCAATGATCAGCTTGGAGCTATTACAAGGAAACTACAAAAAAAAAAAAGGTATGAATTTGCCTTAACCTTAATCTTAAATCTAAATACTTCAGGCTGAAGCGATTACACATGATCAGTGGGGAAGGCAAATGTAGTCATTCATTAGCCCTCTGTGATGCTGCAGCAGGTTCACTGGAAACAGACGGAGTCGTGCGTTAAAAATCCTTCTTTGCAATTTTGGGACACATGCAGACTGACATTTTGATCTGTGTGGGTTTTCTTGAGACTGGCAGGAACATGGAGTAAAGGTAAGTATTTTCTGGCACAAGTCAGAAAGACTGTGCTAGAGAAAAATCAGACCTTCCCAAATAAAAGACTGGTGGGATTCATTTGACATGCATAAATTTTCCTAGATCAACTCCTGGGTGCACTTGAAGCGTGAAATATTATTTCCTAAGTCCAGTAAGTCAGAAGCAACTGAAAACAAAGTTTAAAACTGAGAGAGGCCAGTAACCTTTATTTACAGTCAGTAATTCATCAGTTTACTGAAGCTTGTGAAAAACAGCAAGTGATCTTCAGTTGGCATATGCAGTGATTTTGCACTATAAAATGTCAGTCAGGAGATTGAACTGAAATAGATGTGTAGACCCGAGAAGTTTATGGACTAAGGCTCTCAGTGAATGGCCTATTTGTGAAGGAAGAGGATGTTGAAAATCAAGAAGTAGGCATTCAAATCCAAGGCAAAGAACAATCTGGAAAGGAAAGCTTTTAAGTTAATTGAGACAGCTAAGTAGCCAAAGTGAGGGGAAAGGAACAATATGATCATAATAGTTCATAATAGTTTCTGGTTTATTTCACAGCACTTGTGCCAACTGGTGATGTGGTACAAGTGATGTGCCACTTGTACCACCACTGGTTGTGTGGTTTTACAAAGCCAGTTCTCATCCCAGAGGCACACACTGTAATTTTACCCCAAATAATAGTCTTCCTGATTTTTCATCAAGAACTGCTATTCCAAATTTCTCCAGCAATGAATTTCTCAAGAATTCTAGAAAGCAATTGTGAGATTAAAACAGAGTTTTAATGGCTGCAGCCATTTTCATATCACCTCAGTTGGTGAACCTATCAGGGTTTGACAGAATTATGAGGGCTCAGGACTTAAAATTATGCCTAAGAAAAACCTGTGTGCTGCAGGGAAGTGTGCAAGCTGTTAATCCACACTTTGGTACACTAAGTCAACCCTGAAGCTATCTCACTTGTATAGAATAATAAGCTTTCTAATAGCTTTCATTTAAGGTTTTTCATTTCCGTCCAGAAGGATAACTACCATTGCAACCTAGGCAGATTCCAACTCCTTTGATTCTGAATTTATCCTTAAGGTCCATTTGTAAACATTGACTATACTTTCCTGTCCTAAAATACTCACATTTATTATTATGTTTAAATAGATATTGCATACAGAGTTTCTTATATATTTTGCACTTCGTTTTCAGGCTTGTTAATAAAGTTTAAACATATTTTTGAGAGTTTTACACTGTTTGGTATCTCTGTGTTTGGAAATTTCAGTCATATCCTGACTCTAGATGCAAACAGATCTCAGATATTTTTACTTTTACTGTGTCCCAGTTCTGAGCTGCTCAGTACAAGAAAGACATGACGTACTGGAGGGAGTCCTGCAAAGGGCCATGAAGATGATGAAGGAACTGGAGTATTCTTTCTATGAGGAAAGGCTGAGAGAGTTGGGAATGTTCAGTCCAGGGAAGAGAAGGCTTAAGAGGGCCTTAACAGTTATGAATACACTTAGTGCATATGGGAGCAGTGAAGGGAGGGTGCAAGAGGATGGAGACAGCTTCTTCTCAGTGGTGTCCAGGGGCAGGGCAAGAGGCAGTGGGCACAAACTGAAACACAGGTTTCCTCTGAGTATCAGGAACAGGAAACATTTCTTGCTGTGAGGTTGACCAAGCACTGGCACAGATTGCCCAGGGAGCTGTTGGAGTGTTTCTCTGTGGAGATATTAAAAAACATTTGGAGTTGGTCCTGGGTGAGTGGTTCTAGGTGTCCCTGCTTGCACAGAGGTTTTGGACCAGATGACTTCTAGAGGCCCCTGCCAATCTCCACCCTTCTGTGATTCTGTGACATCCATCTTTAATAAGCTGGAAAAGAATTTGTGGAAAATAAAGGCAGGGAATCATCTATGATGGCTAAAAAGACTCTGTCAGCATTCATTGAAATAGTAACTATACAGATCTATAACAACAGATTATTTTAGAAAATAAATCTGAAAATAGTATGAAGGAAACAGCACAGAAATTCAGCTCTGATTGGAGGAGAGAAGAACTAATTTTAAAAATAAATGATGGGACCTGATGTTGCTCAGGTCAGACCATCAGCATGCAAATGGGAGCAAGGAGATGCTTATCCAGCAACTTTTGCCTGGTGCCCTCATGAAATTCATAAAACCTTTGAAAAGGTGACTTCATATTTATACTGACCTCTGCAGATTCTGCATTCCTTGATACATCAGAGGCTTGGGAAGGAGAAACGGAAGAGGAAAATGCAGCAGCTCTGCAGCATCAGAGCTGTTCTGAATAACCTCTTATTTTATATGCACTTCACTATATCAGCTTCAAAGCAGCACAATGAAGCCTCCAATTCTTGACTTCACTGTTTTCTCTTGCAGATCCAGCTGACAGTCCAAGTGAGTCCCAACTGATGATCTAAGCAAGCAATAAATCTTTTACTGTGTGCTGCAGTTTTCTCTGGAGTCAGCATGATTATTTTATTTGCTTTTCCTTTGATTGTCTCAGCATCAGCATTTTACTTCAGCTTTGTAAATGGATAAAAGTATAAGATATTTATTCAGATTTTGGTTCCAAAAGTTATAGAACAGAGCTAATATTTACGTATTTACATGATGCTAAAAAAAACAATCAAAGATTATTTCTATTGAATATATTCCAGTAGACCAGCTCTCCTTTATAGTATTTATGATATTTAATGCCTTAGCACTTTATCAGAAGACAAAGCATTCCAGGCCAGCATGGGAGCAGCAGCCCAGGAAGCATCTCTGTCTTGTCCTTTGGGGTTTAGGTCAGATGCATCCAAGTGCAAAATAAAGTTTAGGCTGACTATCTGATGGAGTCATAGCATCTGCTTTCTCCCTCTCAGCTTTCTTAAGATTTGAGGTATCCACTCCGATTTACTTGCTCCATCTTTCTGTACTCACTCTGCCCATTAGTAGAGATACTCGTAGACAGCCAGACACCCATCCCAGAATGCTCTTTCCCCACCTCAAATCAGCAAAGCAAGAGCCCTTCTCTTCTTCACCAAGCTTGAGTTGCACCCTCTGGTGCCTGGGTGCCTTGGTAAATTGAGGTGGTGGGTTCTTCCTGCTACAGGGTGGATGAAAGGGGAAAGAACAGATCATGGGCAGCAGGGCAAAGGGCAAATGTACACCTTTCAATATCAGGGTGAAATGGTGTTCAAAGCCTATAATGTGTGGTGCTGGTAGAGAAAGTGCTCTACTGCTTTCCCACCTTAGCAGTACTGACTTCTAAGCTGGGAGTGATGGTGTTAAGTCCAACATGCCTTCTATTGCTGCTCACAGTCCAAAAACTGAGACTTAATTAAACTGCAGGACAAAGCTTTCCCTCTGCCTGGCTGTCTTGCAGTTCTGCCTGCTCAGTGAAGCAGGAAAAATGATGTTGAGACTGAACAAAAACAATGCATTTTCCAAATGACAACAGCTTTTGATAAGATACTCAGCTGGTAATGAGAAATGCAGAACAGACAGTGGAGCTGACAGGAGGGTCAGATAAGCAAATGAACAAAACCTTTAAAGACAGAGGGAGGAAAAATCTCAGGAAGTCGTAGACAGGCAGAATTGGCAGTCTGAAAGGGCTGATAACTGAACTGTAGCACATTTTAATTCCTTTATTACCTAGAATGTTTTACTAAAATTCCTATGTAAGATTTATAAGGCTTATGAAAAGTTTAACAGCTTCCCTCACTTGACTCTGACCCATCATTAGTTTGGCTGTCTGCAGCCACTGCTTTCCTGTCAATTAATTTGGCATAATGGTTGATCTTCTCCAAAGGAGCAAAGTATAATTTATTTGCACTGATACTACTCATTCCAGACCAGCTAAGATACTGACTGCTAATATCACTAAACTTTCAACCTCCTGATTAAAATCACAGAAGGAGCCATGTGTGAAGGACTGTGAACCCAGTCAAGCAGTATGCCAAAGGCTCAAACAGCTTTTTTCTTGTGGAAGATCAAGTCTTACGTGGAAGACATGAAAATGATAGGCATGGAATACAGGCAAGAAGCATTCATACCTTCTCCCATACAATTCCTTTGTCCTCTTAAGCATCACCACCTGATGGGCAGTATTAGCAACACTTGTTTTGGGAAGGCTGAAGCACAGATCACAGGATAGCAGTCTGAGAAATTACACTGCTGAACTCCTTTGGAAGAGGGAGCAGAGAAAACTTATTTGAGCTACTGTCAAAATAATCCCAGAATTCTCTGCTTTTTAAGCCAAAATATTTTAAATAATGAAAAAATATCCTTCCTAAAAAACTAGATACATTGCCTCACTGGGATCTTCAAAAGCATTCAGCCTGGACCATCACAAAAGCTTTACCTCAGTGTTTAGTGTATTTGAAAATCTCTGCAAAATCATGTAGAAATATGGCTTTTTTTGTGAAATGCTGAAAGAAAAATCATAATAAAACTGACAGAAATATTTTGGTATGTCAGTAAACTTGGGGGTGTATTTTTTTTAGGTGTGTAAAGTGTGATGTGGTATAAAGGCAATTCTGCCACTTCTATAGCATCACCCACACAGGCATCTCTAGTTTTTGATACCTTGGAACAAAACAATGCTTTGTACCTGGAACAGCAGCAGAAGCCCTTCTGTGACTCTGTCTGACTGGGCACTTTGGGGAAATGTCATGTTATGATTTCATGGCAATAGTTAGATAGTAGTGAATGGCAGTGTTGATTCCTTTTCACACTTTAGATAGAACTGGGTTTTGTCCATTGAGGGTTTTTTGTTTGGTCGTTTGCTTGTTTGCTACTGTTTATCCTCCATTTCTAGTATTCCCCTTAAAAAAAAAAAACCAAAAATAAAGTATTTGAGACTATTATGTATTGGCATGGGTAGGATTCTTCTGGGATCTGCCTGGTATTCTTGAGATTACTGAAGAGATACGATCTGACAGCAGACCAGTCCAAATTTCCTTTGCTTTGACCTCAAATGCCTCAGCAGTGTTCTGAAGATATTCAGCAAAGGTACAGAAAATTACTTCCATTAAGGCAGATGGCTTAATAAATTATTTAAAACATATAAACAAAAAAACCCACCCCGCAACCTAGTGGAACAGCGTCTGCTATGTAGGAACATCCGTTTTTTGGTTAATGACAGGCAAATTATACAACAAAACTTCAGATATTATTTTGCTGTTATTAGGGTTAGATTTTTCTAATGGTTCTTAGTATGAATACATCAGATGATGTTTTTATGTGAAAATAGGTAAGTTTGATTGCATTTACTTCCTTCAAGCAGAATATCACAATATTAATACCAGGGTATTAAAACTGCGAGTTCTGAACAAGGGAAGTCCTATCTATTTTCATTATACTAAGAAATTTATTTCTTAGAATATTTTATATTAACAGAGTTTATTCAATGAGAAGTACTTTTATTTTTTAAAATATCTAATATTTCACATATATAAGAGTGTGTATGCATACAGCACAATAGCTGCTGGGTTGTACAGTGTAAAGGGCACTTCAAAATTATTGTGATCATATTAGCACAGGACAACATGAATGATATGCAAAACTATTCTGCTACTGTTGAGCAAGTAGTACATTACACTTTATGTCATATTACCATGCTGCATAGAGGAGAAAAAGTATTCTTTAGCATTTCTGCTTCTGTAAAACTTTGAGACAACATTTTCAAATTAATAGAAAAACTGCAAGAAACAGTCAAGGGTAATCTTTAAGTCAATAGAAGGTATGGTAAAGAAACTAAATTAAGACTGATTCAAGTGCTGTAGCACTGAGAAAGACTGGAAATCTAACAATCCTATTTAGTCCTAAATAACTCAGATGACTGTATTATTTAGAACAGGAAACTAAAATGTTTTGTTGCATTTATTTATACCTGTTTGAACTTAATGACTTCTTTAGGCATGCATGGGTTACAGCGACAAGCAGAAATCTGTCGTTGTTAAGAAACTTGCCGAAGCAGACAAATTTCTGCAGCTGATGAGTCTCTGTGCTCTTGTGATGCAGCAGCTCACACAGAACATCTGACTCCTCCAGCAACCCTTTGTTCCATGGGTGGCCAGGACTCTGACAGGAGGGACTCATGTACTTTTTTACCTCTTGTTTTTGCAAGAAAAAGACCTGCTCAGCAATTGGAAAAGCTTATGCTGGAGTATTTGATTGAATATTTTTACACTGGGGACTAATTTCTTGATTGCACCTTTAGCTAAAGCATGGAAATCACTCCTCAGTGTTAACTGGAATGGAAGATACTTCCAGTAATCAGCAGAAGAGTTTAGCACTTACCTTGAAGTGCAATAAAGTTCTGACTTAGAGTTATATTTATGCATATAAATATGGTGATAAGAGTTGTTTGAGATTTACACAATGATAACTCAGTGAATGGATTTAGAATTGCAAGAAGGAAATTTTAGTGGTAGGATGGGATTTTGGATGACACGTAGCTTGTATTCTTCAACACATTTCATTCTCTAAGTTTTAAATTTCTTTCAGGCTTGACTTGAAGTCTGAATTTCTTGTTTTGCACTGTAGGAGTGATTTTTCTGTTTTCCTGTGTTTTAATAATGGCAATCTTAAAAAGACCTGAAATCCATTGTTATATTTTAAAATGTTTGTAACTGCACCTTATGATAAGTATGATTCGTATGAAGATACTTTTTCCTAATCAACAGAGTTTACCATTACAGACTATAAGGATCATCATTCCATCTTTCTAGGAATCTCCTTTACTCCACAGTCTCTGTTGCATTACCCAACTTGCCTTTTTAGTGCCAAGCAACAGCACTTGTGTCATTCTTCTGGTGTGCAGCATAAAGTATGTCACTGACACAAAGATTTTGCTAGAAAACATTTTCTAATGTTCTAAATTTTCCCTTCTATGTTTTGCCCCTTCACTTCTCTGTGTTGAAAAAATCCTACCCTCCCCTTTTTGCTGTTGAAGCTCTTCAGTTATCTGTAGGACATTATCCTGTCTCCCTTTTTTCTTCTCTTATCCAAGCCAAGCATATGTTTGTTCTTTTAATCTTTCCTTATAATTTCAAAATTCATAGACCCAAGACAGTTTTTCCTGCTTTTCTCTAAGCTTCATCTAATTTTTTGATATTTATGTAGTGACATGATGCCCAGGACAAAATTCTGTTGAAGAGGTGTCATGTTCTCAACAACCAGTTGTATGCAGAGATCTAGTAATTTCTAGCCACAGCACATGATTCTTCTACTAATGAAAATTTCTTTGGGCTTTCAGGTAGTCTCAACACACCTAGAATCTCATTTGTATTCTTTCAGTCCCTCACCTCTTTCGCCACTCCGGCTTTAATGCTTCTTTCATCTATTTAATTATATATATATTGGAATTACAAAAAAAAAATCTTAACTCCTCACAAAACGCAGTTGAATTTTCTTAGCTTTCATTTATGTTCCTAATGGTTTTAGGCTACTTCTTATTATTTCTGATATGATGGGTGGTATTTAAATATCCCAAGTTGTCATGGACTCTGAATTTCATTTAGCTACTGTTTAATATTTAAATAAAACTTAAAGTGAATGCAGTTTAAACAATTTAAGGTCATATACATAAACAGTGATCTATCACATTACAGAAAATTGTTTTTTGTCTTTCACCTTTCTTTGCAATATTTTTCTTTAAAAAAGCCAGTGTTCTAAGACACTAGGTACTAGAGTAAGCAATGTGCTTTATATCAACAAAGTGTGAGTTGAGACAAATTATTTTCATAAAGTTCCTCTTTGACCTGGTTATTTCTCCCTCTCAAACTAAAAAAAAAATCAATAGGAATTTTGGAGGAAATGTTTATTGAACACAAAGGCACAATGATTAGAAGCCATTAACCTTCTAATGCCTAATTTCGTTGTGCTGATCTTATATTGCCACTGCCTTTTTTATATTGCTCCTTATCTATTGTCTGTGCTTTAGCAGCCTTTAAGGTCAATCCTTGAGTTTTACCTCTTTGGCATTTGGCCTTAATCCTCCTAGTGTAGCTCTAAAGCAGTCTTCTCTTTCTCTAAAACACACACACACACACACTTTTATATGTCTTACCTTGCTCATTTCCTGGCTTAAATTATACCATCATTATATCAAGAACAAGCGTTTCTCATGATAGGCAGGAGAAATTTTCCCCTCCACATTTTTAAGACCAGTAAATACATCCTGAGTCCTAAGCTTCACAGCTTTCCTAGCATTCTACCACCTCCCATCCCTTCTGAGCATGTTGTCATGCAGACTTCTCCAGGAGCACAGGACAGCTGTCCAGTTCTTTTATTCATGGTATAACAGTCTGAAGCAACTACAGGTGTCTGCTCGATGGCTCAGAGTTCCTGTTATCCTCATGAGGATGACCTGCTGTGACTCATGTATTCAACAGCACTCCATCAAGCACTCTGACATCTTCTGTGCTGCAGCATGAGTCAGCTCAGTCTTCCTCATTGTCCTCCTCTCTTTGCAAGTAGATGAGCCCTCTTCCATAGGAGTGTTCTGTGGGAGCTCGTGAGGGACACGCAGTCTCACCCTCTAGCCAGGGTGAATGCCCGTAATTCTTCTACTAAGAAGTCAGTGTGGACTCTGGGTGAGTCTTACAGGCTTGAATATTATAATTTTATAGACTGTATATTTCCATTCTGTCTCTTCTATCCTACATGTCCAAATACAGCTATTCTTGATAAAACTCAGAAAATGTTAGCAAAGATAGATCTTTCCACACACTCCCTGACTTCAATATTATAATCTGGAATACACTTCTCTGCTGGGAAGAATATTCAGGGAGACATATAAGTCAAAATTTCTTCCCTGTCAGTGAATATGAACTATATCAATGTCTGGTATTGCGAGCTGCCAGGCAGGCCTGTTCAGGGGCTTCTGAAAAATAATACTGCTTTGTCCTATGCCAACAAGTAAGTTCTCCCCAACTTTTCAAAGAGGGAAGTGCCTCTAAGGATTAGTTCACTTATCCATGGTCTGTCTTGCAGGCACTCTGAGTAGTCAAATAAACCAACCTCAGTTGCTTCAAACTGCTAGACCACGATTGGAAGATCTAGACAGCTGTCCTAATACCAGTATTTCAACAGTGTTCCTCTGTGTATCCCAATCTCACAAGAAATGTCAGGCTCTATGTCCCAGATATCTGGGTTGATCTCTGGAAAGTTACTGATTTTTCTGATTGGAGACCTTTTTCCCATTTCTTCTTGTCTTCAAAGCGTATTTTTTCCACATTAAGGGCAAAGCTTGGGCTATGCTGTTGGCCTTAGAAAGAGCTTAGCTGTTGCTGTCCTATTTACAAAAAATCTCACACTGAGCATCACTTGAAAGAGTGCTGTGTGCTTATAAAAGGAAACTACATTTTCTCAGGGCCTTTGCCAAAAATGACCTCCCCTTGGGGTGTTGTAAAAAATTTCCATTCGAGATGAGATAGATGGGGTCCCATTCACTATTTGCTTAAGCTTTATAGACTTACTGACATATCTGGGAGCAATTCTGTGTCCAGAAAATCTGCCTGTTAGAGGACTTTTGCTAGGCATGTTTTCTTGGGTACTATACATGGAGAACCAACGAAAGGAGAAAGAATGGATGCTTGTCTGCAGCTTTTCCTGTAAATTTACATAGTTTAGACACTATATCTCCAATAATTCCACTTATACCTCTCCCTTCTGTAGTCTAATTGAATATGTAGGTTTTTAAAATGAGAAGAGATGAAACAACAGGCTCTTACATGCCTAATTTAAGCTTATGTGCAGCACATGGAAAGAGAAGGAAGGGATGTCTCTAAAGATAATGTCAAAATTAAAATAAGTAAATAAAAATACTAACAATGCTAACGGTGATGACATAATTGTTTTCACACTGTTAACACAGCGAAGGTGAGGGCAATGAATTTGCAAGAACTGCTACAGTTCTGCTTTTATCAAACTGTTCAATTCCCATTTCCATGGAAGCCATAAGTATCAGCAGGAATAGTGCTGGTCTTGCAGTGCTTACTGTGGATTTGGATCCTGTGGATGCTTATGTTTAGGAATGGGCATACTGGGCCTGTGCATGAAGTTAATCACCTGTGTGAATGCTTCCAGACAGACTATCAGATTCTGATTTTACAAATATTAATGCTTCAACTTCACTTCAAACACAGCAGTGTTCATACTTAATATGTTTTCTGTAGTTTCAAAGCCTCCTGGTGAAGGAGGCCATCACCTACACTTTGCTTTGAAATAAGATCTGTATTTTTTTTCCTGGCTCATACTGCGATGTGCAGGGTACTCAGGCAAAGTTAATCTTCCTAAGGGGAAATAAAAACCAAGTTACTTTCTCATGCTTTGAACTCATTTATTTGTGTGTTGCTGCGTATTTAATTTTGGAAGAAATTATAATTATAATTTATTAAACATGCAAAGCCTGACAGAGCAATTGTGCTGCTCCTGAGAGAGTATCTTAGGGTAATGATATTTCTAATAAATGGTTTATATATTTTTCATAATTTTAATGTCAAGCAAATTTTGAACAAAGAGATTGAAATTACAAAATGGGTAGACAATAATATCATATTCAAGAAAATGTGCCTGCTCGACTGTGTAAAAGGATACATGCTGCCTTTAGCAAACCATTCCTGAGGCTTTTCAATTAAAGCTGTAAACTGGTAATGATGCCTCTCAATTGACAAAATAACCTATTTCATCTTCAGATAGGAATTTTTTTGTGATTTTGATTGAACAAAATATCTCCAAACGAGCACATCACCTTATTTATGGCTTTTTTTACTCTTCAAGTCTTCCTGAGCTATTTGCATTCTTAGTACCAAGTAGAAATATTTTCTTTGTGAATGACATATTCTCCTTTCTACCATTGCTTCCTTCTACAGAAGTAAACAGAGTGTTTATCGTTCCATTCCCTATATGTAAAATACATAAATAACTCTAATTAGAGATGGGGAAAGCAGCTTTTATTCTTAATCTCGCTGGTTTACATGAAATGAGGTGTCATAGGAGTAGTTCTCTAGGCTTTTTGATCTTCTAAATGTGCTTGTTGTTGAGTGCCATTTTGTTCTTATTGCCTACTGCTCACGAATGGCTTTCTCAATTTCATCCTGCCTAATTTTTGAGAAACACTATCAAGGTATGAGGAGACTAACAGTGAAAAGGAAATTAGTAGCTGGGGGCAATTGCATCAGAAAAAATATTTTCTGTTATGACTACAAACAGTACCATCAAATGTAAAAAGAGACTTTCAAATTAATTAGCTTTTAAGGGAAATGGGTTTGGAACAGTTATCACATTGCTTTTAAGCAGCTATGTTTACAGGTACATCTCTGCTTTCCATTCCTTGCTAGAGAAAAATAAGAGATAAGTAGACACTTCTAGTTTTAAATCTGTTCTGTGTTCATGCTTCTTGACAAATAAAGGCTTGGGAAAACAAAACAGAACAAAACATCACAAAACAATGGTATTTTCTTGTTCCTTATGGGTCCAGTGAAAGGTACCTGTTCTTCACAAATGCAAAATGCTCTTTATTGATTGTATACATGTGTGGGAATAAGCATACTCTTCCCCATCTCCCTTGCTGTTACCCTGCCAAAATGCTTTAGGAGACCACTTTGTAGGCCAGTGAGGCTATGTTTATGCAGCTACAAATGGATGCAAAGAGACCGGATCTGGCACATTCTTCATCACCATCCACACCTCAAGCCCTATTTCACATAACTTTCCTCTTTTTCCCTCCAAGCCTATGTAGCGTTTCCAAACTGGCTGATGTAAGTAATCCGGGTCACAGAAGATGTGCATCAACTTCTTGGGACTTCACAGTTTTCCAATAATATGAACACCAAGAGTACTAAGTCTTTTATTATATCCTATTTCCCCTTGAGCATTCCAGCTCGGCAAAAAAAGAAATAAACAAATCATTCTTTATTGTCTTCTTCCTGCAAGGATGGTAATAGCTGTGAAGAGAAAAATAACAAAACTTGAAGCAGCTACACTGCTGCTATGATAAATGAGTAATCTTTGCACATTTGCATCTACTTTCTTTAATATTTTTCACATACAGATACTTCATGGATTGGAAGAATGATGTGGACAGCTACTTTACAATAGATGCTACTGAAGGAACCATTGCTACTAATGAATTATTGGACAGAGAAAGCACAGCACAATACAATTTCTCTATAATTGCAAGTAAAGTTAGTAAGTATGACACAAACTGAATTAATATGCTAATATGGTATTTTTCTCAGAATGTAATGCTCAGGTATAAATATAATGTGAAAACTGCTTGAATTGCCAAGAGTTTATTTAAGAAGGTTCAATAAATAACATTTTCCCAGACTCATTGTGAGGATAATTGTGATGTTCAATCAGCCCTGTATAGTAAGGTTTTGCTAGCAGACCTCATGTAAGCACAGTTCCCTCAGAAGCTGAAGAACATTTTGTCAGCATGGAGAGCATGAGGAGCTGAATGGATGCCTTACAGTTCTGATTTCTGATTTTGTAAATCACTTCATATGAAATTAGGTTAGTCAAATAACAGGTCTGTCAATGTTGTTTTCGAAGACAGAAAAATGTAGTCATTTGACACTCAGATTAAAAGTACACTAGAATTGTCAAGATTTAGTGCCCTAAATGAACTAATCTGTGCACTGCATCTCTGCTATTGTCTCTTCTCTCTGCCCGAAATTCTATGCCTAGCTCCTTCTTTTCTTTTCCTATGTGATTTGTGGTGGGATTGTGTTCTGCGTTGCCTTTTTTTTAATAAGAAGTCCCTTCTTCCAGTAACTATATTATGCACCTGCAACTTTCTTCATTGCTATCCCTTTGTGTGGCATTTCTCATTCAAAGTCTTGTCAAACTGTAATTCTCATAGGTGTATCTCACCTTTTGAATACAAGTCTTTTGGTCACTTAGCAGTTGTGCAAAGGCCACAGAATTCATTCTGTTGATATGAAATGTCTGTAGAAGAGTGTCCTACTGTATTTCTTATTCATTCTATGTTGTTTAAGTGTCAGAAAAGGCAAGTTTCTGTAGCAAAGAGTATGTTTTCCTCAATATATTGCTTGGCTGAGTCTTCAAAAGCTAATACATGCTACTAACAGGAAGAGGGCGATTTGGGGAGCAGAGAAGGTATATATTATTTCAGATAAAAAATAAATTCTCATTTGTAGTTATCTCAAAAAGAACTACAGGCTCACTCCTTGGAACCTGAAAATATAAAGAGAGCACCAGTCAAATGAACACTTGAATTTTATCCATAGATTGGAAAAGACATACACTAACAAGAGAAGCCTAAACTGTCAGAAGTATTTGAGTTTATGGAGATACATGTCCTGTTGTATATTCACAGAAAATCCAGCAGAACTGCAATTTGTTTCCAGAGAAACTGAAAGGCAGGTAGATGAAGAAAGAAGGTCTCATCATGGTTTGTGTTTCAGTAAAGTTTAACTATTTAGACTTAGTAGTGGGCAAAGAACATTTGAGATTTGCAATTTTTTTTTCCTACACCAAGGAAACAGTTTTAGTGAACTTGGTTTAAATCTGTTTATTGTTCCCAAGAGTAATTAAAGATATTGAAAACCTTGAAATTTATTTGTCCATGGACATATATATAATATTATGACATTTAAGCAGAGCTGTAGCAAACAGTATATATTTTGAAATCCCCGATTTTATCAATTACCATGTTAAGAATCTGCACCTAAAACATATCTGTACTTCATTGCAGCATACCCCAAAATATTTATACCAAAATATTTATATATTTATTGACCATTATCTATAGCATTAACAACAATTGCCATATCTCTACTGTACTCATAACTGGAAAAATTTGGGAAGATTTGAGGTATAGCAACCATCAAAACATTATGTGCAGTTATCTGACTAAGAGCATAGAAATAAAGGCTGAAGACTGAGAGACGACACACTGCAAAAAAGCAAAAAATAATGGTTAGAGATAAAAAATATTGAAGAAAAAGATTAAGGGGAAATTTCTAAATTTGAAGAATTCTTGATATAAAAAATTGCTGTCCAGTGCTAGCACAGAAACTGAGACTGTCATCCCTTATCACAGAAAAAACACACTGAGCAGTGCCTTGACATTACATGACTATGCAAGGAATGTGGCCCAGTTTTGAAATCAGCTGCATAAACTTTCTTCAGAAAAGAACAGACAGTATTGTTATTGAAGTATTTTCACTTCCTGGTGGCCTTATCTCTCTATAAGGAGATATATATATCTCCTTATAAATATAGAGATATATTTATCTCTCTATTTTTATATATAACCTTATAAAATAAGAATAAATAAGTAGACTCATAACTAGTAGCAGTCAGATTAATTTATTTAAAAACTTTAATGCCCCAGGCCAAAACTGTAGCAAGACCTGCTATAAGAGCATAATGGCATAAAAAAATCACAGTCCAATGCTCAAAAATTCCTCCATATGCTGCCTAAGTACCTAGTATGGAAGTGTTCTTTCCATTTCGCAAAAGAGAAGATAGATGAAATACGTAAGACCTTGCTTCTACTTTCCTGTTCTCAAGGTATCATTTAAGGGTATAAACAAAGTAATAATCCTTCCCATTCAAACCATCTTCCCAACTTACCTATGTCTAGGCCTAAATTTTGAGAATGTTAAAGAAACCTCACCTTAAATCTCAATGTGGAGTTAATCTTCTCCTGCATTCCATAATTGGGATTAAGGAATTAGCAGTTGTCCTCAATTGTCAGTATCTATTTTCTCAGATATCTTGGATTTTCACAAGTTGATTTTTCAAAGAATGTCACATGCTTTCTCCTGCGGTAATATCTTTGAACCATTAAGAGGTTGACAAACGATGGTAATCAAGCAAAAAAAGGAAGCAGGATGGTCAATGTTTTACAGACAGGAAAAACAAGAGAAGATGAAGTAAACTAATTAAGTTGATGAAATAAAATTAATGAGGCAAATTAATTTTCCTGTATCTTACAGACAGAATTGAAACATTAATTCATTTTTTGAATTCCTAGGCTCATGATTTAACCAGTTTGTCTTCTCATCTGTGTAATCTGGGTTCAAAAGGCATAAGTAGAAGTTTTGAGTGACTCACTCACTGATATCAGCATGTACATCACTATTGTATTCAAAGGATGCAAAAAGACTTGATTTGGAGAGACATAATAACCAAACCCAAAGAAAATAGAGGTCAAGGCTGTAAAGTACTTTAAATGCAATTCTTCATGCTTGTTCACATCAAGTATTACAGGTCTGTTGTTATTATGAATTCAAAGCTGTACACAATCTTCTTGCAGTCTTCATTTATATACACAAGTAGCTAAAGTGATGTCAGTGCAAACCAGAAAGGAAATAATATAAACAAAATGAAAACCTGAAATAGGTTCATCCTAGGCTCTAGTAATTTTGTTTACTTTCAGATTTGACTTTTCCAGACCATTTATACAAGGTAAAGTTTCACTTTGCTGAAATACTTTGGAAGAGAAGATTTTGGCCTCCAATGTATCTTTCAAAGAATTACAGAGAATAAATCAGAGACCATCAGTGATAAATAAATGTAAAAGTATATTCATATTAATGTATATTTCAAGGGCATGTAATCCTGTTGTGATTTTGACGGGGCCAAATACTTTCATTAATTTTAAAAATAAAAGTTACATGCTACCTAAACTGTTGCAAAAAATGGAAAAAAGTCATTTATATAAGCTACTTCACAAAAATATGACCTATAAGACTTCTTAAAGAAATTGTCACGCCTAACAGAAATTATTAAAATCATATTTCCATGTACATGATGCATAAATTTTGAATAAATTCACTGTTTTATTGGAAAGGTGTTGTGAACATATTCCTAAAAGGAAATGAACATCTATTCCTATATTTTGGTGGTGATGCATGAATCTCTGATCTATTTGAAGAATGTCTCCTGAACCCCTCTTTCTCAGTGTTGTACCTTAAAATAAACACACACCAAAAAAAAAACCTTAAAGCAAAACCTGAGTTAGCCCATCTGAGTTGATGTGTCCTTTTCAGTGAGTAGTGCTAGGAAGGAAGTTTTAAGTGAGGTGGTTTCTTCCAGTAGCTCTGTGAACTTGACCTGTTCAGGGATTTTCGGATCTCTCTATAGAGGTCCTGCCCTCTACTGAATAAAATAACTTCTTAGTATTTTTTTGTTTCCTATTATACAAAGGAACCAATTCGACTGTGAACAAGATTTCTTCCAGCTCTTCAGGCATTTAAAGAATCAGTACCTAATTCCTAGTTGCTAGACCAAACTGTGTCCTCCTTTGTACTGCACAGTGCCTGTCTCCACAGAGACATTCTGCAAGTAGGGGTGATGCTGAATTGGAAATGAACGAGAATTCAAAGAGATGTTATTATATATTTTCTCTATTAAATATTTCTCTATTAAATTCATAGGTAGGGGCTACAAGTGTGTGATCTCAGTAGTGCATTTCTCTTCTCTTTTAGATTCCAAGATATGTTTATAGCATGTCAGTTTATCTGCTACTTGTAAATAAGTAAAGCAAAGTTCATCTTGCTAGTCCTATGTAGCTAGGAAATTATTGGGGAATACCTTCGGTTTTGACAAAGGTGTTCTGAAACTACTACTGCATTTAGTAGTTCCTAAGAATCAGGAAGAAATCATGCAAATTTTTTACAGCAACAACATGAAGAGACTTTGCCCCTTGCTGTGTTAGTTATAAAGAATGGAAATACCAAAGATTATACAAACTGCGAAGCAAGTGCCCACTGCAAATAATTTGAAGGGTCCATTGAGGGCCATGAAGATGATCAGGGGGCTGGAGCATGTCTCCTATGAAGACAGGCTGAGATAATTGAGCTTGTACAGCTTGGAGAAGAGAATGCTCTGGTATGACCTAATTTGTGACCTTCCAGGACCTGAAGGGAGCCTACAAGAAAGCTAGACTTTTGACAGCAGCGTGTAGTGACAGAACAAGGGGGAATGGCTTCAAACTGAAATGGAGTAGATTTGGATTGTATATAAGGAAGAAATTCTTTGCACTGAAGGTGCTGAGGCACTGACACATGTTGCCCAGAGGAGTTGAGGGTGCACCATACCTGGAAGTGTTCAAGACCGAGTTGGAAGGAACTTTGAGCAATCTGGTCTAGTGGAAGGTGTCTCTGCATGTGGCAGGGGGCTTGTAACTAGATGATCTTTAAACTTCTTTCCCACCCAAGCCATTTTATGATTCTATGATTTATTCCTGCAGATTCAAGTCAACTCTTCTTGTACTTAAACATTGCCCCATGTTGTCATTCCTATACCACCCTGATTTATAGCATAGATTTCTTCAATGGTTAACTGCTTCTGCCACTCATCTTCAATGAAAAGGGATAAAATAATTATACTTTTGATTCACCAGCTATACTATTTTTCATGTATTTGCTGTCTTGCAGGAGGGCTCAGATAAATTAAAAGAGAATATTATGTGCTTTGTATTGAATTAGTGTCCCTATTTTGTTAGATGTTGTATTTGCAAGTAAACTTCTTTATAAAATGCATCTAGTGACTGATGAAGATTATCTGTAGAGGAAAGACAGTGGAAAGAAACATGGTGTATACTGTCATTTAACATTTCTCTTGCCAAAAGTATTTGCTGCCTGCAAACACTTTTGCAGTTAAAGAAATACCTTTCACAACATGGCCAAATAGTTGAATGCTAGCTGTGCATGTTTCACTGCTAAATTTCACACTGATTCAGTTTGGCTTTCAGCAAGATTCTTTTTTCATATGTTTCTCTTTTACTTTCTCCATCTTCTAAATTGGTATGCTCTGCTTGCCTCCTTAATATCTTCAAGATGTAAACAATGGCTAGGCAATAAATATTGATTTTCTGCATTTAGTTGTGGAAAACAGAATTCAATTCTAATCATTGGAAGTGTTTTCCACAGGATTAATGAAAAGTGATCTATGAAAAGTTTACATCCTTAACAACAGGTACAATTTTTTTTCTATGCTTTTTTTTTCATTTATGCTCTGATAAACATAATCAAGCTGATTGATTCTTTAACCCATGAAGAGTAATGGATCAAAGTCTGGTACAAATTGATAAGAAGTTTGCTTCTGTTTTCTTCTTAGTTCAAATCAGAAATAAATGGAAGTCAAGGGCTTTTGGGAGTCACAGTACTCAAATCACAAGTTTATGATGGCTTATGGAGACTGGTGATGACAATAAACATAATGTTTTCTTCTAAAATTATTTATAGGTAACCCACTATTAACCAGCAAAGTCAATGTTATAATAAATGTTTTGGATGTCAACGAATTTCCTCCTGAAATTTCAGTTCCATATGAGACATCTGTGTGTGAAAATGCCAAGCCAGGACAGGTATTTCAAATTTGTAATGCTTGCTCTTTCGCTTTTTGTTTCCTTATTATTTTAAGCTGTAGAAATTTCTGAGTTTAAAAATGGTATCATGGTCAGAATTCTTATACAAACTAAATGTTTGTGTTGGAAATATGTATTGGAATTCTGTTTGTTGACTTTTATGGCCTATTTATAGTATTTTTTATATTTTCTCTGATTGTATGGGCCTGAGTCACTCTTTACTGTGCATTTAATAGCTATGAGATAAGAAAGAATCCCTTTCTTAAAGGGTTATAACTGTGATAGAAGTAGTAGCAGACAAAGTGAAGCATAATCGTTCAGCCAAAAGCAATTACTAGCATTCTAATATAAAAAATAAATACTAAACACCAAGAATATAGGGTAAATCTTTCTGATTTTTTTTGATCAGGTATATCAAAGCAAGACCTTCTGAGTTCTCTCGTGGTTATAGTATTCATACTTCTTGCCTCCACTGTCCAGTGTATTAAGGGAATGACAGTAATCCAGCAGGATTTCACTTTAAATAGTTTAATTTTATGTTCACTTTGCACTTCTATAAAACTGCTTCTTTTAGAAGAGTGAACTGACTTCAGAATTAATCTGGTTTCAGGTGATACAGACCATTACTGCAGCAGATAAAGATTTGTCACCAGCTGGGCAAAGGTTTTCCTTCAAACTGTCATCTGAGGCTTCCAACAAACCAAATTTCACAGTCCATGACTACAGAAGTAAGTTGGTTACACATATCTCTTTTTCAGCGCAGCAGACTGTGGTTACAATGACAAATGTGTTTACTTTGAATTACAGTTGTGTCTACAGACACAACTTTTTTATCTGACATTTCTAATTGCTAAACTCTCTGGGACCTATATTAATATAAATTCAGGTCTTGCACCTTTTCTTATTTTTAGGGGCAGGAATTGTCAGAACACCAAAGGCTGAGATTTTCCTACAGGCCTTCAAAAACACTGCTACCTGTTTTATTTTCTTCCTTTTCTCATTCAGTATCTCAGGAAGAATCCATATGCCAATGCAGGTATACCTTTAAACAAGGCACTATTGCTGTCTTGTTTAAATACTATGACTTTGCTAACCATTTTCAAAGTGCCCAGATCCTTTTTGTGCTTTCTTGAGGATGTGTAGTCCTGCAGAAGAGTGAGTTCTAAATGTGGACAGTGCTGCTGAAGTACATCACCCTTAATAATTTGGAGATTTATACAATTGACATCTCTGATTTTTCTTCCAATTTTTGTCATAACTGAATTTTTTTTTTTCCTTATTAACTTGAACTCTTTTGTTAGATGGCAAAGAACAAACCAGGACAAAAAAATCAATCGTTTTTTCTACTGTAAGCATCTTCAAGTATGTAGTCTTGTGAACAGACACAGCTAAAACATAATAAACTGTAGTAAATTTTCATCACTAACTACTTTAATGAAATAAGAGAAAAAGAAGTATTTCAGCTATTAGATGATCTTTAAATCATGGTGACAATCTTTTGATATAAAGCATTTACTTTACACTTCAAAGAAAGAACACCTAAAGCCATCCAACAAAGTTCAAAACCATTCAGCTGTGCGGGTTATAAGTATCACTATTTTAAAAAGCACGTAATTCTCAAATTTTTAATTGCTGTTTTAATTTAGATTTGCAATTACATTGGTTGTGAGGTAAAGGTTCATTTCTTGAGAATTAAGTGATCGAAGTCCTTAAGAGTGCTAGAAATAAGTAATGTACCAGTTGACAAAAAAATTGCAAAAGCCTTTTTTTTTAGCCTTTGAAAAAACTATATCTAAAATTATGTGTATGGCCCACATTATTTTTGAAGCCATGCACTATTGACATTGCTGTGTAATAGAAAACTACAGCCAAACATAAGCTAACAACTATTAATCCTGAAGAAACTTCAGAAAAAAATAAATTTCAAAAAACAAATTGTACTTATTTTCTCTTTATGTATGGCTCTCCTGTGAAGCTGATACAATGAAATGGTTTATTCCCAAACTTAATAGTGACTTTTATCTTTGTGTGTCAGAGATAGTTTAAAAGATTGAGCAAAGAACTTCACTTAAGGATTCCTAAATAGAGAATATAGTGAGACCATTCATGATATTGTAGGCATGAATAATAGTATCTTATAAAACCAAAACTATGTAGACCTAAAGGATTTTATCAAAGCCATTCAAACAGTTTTCTTGAGACAGTCAGCTCAATGAATATGAAGGAAAACTTTACAACAGACTCAAGTTCCCTTAATTCTGTTCTTGGAAGATTAGGGCATGACTCCTCTCTGGAACATATTTCAAGGCCCATATGGATAGAGTCTTAGAACATAAATCCTATGTATTTCTAAATACCTCAAAATTTTTTTTGGTAAATATTTCTTTAAATTAAGAGCTTTAATTTCTTTTTTTTCTTGTCTATTTCCTAAAATATTCTTTAATGTCACCAAGGGTTTTTTGGTTGTTTTTGGGTTTTTTTTGGTTGTTTTTTGTTTGCTTGTTTGTTTTTCAAATAATTACAAAATTTTGCTTTAAATAGCAGTCTTCTCAGGTAATTTTAACAGATTTAATTAACCAAAAGAATCTTTAAACTTAGTAAGTCTATACAGTAATTACAGCTTTTGTAAAGTTTGTGAGTTTGGTGGGGAAATTGTTCAAATATTATTAGATAATTAAATTTCCCTGTTCAAACCAGCAATGTTGACACTGAGATGACTTTGGGTCTCAGTAATCTGATAATGAAGATTCACTACTGCATAAAAACAAGGGCATTATTCTGCTAAAAATGTGGAAACTACCAAGACACACACTTTTAAAAGCATTTCTTAACACTTATGAAAAAGAAGAAACATAAGAAAGAAGTGTGCTATTTCTTACAATGTAAGGGACAAAAAACCCCATAAAACCCCATTATCTATGATTACAGAGGTCTTAGAAAAATATCTGTCCAAAGAAAAACCCTGTCTTGCAATTACTTCTGCCTTTTGTTTGCCAAAAAGGTGGAGGAAGTCTGCTCTGTGCACAATTTAGAGATGTAATAACACTTTATTTTCACAACAGAAATCTTTTAAAAACAAGTGCCATTTTCTTTTAAGCTAGCAATTATGTTAGCGACGAGCAGATACTTTGTGAAAGGATTTTTTTTTCTTTTTTTTTTTGAGGACATGGTGTTGTTCACTGTGGTACAATTAATTTACTTTTACAAGTAAAGGTGGCATTTAAAATTTTTAAATAAATCAAGAAGCCCTAATACCTGTGGTATTCTATACAACTGAAGATCATGGGTGGTCTGATACTTCAGCACGTGTAACATTCTTGTGCTGCACCCAAGAGAACCCAGGGCCCATACTTCAGAACATAACTTAATGAGGACTGGAGCGAGACAGGAGCTCAAGGTTGCCTTTCAACAGCACTGAGATCAATCCACCGTGTTAAGAGAAGTGATGCCCTGGCAGAGCTGGAGTGCTTCCAAAGGGACTGCAGATCTCCCTCTTCCTGCTTTGTGGGCCTCTGCTCTCTAGAGGGCAGCTTCCATGTGGAGTACACTCCATTGCTCATGTAAGAGAGAGAATTTCCTTTTCTCACACATATCCTATAAATTAATTTAATGCCAACCGACTGAAGAAGCAGAAGCTATCTCAGCTTCTCCAGGCTCTTCTGTGTAGAGTTCAAACACCTGCCTGTGTTCATATTCTCAAAAGAACTTTGAAAAATTGGAAGGGGTCATAAAAGAGCAACAAAAAGTGTTCAAAATCAAGGAGTTTAGAGGTAGATCTGATTGACTCTTCTCAAAGGAGGATTGAAAGTGGTTTAGTTGCATTATAAGCTATTAAAGTGATCTTCAGTGTTGCAATTGGAAGAAAAAAGTAAAAGAATATAAATAATTATAATAATAGAAATACAGAAAAAATAATAGAAATAAGATTACATTGAATGTCTTCAAATTAGCTCTTAGACCTTTTATACAGTGCAGGTGATTAATCACAGAGAGAAAGAAAAGCTGAAGTAGGAAGCTGGTTTGATTCAAACTGTTTTGAGACATATTTCTGTTTCAAAACTAAATGTAACTGAACTTGACCTGTCCATGTTTGAGTTTGATAAAAAGGAGGTGTCTGAAGCATTTTTTTATCCATGCACCTTCACAATAGTGTCTAATCATGGCATACCTCATTTTGAATACTTAGAGTTCCTTCTTATTGTCCTTAATCAGAACACCATACCAGTATCTGAGTGTGAAATTCAGAGCCCTTTATCCTTCTACTGAGTAACAAACTTCCAAGGCATGTGACATCTCGTAAAAATATAATACAGAATTTGGGTGGGATGGAAAAATGGTAACTGCAGCAGGTTACCTTCACTGAGTTCTGACATCTCATTAATTCCCTGCTAAATTAATTTTGGTTTTGCTTTTAATGTCATTCTTTTAATCTTTACATCATTTCCTTGCTACTTTGATTCATGAAAAGCAGCAATAAGTAACTGGGAAGAAATGACAAAGTCTAGAAGTGGACTAATTGATGGAAACTGTACTGATTTTCAAGTACTCAGTTCATTTCTCAAGTTATTTGTAATGGGGTGGGACAGCTAATATGATTGCATATTGTCCAGGTATATTACTTTGTATTTTTAAGGAAATTAATTAGTTGATTGAGACATGTTTTTAAATTCATATGCAATCAAAATCCTCTGGACCACAGGCTTGGAATGTAAGGAGAATAGGAGAAAAAACCTGAAAAGTCTTCAGAATCATACTTGTAATGTTTTGTTTGGGGTTTTTAGTTATTATTGTCTTCTTTGAAATTTCAGCTGTTAACAGGTTTACAAGAAAGGAAATATTGTTTAAGGCTCTGCAAAAAATTACTGTACCAGTCAGAATACAATACCTTCTGTAATGAAAAAGTGAGGCAATTACATAATGCATGTCATTCACCAGGTTTCAAATATGAAATACCAGCCTGTTACTGAAGGCGATACAAGCTACAATGTGAAATTAAGTACACAATAAAAATCTCCTAATGGCTGTTTTGTTTTACAGACAACACAGCTGGGATTGAAACCAGAAGAAATGGCTACAGCAGAAGGCAGCAAGAGCTGTACTTCCTTCCAATAGTAATAGAAGACAGCAGTTACCCTATCCAGAGCAGCACAAACACTTTGACTATCCGTGTTTGCAGATGTGATTCTGATGGCACCATACAATCCTGCAATGTGGAAGCAATCTTCTTACCAGTTGGCCTCAGCACAGGAGCTCTGATTGCAATCTTGTTGTGTATTGTTATACTTCTAGGTTAGTTTTCATGAAACCCTGCAAAGTGCATTACTCTGATTATTCACTAGCTTCACCCAGTGTTTAACAAAAGCGATGGAAAATGTGTGGCAGTTTATTTCTAGAAGAATGTCCCAAAGCCCTGACCATGACCATGAATCTTCCAATCCCTGCAATATCTCCTATGGCATGAAGAAAAACAGTTTTCAGTGGAACCCAAATCACAATTTTTTCTCTGAAATAGTTTTAAATATCTTTCTTGAAACATTCAATTTTTAGATTATTAATAAGGTTACTCACAGTAACAGCAGTAAGGACATAGTAAGAGCCTTTATTTAATTCTTCATGACCACTTGAGCAAAAGGAGAATGAAGAAACGGAGGAAGAGAAAATAATTGTAATATAGATTACTTCTGACCATATTCATGTAAAGCTTCGCAGGAAGATTTTTATTTCAGGCAGTCATGGATTTCTTAAGGTGGCATTGTTATTTCTTCTAACTTATATACTGTCTTATTTACAGTATATCCAAAGTGCATCTTACTTGTAATAGAGCCTTAATCAACCACTAATGAAATAAAAACAACTTTATAGCTTACACAGGCACAATGTGAGGTGCAGACATCAGACTGAGTCTTACAGATGCTGGCCTATGCCTCGTTTTGATTCTAGTGGCTTCCAAGGTCCCATGATAATCTAATGCATATCCAAAACCAGCTCTTGATACAGAATATAACATGTGGATACCTCAAGGTTATGCAAATAGCTTCTGAGCAAGAGTGGATAAAAGTCAGGATTTCTGCTCTGTCAAAAAATTTATGTGTGAGAAAAATGTTTTTTCAAATCAGAACAAGAATGACAAATGGTCATACTTCCCATGGAGTAGCAGTTAAAATCACAAATATACTCATTCTGAAGAATTTAAAACAAAACCTAAAAATCAACTAAACAAAATAATTTACGTCAGTTTTTCTGAAGCAAAAAGAATCCTGTGTCCTTTGCCACAATTCCAGTTAGAGCAGAATGGATACCCCACAACTTCTCTGGGCAATCTATTCCACTGCTTGACATCCTGGTGATAAAGAAGTTTTGTGGTTTTTGCATTTTAATGGAATTTTCTGCATTTCAGCTTATGCCCATTGCCTCTTGTCCTGTGACAGGACACCACTCAAAAAAGCCTGGCTCTGTCTTTACTTCCATCCATCAGGTATTTATTCACATCAATAAGAACCCCCTGAGCCTTCTCTTCTCCAGAATGAACAGACCTGGCTCTCTTAGCCTCTCCTTGGGTGGCAGATGTTCTCATCCCTTAATCATTTTTGTGGTTCCACATTGGACTCACTCCAGAGAGTCCTTGTCTGTCTTGTAATGAGGAGCTCAGAACTGGGCCCAAAACTCCAAGTGTGCATAAGCAGAGCTGAGCAGAGGGCAATGGTCATCTCACTAGACCTGCTAACAATGTTTCTCCTAATGCAGTTCCAAATGCAATGAACTTCTTTGACACATGCGCACATTGATGGCTCATGGGGAATTTGTTGTCCACCAGAATCGCAAGGCCTCCTCCAGCTGCTTTCTGGTCAGTTGGCCAACAGCATCTACTGTGTGCAGTTCCTCCTCTCCATGTGTGGGACTTGGAATTTCCGTTTGTTGAACATCATGGAGTTCCTTTTGGCCTCCTCTCTCAGCCTGATGAAATCCCTTTGAACGGTGGCACAACCACTCTTTTTTATTACCTGAAAAGTTGCTGAGGGTGCACTCAATCCCACCATCTAGGCTATTTACGAAAATATTAAACAAAAGTAGTCCCAGTACCAAATCCTGTGGTACTTTATTAGTGATTGGCCTCCATCTGGTCTTTGAAATGTTGCTCACAACCTTTACAGTCTGGCAGTTTGGCAGCTTTGCAATCCACCTCACCATCTGTTTGTACAGTCCACACTTTCTCAGGTGTTCTGAGAAGATTGTTATGAAAGATAATATAAAAAGCTTTGCTAAAGTAAGGATAAAATTAATGCACTTTTCTCCCTTCATCAACCAGTCACCTCATTGTAGAAGGTTATCAAGTGAGTTAAGCACAATTTCACCTTCATAATTCCATGCCTGCCTCTCTTATGCCCCTTCTTAGTTTCCAGAATTATTTTCTCCATTACTTTCCTAAAAATCAAGGTGAGACTGACTGGCCGCTAGTTCCCTAGGGCATTCTTCTTGCCCTACTTGAAGATAGGAGTGACACTTGCTCCAGTCCTCAGAAACCTCTCCCAGCCCCCATGACCTTTCAAAAATTATCACAAATTATAGCAGCCACCTTCCTCATCATTCATGTGTGTATCTCACCATATCCCATGTACTTGTGTACAGTTTGATTAAGTATACCCTAAACTGATCCTCTTCCACCAAGGGTAAGTCTTTCTTATTCCAGACTTTCCCTCAGAGACTTGGAATTACTGAAGGACAACATTACCAGAAAAGACAGAATCAAAGAAGCTTCTGACTAGGTTGGCCTTTTCTGTGTTATTTGGCAACAGTTCCCTTGCCCCATTCAGCAGTGGGCCCACCTTTACCTTTCTACCTTTTTTTTTCTGTCTTACTTGTACAAGCCCTTCTTCCTGCCCTTCATGTCCCTCCTGAGACAGCACCACGCGTGCTTTGTCTTTTCTAACCTCATTCCTGTGTGTTCAGACTGTCACTGTATTTTCCTCCTGGCTCACCTGTCGCTGTTTTCGACACTTAGGTGCCTCTTTTTTTATCACTGAGTTTAGTTGAGAGCTTCTTATTCATCAATGCAGGTCTCCTGCTGCCTTTTCTTGATTTCCTGCTCCTCAGGTTGGACCACTGTTGAGTTTGGAGGAGGCGATACTTAAAAATCAGCCAGCTCTCCTGGACCCCTCTTCTCTCCAGAGCCTTATAATGCATGATTTTTTGAAGCAGATCCCTGAAGAGGCCAAAGTGTACTGTATAGAAAGCTAAAGTAGTATTACTTTTTCTGTATTTCAAAAATTCCAAATTCAAAATTATTCAAGTTATTTATTCTTCAAAGTTCCAAATTATTTTCTTTTCTTTAATACTCTGTGGGTTGTTTTTTTGTTTTACTTTTTTATTCTTGTCTTCAAAGTGTAGATTTAGGGTTCTTTTCTCTATTTTGCTATGGAAGATATAAAAAAAATCACATCTCTCTCTCTCTGACTTAAAAACCGGAAGTCTTGTTCATTTCTATTTGTTTGCAAAGCAGGCCAGCAGGAAAATTATTTGATACTTTCTCCAGTAGTACAGCAAGCACTTAGGAAAGTTAGACTCATATGTCAAAGAATAAATCATTTTTCATTGGCTAGGGCACGGCTAAGCACTGCTCTTTTCTAAGGACAAAAGTACTTTTGAATGCCTGTGGCTTTCAAAGAAAGATATAATGATGTGTCATCAGAGTGCTAAATTATTTCTGTTCATGTCTTAACTTTGGTTGTCTCTCATTACAGTCATTGTGGTACTCTATGTAGCACTACGAAGGCAGAAGAAAAAGGACACCCTGATGACCTCTAAAGAAGACATCAGAGATAATGTTATCCATTATGATGATGAAGGAGGTGGAGAAGAGGACACCCAGGCTTTTGACATAGGTGCCCTGAGGAATCCCAAAGTGATTGAAGATAACAAAATACGCAGGGACATAAAACCAGACACCTTGCGTTTTACGCGCCACAGACCACCAGCGGAAGATAACACAGACATAAGAGATTTCATTAATCAAAGGCTGAAGGAAAATGATGTAGATCCATCTGCACCCCCTTATGACTCCTTGGCAACCTATGCTTATGAAGGAAATGGATCTGTTGCAGAGTCTCTCAGCTCTATAGACTCCCTCACCACAGAGGCAGATCAGGATTATGACTATCTGAGTGACTGGGGACCTCGTTTTAAGATCTTGGCAGACATGTTTGGAGAAGAAGAAAGTTATAATCCTGACAAAGTCACTTAAGTACAACTGCAACAGTGAAATTAAAATAAAAGCAAACCAACAACAAATTTAAAAGAGAAACCTAAGCTTTATATAGGACACGATTACTTTGATTATAAAAGACAGCAATTGTTTCCAGCAAGTTACTACATTTATCATACTGTCAGTTTTGGTTTGATTTGCGAAAGAATGATAAATCCTGTAACATACACAGGTTTTTGTTGTTGTTATTTTGTTACTCTGGAATTACACTGAGACAAGCTCAGGCCTACAAGGTGCAGTTTACTGACCTGACTTAGAAAGAAGGTAGCTTCCTGGCATCACAGTGGAAGAGTGGTAGCTTTTTCGTAATTCCACTAAAGTGCCTATTGAAACTTTTATCATTTAAGTGGTAAACTGTCTGCTGTGATGGTGTTACAAAACTGAATGGTAAATCAGACACGAACTTTAAGACAAGAAGCAATAGCAACATGCTGACTTCTTTTAGAAAAAAATGGAGATCACTTCCTGGAGTATCTAATGATTAGAACTGTGGGGGAGGAGGGGGGTGTGTACATTGTGTTTGGGGGTTATGTTTGTTGTCTTTTTTTAAAGAAAACAGTATGTTGAGACATCATATTTCTTCTTCCAAAGTTTCACTGAAAATTTAAATTTAAAATGCTATTGCTTACTCTGAAGATGTAAACCCCAAATTAAAAAGGAAAAGATCTTAGCATACATCAATGAATATTTAAAATGTTCATACAAATATTACATTTTTCCAAAATAATAAAAAGATGAAAGCATCTATTCCTTTATGTGAAGGAAATTTCCCTTGGCTCTCCCTCTTCTTTTGGAATGAGACTATTATTAGAACGTAAAAGTGGAGAGGGCATTTAAAGACTATTATTGTATTTTTTCTACCAAGACACCTTTTCCCTTGTAAGTATCACTACAGAAGTACATGTAAAGAACTCCACACCACTTTTCTTTGCAGTTAGATTGTTACTCTGTAAGCACCATAAGCATATATATTATAAATATAGTTATTTTCCCATTGATCATCTGCTACAGTTCAGCATACCACTGTATTTCACTACCACACCCACAGGAAACATTTTAAAAAACCTTTTGAGGTTGGACACTTTATAAATTTTGTTCTTGACAAAATTTAAACTGAAGCAGAATAAAAATATAAACTAGCACGTTTGTCCACTTTTTATGTACATACCTATGCCTAAATGTAGCTGTGCTGATGACAGAAGTTCAGACATGCACAAGGCATTATGCTTTGGAAGATCTCTTGCAAAACTATTTTATATGATTTTTTCTGATGATCTAAGGCATAGACCTTTTGTAAGACAATGGTTTATGGCCCCCAAAGTGCATATATCCTTATATTCTCCTTCCAAAGTCTCTGCAGTGCTGTACAATCTGTTTGAGCTCTACTCATGATTAATGGCACTGCCAAGGTCAGCCTGAGTCTTTCTTGAACCAGAAGTCTTTTATTCACCTCAGGTCTGTAGCTTACCTATTGTATAGCTAAAGAATTAGTAACTATCAGATATACTGAGGTCACAAGTCTGATATTAATGTGCACAAGTTTCCCTTTACCCTCTGGGGGAAATGTAAAGATATGTCAATGTTATATAAATGAATCTCTCAATGAGACTTTGAAAGGTGCATATTATAAATGTGTTTTGGATCATTCAGTACAACTGGACAGGGCTGCATCCAAAGCACGACTGGTGCAGCTTCTACCACCAGCACACTGAAGAAGAGACCCAGCAGATGGCAACAAGGAAGTTTTGTGTTTTTTATTGTTTTGAGGAAAGGTATACTATTTTCCCTGAAAGACAGACTAAACCAACAAAAACTCTCCCCTCACAGGACAGGGAAGCAGATGAAGTGATGGAGCCCATTTGACAGCACAGAAATTTTTGTGTGAAAGACAATGTTTTAAGTTTTCGCACATCTTGACAACATATCAAAATCAACTTGATACTGCAGCGTAGGCCTAAAACAGAGGACTGGGAAAAAAGGAGAAATATTTACTTTTTCTGCTAGTCACAACTGAGACTTGATTCATACAAGAGTCACACTTCTGGAAGTAATTAGCAAAGCTTCCTCATGTAGTGTATGCATAGCAATGCTTCCTACCCTGTTGCCAGAACTAAGAGAAACATCTGATGCTGCTCATTTTCAGATGTGCAGTCCTGTAGCCAAACTCTGCTCTTAGCAACTGTGTTAGTCCTTTATATGCCTTTCACTGGTAAAATCAACATACGTGACAGCAGTATTTGACCTTTTGACACCATGAGGCATGCTCACTCCTGAGGAAATTCTCTGTATGTGCAGCAAATACTGGCTGAACGTTAGTTGTCTTGACTAGGTAGGCATTTGTTCTAAGCTGGACAGCCTATATGTGAGCCTGACATACAAAACTGATAGTCAGAAAATGTGATCTTTAACATGCTGCTACACACAATCTGTGTTTGAGAGTGAGTTGCTGTATGTTAAATAAATACCAAATAGAATATAAAGTGAATATTTTTGACATTTAAGATATTTGTAGCTGAGATGTTGCCATCACATAATTAATACACATCCAAGAAGATTTAGAAAAAAACCCATAATATGTAATAACTAAAAAAATTGCCCTAAAATATATATAATTAAAATATATGAAGACCATTTTTGAAAAAGAATGATCAAACAATTTTAACTTAATGGGGTATTTTTTTGTAAACAGCTCTGTAGAATTAGGGAAAAGAATTGCTTTTTATTTATGCATAACCTGGGATCCCGGAAATTTGTGCTTAATTTCATGTTCTTTCACTCCCTTTCTAGAAGATGCTTGTCAGGTTTTTAACATCCTAATTTTTAAAACTCAATTAAAGAAATATGAAATTTACAAGAATTAAAATATGTCAAGGCATCTGAGTTGACATGAAGTCGATAGCATTAGCGAGCCCCAGTGCACATGTAAATTGTATCAGTTAATTACTTCTGGTTTTACACACTATATCTTAAAAAATCTCTACAAACCCTTGCACAGTCAAGATGTTAAAGTGGATGTCTCTCTTTCTGCCAAAACCTCAAATGCTGTCAGTGTCAAGAAGCTAAGAAAACATATAAAAGGCACAGCATTGAAAGAACTTTTTTTTTTAATTTCAAAAAATAGGGCACTAGTGCACACACATTTAGCATCATCTCAAATGTCCCCAACAGTGCATGCCCTGCAAATCACAATATTCTCTAAAACACTTTCTGCATATGAAGTAATTGAAATACTTCACTGGCACAGACTATTACACTTTTTAAGTTAAATATTTATGACATACACTATTGGTGCTGAAATAAAGAGATAAGTGTAAAGCATTCAGCTAAGAGTGGAAGTATCTAAGGAAAGTCAACTATTAAACTTACATCATAGACATACAGAATTGAAGACAAATGTATAACAGAACATCTGAAAGGAATTTCAGGGAAGAGGGAAAAATTCTTCCTTGCCTCTCAAGAAAACTGAAAATATCAATACTTAGGGAAGTTCATACAATTTCTCTATGGAATCAGAATACAAGAGATTGTTAATATTTGGATTTAAGACATCTACCACATAAATCTGAAATTACTGCTATTCTCGTAACACAGATCTGCAAAAATGACAGTGAGTCAAAGAGAAAGGATATGGAAGGCAAGGACAGTAGATTATGTCTCCTGCACAAAGATATGGTTGAATATTTTATATTTCCATGATTTTTACTTATTTTATATATTGGTTAAATTTTGCTGTTCAAAATACAATCACAGTTACTGAGGATTTACTCTAGGTTTTGAAAGCAGAGTTCATTATGAAGTGAAGACCAATAAGTGACTGAATAGTTTGCTAATAATATTTTTCTAGAGATTACCTAGAAATCTAGAGATTCTTGCCTTAACAATAAGAATTCCATATCCACACAAACACAGCCTATCCTTTATACTGCTAAAAGTTTGGTTCTGCAGATACTATATTCATACTAGATTTACTTCCATTATTAATATGAGAGTTAATAAGACTCTGTTGCTATGGAATAACAGATCTCTGCTGAATGAATACAGGAATAAAAGGTAATAATTCACTGAGTTGAAGGCATTTAACATTACATTAATGACTGTATTTTACTTGCTGAGATTTGGGGTTGTACTTTTTTTGAAGTTATATTATTACTTTTATTATTATTATTGTTATTAGCATAGACATTCAAATCCTGTGTGTATAAAAACATCTTTGAGCTTTGAAAAACTTAATGAAAGCAAATAATGAAATGACCCTCAATAATAACCCTACTGAGGTGACATTTAAGTGTGAATGAAAATCAAAGTTTATATTACACTCATTCACCTTTTCATAATGGAAAATCTATAATAACCTGAATCCTTTTCTGTTCTTATTTAAATTAAGAATCAGATAAATTGTCAGAACACCAGCAACCATCGCTATTTTGAGCAAAACTAAGGTAAGTTCCCGGAGTTTTTTGGTGGGCCTTTGGGGGTTTTTTTAGTGTATTTGTTTAATTGAAAGGCTTATTTTATTCAACTTTAGCTTTCAACTAAATTCCCCAGGTCATTTTTTTTTTTTAATCTTACTTTCATATCTGTTTTTCCAATCAAATTTCTTCCCAGGACTCAGGGAAATTTTATCAATGTGTGTAAATACCTGATGGATGGAAGTAAACAAGGTGAAGCAAAGTGTTTCTCAGTGATGCCCAGTGACAGGACAAGAGCTAATGGACTTAAATTGAAATGCATGAAATTCCATTAAAATTCAAGAAAACAGGTTCTTTACTGTCAGGCTGTTGAACAGTTGACCATGTTGCCCAGAGGAGTTGTCATGTATCCAACCTTGGAGATATTCAAAACCCAACTGGTTTTTTTTCCTGAGAAACCTGCTGTAATTGGTCCTGCTGTAAGCAGGAAGGCTGGACTGAATAATCTCCAGAGGTATCTTCCAGTCTCATCCATTCTCATCTGTTATCCATTGTGATAAAATCATACTTAGACTCCTTAGCTCTAGTAAGCTCAATAACAGTAGGGACCTACAGCAGAGTGGAATCACAGAATCACACAAGAGTTTGCGTGTCGGAAGGGACCTTAAAGACCATCTAGTTCCAATCCTCCTACATGGGCAGGGACACCTCCCACTAGGCCATGTGTCTTAAAGATCCATCCATAGTAACTATACAATTAATAGCAATGTGGATAGGGTAGAGAAGGATACATTATCTGCTGTAATATCCAGTAAGGGGCAACATATAAAACTAGTAGATGTAAGGGTGAAATTAAAAAAAATCCATTTGTGGTTCTTCAAGTGATGACTAGTTGAGATAGTCATGGAGATTCAGAGTTTACACAGGTTGAAAAAGAATCTGGACAAAGTCCTGAAAAACTGATAGTTTGTGGGTTGCTTAATACATAGGACTCACATCTGGCTGAATGTATTCTTGAATAGTCGTTGATTAGCATCTCGGAGATCATATAATCTGGTTGGTTTCTTGGAGTTTTGCTGGGACCCCAGTTTCTGCCAGTGCTGAGTAAAAGTCTACTACTCAAGTTTGACTAACTTGTTTTCTTATTATGATTTTATTGTAAATTTACTTGATCATCATATCAACATTCCCTCAGTTTTAATTTTCCAGATTGCACAGATAAAACCAGTTTTTCTTATTTGTTACATATCACATACCTATATGTATGCATATTTTATTATTTCCCTCAGATTTTAACCATTGTAATTGGTGTATTTCCTTCAATTCTGCACACATTTGTATAGTGCTTACACGTTCTTGTCTTTAACAGGGACACTAACACTGATTGCCGTTAGGGCTGATGGCACAGTTTGGCTTAGTCTATATTAAAAAAAAAATCATTACCGCATAAAGAAGATAACCTCTACAATACATGACATCTTTTACATATGTTTCACTTTGTTAGCTGTCTTGGGTACTTCCCTGTGTTTCAAGAACACCTGAAGGAAGAGAGGGGAGAATGAAGTGACTGGCTGGAAAAGGGGCCAATATTAGTCTGCTGTTCTGCTGTGTGTCATAATGTTAGAGGTGATTTATTGTTTTCAAATGTTGAACATTCTGCATTTACTACTCAAATGCATGTTTTTCTACTGTATGCCTCTGTTGGAAAGGACAATTCAAGAAGCATACACAAAGATGCATGAGGAGGAAATGAAATCATATTAAGAGGGATCACAAATAAATATGCCTTAAAAGCCTGTCTTATATTATTTGGTCACATGACTGCAGTAAACAGTTATATTTTTAATTTTTTATTTTTAGTTTTGTCCTTGGACTTCATTTTCTCAGTGCAGTAAGTGAAGTCAGGGCATACATTTAATATTATTCAAATTCTCCCATTGCCTTCAGCCCCTGCTGCTTTAGGTTGTTTGGGTTACTTTGAAGTTGGAACTTTATCCCCCTGTGTATTCATTACATTCCCAGTTGTGGGTCTTGCTGCATAAATGAAGTTTCACAGTAGCTGAAGTTTCACAGTAGAAACATCTGACCAAAAAGTACATGACACAGGAGGACAGGTGCAGAACTGTAGTCTGGGTTTGCATAAGATGCTTCAGAATGAACAAACATCAACTTAATATTCTGCAAACTGACATAGACAAAAATTAGACAATGAGCATAAAAATAAAAAGCTAACTACAATATCAAAACCCATAGCATATTTTCTTCTATCATACTACAGTATGTAAAACACCTGCTCTCTGTGAAGGGAAAGAGATATAAAGAGCAGAAGATGAAGGACTGTGGGGTTTTTGTGTTCTCTTTTTTCTGGCTATTTGTATTTAGCATCCTTTTGTACATATAAATAACAAGCTAACAGTTCTTAGCTCAGTTTTGTTTCTTAGTCTTCAATTAAGAAAAATATATTCTATGAAATGAAGGGGGCTTTGTCAATGACAAATGAAGTACAAATGTTTCAAATGCACTAAAGCAAGATATTAATCTTCAATTCATAAAAGGAGAAATTTGAGAACAGAAATTCAGTTTCTCTTTTTTCAGGTTTGATGAATTTAACTCATCAATGAATGATTGTTGCTTCTAGTAATGCTGTCCTACAATTGGTAAGTGCTGCATTTTTCTTTCTTGGACCAATTTTTATAATTGCAATTCTGTTTATTTGAATTAAATTTTTATATTGCATACATTAGTTTTTGTGCTTGATCCAAATGATGCGATTGAAAATGATTAATATCATATGTAGTCAAGAAAGCATCAAAAGTAAATTCAGAAAACTGGTTTAATGAATCTATTTTCTGACTAGAGATATTCAAAAACAGATACTGATCTGTCTGAATTTCTGCCTATCTGGAAGACAGTGCTTTGTTACCCAACTTGACAGCAGTGCTTCAGTTCTGTCCTGATGGCTATGGAAAGGACAGTGTCCTCCCAGGTCCTGTATTTTATGAAACAGTGTCTTGATTAGACAGCTTCTCTGAATAATTGTTCTAAAAAACTGTTTCCATGAGCAGAGTGAGATCCCCATTTCAAACACTCAGCAGCAGAGGAAATTTAAGTATATGGGAAAAGGTAAGCGGGACCATTCTTCCAACTGAAATGATTGCAAAGGACTAACGTAGAACATTTCCTTATAAATGGCCCCCACCGATGTTCTGTAATTCAGAAACAATGCACACATTTGCACTAAAGCATTGCAGGATTAAATAAAACAGGGCAACATGGATCAGAAAAAATATTGCGAACCATAATTGTTCACTCCCTTTTGTTTGAAGTCTCTGAGCTCACCAGGCTCCATCATGCATCTTTCTTTCTCTGTATACAGAAACCTGCCCTTTATTCTGCACATGACAGAGCCCCTGTGGTGGATTAGCCCCAGTCAGTAGCTAAGCACTACACAGTCACTCACTCACTCCCCACCCCAATGGGCTGGGAGACAGAATAGGTGAAGGAAATTCAGATAACTCGTGCAACAAGGTAAAGGCTGTTTAAAAAGTGAAGGAAAGAGAAAGAGGGTGGAAAAAACATATTACCAAAGCCAAGTGATGAACTCAGCACTTCTTCCTATATGGAGACAAATGCTTAGCCAGTCTCCAAACAAAGACTGACTCCCAAGAAAAACCTTCCCATCCAGCTTTATTGCATGACTATATGGTATGGAATATCCCTTTGGCCAGCTGGGGTAATCTGGTCTGTCTGTGTCTCCTCCCAATATGTTGTGCATCCCCAGCCTCCTCACTGAAGTGGCAGAGTGGGGAAAGTAAAACCTTGACTGCTCAGCAATAGCCAGAAGATGGGTGTTTATCAGTGCTGCTTTGCTCACAGGTGCAAAGGGTTGCCATGAGGAAAGCTGACTCCAGCCAGCCAGAACCAGCACAGATTCCAAAGGGGCAGTGAAGAACAACTAATCTGAAACTTCTCACAGACACCTACATACCATGTGTGACTTCATTTACACACAATTGAAAATATGCTCTGAAGAGTATTTTTCCTCCCAAGACTGTGCCAGGTTCTTAGAAGAGAAGATGTCAATAGGCTTTCTTTACTAACCAGGGTAAGTTTTCTGTGGAGAATTTTCAGGTAAGGTAGAGAGCCTGCAACAATTCTAACATATCTTCATTCTGCTGAAATGCAGGAGGAAATCCTCTCTTTTCTAAATCATCAGTCAGAATCCTATTTACCACAGCCTTAGGCTGTCAAAGTCACTTGCAGAAATCAATCAAAACAGAAGAAAAAAACTAAACTTGCCAATGACAAGAAACTCCCTTCTCTCCCATGCAGTAGCACAGCAGTTAAAGCATGCACACAAAACTGAAAAGCCCAATTTTGAAGCACTCCAAAGGTTCAGCAAGCATCTTGCTTTTCACAATAGTGTATTCAGGCCATTATTGTGCCCCTCACACTATCTGCTGAAGCTATATAAAAATTGTGTGTAAAAAAGTAGATTATTTATCAAGCCAACCCATAAAACATAATCCACGGGTTCCATAGGAAAGGTTAGGCTCACAAGCAAGGCAGTCTGCCTTCTGGATTCTTCTTCCACAGCTAATCCTTGCCTTTTACAGGCTCAAATCCCTGGCAAACTCTTCTTCCCTGTATGAAAAAAAGAATGACTTTTCATTCATTATATTCCTTCCAGGAACTTTTCTTCCTTCATTATGAAGACTGAAATACCTATTCCATAAGAAGATTGGACTCAATTAATCAAGAATAAGTACAGGCTGGTCTTTAAATGCTTCTTAGGACTGGGACTGAAAATTCTCCAGCTGATAAGGACAGTAGAACAGAACATCACAGCCTCAGAGAGATAAATGATGTAACTTAAGCAAACAGGATGCCAGCTCATCTCTGCAAGGCTGACAAAGCAGGAGTCATGCAAAACAACAGTATTGTGCTTTCTCAAGAGCTGGGGTCAATGAATGGGCAGCTCAAGAAGACCTCAAAAGACCATACAAGGACTTCTGACAAGGGGTGTGACTATGTAAATAAATGAATGCATATACATCAAGTAAGAGGGATGACTAATGAATATGTAATTGGTGTGCATGATAAAACTCCATTCACCTGATGCTGGGACACTCAATTAGAAGAAGGATCCCCAGAGTGACAAGCACACTGCAATAAAGAATGCTCAATTTCTAATATGCAAAACTGTGTTAGAAGGTGCTATCTGGCTGATTTTGTACCACAGTAAGGTCTAGCCAGGTACATGCTGGTGCCCACTCAGTGTTTGTTTCATGCATTGGCTGTTCTGACTCACCTAGATGCAGCTAACCTCAAAGTACCATGTTGAATTTTCTCTGGCCTAGATTTGCTTTCTGTAACCATCCATTAAAAGGAAGCAAAAAAGTTTTTACTAAGTGTGCAACAACTCTTTTTGTCTGTGCTGCACTTGTTGAATCTGCAATATTTTACATAACTGAAGAACTTTATCCTATTTATGAAATGAGAAAGAACTTGTAAAAGAGACTACTGCACATAATAATTATTAAAAATATGCAGAGGAAACTTTCCTACCTTTCTCCTGCAATGTTCAGATACTGAGAGCTTGAGAACTAAAATTTAGATCAAAAAGTGTATTTTCATGAAAAATCCATGAAAAATAATGAGCAATTTTTAATAACATATCAGAGCACTATTTTCCCTCTATGTGATGGGACATGTGGATATTCTACATAACTACTTAAAGGTTCAAGAATTTTTAAACAATAAAACTTAATTTTTTTAAATTTATATATTTTTGTCATACAATGTGTCTTGAGTGCTTGACTTTGGATGTCTTGCATTTTTTACAGTTATGTGACACCTTGAACTCTACTGGAAATACACCTGAATTGCAGTGACACAAGCCTTGTAAATGAAAATAATGGCTATTATGAGTTAAAAAGTGTGTTCTGGTGTATGGAACAAGTTTTGACTGAAAACATGTATTCTTTATTATGTTAGTTATTATCTTTTACTAATTAAATTTCATTTAAAAATTTTATAAAAATGTAGTAGATTAGTTTGGCCTCTCTAGGTGCTATAACAGGAAATATGCTTTCAACAGGAAATGTGTTAAAACTAATACATGAAGCTTCCTTAACCATGGCTTTACAACATTTCAGAAAGTTGTAGTATGATTTTCACAACAAATAGAAGAGAAACCACTGAAATAAAAGAGGTAAAGCATAATAGAAAAAAATTGACAGTATCTTTTTTTTGCCAGTCAATATATTCCAAAATAAATCCCAGTAAATTAGAAAAATGTAATGAACATTTTAAATGTTGTGTGTCCAGACAATAACACCCATTTTTCTAACCCCAGATTTCTCACATTGCAACAATTTTTTTTCACTTTGCAGTTAGGCTGATACTTTTACTGTGCAAGAAATAACTTTATGTATCTGGATGTGGTTGTGTCTAATTTTGTTTATTAAATTGTATTTAAATAGTTTGTTAATTTTTTTACTTACACCCAGTCATCAAGAAGTTATTTCAAAAAACTATTTTATCAAATTAATTCTAAATTGCTAAGCTTAAAACCAAATGTTCACCATTTTCAATAAAAATTGCAAATGGTTGGAGCAATTTTTTTTAAATGATGGATGCATTTCAATACATTAATTTCTAAGCACATGAAGGAACTTAAGCAAATGAGTTCATCATCAATCTGGCAATTCTAATAGGATGAATCAATCCAGTATAAAGACACAGATTAAGATTACTCAGTTTGCTGCAAAATCAACAGCTCTGTGTTGGAAACAACCTCTGAAAATGAGGTTAAAAGCAATGAGAAGGAACTTGTAAAGACTTCAAAGCCTTTGTTGGTTTAAAGCCTCTGTTAGCACCACAGAGGAATCTATCACTGAATATTTTCACAGGAATCAGGCACAACATTTTCCAGCCTGCAATGCATGACTGGCTGAGTCAGCATGACTGACTGAAAAATGTTATACTGCTAAGAAATTATGGTAGCAGCATGCAAATAGGTTGGAAAACAAACACAGGTGCAGCATTAATATACAGCTAGAGTTAGTTTCATGTTCCAGACCTAAGGTTCAGTTTATTTCACTAACTTATATAAAGTCTCCTCTCTGAAATTTCCACTTTTACAACAAATTGGAAAAGAGATCATTTGGGTACCAAAGTTCTTGTGACCTATGGGCAGTGATACGTCATCATTTCTGTAGGAGGTGGCCGCTTCTATCCTGAATTACTATTACATTGATCTGTTCTGTAGTGTAAGTAGGATTACTCCTCTGCTGATACTCTTGATCACTTAAAGGGGATCACAAAATCATTCTCTCTCACCCCAAAACATATCATTTATTTCTTGCCTGTCCACTAACTCACATTTTTGGTAACAATTTGCTGAAGAACTCACAATAGTCCTAAAACCTTTTTGAATCTTGATTTACAATCATTATGCTCCTTGCCATCATTGTTTTGTGGTGTACTCTGCTCATGCTACATTCTCACAGGCATCGAGATCCCCTTCTGCTCTGTGTCAGCTACACTCTAGCCTTTGCTTCCCTCCTGCTGCTTGATAGGCTCTGTCTTAGAGGAAGAATGTTTACAGGTGTTTCATTGGTACTGAAAAACTGCTGAAGAGGACTTCTCTAGAGCAGGACACAAATACAGATCTGAAAAACACTAGCTCCTGATAGGCAAGCAGCCTTTCATCTTTGGGACAGGTCAGATATCTGCTTGTGCTTGAAATGCAGTGTGACAGAAATGCAGTCCTTTCCACAGAAAAAGGGTGGGATGCAGTTAGAGATGGTGTATGATCCACACTTATAGCAAGCATAAAAGGAGTATTTTGCTGCAAAGACCTGATTCCTTCACTCAATAGAACATCTGAGGAGAACTCTTAAGAGTATCCCAGAATGTGCAAGGCAACAGTAGTGTAAAGTAAAAACACAAACTGCTGTCTGTCTCAAAGACTGGATTCTGGTTCTGATCAGTGGGAGCTGGGATTTAATGGGTAAGGCAAGCATACTGCAGAAGAGATGTCTGCCATTCAACTCTACTTGCAATGTTGGAGCACCAGTGTCACAGTCATTTGGTAAATACTTTCTATTAACATTTAGAAAAATAAAAAATTAATGATGTTCAACTTCTCTATCAGGATAACAATGGAATACTAAGAAAGTGACCACCTGATCTCTTTCTTTGTCTATGTGAAAAAAGGTCAAGTTTCTTTCCTGAAAAAGCTCACAATCTTCTGCTACAAATATTTAAAGGCTCAGGTAATGTTCATTTTTGTCAGCACTAAGATTTCAGAAAATGGAACTATCTTGGTTGACAACTGCTGAGAGCCACATCAAATCATAGAGCTGGTAGGTTTTAGTATCTTAATTTGCAACAAAAGCTTTACATTTCAGAGAAACTTGTCTCAATTTTGACAGAAATTTTGATTCATTTCACTGTGTAGTTATGAAATACTCTTTAGTACAAGCTAAGAGGACTGCAGGCCATTCATGCTTATTAATCTAAATTTTATGTATTTCTATTTATTTTTAAGTTCATTCTCTGTTAAGTAGAACAACAGAAATTAAAAATACAGAAATCTGAAATTTATACTGCTGCCATTTAAGCTAAGAATGTACTGACAATGTAATTGATAGTGAGGAGTTCTCTTGGCTCAGATTACCTAAAGTTTCCATTGTGTGAACTTACAGAGCATTGAAACAATTATAAAAACCACGGTATTCAGATGATTTGTAATCAATGTGACAGAAAAAGCAGCTGTGAAAATGAACAGCAAAGTGACTCAAAAGAAAAAGTGTTACTAAAACAGTGCTCCACAGGAAAAATTTCCATGTTCTGTACCTTAGGAACAAAGCAGAAGAGTTCTGGTTTTAATACCATGATTCAGTTCCTCTCATCCATAATGTGGATAAAACAGGCTTTATAAATCTGCTTTGGGATTCCAAAGTACTGTTGGAGGTTCCTATTGAAAGTTGTTGAACCTTCCTCATGGCAACAGAGTGCCATCAACTCTGTCCAGTGATTTCTAAAAGACTGCAGTGATGCACTTTCTACCATCACTGTTATGATCTTCTTAAAATTTATCTGGGAAAAGCAAAAGGGAAGTAGGAGAATCAAGAAACCACTCTGGCATTTCCACTTCTGTCAATGGCTCACACAACCCTCCCTTAGAGCCTGGGTCTTTGCTGCCCTCATGTGGCTCACAGGTTTAGGAGTCCTAAACAGGAAAGAGGCCTCACCGTGTTCACACTGGTCAAGGTTACCACTGTTACAGAACATTCCAACTTTGCAAGATCCCATGGGATGGGGCTGCACTTAGAAACAGCACATGTGCATAAAGAAACAAATTATACCAGGTAGTATTGGGAATTCCTATTGGACTTCTTATTTATATTTGTTAAGATCTTTTTCCATGATAAACCATGCATGCACGTTTGGTTTTTTAATGTGTTTTCATTATAAAAGTAATATTGGATGTTGTCAATTAATCCTGAAGTAGTAAAGCTGATTGCTACTACCAGTAACACAAATTTCATATGTGTATTAAGAAATGAGATATAAAAATGGCATTGTAACTGCAGATATATATATAGATATACATAGATACGTATAGATTTATATACACTAACATCAGAGAATGGTTCCTTCTATAATTAAGTCATTTCAGCTTGCCCAAAACTTCTCAGAAACAAGAAAAAAACGATTTGACAATCAAATACTAGCTAACTGAAATCAACAGGGTCAGATCTCTTTTCAGGAGTACCACTGACTGTGGGGGAAAAAGCTTGAATCCTACCAAAACAACACAGTCTGATGCATATTGACACTGTAGAGGGCTTTGTGCACTTCAAAAGCATAAATTAGTAGCAAGTACCTGACAATGGCTCTCCACAGTTCCTGTATTTAGTGTAATGCTTCTCCTGCTAAGTGCTCGCAACTTTATTAAGAGCAATGAACTGAATTCAGCTAAGAAAAAAAGTGCTGAACATTCCAAGTCAGCAAGAGTTGTGACAGCTTCCTCATGAGCCAGATTTAACTGCACACTTACTGGGTTTGCATGGACAGGTTTTGGGAGTGGGGGGAGTCCAGTGGTAGTTTCTGTGAGAAGCTGCTGGAAACTTCCCGATACCTGCAGAGCCAAAGGCTGCTGGATCTGAGACAGACCTGCTGCTGGCCAAGGCTGAGCCCATCAGCAGTGGTGACAGCACCTCAGGGAAAGTGTATTCAAGAAGGGAACATGATATTGCAGCAACTGCAGCCAGGGAAGAGTGAAAGTATGTGAGAGGAGCAGCCTTGCAGACACCAAGGTCAGTGAAGACAGCGGTGGAGAACATGCTCCAGACACTGGAGCAGAGATTCCTCTGCAGCCCTTGCAGGTCCATGGCCGAACAGAGATCCACCTGCAGCCCATGGAGGACCCCACGCCAGAGTGGGTAGATGTCTGAGAGAGGCTGTGACCCTGTGGGAAGGAGCAGGCTCCTGGCAGGACGTGTGACCCAGGGGAGAGGAGAGCCTGTAGTGGAGCAGGTTTGCTGACAGGAGTTGTCACCCTGTGGGGCACCTGCCCTGGAGCAGACTGTTTGTGAGGAACTGCACCCCATGAAAAGGGACCCATGCTAGGGCAGTTTATGAAGATCCAAAGCTCTTGGGAGGGACCCCAGGTTGGAGGAGGTGAAGAGTGAAGAGCTCTCCCCCTAATAAGGAAAGAGCGGCAGGGAGAACGTGAACTGACCACAATCCTCATTCCGGCCCCCTGCCCCACTCTGGGAGACAAGGTACAGAATTCAGGAATAAAGTTAACCCTGAGAGAAGGGAGGGAGGGAATGTGTTTTTAAGTTTTAGGTTTATTTCTCATTCCTACGCTGGTTTGATTGATAATAAATTCAAGAATTTTCCCAAATCAAATCTCTTTTGCCCCTTACTGCAATAGGTGAGTAATCTCTTCCCATCCTTATTTCTCCCCTTTTCCAGCCAGGAGGGGAGTGATAGAGTGGCTTTGATGGGCGCTTGGTGTCCATCCAGGGTAAAATCACCAAAACTACTTGCAGTTAGATTCAGTTTAGAGTTCCATTCCCTGTAGTTCATTGAGTTAGAACCAATTTGCTATTCAGACATGGAGAACACAGACTTTACTTAGAAACCGCAATGCAATTGATTGGCAGCTCTCTTAATACATTATTCTGGATAAAAGGAACTTTCCAATATTATGTATTTTAAATCCTAAGGGAAACTTTTTTTTAAATTTAGAAAAGGGCAAAATGTTTGATTTTATAAGAAAGGAAAACAAAAAAATAGAGGGACAAATTATTTTAGAGATACCCTCTATACAGCAATTTCAAACACAGTCTGCCTCTCTCACCCAGGACCCTCTTTCACTTTTCTTGCTGTTTAAATGGATCTTTTTGGTGTTATTTTCCTCAAAAATATTGCATAAACTTAATGAATCAATATGCAAAGACATTTAAAATGTCCTTAAATCATTAATGTGTTATGCTGAAATAATATCATTTATTGAGTTCTATGAAATGGACATAGAAACAGTTAAAATTCAGTGTACTCTGTTGTGTGTTTGTACAGGAAAATTGAATTGTATCAAAACTCCTACTAAAGAAATATGAATATGAAGAAATTCCAAGCAAAATAATTAAAATATTTGTATTAGTAATATGGCCAGTACATTTTAATGAGCAACCTTATGTTATTTATCTTGCATCTTAAAGCTTTGTATATATAAAGTAATTTAAACCAGCAGTGAGTCACTGCAGAATATTTTTTCACTGCTTCTTGAAAAGCAGTAAGGAAAAGCCATCCAATGTTACTTGCTCTGTAATTTTTCCAACTGTGAACAAACAAAGCATCTGGTCTAAGCAGTTTTGAAGCATTTTTAAACTGTCTAAAAATCCCTAAAATCATCATCAAACAATTTTTTAAATGTAAAAAGTTGCAGCAGCATGGCATATGCTGTTCAAATGGGATTTTGTAGATGTTCATGAGCTTGGTCTGAGTGCCCTCTGCTCTGGTCAAAATCCATGAGCATGATGCCGTTTGGTTTCTGCCTTTTTTCTTTTATATGTTCTCTGTACTCTTTGCACATATATTTGTAGCTCTGTAGTCTACTGTATTCATAGCTAGTTTTTCCAGTACTTTTCCATGGCCTTTCCCTAAGCAGAAAGACAAATCAAATTCCAGAGCTCCAAGCCCCAGGGGGGTGCAAGGCCCTGTCCTATCTTGGTTCTTCCTGGGAACCAAGGCTGAGGTACATTTCATAAACAAAATACAGCTGGTGCTGAGAGGGGGCTCCAGAGAAGGGGCTGGACCTGGGGGGGAATTGAATCACCACTTGTTCTCCTTATTGATGCTTTTAATCAATTATGCTAATTTCCTAAAAGCTATAAATATGTACTCACCCCTGGAGCGGGTGGGCTTTTATGGGCACCTTTCCATAACTGCTCCTGAAGACCTTCAAAATAAAGATCCCCTTTTATATTACCTCCTTGCTAAAATGATTTCGAGTTTCTTTTCCAGGCTGGGGGAAAAGGCAACAGCATGTTACGTGTTATGGATCTGAGCTTAAGAACACTGTGAAAGAATTTATCTGGGAACCAATGAAAAGTCAATGCAGGTGCATAGGTTTTTTGTGCTTTCTAATAGGAACTCAAGTTGCCAGGCAGGTATATCCTTCTCCACCTCTGACTTCCAACTGGGTTGTTTTATGTAGCTGCTGATAATTTGTATCAATAACTGGCAGTGAGAAAAATGGAGATGGCTGCTGTTGGTCCCTGCTACTGAAGTAATAATGATTTGTAAGAGCAAAGAAGAAAACCTTTTGTAAACTTTCATTTTGGCTTGAATTTGTAAAGTGCTTTCACGTAAACTTTTTAGGCACATCAGTAATCTCTTCAATTCTCCACAACAATGTCCTGTTGTTAAAGGTAGGAATTTGTCCATACTGAACTAAGGCCATGAATGGATGGCAAACTCAGATCAAAATGACCTTTCTCAACTCTCACAAATTTTAACTGTTTCCCATTTACCCGACTGATAAATTGAGCTCCATTTTAGAAGTCCCACTGACTGCTGTTAGACTGTGCACAATAGACCAGCAATCAGTGGCTCCATGTGGGAAGACAAGCTTTTGGCAGATTTTACTATGTTAGAAAATCTCTCCTGCTGCCTGTTTTAACATGAAGGACAGGAAGCTATAAGGATTACCAGCCTGAATTGAAATACAGAGATTTTTTTGAACACTCTGGGCAGAAAGAATCTAGTTGTATAAACCAGCTGGAGTTTTTGCCATTCTGCAAGCAATTATCCATAAGTCTACATCTTCTGCATCAGAAATGACTATGTGTGAAAAAACAAGAATATTCTATTTGCTACATGATATTAAGTACTTAAAAATTGTAAAAGAACTGTTGTCGACATCTAATAAAACTGTATTCGTATAAGTATTTCTCTTTTTCTCCTTCTTGTTAAAGAAGAACAGCTTCATTCTCTACCTCAGAAACCAGTGAATCCTTGATAAAAGTGTTTCTCAGTGGAAAACAAGATCATCAATATGCCAAAATGATGAATAAAGAACCTGCAGACTTTAAAACCATAGAAAAGAAGGTGGATGCAGGGAAAAAGGGGGGGATTTAATTACACATAATGCTTTCCTCTATGTTCTGGTTTCTCAGGATGATTTAGTCTCCTTCCCTACTCTGAAGTGTCAGGATCCTCCAGTGAGTAATGCAGCCTCATTTTAGTCCAGCGGTTTTCATTGATTATGGTGGGAATCTGAAGTGAATAGATGGGTATCTTAGGTGCCACAGTTCAGTGTTTTAAACTAAGTGCAATAATTCTAGATTTCTGGAAATATTTTCAAAGGTTCATTAGTAGCTAAATAGCAACACCCAAAAGAAATGTCAATTGCCTTAATACCTCTTAAATTTGTCTATCTGTTGCAATTTCCCCATCAGTATGATAGAAATAATCCCACTAGTCCTCAGAGTACTTTTTATTTTTTTTTAAATTTACTAGTATGAGTGTGCATAATGCCCACCACCCTAAGCATGTGACAGGCCCAGTTCTGTAGCAGTAACCATGAAATTCAGACCATCTATTCAAAAATGAAAATCTCTCAGAGACTTTTTCTACTTTCAAGCTGAAAAAAATGACACCATCCTACTTCAGAGGAAGGAGGAAAAATGTATTAATTTTTAGGAAGCACTTATCTTCTAAAATGAGTGAAACAAACTTGAACTGCTATTCATCAGTGGAAGTATATTTTTCAAATCTATTTCTCTTTAGCTTTTCCTGGTCATCAATCACTATTTTTTAATAAAAAATATTGAATCAATTCTTTAAACAAAGAAAAAAGATGAATTGAATATAAATATTGTCCAATTTAAGAAAAATACCATGGTTATTCAAATTATTTGTTTGGAATGCTTAATTACAAATGTAATTACTCTCTGCCCTTCCTGCATACTGCCAAGATTCATATAAGCAACCTTTTTTTTTCCAGAATTTTCAATAAACCTCGTAGGCAAGCAAGCCCAAAATTACGTTTTAAAGCAACTGAAATATTTATATTTTTAAAAGCAGAGTTCTTACAACATACACAGACTATTTTGCTCTGCATGAAAGCAAAAAGTAGATGTGCATTTACACATGGAAAAATCATAAAATACCTGTTTTAATGAATCCAGGAAAGAATATCACATATGTCTGATGGGTTTAATCTAGGCTGACATAATTTACTGCATTGTTATAACAAAATATGTCAGTCTAGAAAAGCTTTCATAATCTCAGATTTCCACCTACTGCCAAGAAAACCACTTTAAAAAGCAGCTTACAAAGCTGCTGATTTAAACTGTTCTTCTGAAGAAAGACACAAGACTACACTTACAAAACGTTCTAGCTATACTGCAGTTTCTCTAAGAAAGAGAGCTTCAGCTTTCAATATTTCTAAAAGAATGAGAAAGAGGATAGGGTTTTCTTGTATCTTGCATTTCATTTCTCTAAGCTCATTAATTAGAGAAGCCTTTTTTCTCTCCATTAAGTGTTAAATTCAATCACATGTCTATACCATGACTCCCTTAAATATGTACATCTCTAACAGGAAAATGTTAACAGTGAGAAGTAGATAACAAAATCTTGTGTCTGCACTATTGTCAATTCCTTTAACATACTTGTCATAGGTTTTATGAATTTAAAGTGTGAAGGTCAGTGAAGGTGAAAATGCTTCAACTTTCAGAAACTATTCAGATGTAGATCCTCACAGTCACAATATAATTGAGAAGAAATGTTTAAGATGTATGTGGAAGGTAAGCAGTTCCTTTAACTGATTTTAAGGCTCATTTGTTGGATTAATCTGCATATGGAAATTCCCTGTATATTTTAGATATAAATCCATTTCTTTGTTTATAGTGAAGTGATGAAGACTGAGTTATATACATTCTGTAGTACAGTTTCATTTACATACTTTGTTTCTGCACAGCAAATACCGTCGAGCCTGCCTTAAGAGGCATGTAGGCAGTACTAGCAATATTAACTCTTTGATGATGAAATGAAATAACCATCATAAATTAAAAAAAAAAAAAAAAGAAAAGGAAAAATCAGCAGGTCTGGAATCTTTGATTTAAGGAGAGTCATCCATTCATTTGCTTACTTTATCCCACAGCAGCTTGGAGAAGTTCTTAAAGGGGCTCTAATGATTTGTTTGTTTGTTCATTTGTTTTTTGTTTATTGAAGAATGCAATATGGATTTGAAGGCTTCCTATCATGACTACAATATACTTTATCATTTGTTTATCTGGGAATTACAGGCAAAAAATTAAACCAACACATTTTTAGCTGTACTACTTTCTACTCTCTACTCTTTATGCCAACTTTCCTCATGACTCAGCTCCCAGCCTAGATTCAGGACAATCTTTTTGAGATCTCCCATTCTTAATTACGTTTTTGGAGAGTTTTACAAATCAATGTCCTACCTTTCCCCAGTGTAAGTGTTTGGGGACTATAAGTAAAGGATATGTATGTAAGCCGTTCCCACGTTTTCACAATCTGTTTGAAGAGCCTGTGGAGATACCTGACAGCTGATAAAGCTGGCTTTTGGGAATGTTCAAGTTCATAACAGGGAATGTGCCACTTGATGGCAAGCCTGAAGAATGACAGGTACTTTTTTCTCCCTTGTCTCCAGATTCCTATTAGCAATTTTCAAACATATCACTGAGAGCAGCATGATATCCTACAAGGATCATGGTATCCTACAAGGATATAAAGTCCTAAGTTAATATACAATACTGCTTCTAATAAAGCACTGTGAAAGGTGATAGTCCCATGTAAACTATCCCATTACTTCAGAGAACTGACTTTTAAGCAAGAACTGTAGTTATCTGACAATAAAAGATAAAAATGCTGGTATTTGTCTTGTGTAGATGGCAACTTGTATCCACAAAGAAAGTTTTCACTCAGTTCTAGTCAACATTTAAACCAATATTTTTTCATTTTACTATTAGCACTTTAGAGAAAAGTAATAGGGTGTTTACTCAATTAATAACCCAAAGCAATGTACTTAAGCTCAAGAGTACAGCACTCCATTACTCTCAATTTCTGTTGTTAGAAGAAGCAGAAGTCATTCACCTCTACCAGAATGAATACTTTCTGAGGGAAAGATGCCGACAAAAGTAACATCTTAGAGGTGTGTAGCTAAGAGGTGTGTACTTCCCCATAACACAAGACTTAATCCCATTTACCAGCTAACCTTCAGTCTGCAGTTATTGATTTGACAGCTGGGATGCACTGTGTTATTCCTTTATGGATTAATCAGCTTTGTCCCAGCAATAATATGGTCAACTTCACTCGAAAAGGTGCTGAATAATGAAGAAAATCAGAGCAAGACATTCAGCAAACCTGAAGGGAGAAAAATGTAAACTCAACACAACTTTCACATTTACAGAATGTTAATCTAAACAATTAATTTAAAATTGTAATAATTCTGTTAAAACAGTTATCTTGGCATTTACTATCTGCTTTAGTTTTCATCATTGTTAAGATAGAACTTGGCACAGATTTTTAACAGAGTGTAAAAAAAGAGGAAAGAAAATTTCCCTGTTATCTGACAGCTCTGAAAATTATTCTCATCTTAAATTGGTGGAAGTAGTTTAAAATTTTATAAGGGTTGCTTGACATCAATAATAATTAATTCAGGAAAGAAACCAGAAAACTTTCCTATGCTTCAATTAGGTTACTGAAATTAGTTTCAACAATATATTACAGATAAACTACATTTTCTAAACAAAAATTCTTATTTAGGGAAACTAGTAAAAAAAATTAATTACAAGGGCAACTTTTGCAGCCATATGAAAACAGCAGTTTCCAACTGAAAGTTGAATTGAGAATTCTCAAAAATTTTATTTCAGCATATATATTATAGGATAACCAAAACTAATACAGGAATCTGGCTGTGGAGGGCAAAGGTACCTTCCCCACAATATCTCAAACAGATCCAACTAGGAGTTAGTAAACCAATACATGTGCCAAAGTTATGTGAAACATTGTGGAATAGAAACTTAGCTGAGTAGCAAATTGATTCTTCAAGGCACTGTGGGAATTGTGGAGAATAACAAGTATCCCAGCAAAAGTCCCATGGTGAGCAGTGGGGTTTGCACCAGCTATGGTGGGAAATTAAACCCTGCATTCCTTTCCTTTTGCAAACCAGGGAAATGAAAAAAAAAAAAAAGTATGATTAATGGATGGAAAAGTTCATTCTATTTCCTACTCTCCTTGTGCACTCTCAGCTGGAAACTAATCGCCACACAGCTGTTTGCTCACTCCTTCCTGGTGGGATGGGAGACAGAATTGAAAGGGCAAAAGATAGAAAACTTGTGGGTTAAGATAAAGGCTGTTTAATAGCGAAAGCAAAAGTTGCACACACAAAAAGGGCAAAACAAGGAATTAATTCACTGTCTCCTATAGGTAGGCAGGTGTTCAGCCATCCCCAGGAAGGCAGGGCCTCACCATGTGTAATGCTTCCCTTTCCATCTTCGTTCCCCTAAGTTTATATGCTGAGAAGGATGTCATATGGTCTGGATTACCCTTTTGTCAGATAGGATCAGCTGTCCCCACTCTGTCCCCTCTCATCTCCTTGCGCAACCCCAGCCTCCTCCCTGGTGGGGTGGTGTAATGGGTAGAAAAACCCTCAATGCTGTGTAATCTCTGCTCAGCAATAACGAGAACACACCTGCACCATCAACACCATTTCCAGCATAAATATGAAACATAATCTTATACAAGATATTATCAAGAAAATAAACTCTATCTTGGCAAAGACCTGCATACATTAACAGGAAATACTGTCCCTAAATACAGCATTCATGAATCACCTCATGACAATTAATCACAGTCCCTGTTCTAATGATATCAAAAACTACCAAACAAAACCTCAATTTTGACAATACTTCAGTGAAGAATTTATTAACATAAAGCTTCTGTCATCATTTTGTTGTGAAGAAAGATGATATCTGGAAAGGGATATTTAAAGCTAGAAAAGAACAAGGAAGAAACCTGTTTCTTTCCTATTCTCCTGGGACACAATAGCAAGTACAGGAGAAACGGAAAGGCCAAATCATGGCCTTATTCTTTTTGAAGCATTATTCTAATTTTGCTGGAGTGATCATGTATGGGGAGGAGACAGTAGGCAGGCCACCTCTGGATGCCTGGACACATCCATAGATAAATGGATTGGGGCCACTTGATCCTTAATACTGCTAATTCAGCACCAGGTTGGACTCCAAGCAATGATGCAAAAAGTGGACAATGCAGACACATCGATTCTCTATAAACTGCTTGCTAGATTGCTTCTATGGAAAAATTATTATTTCCTTATCTCTATCCAAATATATTAAAGCAGTGAGAGTTACCATGACGAGGTAACTCTATGCAGAAATTGTCTTAAGGCAACAATTTTCAACATTTCTCAGGTGAATGAAACTGCCAAATGAAATTCCAATATTTTATGTCCGTATAAATTTTTGTAGTTTCATAATAATTTATAGTTTCAACAATTACAGCAATGACAGCCTGAAGCCAAGCAAGGCTTTCCCTTGTGCCTCAGACTTCAAGCTGAATATTTCATTTATGTAACAAAACTTGCTATGAAAACTACTGTTCAGACATTGCAAACAAGATCGGCTTTAATATTGTTTTATGGATTATTTAGCAGGAAAGAGTTTTAATGACACACATTCTGAATTATCACTTTGTTGCCAGAACAAATATCTAGACATAACTTTCTGGCTAGCTTTGTGCTGTACTTCATAACCAAGCCAGTCTGTACCTTTAATTATAAAAAGAACTTGATCAAACTAAATTTCAGATGTCACCTTTCTATTTTATCATTCTACCCAAAACAATTTTGTGTTCTATGGTCTTATTAAGGATAAAGTAATAAAATGCTGCTTCTGATCAAAACCCAGGACCTTTACCCCTCACATGTCTTGCATCTCATCCGAAGGCCGCAGTACGCAAAACAATTTTACCAGATTATACCTTTAATTTCTGCAAAACTAAGTAACATAGCTACATTAATTTGTATCTACAGTAAATGATACAATTTTCTAAAAATAAATACACCGCTGTTTTGGAAGAAAGAGCTTCTAGTGCTAAGGTTACAAAATTAATTTTTTCAGGTAAAGCTGTGCAAATAACTGATTGTGTTGATATGACTGCTGCACCAAAAACAACGAAAAAATATTAGTATTAAGGCAGATAGAAAAATAAGGAATTTCTTATTTGCATTCACCTTAGCCCCTCAAAACACAATTCTCAGTCAAAGCAAGCACTGTCTATAGAAACTAAAAATATAAAGTTTAGGGTTTTTTTTATTCTTGTTAGCCCTTTTGGGGGGAGGGGGGGTGTGTGTTTATTTTGGTTGTTGATTTTGTTTGTTTGTTTGTTTTTAATGTAACCGGGTTTGGGGGTGAGACTTCATTTTTAAACAGGAAGTTGAAACTTCAAATAGAAGAATTTTGGGGCTTCACACACATACAGACAGACACATCCTGATCGCTTATTTCTTCCCATCATTCTTCTCCCTGTCCTCATTGCAGATTGCTCAGTGAGCCTGGCCATAATTCAAGGCGTGAGCTTTGTCCCAGACCCAAATCTCAGTCTGTAAAGCCAAGTAAAACAAATCAATTCCATAATCTTCAGGGTTTTTTATTTTCTTTTTTTTGTTTGTTTTTTTTTTTGGGCTGAGTACTGGTATGTTACTCTATAATCATCTCCATTAAAATTGCCACAAATGCATGACTGCATGCACAGGTACACAGAGCATCGCACCCTTCCTCCACCATCCTGCTAAAAGAAGCTTTCTGAAGAGTTGTTATATCAGTGCATCAAACCTGCAGCCAGAAATAGAATGAAGAAGGTCTGTATAGAGTATCTATATGAGAATGCAAAGTCCAGAAGACAAAGGATTATGGAAGAAAAAAAAAGATAAATAGAAAAGGGATAACTTACCCATAAAACTGTTGAGAAACAAAATTCTAAATGAACGTTAATTTGTGAAATTATGCTATAGATATTCTATCTCAAATTCAGCCAGTTTATGACGTTTATTTTCCCATCAGCTTTCAAACCTTCTTCTTTTTCTCCAAGCCACATTTGAGTGTGTAGCAACTTAAGTGCTCTAAGTACAAAAATTTAGTGTAACCATTAATATTTGTTGCACACTAAGTGTGCAACATCAGTGAATGTTGAACCATTTCCTATAAAATGTATAAATCAAAAGCAAAAAATGGCTTAGAAATACTTAAACTCTTATAATTGAACTAAACTGATTCCTGAGAACTGAAGGACTGTTAAGTATTATATAGGATCTTTTCTATTCAGTGATGAAAAATTGTATTTTATAAATTCCCTAACGTATTTGTACTCTAGGTACAGAATTGTACTCTGGCCTGTGGTGAATCCTGAACCCTGCTCACATAATTGGCTGCGACAGCAAGGTCATTTTGTGGTGTTTGTGTTTAAAGCATAAGATAAAAGGTAGTGTAGAAATCACATCTCAGAAGGAAACGTTCTAGCATTTTGTCTTGCAAAACATTCACCAATATTTTCAGAGGTTCCATATGTAGGTCTGTCTTCTGAAGTGTTACATAAGACTTATCCAACAAGTAAGAAACAGTCGACCCTTCTTGTGCTTTGTACTTCCCATCCACTTGGCCCTTACAGGAAGCAAGGAAAAGCAATGATGTTGTGGTTTTGAGGTTTGGGGGATTGAAACTAGGTAGAAACATTAATTTTGTAGCCAAAATTATTTGATTTTGTTGTGAGATAAGGATTAATAGTAGGAAAATCAGGTTTATACTTTAAGGAATACAAAAAAAGAATTTTATTAACGGACTTAAAACAGGAATAATAATCAGGCATCAGCACCAACACTTTAGAACACTCTTTTCCCCTCCCCACCCCTTTTCTTTCCTACTGACCATACAAAAGGTAACACTTTGACTTGTAGTTAAGCCACCACCTCTGGAAAAAATAGTTCTTTTCTTAAGTCATGTAGGCAGAGAAGCTTTCTTTTGTTCTATCATGTTGACTTCCCATAGGAAATATGGTTTCCATGGTTATTAGCTTTCCAGCAAGCAACCCTCTCCCTGAAGGAAAAGATTTGCTTCTCTGGATCCCTTCCCACCTCAGTAGCTTTCCCAGGGCTACTACCAATGGACATATGATGGTCATTGAGGTTTTTCTTTTGAGAATTAACGTTTCTATTACAGTGGCAATGAAATCCCCTTTCTTCATTATCGGCAACACAAGGCTTCTTCTACTATTCCCAGGTCAAGGAAAATCTTATACACAAGAGTCTAGCCCACTGCTTACAACCTGGAACATTTCATCCCCCTTTTTTTACCTCTTTTAGACCATTGTTCATATATTACAGCTGACTCTATCAACATGTTTTTTACAAGAGAATTTTCAGCTTCAAAGCACTCCTCATCTCTTCCTTCTCTGAATATAAGCTTGGTTACATTCATTAACTTAAAGTCTCTATGTTGTACCTTTTGTAGGTGCCTTCATTCCTGTGCTTTCTGTGTGTGGAGGAGGAAATGAATGCCCCCTAGTCCCATCCTGATATTGGATAGAAACAGTTAATTTGTCTTTCGGCTGGGTGATGGTCACATTACTTTCGCCCGCGTGGTTTGAGTGTAGCAAGTCTGCACCTGAACCAATGGAAAGGACCTTGTTTGTGCCGCCTCCCATCCAAGGTGATTTGAGTCGCAAGGGCCCGGCGGGGCCACGTCTGTACTGCAGGGGGGCTGGTTCAAACCTCCTTCCATGCTGGAGTGTGCGCGGGGCCCCCCGGCGGGGCCACATCCGAGCTATCGGAGGGGTCCAGTCCGAGTCCTCTCTCTCTCTCCGTGCCGAGCGGATCTAACCAGCCGGGCACTCCCGAGCCCTACAGGGTCTGACTCCAAACCCTCTTCCAGCCGGGCCGCGCTACCGAGGGTGGGGACTGACCTGGCCTGGACTAGGCGAAATGGAGCCAGTAAAGTTCTTTGTCCGGAGGCAGCAGAATGAAGCCTCTCCCAGCTCGGGTGGAGCCGAGCGGCGCCAGGAAACGAGCCCAGGCCAGCCCAACAGAGGCCAGCAAAAGCTGAGTCACTTCAGCCTGGGGCAACAGAGCAGGGCTCAGAGCCGTGGAGCCTGGCGCTGCCCACCGTAGTTAGCATGTTGGCTTGGCTGAACTCTTTCTGCTGAGAAGCTGGGCCGGGTCTTCTCATTTCCCCCTCCCTCCCCCCGCGCCATCTCAGCCCGCTAGCCCAGGCCACGGGCATGGTCTGAAGGGGCCTCATCAGATGGCACCGGGGGAAGTGAACCATGTCCTCTCTCTCGATCCGCCGGAAGTCTAAAAAGATAATCTCTCCAGGTGTTCTCCTGGTTTTATGAGTTTTCTGTAGACGGAACTTGTCATACCGGATACCTCATTTCTGCCTCCACCTCCTCTTTTTACACCGGGAATTTTCAACTGCAATTACTCCATGACAAACAAAAAGCAGCCCAGTGGCTCCCTGTGGTTCTTTCAAACTAAAGGCAGACAAATGTGGGGGGAACTGCTACATCTGCCTGCACAAGAAGCAATAAAGAACATAATAAGCAGCTCCAGGCCATGCCAAACAATAGAGAGGACAAAATAAAAGAGCCTTTTTTTCCACAAGATGTATATTTGGTTTTACACTATCTGTGTTCATCTGTGATATTAATTAAAGCCAGTGATGCTTTGAATCATTATAAGTTGTGGGGTTATTTTTTTTCTCCAAGTTCTCTTCATCTCAAGCCTTCTGGGCACACAATGATTTGTCTATTGTTTGTCTATGGAGCTTAACCAAATAAATCATCAGTTATCATTCTTCATCCTCATTACTGCACATTACAGTGACAGCTTACCACCTTATGAATATTTTCCATAAATATTTCTTAGCTAAGAAGAGAGTTTCCCATCAGAACATTTATAAGTTCCTTGAAAATTTCGTTTCTAAATGAAACAAAAGAGCTTGTTTTGCTTTGCTATGGGCTTTTCAAACTCCATTGGCTTTTCAAGATGCACACCTAAAAAGGACCAGCCTACTGCAGAAGGGAGAAGATGAAAATCAATCTATTAAATCATTAGAAACTCTGTCTGAGAGTAGTGAAGGAATACTGTGAGTGAAAAAAGCAGAAAGTCCGAGTGAATTTTGACAAATATACTTCACAATTTCTTCTACGTTTAAAACTGTCACCAAGTTATCCAGTACTGCACACTATCATCTACCATTATTTATGTTTCCATTCCTGAGTAATGAAGCTTTAGCATTGTCCTGTAACACAGTGCATGGGTTGCTACGTCTGGGGAAAACAGAACATAGTATTTTTTCAGAAGAACTGGGAGATTTATACATTTACTTTTATTCTTCCAAGGTATGAAAGCAATCTGAGCAGGCACCCAGGCATTAAAATCTTCCATGCATTTCTAGACACTCTGTTTTGAAAAAGAATGCTACAATCTGATCTTGAGAATGGTTGCAATGAGTTTTTAAACAAATTTTAGGTGAATGCTTTTATTATTAATATAATGCTTCTTTGAAAACAAACTACAGGGATACACCAAAAAACCGCATCTCTCCCTTTCACCTAAGGATTTACTTATTCCCTGTGAAAAAGTTTAAAGCATATTTTTATTTTTTTCTTCAGTTTAGTTCTCACTTTTATATTGATAGGTGGGAAATCTAGTTTCTGCCTCTCCCATTGTGTAAGGATTTGAACCTCTGATTTAAATGGATAGTCATCCTTAGCTTACCCCTTCCAAACATTATGTGGGTGAAATGCATGGCTACTTAGGATCTTAGAACATACTTTAATACTGACGTCATCACCTGAACAAATTCTGTGCTCAGAATCATTATTTCTTTCTTCAGGTGATCAAAACCCTCTTCTTTAAAATAAATGGAGCCTATCCACAAAGGTGGTCTAAAAAAGTCTCTTCCAGCCTTAGTTTCAATAAATGACACCATTTCACAAATACTCTTTTCTCAATTTGCCCAGTAATTCCAGAATTATGTACCAGCAGGATACTGGGCCCAGGCTCTACCTCTTTTCTGTGAATTGACTAATGATGCTGGTGAGACACTAAACAAATCCCTACAGTGTAGTAGATGTTTGCAGCCATAAAACCTTTTCTGCTCCATAAAGGATGATGTGATTCCACACAGCCCTTAGTATATGCTGTCCTGAAGTGACACTGCTGAGCCATTTGTGCACAGCAAGAAGTATGAATCTGACTAAATGACTGTTATTAAAAGTACAATGTTGTTTCATGAAAACAGTAGTTTCACTCCACATGAAAACAGCTCTTAAGAACAGAAAGAAAAATAAAAGTAATGGGGACTACTAACGGGGTGAAAAACACTCAGATCCTTTCTCTCTTAACTATGTGAAGCCAAATTATCCTATCACAATAAACACATGATGCTATTTGCAATAAGTATGCAACTTCAAAATTACCTTACACCTGTAGATTAGTTTAACATCATAATTAAGACTACAGTTTCTTCCTTCTTTTCTCATGTAATGTCAGTTTGTATTGAAAAAGAAACAAAACAAAAACCCCTCTAGTATTTAAAATCACAACTACGAGTCTTTAACTCTGTTTTCTTATACAAAATGAAAATTGTGATCATACTATCCCACATGATAAATGCTCTAGTTTAGTTCTGCTAACAGGACAGTTTTGCCTGGTGCCATACACAGTTTGTTCGACAGAAATTCATTTCTACACGTCCTCCTCACCCTAATAATTTAAAAATGCTCTATTAAATGTTTGCAACCTGCATTTTCTTCTTGCCAGAATTTCATTTCCCATCTTTCTCGTGTCAGTCATCATGTAAACATAAACCAGTCAGCCACCAGGCATCCAAAATTTGTTGTTCTCAAATGAATTTTCCCAAATTAACTTTATAGAACTGCACCTGGAATTTACTTTTTTGCTAAAAGCGCACTGTTTGTATTTTCTCAGAAGCAAATGCAAACTGCATAGAGGAAGTTTCTCTTAGGAGTATTCAGCTTGTGCAACTAGAGACTACCTTTGTGAGAGTGATCTTAATAAAAATATATTTATAATATGAATAAACCCTTACCATTTTCAAAGCACAGTACAGAAGCCCAAAAGTGTAATCTCATTCTGCAATACACACTGTATTTGTAATTCAGCTTGTTTTCTGAGGTAGAGGATTCAGAATGCAGTGAGCAGTATAAATAACAATCTTTTCCAGTATCCATTTCTCTTTCACTTTTGTTCTCATAGGAATATCTGTATGGGAAAGAAAAAAACAAAAAGAAAAAAAGAAACGTATTCCATTTCAAAGGTAGAGTATGCAAGTGTCAATAGAAAAAAGATCAATAAGACTCTGCAGGAAAAATATGTAATCAGAAATGATAATTGGAAGCATCAGTCTGATCAATCATTTGTAACTGTGGACACAGATTGTTTGATGACACCACGGAAAAGTTTTGTTCCACAGAACAGGCTGAAGAAGACTACACAAATTATAATGGAGGACTATAAATGTTGTAATGAAACAAAATGAATGGTTATAGATTCCTAATAACAAAAATCTAGTAGCACATTATTAGAGCGGGAAAAAGCATTTTTTAGAATGTTTTTGTGGTATGTACTTGTGTCGTATGATTTAGCAACTTTATCTCAATTATTTCTGGCAGGGATTTTTTTTTAAGGATTGCTTACAGTTCTGACAGTACAAATCAATGCTGTACTTGCAATAAAAAATTTATAAAAATAATTAATATATTTTTGTATTTATTTACATAAAATTGCAGAACCATTTTGGGGGAAAGAGACTTCGTGAGGTAACCTTGTCAAATCTTGCTGCTCAAGAAAGGTCAGCTACAGCAGGTTTTCCAGGTCTTCGTCCAAACAGGTTTTCAGTATCTCCACAGGCAGAGATACCACAAAAATTCTGAGAAATATGATCTAGTGTTACCTGAAACTTTGACCTGTTTCTGATCCCCAGCTATCACAGAATCAGAATCACAGAATGGGCCAATTTAGAAGGGACCAGTGGGTCATCTAGCCAAATCTCCCTGCTCCAGCAGGGTCATCCTACAGCATGTGGCACAGGATTGCATCCAGATGGTTCTTAAGTAACTCCAGTGGGGGAGACTCCACAACCTCTCAGGGCAATCTGCTCCAGTGCTTGTTCGCACACACAGTAAAGAAGTTCTTCCTCATAATCAGGTGGAACTTCCTGTGCATCAGTTTCTGCCCTATTACCTCTTGTCCCACTACTTGGCACCACCAAGAAGAGCCTGTGTCCATTCTCTTGACAGCTTGACAGCTTGACAGTGTACATCTTGTTTTCTTGCTGCCTTCCCAGACCCAATATAACTAACAAACTTCACATGACTTTATTCCACTCTCAGTATAATGCTTATACCATCAATGAGTATCACTAACAGGGTTAGAGTCTGCATTGTTTTATATGTATGCTCCAAAAGAATTCTCACAGTTCGAAAGAATCTAGCTTCACTATGAGCAAATCGTTACTGAACAGTACAAAGATATTTTACAGTATTTCCTTGCATTATATGTAAAAATGCACAGAAAATTGGGAGAGACAGGGTGGGAAGATTTGCAACTTGAATTTCACTCATAAAAATGTTGTATTTTCCTGTATGTGAGAACAAGATCTATCCATCACCGAAATTCTTTACATACAAACACATCTTGGGAAACCTTTGGGCTCTACAAAATTTATTTTTTTATCTTCCAAATCTTTGTTTCTTCCATTAAATAGAACTCTATTTTATTGTACTATGGTTTATTATTGGTGGAGATTCTGTGGAAGACTAGAACAATAAAAACACAAGAGACTGATACACAAGTAATATTCTGTAAACAGCTGTATAATTGTTATCTTTAAACAAATGTGACAATTTTAAGTGTCTAAGCTAGTCTTTCTGAGCACTACAGCTGATGTACTCTCAGGTAATTCTTATGGCATAGTATAAAGGCATTCAGTGCTTTCTCATCCAGATATTATATGTGATTTTCCATTTACTCTGTGCTTTCTTTTGTTTAAATTTGAATTCTTGCTTTTTGAAAACACAAGAGTAAGTGGAAACAATACTGCACATCTTTGGCAACGTTCCATAAGTAAGAAATAAAAAAAGAAAAGAGGCAGGAAGAGGATAATATGCTGACATGCAACTTGAGTCTCATGAATCTCTTCTGCTTTCTGATGAACACAAAAACAAGATCATGAGGCAGCACTTCCAGCATTAAGAAAAGCCATTACAATCTCAGCCATTTTCTGTAAGGTACAGAAGGCGGAAATGATGCAAGCAAATTTTTCAGTCACTTATTATAAAAGATAAGTACTTCAATGGAATTAGGTAGTCTTTTCAAGGCAAGAGAATGGGCTTATCTCATGCAGTGAAGGGGTACCAAGGTTTAAACTGATGTAAAGGCTTCAGGTTTTGATAGGTTGAAAGAAAGTGCTAATGTTGCAGACCCTTACATTACAGCTCTCCAGGTGTTTCACCCAGCCTCTTTTCACGTTGTTTTATGACAGTTAATACAGCAAGAATCTTTGAATGCTTTAATTACACCACTAAACTCACACTTGTCCTCTTGTCCATATGTCTTCATTTGTTTCAGGGCATATGATCTCTCTCTCTCTCCCTTCCTTTGATCTACATAAATGACTAATATGAAGTGTATCTGAATGCTTTCTGGTTATTCTTTTCTGAGACCTCTCATTCTAGCTGGAGTGTTTGTACAAATATGTTTCTGCAGGTTATAGTGTGAAAGGAAGACAAGTTTTATAAATTTTATAGTTTTAACACTGATAATTTAGTGAAATATATATTTTAACAAAGAGAAGTGTTTCTGAAGTTATGATGGATGAACTGTGGATCACAAACAGGACTTCTGACTCTCTAAGGGTGTTCTATGATAAGTCAGAAGACATGAGTGGAAAGGATTTGAAGTAATTAATGCTCATTCCACTATTTAAGAACAAGGATCAAAAAATGTTTACCATTTTAAAAATTATCTACATGCATGTATAACATAAATGTTAATTCAATACAGAATCCAGTTCTTTTCAGTTATACCTCAATTGTGATTTGTTGTTTGTAATTTTTACAAGAAAACTGCCAAGTGAAATTCACCAAAGAAACAAACACCATAGAACTGAAATGTGAAGATGCTGGGTTTTGCAATGCAATTATAGGCTCCCTGAGTGTGCAAGGTACGTGTTGAGCCAAAAATCTCTTATTAGAGTACTTTAGAAAGTCTCATTGCCAAGGACACATATTAATGTAGGAACCCAGAGTCTGATCCAGCTGACAGGACTGCCAATAAATCTGGAATTTATCTGTTTAAATACCAGGAGTGGCTCTGCAGCTTTACGTTCTCATTTCGCAGCAGCATCTGGCACTGTAATATACCATAAGTCTGGGTTCTGTTTGTTTTAAACTTCATGGTATTTTTCCAACTATAGAGACCTACTTCATGTTATTCATCCTGCATTTAAACTAGAATCACCCTTCACCCCTCAAACTTAAATAGAATATTTCCCTGATTTTAAAGAAGGCACCATTTTCTCACACTGTGAAATTACTGAGTAGAATTTGTTTTCTGTTTTGCTTTCCTAGGGAAGATAATGGATCAGAATGGAAAATACCATTTAGAAAAACCTTTAAAGGAATTAATTTTTCATGCTCAATAACATGAAATAAAGTGTAAATACCCGCAACAGAGAAGAAATAGAAAATACAGATACTCTTTAGTGGATGAGGAGGCCCTTGTTTTTCTCAGCCATTGCACATGGAAGCATGCTGTGCACTGCTAATTAGGAACCTGAGACTTCAAAAGCAAGTGAGAACAAGCTGGTCATCAAACCAAACTTGTTTCTACCCTTTAACTGAGGAGTCTCAATGAAAGAAGTCCAGAGTTGTTAAAAAAGCAGGGGTTTTTTATATTATTGAGAGGATTATTTCCATATATGTACGAATTCAAAGCTTAATTGATACTGTTTTGGGACTCAAAGCAGTTTTGCCATACAATTTTTAAAGTTGTTGATCCTGGCTGGACACCAGGTGTCCGCTGAAAATGTTGTATCACTCTCGTCCTCTGCTAGACAGGGGAGAAAAAGTATGACAGAAGACCTATGGGTTGAGATACGACCAATTACTACCAATCACCAATTACCATAATGGGTAAAACAGACTTGATTTGGGGAAATTAACCAAATTTATTACCAATCAAATGAGACTAATGAGAAATAAAATCAAAATCTTAAAACACCTTCCCCCCACATTTCCTTTCTTCCCAGATCTAAATATGTTCCTGGATTCTCTACTTCCTCTCCCACAGAGGCGCAGAAGGTTGTGGGATTGGGGTTTTGGTCAGGTCATCACAAGTTCTCTGCCACTCTTTCCTGCTCAGGGTGGGGGAGAATTTTTCACTCTCTTGCCCTGTTCCAGCATGGGGTACCTCCCACAGGAGACAGTATCCCATGAACTTCTCCCATGTGAGTCCTTCCCATGGGCTATAGCTCTTCACAAACTACAGCAGTGTTGGTCCCTTCCAAGGCTGCAGTCTTTCAGGCACAGCCTGCTCTTCCACAGGCCACCTACGGGTGGCCTAACCCCTCTGGCCTAACCCAGGACACAAGTTCTGCTAGAAAACCTACTTCAGCATGGCCTCCTCTCTCCATGGGTCCATAGATCCTGCCAGGAGCCTGCTCTAGCACAGCTTCATACATGGTCCCAATTTTGAGTATCCACTTCTTTTGGCTTGGGGTCTTCCACAGACTGCACGCGGATCTCTGCTCCCCTGTGGATCTCCATGAGATGCAGGGGCACGGCTGCTTCACCATGGGCTGCAGGAGAATCTCAGCTCTGGCATCTGGCACACCTCTTACCCATCCTCTGCCACTTCCCTTCATGTTTGCAGAGTTGTTTCTTCCACATATTTTTGCTCCTCTGGCTACAGTTCCACAGTTTTGCCCTATTCTAAAATACACTATCCCAGCGTCGCCACCTTTGCTGCTGATGGTCTTGGCCTTGGCCAGTGGTGGGTCCATTCTGGAGCAGGCTGGCACTGGCCCTGTCAGATAGGGGGAAGTTTCCAGCACCTCCTCACAGAAGCCACCCCTGTAGCCCCTCTGCTGCCCAAACATGACCACACAAACCCAGTACAAAGGTCCAGTGAAATTAGGGGGCAGTACTAGGCCTTGGCTCTGGATCCCAAAGTGGTAGATCTGTGCAGAACTGCATTGCTGTATTTTGTGCAGCTGTAACAGCTGGTCTGAAGATAAGTTTAGCATCAGTGTACCAGACAAGTATGGCATAAGACTCTGTTTATCAGTTTATCAGTTCTTCAACATATACTTACCAAAATATTAAAGGTATATTCTGCTACTTATGGAATACCAAGTAGTTTCCCCATAACAATGTGTACTTCAGCTGCATTTAGTTAATACCTGTTTTTTAATCTTCATAACTTGGACAAAATAATGTAAAAAACAATGGAAACTAATGGAATAGACATGTATTTGCTGAACATTTCTGACTTTGCAATAAAGAGTTACTAATTTGGGGGTCTCTTAATTTATCTAGCAATGTATTGGTTTCCAAGTGCTAATAAATGCAAGGCTGTAATTGACTTTTCTCTGCTACACAAATCTGTAAAACTACTTCAAAGTGCTTCAGCTAGATGATAAAGCTCAAAAAATGAGAAAGCTGTGCCCATCTAATAAGTTCTCAAAGGCTCATAAGGTTTATCTACAGGTTCCTAGGAAATACATGTTCAATTTCTGTGGAAATGATTTTTCACTTGCATTCCCCAAGGTCAGTAAAACTCTTAGAATGCAATCACAGAGTATAAATGCAATACTTTGAGCAACTTTCCATTATGCTGATTCACATTTCAAAATTTACATTCCACCCTCCCAGCAAAAGAAGTGACAGGATATACTAGAGGTTAAGCATGAAGTTAACTACAAAATGACAATTATGGTTATAAAAAGGAAGGCATGCATCTGATTTGTAGAGGTCAAGTCATGATTTATGTGGGCATCTCAAGTGGCAGCTGAGGCTCTACATTGTTCCCATAGGAACACACCTTGCTGCCCTATTTTTAGAGCTTCTGATAAGTCTGCAACTAACATGGATATCTTTTATACATTTAAAATTTCTTCCTCCAATTTAATTTAAAAGAATATTAATATTTACAAACTGATTTTAAAAATCTTGACAGAAAATGTCAACATTAATGAACTTTCTCCAAATGCTGAGTGTAGTGTTCCCTCAAAAATGTTAGGATCAAAAAGTTTGATGAGAAAGTGCCTTAATTCTCCAAGTTATTTCCTTACTAATAGAATTTATAATTATACAAATTTGGCTTTCATTCTTCACTTCATATAAATAGCAATTGAATTGACACAAGGTGCAATATCAGAATGCGTTGAAACCCAAACTAGCCTCATCAAATTCCTCACACTCAGAGAACAAAAATTCCTCAGTTTCCAAGAGAAGCTGCTTGTAAATATCAGCAAGTTGAACTGGTTGTCAATTCCTTGATGTAATATGAATAACTCTGTATTTTGGTAGAGTTTTGTTTCAGCAACCAATGGATATTCACCAAGCATATTGAGTAGCAATTAAATCTAATTCTCCTGACTATGCTATTCTATCAGAGACTTTGGCTATTTTTTTTGCAGGGAACTGTTGCTCTGTATGGAGCAATACTGAAAAGAGTGATGCAATTTATATAGGAAATCTGTAAGTCATGGAAGATACCATTGCCATGCTAATCTATAACCACAAGTTAAAGCCATACATCACAAAATGCTAAACAAAACCTACCAGCTAATCAAGTCATTCGGATAATGAAGACAGAAGGAATTTTCCTTTTGTATCTTAGTTCTTTCAGTTATTCTCTTCACTACTCCACAAAGTTTTTCTAATAATGTCAGGATGAATTTAAGGCTTTATTTTACCTGTCAGGCTGTAGTCTTCCCATGCCTGCATTACTGGAATGTTAAAAATAATTTAAGAATCATGCTATGGCAATCACCAGCTGTCCATGCAACTAAAATCAGAAGTAAAATATACTTGAAGAAACACTGCCATACATTTCAGGACCACATTGATTATACCATCTACAATTCCTGTCTTCTGAGCAAGGTTAATCTAAATCTTAAAAACCTAACCTCCAAATCCTGAGAAAACAAATGACTAAAACTTGCCTCCCTAGTGTCACTGCTAGAGAGACACTAAGGGGAGACAGTGAATTGCTAGTTACAGTCAAGCCTGGGAATTGTGGAAATCTTAACACTAAATCAAGTTATGAAGACTTTCCTACTGAACAGAAAGTAAAGAGAAATCAATAATATAATCCTTCAATAGTGAGACTTAAAGAGACTCTGAAAGTTTAATTGTTGTAAATTAAATTAAATGATTAAGGGTGTTTGAGGAACTTAAGTGTTTTTATTTTTGCGTCCAGAATTATCTCTCTGAGGGTCTCCATAATAAGAACTTTAGCATAAATATTATGTTTTAGTGACAGCAGTAAAATATGACCTTTTAAAACCACGGAAATGACTTCTCATGTTAACTACCCACATCAAAAAGGGCATTAGACCATTCCCACTTTTATTTCCCCTGTAAGTTTTACAAAGAGCGAAGTATAATGGAGTCTTAACAGGATATTAGACTCAATGCTTCTTTTTAAGAGCAATGCAATTTTCCATCTATCCTAACCTTCTGTTATCCTGTAAACAGAAAAATATTTAAATTTAAATTAAAAACCCACCCTTTCCCCTTGACTTATTTTTTGTTGGTTTTGGTTTTGGTTTTATTTTTTTTTAATGGGCTAAGTGGGAAAAGTACATTAAGATTCTGGAAATTTGGCAGAAAATAAACCCTTTTACATTCCAGCTGGTCCCCAGAGATTAGAGGTGCTGAGTGTGGCTGAGCTTAATTTCCAATGAGAAACAATTCAGAATTATGTTTGGTTTCATTCAGTAGAACCCCAGGTGCATAGTCTGGGTTACCCTGTAAGTCTGGTACCATTCAAGATAAAAATTCACAAATAGTGGAATTTACTGGAGACAAGGATTATAAATTCTTTTGGCTTGCCAATGATAAATTCAACAGACCTGCAAGGTAAAAGTGTAGCACTGTGTACAAGTGTTTCTGGGTATGATCTGATACACCTGGAGACACAAATCTTATAAAAGAGATGCCCCTGCCTTGAGAAAGAAAAAGCAAGCCTGTTGCCCTGCCTACAATGTGGTCATATGATGATTTTCTACCACCGAGGATTTCAAATGTCAGTTTATACTTTCGGGAGAAATGGAGGGCTCAAATATTCTGTTACTGCCATCATAAATGTGGGTGGGGATCCTACTTTATATATAATGAGGGATACTGAGTTTTACATAGAGAGAGATTACAAGGACTGCGGGTCTTATGCAAGGGCAGAACAGAACTCTGATGCCTTAGTGTCACTCCCTCTTTCACCTTACTGCAGCAATAAGGGTCATCTAGCCTCTGCTTGATAACCTGTCGCCCCCTCAGGATGCCATCATGCCTATGGAAATAACACCACCACATATCTCATGGCTGTAGGACTCATTCGTATAGAAATTCATACTTAAAAAGTTACCAAATAGACAGCATTGTGTTTTGGTTTATATTTTTTTTTCTATGAAGCAGCAATACATTGGTGTTAAGAACCACAAAAGACTTTTCTTTGCATGGATAACTTTAAATGGAAGAACAAGCAAATGCCATTATGCACTTTTAGCTCTTTCAATTAAGTTCAGTTTGCATTAAATTCTATAAACCTCTTAGATTTTAAGACACAGGAACAGACTATTAAGTCTCATATGAAGGTCATATGTGGGCCTCTTGAAAACAATTTGAAAGCTAAAGTATTTCACATAGATTTGATCCTGTCTCTTCAAATCCACCCCCACAGTAAAACCAACAGTGAAAAAGACGGGGGCCACAGATTGCTGGCATGGGCCAGCAGCAAGTAACTAATATTTTGAAGAAATATAATTATGCCCATTCCAATCCTAGTCAGTATATCAGAGCTCTTAAAAGAAATTTCTGACATAACTACATCCTAATTTAAAGTTGAAACTTCCTTTTTTAAAGATAGGAAAATGTGGAGATAATGGAAAGAAGGACAAGAGAGGAATACTCACTATTGCTTTGCAAAGCAAAATAGAGTTGGACAGCTTGAGTTGGTAGAAAAGTGAGAGAAGGAAAAGAGCAAATAAGGACAAATATTTTCTTTCACATGTTGGATGGGGACAGTTCAAATCTCAGTGCCAAGTACTGGAAAAAGTTCCCTGCATGACGTTAAACCCATTGTCAGATTGATCATGAGGTCATCTGACTTCTATAGTGGATGAGTTATGCTCAGTTTTTAGACCAAGATCTTAATTTCTGAGATGTCACTTTGCTACTTTTCAGATCTCTGGGATTTCACTTTTCCCCATGTTTCATTGAATCTTACCCCTTTATACTACATCTCAGGTAGTAATTGGTTCTTACTGTAATGCAGAAAGGATAAAGTACTGCAAAAGCTGAGCAATAATTGTTCAAACTCTCTACCATTATAGAGATAACAAAAGATATTACATTCTAATATTCCTGTCCCTAATTTCTTGCTAAAAATCTGAAAAGTTTTAATCGTATCATTTCTGCTCATAGTAAGAGAGTTGCATAATAACAGATATAAAAATCAAGCCAGATAAGGCATTTCTAGTTTTTCCCTCAGATTTAGCTTTTGCTATGCTTACGATATTGAAACATAAATAGTGTTTATGATGAGAAACTGATTAGACACAAATGTGGTAAAACATTAAAAGAAAGAAGCTTGTTATGGAATTCAATGTGTCATCTTTTTTACTCTCCAGTTCTGAATGCCTCAAAATCAGCTCTTGGTTTGGGTTTTTAGGTTGGTTTTTTGGGGGTTTTTTTGTGTTCTTGTTGCTGCTGTTGTTGTTTGCGGTTTGGTTTTGTTTTGTTTTGTTTTTACCTTGTTTTTCGGGCTTTTTTTGCTTTTTGCTGTTCTTTTCATATTCCCATGTTTTCCAGAAGGAGTAAAAAAAACTATTATTTTTCTGTGCTGATATTATTTTTCTACTCTGTTTCCAAATTTCTTCCACGCTAAAAGGAAGAAAAGATGGAAGACTAATCCTAGTAAAAGGTACAACAGTACCCCCCTGATTCATAAAAAGTAAAAACTCTAAATTTTAAAGCTCTCATTGCCTCTCTGCTTAGGAGAAAATATAAGAAGTGTTTCCAGTGGTTTTTTGATAATTAGATTTTATAAAATAATTGAAAGACAATATTTAGTGAATAATTTAGCAATTATTCAGGTCAGTGAGATATGCAGGTTTTTAGAACACTATATTTAAATGAATAAAAGGGTTTTTTTGATGAACATTGACTGTAGTTATCTAATATAAAATGGATCAATATTCTATTTCATTTCTATGTTTCAATTTTAGTTAAATTTTATTCTCTGGCAATTCAGAGTAAATCCAAGATAGTTTCCTTTCTTTGTGCACTATATTAAGGTTATATATATATTATATTATTCAGCATACTATTCTGAATGACAAAGAGGGTCTTGTTTTCTACTGGGGATGAGCACAGGCTTGCATAACTAGGTGAGTATGTTTAGAAACATGCTACTTTAATTTGGATAAAAACCCAACCAAACAAACAAAAAAAAAGCTCTGACGGCCAGTATCCTACTGACATCTATGCTGTTGTTTCTAAAAAAAACATGAACTTTGTATCAATGAAATGAAACTCATGCTGCAAAACACTAACAAAAAGGTAGCACCTTCTGGCATAAACTGATGAAGACTTCATACTCCTAGAGAGAAAAATAACCTGACAGCCTGTCAAAAGTGTTGTTTTTACCACTCTGCTGCCTTTGCTCCTCTTGAGTTTAATCTCAGGCTGTTTGCAGATGTAGTGCTTCTAGAAATGCAGATAATGCTGGTGCCAGGAAGTGGCTTCATTTATCTTATGATCATTTGTAATTATGATACTGAAGATATAATACATATTTTAGGACTGCTCAATAACTAGAATATTTCCTGTATTTATTTCCAAATCTCCTGAAGATTGACTATGGACCCATGTCTATATGGACCACCAAAGAACATCACAGATACTTCAAGTAACATCTCAGGGATGAGCACAAAGTTCACAGCACTGCTTTGAACACAGAATGTGGAACACATACATTAGCCTTGTACAGACAGTTGGATCAGATGCAATGCAAACTACTTTTTTATTTGGTATCATTTCCTGTGGGTTATTAAAATGGATATAAGTATAGTTTATCCTGATCTTGAAATTTTACAACAGAATGCCATAGCAAACTCCACCCAAACAATCAAACATCTGACATAAACCAAAGATAATATTATTTTTCTTTGCCATTTGATCCACAGTTATTTTTTTTAAACTTTGAAGAAAGAAACCTATACTGAAAAAAGTACAGGTTTCTCAGACTTAGAATAGCTACAGTATCAAATTATTGCTATTTATTTTTTATGACATTCATTGTTTAAACTCACTGGTCTGGCAATTACAGTCAGTTAATAGTTTTTCAGCTGAAATATTGTAGGTCTTGCTAAGATTTTAGAATGATTCATAACAAACTGAATTGAATGAATAATTAAACAGCTATCATTATTTCCTTTATGCAGGATATTAATTGTGGTCAAGGGTCATTTAGAGCACAGCTACTAGACTATGTATGTATTGAACAGAAAGAATAGAAATACATGCTTTGATAGCCTAATAGATATGCAATACCTGGAAAGAGATAATTGTGGAAAACCTTAAATTATTCCTACAAAAGTTTTTTGAAACAGAGTTATTCATGAGTCACACAGAGCCCAGATGTTCAGCTAGGACATCCATCATTCTAATATTTGCTGGAAGCACACTAGGGTTGAGTACATATATCCAGGAGATATACAGTGTCCTGAAAATATGTCCTGAACATATGTCTTGACATATGTGACCTATAAAGCAAAATCAGGAGATGCTCTTCTGAACTGGATAATCCCAAAGGAAGAAAAACTGGTCAAGTTGTGAAAGCAACGAGCAAATATCAACAGCAGTAATGAAGGACTTAAAGCCCTGAAAGAAGGCAGCAACACAAATAGTGGAGTAGCATCCAGCAGAACGATCCATCTACAGAACTGAAGCTTTCCAGAAAACTACACTTTCAATAGTGTTTTAGGCCTTTTGCTATTTCAGTGTTTTAATTCCACTTCCCAGCACTTTCTTATTTATATTTTAAGGCTAGATAACAAATAGCTTTCCCCTCCTCTAACTAATTGACACGTCAACATACATTTGGACGAAAGTTTGTTAACTTTATGGAGAAAAAAACTCCAAACCATTATATTTTACTCCAAAACCTGTAAGTCCTGTAGTTAGAATGCTCATCTAAGTTATAAAAGGCTCATCAGCTTACATCAATGCTCTGTCACACAGAAAGCCAGGCTTTGAAAGGTAAATTCTCATGCTACTCCCATAATCCACTGAAATTTCTAGATTACTGCCTTAGTCTCTCCCACATATGTTTCTACTTTGTACTGAAATTATTCACTGAATCCAGCAGAGATGACTGGGATGGCTGAAGGGCCTGATGGTAAGGTAATGATATGATACCAGAGCAAGGACTTAAATACTAAGTACATGAAGTATAGAATTCAGCACTCAACTATCTCAACTGGTCTGCAAAAGGGTTTTTTGTTATCTGTGATTTTGATTAAATATTCTCCATTGAAACCCAGTTATGTCTCTCAGGTTAAATTCTGTTCAAAGCAGTATAACCCTGTGAAAAGCCTTTCTGAGCCCAATTAACTGAAATTGGTACTAGCTTTACTGGAGTTCACAGAACTATTGAAAAGAAGAATCTAGGGCTTTAAATGTTTCAGGGGCAAGTGTGTGTATGGGGGGGAGGGGTGTTGGGGATTTTTTGTCTGTTTTTAAATTTTTTTTTTAAGAAAGCATCTGCAAGGTGATCTCTCTAATCTCGACTCAAAAAATAGCATTTAAACTACTGGCTTTGCTTCGGACCTAGGGACGCCTCAAAATAGTATTTACATACTTAAAGTTAAGAAGATTTTTTTGGTGGATCAAAGTCAAAATAGTTAAATTTCACACTTTCAGAAGTGTGTTGAGTGTCCTCTATAGGTACTAATTGCCATGCTGGGAATGTGGCATAGACTTTATTAGCAAAATTGGGTTGTCTTCAAACACAGAGAAAAAATTAACATTACGTACCAATTTACCCAAGGAAGACAAAAGATTAAGGAAATATTAATAAAGCAAAAATACTTATATTTTCACTGAAATTCTAGTGTAAATATATATAACCTATTTACATCTTCATTATAATAGGTGACAGTTTTTAGAACTTTTTTAATAGCAGAGCAATTTTCTGCTCACAATTTCCATTTACTGCTTAGTTAAACATGTACTTAGGTTTGGAAACAGATATCAAGAGGAAATATATCATTGAAATAACATCTCATTCCCGTACATAAAACATCATCATTTATATGTCAACTTACTTAGCCATTATACCAATTACAGCACAAAAAGAAGTTAAACTTAAAGAAGTTTCACATTTAAGGCATTTCACACTTAACATATCATTGTGTGCAACTATAAACTCTGTTTCAAGTTGGCCCAATATAAAAAAATCCTAAAGAAAGCATTTATTTGTAAAGATATATTAGCCTGTAAAATTTCCCATAAGAAAGATATACAGGGTGTTATTTTAAATGATCATAGCAAATTTTAAAGTTTGCATATATTTAAGTCCCAACAGCATTTTGGCAAGAGTCTTCTAGTTCAATGCTTTGAATTTTAATTTCTCTGGATAATAATAAAAAAAAAAAAAAAGCAAAACATATATATAAAGACCTACATTCTCTGAAACAAATGCTCCAGTTAATCTTGCAAAACATTCTTCTCTCTTTTTTGAGGTCCCCCTCCAGAATCACGCTGTTTAAAAGCATCTGACTTCTCAGGAATATTTATAGATTCCCCATTATAAAACTAACAAGATTATATGCTTCAGCTTCTGCTATTTAAAGGGAACGGTATGCATAATGAGAAGTTCTTATATTGCTTCGTGTTTTCGTACAGAAAATCATTCAAATTACTTCCAAAATATGTCAGTGTTATAGACACCAATGTATAACTGTCTATGTTTTTACTAAGTAAATGTTAATCATTTGCCTACACCTTTCATTTTCTTTTTGGTATAAATTAGTGCAGCCTCGAAGTTTTTGTTACTTACATAAAATGAATGTGGTTCCTATGTATAAGTATAATGTCTCCCTTTTCTGGAACACAAGATTATTGAGGTTAAGAACAGTCTTTCACAGGGTTTGTTTTACAGTATGTTTGAAAATCCCACAGGACCATAAGGACGCCTGCGGGAGAAGGCTGAAGAGAAGTACGTATATAATTCCAGAAAATATTAAGAAAAAAATAGTAAGCGTTGACATGATTGATGTTAAGTAAACGTTCTTCGTTACTAGAACAATTATGAAAGAATTTTTAGTTTGTTTTTCAAAGAAAATATCTCAAAAATGGTAGACCATACGACTAATATAAACTGAATGCCTGTGGACTTATAATTCCTTTTAAGTTAATTGAATATGAGCTGTAATTAATAAAGGTGCTATTTAAATCATTAGATACTTTTAAACTGTGATACCAATGAAACAAATATTAACAAAATATGTCAGAAAACATGTTTCAGCAGTCCTTAATGATTCAGGAAGGAAATGCAAGTAGATAATAAATTCTTATAGCAGCCCTCCAGTACCTAAAGAGGAATAACATGGAAGATGGAGTGGGAGGTTTTACAAGGGCATGTAGGGACAGGACAAGGGGCAGTGGCTTTAAACTTAAGCAGGGCAGGTTTAGAACAGATTTCAGGAAGAAATCCTTTATTGTGAGGGTTGTGATGCACCAGAAGAAGGTTGCCCAGTGAAGTTGTGGATGTCTAATCCCTGGAAATATACAAGGCCAGGATGGGGCTTTGAGCTCCCTGGTCTAGTAAAAGATGTCCCTGGGCATGGCAGGGAAGTGGAACTAGATGATCTTAGAGTCCCTTCCAACCCTAGTTATTCTATGAATCTCTGAAACAGCTCTGAAATCCAGTTGGCTAAAACAGACCTTTGGCTTGAACATTTGCTTTAAATTGTTTAACTGTTCCCTAGTTTTGCGTGTTCTAGCACTGGATGCCTAAACTTTGGCAGACAGTGCCAAAGCTAAACGAAGCATGCATCGTCTCCAAACTCAAAAAGATTTTAATTCTATGGTCTCGTCCTTCAAATGTCAATCTAGATGACTGCAACACCTGGACTTTAAAATGAACTGCATAACACAAGTATCAGTCTAACAGAGATGAGATGCAAACTACAAAGCATGAGCTTGGCATGAGATCCACTGGAAAATCAGACAACAAACAGAAGATAAAATGGTGACCAGGGGATACAAACTAAAAGCTTACAAAATAAAAACAAACCACAGAGATAGAAAATAAATTTAAATTAAATATACTGCAGGAAATTGCAAATTTATCCTAAATTTATTTGTATTACACAATTTTCAGGGTTGTTTTTAGGGGGGTGGATTTTCCTGTTGATGTTTTTGTTGGGTTTTTTATTTTTGTCAATTAGCAATTAACAATTTTCAATTAGCAATTGCTGTATAACTCATTTGCAATGATTAAAATCTATTCACAAGCAACAATTTCAACGCCACTGTATGTTTATTCACTCTGTGGCACAAAACCAAATTAACTGTTTCCCCTATACCTACAGAACATTAATATCTCTCTGTTGAACAATTTCTGAATCATGATAATGTTATCAATGCCAAATTATTTCAATTTATCACTGAATCTTCAAGGTTGTATAACACCGTCCACTGGGATATGGAGATTGACAAAAAAATCAGTACACTAGAAATTATGTTAGGTGTAAACATGTAGCCTGCAATCAAAAGAATAGATTTTAAGAAAACTTGACAATGAGTAAAGTTGTACATATTCTAATTTTTTGTATGCTTATTCAAATCTGGTATTTTGGAACGGTGAAGATTTTTCATTACTGTGCCCTAGTTTACAGAATTTTTAGTTACACATTTTCCTCTAACAGACTCTCTTGCAGAAATGAGCTTGTTTATACGATGCAGAATCATATTCAAATCATGCAAACAACAGTTCTTGCCTTCATTAGGCAATATTGATTTATTCTTGGAACAAATAAACAAATTCAAAATTTAGACTGATAAACAACCCTCTGTTGCATTTTAAAAGCCACAAAGCTTAACACTAAAATTTTGGAAGTGAGATGTTTCCATTGCACTACACAGTGTGATGTCCCTGCTAGAACACAAGAAATGAGAACAAGTTATTAGGGACAGCAACTCAGCATAACAGAAATGTTGCACCAGAGGAGTAAGTTATGTGACCATTGAAAGAGTAAAGTCATGTCACTTTTTGCATGTCTTGTGAAGACGGAAGGAAGGTAAGAACAAGAAATCAATAACAGGTTCATTAAATATAAAAGAAGGTACATATCCCAGCTTTGCATCTACAGTGAATGGTGCAAGAATAGAACATTTAGAAAAGAACCTGCCAGCAAAGTATTTGTCTTTAGGACACGAAGAGTTGATGAAGTTTCAGGTGACTAATTCAAGGACTTATAAATGCTATCCTGAAAGCTCCATGTATAAAATAGATTAAGTACTACATTACAGATGTACATTATCAGCTTCACAGCTGCAGTTGCAATGAAGAAGTTTTTTTCATAGCTACCACAGATATTTCACATAGCTCTTCATGAGTGCTTGCTAAGAGCTAAGAATGCTTTTGGAAAATACTTGATATAAAAAGAACTTAACTGGTAGGATAACCTGGAGATCAAGAACAATTATCGCTTGCTAGGAAGGTGAATTAAAGATAGAATAAGAGGTTTCATGTTCTAAATATTTTCAGTGATTAACATAGCTATCTTTGCCTGCTAAAACATAACCTTCTATATTTAATTCTAGGGCCTCAATAACCCTTTTTTTCTGTTCACTGCCTACCAAACCATTAAAATTTATTGAATCTACTTGAGAACAGTTGAGTCCTCCAATGCATGTGCATGTGCTTCAAACAATTTTCCATCCTCACACAAATATCTAGAAACTATGCCGAGTTTTGAATGACTGATTCACTTCACTGCTTTTTTGAAAAATCAGCAATATCTCAATAGTGAGACTGTGATAAGCTGTAAGTGAAGTAGTTTTTGGTACTCTCATCTCTGGAATCTCACTCTCAGCTCTCCAAGTGATTTTTTATAAATGTCCAAAAAGCAATTTCTCTCCTTGGTTAGAGGACTGTTATTCATTACCTCTCCCTAAAACACAATCATGAAAAATCAGCAGAGCTATCCAGGTTAGCAGTACCATTCATCCCTATCAAAATGTGCAGTTAACTGAACACAACATGTTACATCTGAAGAGACTGTCAGATCTAATGAAAACATTCAGCTAAGTAATCATGACAGTCTGCTGCCATTCCTAGGATGTCATAGACTCAAACTTGCATGGAAAAGGATCAAGTTCCACACCTTACATTTAAAACTCTAGAGCTGCCCAGTTATGCATTTCTCCACCGAGTTTTAACAGATGGAATTTCATTGGAAAATGCGTCAGTACTGAGAAAAATTTTCACAAATGCTGACAATGCAATGAGCAATTTGATCACTGTCAGAATTTTGCCCTGAAATAAAAATGTTTGAAGTACTGAAAAATAGAAGTAGAAAGTAGAAGGAAAAAGCATGTTTTCAAAATGGATTAAAATTTCTAGAAAATTTAATGTTACTCAAAAAAATATTCTGGTTTAAATTTTGGCAAGAAAAATTGACCAGCTCTAATCTCCTGGAATACCTTTGTCTTGTATGGATTTTTCACATAATCAGAGAGATCTTCCAGCAAAACAATTTTTTTAGTATTTTTCTTTGCCTGTCCAGTTGAGGAGGGGATGTAATAGAATGGCTTGGTTAGCACTGGTTGTCCAGCAAAGGTCAACATCTAAATAATGGACATTGAAAAGCTTCAATAGGCACAGATATTCCTCATCACACTATTTCAACATACCTAAAGGGTGATTAATAGGGTAGATAATATACACCTTAGATGATAAATCTGAGCTAGATTAAGTGTTGATATCACAAGTATCAGAAGAGGAGAAAGGTACCTTTCAATTGCCACTATGAAAAAAACAATTTTGCGAACACTGACTTGGTGGGGACCTCACCTAAGACCTTGGAAAATATCTCAGTTTCATATCAGTGGATGGTTGCAAAAATTCCTCTAGCACTATCATATGAGTAATCCTCACTTTACTAATAAGAATTTTGAAAATACAGTCACTGTGTACTCTTCCTCTGAGAAAATATTGTTTTTATGAACAAAAGCACTGTCTTAATAATCGCTCTGTCATACCCACAACCCATCTGTTCACATATATATAAACTGAAAATAAATCTGCTAGATAGGGGTGCTCTTCTTGTTTTTCTCCATCCTCCACTACGCACAAATAAGGTCAGTGGAAAGATGCTGCAATATGCGACTCACTGGAACCGTTCAAAAGTTTGCTATTGCTGGGAGTTCAGGAGACCTAAAAAAAGTTACCTTTTTTGTTTCCAGGGACATATTGCAGTATGGGGAATTTTTAGGATCACTTAAGGATACTTTAGGAGTTAGTATACAGATTTGTGCAGGCACATTTTAAACATGCACAAATAGAATAAGAAAAGCAATGACTGAGAAAGAAATTAATTTTTAATCCATGGAAACAGAATTATAGTAATATTTCATTATTTATAAAGTTTACTAGCACCTCAGAAAACAAAAAAAATTAATTATATTTTATAAAAGCACCATCAGTCAGCAATAAGACCTAGGCTTCCCGAATTCCAGCATAATATGTTATCAATAGGAACATACTGATTCTCATTATGTGTTGAAATGGTGCATGGCAGTTTAATATTCTGAAAAAGAAAGAAAACAAGTATTTTTCTAATGTAATATCAATTATGACAATGACACAGTGACATTGTCCACACTCATAGAAAAATCATTCAAAGCTGTGCAGTGGCAGATTCTCAAATAATGTGCTATTTTATCACCCTTCAGACCAAGCTGCATCTCTAACAATGTAGCTGCACATTTTTATTCACAATGACAAAAAGAGCCAGCCCTTCCCCCAAAACATAATGCCTTAATGCTTAGATAAAAATAAACTATGCAAATCCTGAAAAAGATACTTGGGGAAAAAAAAAAGAAGAAAAATATTTGATTTATTGCATCTGAAATTACACTTGGTAATCCTTATTAAACAATTAATATCTTCTCATATATATAGGTACTCATCCCAAAACACTGTAACTTGAAATACCTTCATATAGTCAGTTAGCTGGTCTTCATCTGTTGAAATCTTAGATATTCACATCATTTTCTTGTCACTTCTTCATGTATTTTGGTAACTTCATGGACATTAAATTGTTTTTATTAGCAACCCATCAGGCAGTATTTGTTATGTTTGCCTTGCACTGATCGTTTCTGAAAAAAAATTAATGGTAATATCATTGATCATCTTTTCTCTCTCACCATTTTGATCAACATGTCAAAGGCAAGATTTTTAACTGGTGTATTTCAGTAACTTTAATAAGTATTTGTCATATAACTATGTTTCTGGAGCTTTATTCTTCTATGATGAAAGGTAGAGTGCTTCACTCTTCTTCCCTTGCAGATCCATCAAAATATTAACTTTAATTTGCTCTGTATTAATCTCTGTTCATATATAAATGCATATATAAATATGTATAAATACATACATTCATATATAAATGCAAAACCTGCAAGAATAATAGTTAACTAATGGCAGAATAAAACCCATACTGAGTAAATGGTAAAGCTGCCAAAGTGAATTTAACTTAAAATTTTGTGAAAAAAATAGGATCTAGGAATAATTTCTACTTCTCATCCATCTTCTAGTCTATACAGAAAAGAATTGCATGTTCTGCTAAGCTCTTGCAGGAATCCTGCAACTGGAAATAAAATGTCATAATTTTTTATGATAATTTGCAGGACTTATGATAACAATCACTTTAAAGCAAAAATTACTAACAATCTGGTATGTGCACAATTTGACTTTTAGCAATACTAAAATGGCCTTATTTTTCCTTATCCTGAGCTGACAGATAGATCTTAACTTTGGCTCAGTGAGTTTTCCTGTTAAATCTCTTGAGCCACAGACTAAGGGCTCTTTCTAGCACCAGCTAGCGCCCTACACTGTCAGTTTTAAGAACACTTCCTAACTATCTACAGGTAAAATCTTGAGTTTTAGCTTAGATTTCTTTTTTTTTAAGCATTTTTGGCTGATTTTTCTTTGAAGAAAATAGAAAGTGCTCTTAGACATAAGGGAGTAAGGACAGCCTTGAGTCAGTCTTCATATTGAAACAGAGCCAAATCCGGCCTTGACCTTTTGAAACAATAATGAGCTGCTTAGCTCTATTCAGTGTACATCTGACTATATTTTCCATTATTCCCCTGAAAATTCTCCCTGATACATGACTTCATTCCTCTCTATAATAATTTCACCCTTTCACTGAAAGTGTTGTCAGTGGAAGTGGTTGATCCACCATTCTTGGAGGTATTTAAAAGACACGTAGATGTAGCACTTACAGACATGGTTTAGTTTTGGACTGACAGTGGTGAGTTAATGGTTGGACTTAAGGGTGATCTTAAGGATGTTTTCCAACCTAAAGAATCCTATGATTCTGATTTTATGTTAATAGCTTCCCTCTTTGTAAGTTTTGTTATATAAAATAATGTGATAAGCATGAAGCAGTCAGATGCAGTGATGATGAGGGTAATGTTAATATACAAATAAAGGAGATGGATTGTACAGCCTCTATTTGGGATAATGAACACTTGCCAACATAAGCCATTCATATTTTTATAAATTCTTATGTAAAACACACCTTTCATCCACCACTGTTATACATACCAGCAGGAGTAAAAACCCGCATTACAGACCTGATGTACTAAAAAACCCTCAGACTGCAGTTAAGGAACTCAAGTAGAAATCTCAAACAGCAGAGGAAAAAAATTAATTTGGAATTCTGTATCAGTTTACACTTTAATTGACCCATGTAGATGAGAGAAACACTAGAAAAGAACTGTACCAAAAGATTCCCAAGAAAGGACTGTGCCTCAGAGGGGGTTGGGCTACATTATTCATCAGTGAATCCTGCATTGAATATTAGACAGGCTTAAATATGAATCAGTTTTATTAGTTAAGTCAATTAAGCCAAATTAAATTTTCTTGTATGTAAGATTCCCAAGAGATTTGAGATTCCTTCTTAAAACAATAGAGAATATTTTGAGAATGAGCAGTAAAATTTTTTAAAGACATTTTATTTTACATTTAATAACATGATGTATGAATGTGACAGTTGTGACCAAATAAAACACGTTAAGCAAAGGCAATGTGTCAAATGGGTACTTATAAGTAAGGGCTTCTGTGCATTAGCAAAATATTACAAATTTATTCAATGTTAAGAAAGATACTGTGCAGCACCTCCGACACAGTGAACACTCAAAATCCAAATGAGGGGAGGTAAGAGCTTCGCAACCCCTTTACCTTGTAAGAGGAGAAAGTTAAAAAGAGGGAAATGAAAATCAAAGAGCTATTAAAAATATTCTTGACAGAATTAAACTAGATTTCTATTGTGGTGTAAATAGAATCTGGGAATGGAACATCGGATCAGGGCTATTTAAAAAAACAAAACAGAACAGAACAAAAATTTCTAAAGATAGGAAATTCATGTAACGAGACTGATATTAGAAACTAAATTTGTCACACTTTCCTTGGGAAATCTGACAGTGTCTCAATAGGTAAGATATCATAATCTAAAATCAAGAGGGGAATATATGCAACCAAATACTTGGAACTTAAAAGGTTTCACCATGAATAAAATAGGGACTGGATGAGAAGGGCTTGGGGGTGCTGGTGGGAGAAAGGCTGGACATGAGCCAGAGGTGATCTTGCTGCCCAGGAAGCCAACCTGTAGCCTTTGAAGATGTCTCACACTGGAGCTAGGTAAAGTGTGAGGAGAAAGAAACAATAGAAAGGAGCTGTTATGGACTGACCACAGAGGCCCCCATTCCCAGGAATGCCATGGAGGAAAGGAGGTAGAGGAATCGGGGAGTGAAGGTTTAAGGTTAAGGTTATTCTGGGAAGAAGCGTTGACAGAGGGGAAGTATTATGTGGGAGTTTTTGTCTCTGTTTCTCACCATACTATTCTTATTTTCAATGGACAATAAATTAAATTGATCTTGCACAAGTGGAGTCTGTTTTGTGCGTGACAGTAATGGATCTGCCTGTCTTTGTCTTGACCCAGGAGCTTTTCCATCCTATTTACTCCCCGTGTCCTGGTGAGGATGGGGAATGAGAGCATGGCTGTGTGGGTGTCTGGCAACCAGGCATGGTCAAGCCACCAGAAAGACAAGCACAGATAGCTGTAGATGATGCAATTTGAGAACAAAATAGACCTGAATATCCTGTTACATGTTTGGCTGACATATATCAAGACAGTGATGTGTGATCAGCATTTCAAGGAAAATAAAAAACAGGAAAAGTGAGAATTGTGATGCTACTCCTCCTGTCAAAGACATGAGAAGTACAATACAAGAATTGGATAAAGCCTTAAAGATCCATTTTGTTACTTCTGTTTGGATACTATTTAGATGGTTTCCTCTCATTTTCATCAATGCAATTTCTCTGGTTCATGTTGTATTGCATTAGTGTAATTTGCAACCTGGCCCAAGCACAACATGCTCTTTGCTATAATAAACTACCTAATATTCTCAAAAGTGTAATCTTCAGAGATTGCTAGTCGACCTTAACCAGAATATATGTATAACCTCAAAAATAAGTGACTCAAATACTTGGAATATTCTTTCCTATGTTAAGTAGTGGTGCAATTTCAAAAAAAAGGATTTTATAGTTAACATTTTTCCTCATTTAGTTTAACTGAAAGAGCTTTCTTTCTTGCTGTCATGCATATTATCTTCTGCCTTTCATCAGCTGAAAATGTCATCACTGAAATAAACATTTTTTGACCATTAGCTTGTTCAAAGCATTTGATCTTGTCTTCTCTTTTAAATAAAAAATCCAAAGGGATGAGTCATCTCCTAATGCTCTAAAACAGCAGGGGGAGCTTTCAGCTTGTTTAGAACTCCACAGTGTTTTTAATTTATCATTCAGGAAAGTGTAACTGAGCTGTATTACATTGTAGAATAGATTTTTAGAAGGATTAAACGATTTTTGATTGTATTCCCAGGGCCAACACCATACCCAATCGATAAATAAACAAGAAAAAACTCAGAAATCCACACATCACCACACACCACCCACGCACACACAAAGCCAACCCTGCTTGCTTTTTCAGTGGCAGTTTGGTCTTCTGGGAAAGAGGCAAGAGTTCAGATCCCCTGAATGGCACTTTCTTATGACACTTGTCTCACAGTTGGATGTATTCTGCATGTCACTAAGATGTTTCAATGGTCATAAAGCATTTAACAGCTGACAGAAACATGTAAGACTGATTATACTTGAGCGCATTTCAGCTGATATACAAAGGGACATGACCACACGAGTCTGAAAAACTGCAACAGATTTCTTGTTTTTAAACAACTGTTTCTGATTCTCAGTATAGTAACTGCTTTTTCAGGTAGTTTCCATGGAAATCCACAAAGCATGTATTTATATTCTTTGTAAGCAAGATATTCATGTATTTATTAATTATTTTCAATTAACCTCTTCTGGCATTGCTGCATAACAATGTACGCTCTCATACCATATATTTTTTCCTTATCTAATTAACATTAGAATATGATATTGAAACACAAAAGAACAAAGAAGAAAAATCTGAAAGCACAACATTCATCAGTAATTTCTAATTTGCACCTAAAGTTGCAGTATGCCATGACACAAGTCACACCCACAGAACTTGCACTTAACTATGTTCATTTATTTGCATCTTGACTTGCAAATAAAACTGGACACATGCAGCCACAGTACTAGTTCCTGACCTTAGAAACTTTTGTCAAGATATCCTTTTCTTTTCCTCTTGTATTCAATTGAGTGTTTTAATAATTTCTTCCAGGTAATTTCTACTTATAACATGGAGACATCCAGAAAAAAATCCTATCTTTATCAGGTTTCTAGTTGCCTGTATTTGTTTTGGCCTTCAAACATTTTCATCCTGCTGCAGCCAGTATTTCTGCAGCATCCTATAATTTCAGATTCCTGACTATTTATTTTTAAAAATTTGAACAATGAAATCTGAGTACATTTTCAGGAATTTCAAAAATGACACTTAAAATTAACCAATCCAGGAAATCCAATATGCTTTTTCTTACATCCTTGTTTGGTGCAACTACTCATAACTTCATGACTACAAAACAGCTAAATCAGGTCTCTGAGAAGTGAAACTCAAAAGACTCTCTCTTCAATCAGGAGAGCAAAGACAGAAACTTCATGTTCCTGAATTTCTCAATTCTTACTTCTTTTTCATACCTCTTACCTGTTAGAGCCATTTTCTTCCAGATACACGTGTCAGGTATGCCAAATAATTTGGCTGCATCACCTTAATCTGTGTGCTGTGTACTTCATGATATCTATTAAAATATTTCTGCCTCCCATGTGCTCTTCTTTTTATTTATCACCAAATTCCATTTCTCCTTCAACTCTGGCTTTCAACTTCAATGTTTTATCTTCTTCATCCAGCCTTCCTTCCACCTTAATCAAAATTTATGCTCGGAAACAAAGTGTATCTCAGTATTACCTAAGGAAGAAAAACTGATTTCCACAGCACATGCAAATACCTTTATTACTATTATTGTTATACTGGAATATTTTCATGTTTGTTAATAGATCATATATTACTACATTGTTACTACTAAGATGGGCAAAATAATCCTGAGAAAGGACTGTGATCAAACTATTAAGAATTTCTTATTCACATCTTGGTATTAACTTCTAGGGTCACTAACACATGAATAATTTTAGACTCCCAGGCCACCACTACAGCTGATCTTCTGTTAAAATAGCTGCCATAGGAGGTGAACAGGCAGCTTGAAATTAACAGTTAGGATTAACTTTGTTAACACTGTTGACAGAACTGAAAGCTTGTTAGCTCTGACATCCTTCTAAGTCATGTCAGGACTTTGTATACCCCAAAATCCCTTGCCTTGTTTATTTTTTTACATCATCTGTTCTGTCTTTAAGTTTTAGACATATGATTAATGATAATGTTAAAAATCCATGTTCTCCTCTATTATGAAATCCAAGTCCTTTGATTTCTACTGGAAGTACTCACAGTGAATAGAAAATGACAGTAAGTCAAAGAAGTACTCAAAATAAATCTTTGGTACACTTTGTAGTTTTGAGCAAATTATTTAAATTATTTGATCTCCCAGTAACTCATCTCCAATAAATAAAATCTTTTCTCTTAAGGATTTCGAGTTGTTGAAATGATAAAATCTGTAGGAGAAGGAAAGTATATAGAGGAATATTATTAAACATAATGTGGGGCAAAGATCTTCAGTACATGCAAATCTGTGATTCCCCTGAATAAAATGAAACTTAATTATTTATAAAGTTATAGTGATTGATGTCTTGGGCTTCCTGACTTTTACAAGGACTCCTGAAGTGAGTCATTGATATTAAGATTTATATTAAACTACAATTATAAATCAGTTTATTAACATAATCTTCCACAAAGACAGAAAGAACAGTGAGCCATTTGGAAAAAATTAATGGCACTTCACTATTTTCCTTTTTCCCAAATGTTCTGTATGATGTGTAACACATTCAAATGTCCAGGAAAAAGATAATACACATTACGGGAGAACATATGGGGCTGAAGATCTATCAGTTTATATCATATAGCATGGAAGCTTTTCACTGCCCTGATAATACTGACTGTTTAGAGGGCCACATATCTAAATTAGATACAAACAGATTGAGACACATCCAATACCTTTCTCCAAGGACAGTGGAAAAATATATAAAAGTTCATTCTCCATCTGGTAAGTGTAACAAACATAAACAGGGAAGATGGACTATGATGTAGCCAGACACCTACAAATGCACTAGTATAAGCTTCAAAAATTATCTTTCAAGTCCTCCAAGCACAATACAGAATAGAAAAACTGATACACAGAAGGCTTGTCTAACTACCAGGCATGTAAAAAGACTAAGCCAAACTTTGATGCAGCTCAAGCAAACCAAGGGCATGATGATGTGCTTTCATGCTTTATGCAAATGCTCCAGAGGGTAAACTATTACTGTACTTCTGAAGAACTTCACACTGAAGATTAGGAAGGTTCTTTGTATTTCATCTGGGATTTATAAAATTAATTTAACAGCTGCAGGGGGAAACAAAAAAAAATTCTTCCCTACTTTTGTAACAGTTTAATGAAACCACTGTTCTGAAAAGCTATTCATAAAGCCAACAGTCAGTGCTCTATGGGTCTCCTTTCATGCCTATAAAATATATATTCTGAAGTGAACTCCATTTACAAAAATAAAGAAATAGCTTCTGAACTTACAGAAAAGGGCTTGCTCTAGGACTTGTAATAGAATTTAATCAGAGCACATTACTGCCTTTACAGAGAAGTCAAGTACTTAACAACAATAACAAAAGAATGTGAACAGTATGTGGCTGAACTTAAGCTTCCCAAATTAATTAATCTCCCATCCTTTAAAGGGATAAATAGAAAAAGCAGAGTGTGACAATGCTATATTCAACATGAAAATGTCAAGAGCACAGATGTGTATTAAAACTGCACTTTGGTTCACCTTTCCTTGTAACACTGAAGGCATCAGGCATATAAGCTAAGTTGCCCTTTCTTCCCACAGGAAGAAAAAAATTTACAACCACTTTTTTTGAGGGTTTTTTTTTTGAGGTGTTTTGGTTGATTGGTCAGTTGTTTTTTTGGGGTTTTTTTTTTGTGTGTTTTGTTTTGTTTTGTTTTGTTTTGTTTCATTTTGTTTTGTTTTGTTGGTTTTTTTTTTCTTTTCTGAATCCTTGGGAGATCCTGCTGTAGTAAAGGCCAGGAAAACAGAAGCTTCTTAATCTTTTAACCAGAATTTCCATGACTAAGGCTACCTATTGCCTTCCTACAGACAAAATGAACAGTTATCACACAGAATTGTTAGAATTTTTAAAGAAATTGCAATACAAAAGCAGCTAATGCAGAAGTAAAAGCAGACAAATGGGCTGTTTACACTTTAAGAAATTATATATTAATTATTTCTATACAGTCTTATGTACCTTATACACTTCCACCAGCCCAGGGCTATTAATATAAGCTCAAGCAGCCCAACAGCAGAAGGCACTTCTCCTAGTTTCTAGTGAGTTTCCAAATACCCTCAGTGTGGATGTACTCCACATATTGGAAGCAAGTTGGCTTAGCATTAATCTAAAATAAAAATAAACTCTCAGACAACTGCATAATCCATTTGATCCCTCAGGTTGCTCTCAATATAAAATTCAGTTTAGTGAATGAATTACATAGCCCCATGGAAGGTTATACTCTGATAAAAAACCAGACCTTATTTTTATTGGAGTGACTGTCATTATATTACTCAAGGGCATATGTAATTTGACTAAATCTTTCTTCAGAGTACCTGGTACTTCTGCATTATGAATGACATTATTTATTCTATTCAGAGATTAAAACAAGGCACAATACGGTGTCAAAGGTAATGGTTTCAGACTTATTTGGGAGAGCAATGTAGGGGGCAATAGATTTTCTTAATTACAAAGCTCTGGAGAAAAAGGTATTTGCCTAACTCAATATCTAGTACCTTGTCATTTGCATAATTGGTAACCCACAATTGGATAAATATACTCCTAGTTTTTGGAAAAAAATCAGATTTTTTTTTCACTTGAAAATCTTGCAGCAGCATCTTTCAGCACATTTCAAGGGAGCTGGAATTAAAAGAAAGGAAATGCTACAATTCAAAAAATCTCAAAATATTTTCTCTAGGTCCATATACTACGCAAGATTATCTCACACACACACGCACATAAGAAATTTGAAAGCAGAAAACACTTGATTTCAGCTGCTGAACCCAATACTCATTCTTTTTTCCCTAAGGCAGTAAACCTAATTATAGAACATGTTTGCATGCATACAGAATTTCAACAGTATAAAAAAACTTATTAGTGGTAGATAAGAACAAAATCTAACAGCTTAAGAATTTCTATGGGTTCATCCCTATTTTAACATATAATTTAAAATATGATTTCTCATTTTTTGAACATTCACTATGATTAAATAAATTGAATCTCAACTTTTGAAGGTTTTCATTCTCATATCAAAATTCAAATAGACATTCCATTTTGAATTTATATTTTAGATTTGAAGTATATGGATTGATAACCATATATAATCAAACCTGACATGTTTTGAAAGTGCACTCATTTCAGTAGGAAAATGAGTTTTTGACAGAATACCACTCTGACAGTAGAGTTTTCACCACATTTGTAAGGTGTGCAAAGTAGCTAATTGGTAACATATCAAAGAAAGTCTGCTAAATGATACTACTTATTCTCTAGTTATGCATGAAGTATATGTATTCTACCTACACATAGAAATGTTTTACATTTTATCATATTTCATCATTCACAGAAATAGAGATCCCTACACCAATTTTGAATATTAAAGAATTGGATTTCAGGTGGAGTATACTAAATGTGGGCGATTGTCTTCTCTGATAATTTCTCTAAAGGGGCTGCCAAAAAATCAACTGAAAAACATGCATAATGAGCACTTAGCTGTTAGTATTAACTGCTATCAAAATTAAACTTAAAGGCCAGCACTTTTTTAATGGTAAAAAAATTTCAAAGACCTATTTCATAAAAAGCAACTTGCTTCTACAGACAGTAAATCAATCTACTTCAGTAAACTGGTAATCTTAGTACTTTAAAGACTTATTACTTGCAAAAGGTAAAACCCTGGAATAACAATGCTGTCATACAACAGACAGTAAGAGCCACAGTTTCACAAATCATGAGAAACTAGAGATGTACCCCGGAGTACTGTGTCCAATTCTGTTCAACACTTTCATTCATGGTCTAGATGATGGGACAGAGCAAACACTCAGTAAGTTTGCAGATGTTTGGGATGAGTTGCTCACATGCCAGAGTGTTGTGCTGCTATCCAGAGGGGATCTTGAACCAGGAGGAAATGACTGACAGGAACCTCTCGAAGTTCAGAAAGGGAAAGAGCAAAAACCTGTACCTGGCAAAGCATAACACCCTATAACAGAATAAGATACAGGTTGACTGTCTGGAAAGCTGAAATGCAGAATAAGGCTTGGGGGCCCTGGTGCACACTAAGTTGAACATGAGTCAGCAGTGTTTGCTCAAAGAAAAAGTGCCCAACAGTATCCCTTGCTACAGTAGGAAAATATTGACCACCAGCTTCAAGGTAGGGGTCAGTCTTGTTTCCCAAGTGAAAAGTGATAAGACAAGAGGAAAACGCCTCCTATTTCACCAGGGAAGGTTTAGACTGGATATTAGGAAAACTTCTTTACTGGAAGGGTTGCCAAATGTTAGAACGGGTTGCCCAAGGAATTGAGGGAGTCACCATCCCTGAAGGTATTTACAAGATGGGTAAATGTAGAGTTCAGGGAGGACATGGTTTAGTGCTGAACTTGACAGTATTGGGTTAATGGATGGATGTCATGGGGTAATTGCTGTTAAAAATTCCCGGTGTAGGAAGAGGAGGTGGAGTTGGAAATGAGGTAGCCAGCATAAACTCTGCCTACCTAAAAAACTCATAAAACCAGGAGAACACGTAAAGGAGACCTCTTTTAGGCTTCCGGTTTGTAGAGGAAAGATGTCGCTGTCCTCCCCTCCGCACCAACTGGGTAAGGTCTCTCCCAGACCACATGGCCTGGGGTTGCCAACCCGCATGGTGTGGGTGGGAGGGGGAGGAGAGAGAAAGGGAACTCAAGCTGCTTCATCTTGTTGTATTTGGCTAAAGAACTTCGTCAGCTCTGTTTGCCTAGCCTGGGCCAGGCTGGCTTCCCCCCATCCCCTCTCCGCGGCATGGCCCAGGAGAAGAGGGTTTGGGGTCGGGCCTCGTGAACCTTGGGAGCTCCCTGCCAGGTTAGCCCCGCAGCAAACTCAGCACGGGAGAGAGACAGAGGGAGCTCAGACTGAGCCCCTCCCACAGCTCAGGTACGGCTTCGGCTTCGTTTACTCCTTGCAACTCTGCGCGGGAGGGAGAAAGGACTCAGGCTGAACCCCTCCCGCAGCTCGGGTGCAGCTCCTGCCAGGCGGCCCCCACGCACACTCTGACAAGGAAAGGGGCTTGAACCAGCCCCCTGCAGCATGGACGCGGTCCCGCCGGGCTCCTAAGATTCAAACGTGGCTTGGATGGGAGCCGGCATGGATGAGCTCCTTTCCTTCAGTTCAGGCACGGACTTAACAACACTCAGACCACGCGGGCGAAAGCCACGTGACCAACACCCAGCTGAAAGACAAATTAACTGTTTCTTTCTAATATCAAAATGAGACTTTGAAAACATTCATTTCTCCTTCTCACACAGAAAGAACACAAGAATGAAGGCACTTACGAAAGGTACAACATAGAGACTTTAAGTTAATGACTATAACTAAGCTTATTTTCAAAGAAGGAAGAGATGAGGAGTGCTTTAATGCTGAAAGTTCTTCTGTAAAAACCTGTTGATAAAGTTAGCTGTAATACACCCTGTAATATATGAATAATGGTCTAAAAGAGGTGAGAAAAAGGGGATGTAATGTTCTAAGTTGTAAGCAGTAGACTAAGACTTTTATGTATAAGATTTTCTTTTTCCTCGCCCCAGGAAACAGTAAAAGAAGACTTGTGTTGTTGATAATGAAGTAAGGGGATGTCGTTGTCACTGTAATAAAAACATTTGCTCTCAAAAGAACACCTCAATGACCATCATATGTCCATTGGTGTAGCCCTGGGAAAGCTACTGAAATGGGAAGGGGTCTAGAAAAGCAAATACCTCTCTTCAAAGAGAAGATTGCTTACTAGAAAGCTAATAACCATAGAAACTGTGTTTCCTATGGGAGTCAACATGATAAAACAAAAGAAAGCTTCTCTCTCTATATAAATTAAGAAAACTGTTTTGTTCCAGAAGTGGTGGACTAACTATAAGTTGAAGTGTTACCTTTTGTATGGTCAACAGAAAAAAAAAAAAAATAGAAAAGGTGGGGAAGGGAAAAGAGTGTTCTAAAGGGTTTGGTGTTGATGCCTGATTATTATTCCTATTTTAAGTCTGTTAATAAAATTCTTTTTTTGTATTCCTTAAAGTATAAGCCTGCTTTGCCTACTATTAATCCTTATCTCACAACAAAATCAAATAATCTTAACTACAAAATTAATGTTTATACCTAATTTTGATCCCCAAACCTCAAAACCACAACAATGGACTTCACAGTCTTTGGTGTCTTTCACAGCCTTCATGATTTTGTGATTCTATCTGGACTAAAGTTCCAGCAGCAACACAGAACACAACATCAGTTTGCATGAAACTTTGTTTCAGATAAAGAACACACAGATAGTGACAGGGACATATGCTTTTCAAGGATAAGATATTCAATGGTATGTTACAGGACTACAGGAAAAAGTTATATATGGATATCAATAAAGGAATACAATAAAAAAGCCTAAAAACAAAGCCCTAACAATTTTATGCAGGAACTCCTTGGTATAATGGGATATAATCAGAAAAAAATGACTATTTCCTTCATTTACCAGAAACCAGATGTTGCAATAGCTCAGTAAACCTCAAAGTTAGAGAGAAAATTGGCATAATGCATCCATTTATTAGCAAGCATCAAAAATGTTAATTATGCACCACTTAATAAACTGAAGTTCCTTGAGCATTATGATTTTGTTGAAATTAATCTTACAGACTGAACACTAGTAGAACTTGTGCATAAAAATCCTAACAAGGCCAGCTTAGTTGAGAACACCAGCATATTGATCCTTTTCACACAGTAGCATTTTTCACAGTGAAGTAATAAATATTATCTCTCAAGAATATGAGCTATTAAAGGAAACTACATCCTCTTTATTTTCAGAGCTGGGTCCTGTTTCAGCATCCCTACTATGCTTGTGAAGGAAACCTTGGTCAGTGAGACTATAAAAGTGAAATTGTCTCCAACTTTTCCTTAAACCAGGCAAACCAGGATGACTTCCAGCTACTAAAGCAGTGCAAGATTAAAATGCTGTAGCATTAAAACATTTGTATCATTCTTTATGTCCTTGCAAGTGGATCACTTGTAAAGATTATGGCTTAATTTTTTTAGGAACTCTTCTTCATCAAACTTGCTTTTATTGTCTCCTCTGTAATAAATCTTACAATGCATAAAGAATGGAAGTCATAAGAGGCAAAGAGAGCTATAGATCTGTAATACTCATGCTAGAACAAGTTTCTCCTATAACAGAAACACATCAAAGAATATCCACTGGTGCCATACATCCTGTGATGCTTTGCTCTCTCCTCCACATGCCCATGATCCCAACCTGAACTTTATTTCCCAGAAGTCCACTTAAGAGCTAACCACCAGTGCCAGTGGCTGTCATGGATGTGTCTGGTCCTTTCAGCTGTAGCTGACTCATTGATGACTTGGAGGAGACAGGTACAACCCAAGAGCCAAGATCTAATGTCAGCAGTGCACCTGCCTAATGACAGTGCTGGTCAATGTTCTGATTCAAGCCAAGTTTGGAAGAAATTAACATCTATAGTTGGTATGCAAATATGAATCTAAGTCAATTATTTTACCCCATAAGTACTGGACAGCCCAGGGCCTGCTGAGTTCTCCTTCATGGCAGTGGACTACGTGCCAGGATCTCTCCTTGAGTAAAGATGTCGCTTAATGTTACTTCTTGAGACTGAAAGATTCCTTAACACAGAAGGTCCTTGGTGAGTAATTAATATTGAAAACCTTGCTGACATAAGGGATTGATTGTGCATATATAATACTTTACACATAAAACCCTGACCAAGTTTGGGACTACATCTGGATCCAGCTGCACCTAAGCTCCCCTCTGAGGAGGAGTTTAGAACATAACAATGTCCTTTCTGAAACTCAGAACTCTATGGGAGGGTTTCCCTGACAGTTTTGTGTGACCCTGTTCTCTGCAGTAAATAGTCAAGTGTACCTTGTTAGCAAATCTTGTTAAACCACTGCAGCATTTACTATCAAACTTTGTTAAATTGCTGGTTTATATCAATGAACATATTGCTGCTTCCCTCTTAAGAGTGAAGTGTGTCACTCCATCCACTATACACCCCCAGAGTTCAATTTAATGATGCATAAGAGGTATATTACCCATTTTGATTTTCTTCAGTTGGAGAAAATGAACTCACTTCCAGTTAATGATTGCTGGCACTTCCATGCCTAGCTTCAAAAAGCTATCTCATTATCTGTTTGGGAACACAAATGCTTGAAAAACAGCATCTTTTATTCTTGCAGTTTGTGTGCAGAATAATTCAAATAGATTCTTCAACCACTCCAGCATTACTTTAAGGAAGAGCTATTATTAGTAATCCCAGGCAAGAGATGCAGGGTTTATCCCATGATTAAGTCAGATTTATTGGACAAAGGGTAAGTGACATTATATTGTAAGAGATGAATTTTAAGTAATGTCTGTATTGAAAATTTCTGAACATAAAATAACCCCAAGGGCATAACATAAGGGAAATAATAAAAGCATATATTCACAGCAACACATATAAGCTGATTTCCTGCTGTATTGCATTACTGGTTCACTGTAGCTGAAACACTGCAAGAAATTTATTTAAGAGGAGTGTTCATTAAAATATTCTATTTTCCTTCTGATACAAAAATGTCACCATCACCTTCTAACTCCTTTTGTGTTATCTAGATTTTCTGCTGATCTGAAATGTTTCTGAAGTCAAAAAAATTTTGCTGCTTCCAGTTGTTACAGACCATGTCATTCTCTGATGATGGGCTTTTCACAGGTATCACAGTAGCCAATAGGAAAAATTAGAATTCCTTGGGGACACTTCAGCACAAAATTATTTCTTCACAAAGATCTGACATACCCTTTAAAGACTCAAGAAAGAAACTGTTAGGCCTACTTAGTCTACCTGTGGCCAAGTGAACATCTTTTCAGTGATCTCAGTAGTCTCTGGGAATGAGGTTCATGATATGTCTGACATGCTTCCTTCAGAGAACTATTAATGCTGTTCAACATAAAATTTAGAGGATGAAGGAGGAGTCATTTAAGGTGCTTTATGGTGTGAGTGGGGCACCAGCACCTCAGGCTATGTAGTGAACACCTGATTTTCTGACAATAGGAATTTTTTTTTAATCAACTGCAATACAGTCGTGATAGAGAGTTAGGTTGTTTCAGTGCTTTTTTGGCCAAAATCAAATATTTAACATGTTGAGGTTTCATAGCGTTACATGAATTTTTCCTGATGATCCAATTCAGAGTTGTCAGATTTAGGGTTTCAGCAGAAAATGCACAGTCTTAAAACCAGAATGTTTTCTGTGGCAACAATAACTGCGTCAACACATCTTGTACTGGAAATCTACCTTCTTGATTTTCCTTTTAAATGCCACACACTTGCAAAGCATTCAGCCTACAGTCAATGACATATCTGAGTGTCAGGATTTGCCACTAGGTGAGAGCCTCCACACGCTGAAAGGTCAAAGCTGCTCTAAGAATAGTTTTCACTGGAGACTAAGCTGCATCAATTAGTTCTGTAACTCAGTAGGTAATACCTGGTAAGACTTGGCCTAGAGATGCTTGAATCTCTAGTTCCTAAATGTTCCAAATTAGGGACAGCTAAAAACTCACCCAAAATTTTGAGAGATTGCTAGGCCAGCAATTCCATTATTCCCTGAACCAAAAATACTTCTTTGAGAAAAAGTGATATTTTTTTTATCAGGTACTACAGACTGAAGAAAGAAATACAGGATAGGTATCCAAGAGCAAGTTTATAAAGCAGCTTGGTACTTGTCATACCCTTGACTACCATAGATAGAACTTGTAAATTGAAGCTGAGACAGATGCTTTCGAAATGTTATGATCAGAATCTTAACATTCTTTCAGTAATGCAAAGTAATTCTTCCTTCACTGATCATTTTCACATATGGGAATTTAGCCTTGCCACAACTACAAAGCTTTTAGTACTTCATGGATGAGCACACAGCACTACTGACACAGTTCTTGCAATGAATTATCCAAAAGAAGTCATCACAAAGTGCTCTTGGATAACTATTAATATTGCATATCCCTCTTTCCCCATTTTCTCCAGGCACATTCTGTGTGGTTCTCCCAAATAGTTCATACTTATACAAAAAAAACCCTCAAAAATATTTCTCAGTCCTTTAAAAGAAGTTATATTTTATTCTTTCCTGCTAAAGCTTTAAAATTACTTAGTTTTGTCTCATGTAAGCATCACTTGTGTTAATTTTATACTTTTTCAATGTAATTTTACTGAATAAGCTTTACAATAATTTTTCATTTAAGTAGTAAGCTCTGCAGTCTGCAGGAGATCATAGCACACTATGCTGGAACAAAGGAAAGGTAGCAATATTTCCTACTCAACCAGAAATAAAAAACCAAAAAATCCAACCCTATTCAATGTAGATTGTACATAATGTAGCATTAATATCCCCTTTTTCCTTTAAAAAAGGTTATTGAGTTTTCCATGCACAAATTCAAAAGGTATAAGGTTCTTTTTCTTCTAACTGCCTTATCCCATGCACATCAATACTGCAACAAACATTTCTGTTTAGAGACTTGCAGTGTAATGACCAAAAATCTGTGTGCATCATAGGAATGGACTGAAATCAGTCTCATTTCAGGCACTCATTTCTAACAGTAGTAGAACCTGGCTGCTGAACCCCAGACAGAGCAACTTCTTACTCCACAGTTGTCAAGAAGGGCTCTGAGAGGCGACGAATTCAGTGTAATGTGACAGTTCTGCTGAAGTTAACTGCAGCTGGCCAATCAGTTGTCACACAAAATTGAGATATAAAACAAAGTCAAAAAAACATAAAGACTCTATTAACCATATAATCTAGACGTAGATTTATTTTAAGTGTTTCCTCTTGAATTTTTCACTCATCTTCAGGCTCCTTGGAATTCTCCCTAAGTGCAATTAACGCACTTTCTCAGATCCCATCCAGTACCTCAGAAATATTCCCAAGACATTGAGGCCAGTGAATATTTAATTTTAAAAGCACATTTATTCCTACAAGGTTACATCCAGATCCATCTAAGAGGACCATTGTGCCGAAGCCTTTTAAAATCAAAACTTCCCATAATCAGCAATGTAAGCATATACCACTGTAGTTATTAAAAATTTCAAAGGATATATGAAAAATAAAATAGAAGCTTTTTGAATATATTATCAATAGTTGTCGTAGGAATACACTTGAATATGTAGGTCACCATTTTGGAATGTCATGAACATGCTACAGAAACAAACAGCTCTCAATAAATGTGAGAGTATTCCACAGTTAATGCCTATAAATGCTATCACAGAGCTTCAAAACACATAAATATGCTAAAAATAATTCACAAGAAATATTTTGATCCTAACCACTCCAATCCCCCAAAACCTACAAGGGAAAAAAGAGGGTGAAAAGAGTTACTCAAAAGTTGGTCTAGACTTTACTCCATTATATTAAAAATTGTGATTTTCTCCTGGGAAAATGCTGAAATCTAGGTCCCTGTACAAATATTTAATCTAAAAATTATTTATTTTTTCAAGTCGATAAAACATAACACCTTAATGAGATATTTACAATGCACCACAGTATTGTGCAAAATACATTTGGAGTATTTCAGCTTAAAAGACTAGAATTTATTAATCAATACATATGCTGAAAAGCATAGAAATTGGTTTGAATTTTTCAACATAGCTCATAGTATGATGCTGTGATTTGCTCAGTTGATCAGAGCATGGTGCTGACAATGCCAAGGTCATGGCTTTGATTCCCATAAGGGCCATTCACTTCTTTTTAACAGAAGAAAGTTATAAAAAAAACCACAAGAATGCAACTCTCTTAGGTTACAATGTAAGATGCGACCAAAAGTGTGTATTTTATTACCATCTGTTAAAACCAGGTGGGGCAGTTTTCTTTGTCTCTTCCATGACCTATCCTCCCTCCAGGGGGCTACATGCTGTTAATGGGCCACCAAGCCTCACTGCATGACTGATAAAATTATATCATCCCATTCTGAGATGCTCTGCTCAGGGGGAGAAGCCAAGTATTCCTACCTGGATATAATCTAAGGTCTTTTTCCACTGGATTCCCAGAGGAAGACCAGACCCTTCTACACCACCACTGGACCTTCAGAGGAAAACTACACCTTTCCACAGGATCACTGCTTCAACAGAACCACATCTATCACTCCCAGAGGACTGCAGTCACCATCTAATTGGACTGCTACCAACACCCTGACCCACAGGGTGTCAGGCTGTATTCTGACTCTGTCAGTGTTTTTGTACTATTGCATTTATTTTATTTTTCCTATTAAATTGTACTTCTGACTTGAAGCCTCTCACTGGATTGCTTTCAAACTAGTAGAGTAACAAAACTTTTTTTGCTAACATTTCCATGGGGATTACAATTTAGGAGCCCAGGCAAAAAAAAATATGGAAAAAATTCACTGGTGGTCTGCAACACCAGGGCTGGTTATTGTCAATCCCACTCACACACAATCACAGCAAACAGGATGCAGTTGGCTAATTATATATTCCTGTGACCATATTCCACATCTGGTTTTACAGAAACACAATAAGCATATATGTCTATTAGAACATGACAGTCTGCATTTGAGATTTATTCTGCTGACCTGAATCATGAATTTTATTCATGACTTTTTAATTTTACCCTTATTACAAAACTCTAGCTCCATTTAGGTGCAGAGGAGAGTCTAGTGCACTATAATAAGAGCCTCTATCTAAAAAAGCATTGGGCAAACACGAAATCATTCCTCTTTTAGATGTTTAAATACATAATTTAACATTGATTATCTTCATCTAAATTTCCGATTAACAGTGCTGTGCCTAAAAGTTGTATCATTTAGTATACAAGCACAATCTAGTGAAGGCTGAGCATTCAGACTGGAACTAGTAAGGACAGAACACTAGTTCATCTGCTTACTAAAGCACACATTACAATTCTTGAAATACCAAAGAAAACAATTTTCTAGCATAGACATGCAATTGTCAAAGCTTTCACTAAAATCTTACAAAAACTTTGAACAGATAATGGTAAAGACTTGGCAATGGTGAACAATCTTGCTCATCCCAGTATAGTAAATCAAACATTCAAACCAATAAACACTGGCCTATGAGGACACCTTAACTCTACCAGAAGCCTTAGACCTGTGACGTGTCTCTATTTCCCATACAGATTCCCACAAAAACTCATATGTCATGGACTCTGCCCTAAGGAATCGGATTCTCTGCTCTCAGAAATTTCTGAACACGTTCCTGTAAAACCTTTTTTCTGACATATCTGTAAGTCATGTGTAAACTTGAATTAACACATGAATGCTGTTCACAGCACATGGGGGAGTAAGTGCATATGGCCTTAACTAAACAGTTAGGAAGATGTTTGAATCATCTGGGGAATTTGAAATAATTCCCTCTGTGAATTTTGTAAAGTTCAGGGTTAATTCTGTGAAAGTAATAGAATCTGCACAGAAAATTTTACTGAAATAAGTGCTTTAGATTCCAAACATTACAAATACAAATATTTACAAATGTAAAAATAAGTGTTCTTTTGTTATTCAAACTAATTTTATTTTGTTGAACTAGTTTTTGTCCTACCAGTGGATGGAATATCTGGATTTTTTCTCTTTAACCATGGAACGTGATGTAAATCAGAATAGCACTGGGAAAATATGCAAAGTCTACCTCAACTGGTATTTAAACCTAGTGTTTCAAGGAGGGAAAAGTTAGTGTAGGCATAAAACTTGAAAAAGCAACAGTATTTTTTCCATCTCTTTTATGATTTTTAGTATCCAGTCTCCTTAAAATCCAGTACCAACGTTCCATAGAATTCTTTGTGCTGCCAGAATATATAAAAAGGAGAAGAAACCCAAAAATGCTAATGCTCTAGCATGAAACTGAAGCTTTTTTACTCAGTGTCTGCAGTACAAAACAATATCCTACTTTATGTGCAAAGCTCAACTGCTGTAACTGATTTGTTGCATCTGAATTACTTTCCTGTTTGCTTGAATTCACATCAGTTCTTTACACTCAAAGTGTTTTCAAGAGCAAGTCCTTCTGCAGCACAGATACAATGCTGAGGGTTTCTTCTTTGTCACTATGACATATTTTGTGTAAGTTTAAATATGTTTGCAAATGTGATCCACCTTGCTGTTTTTCCTCCCACTGGTTTGCAACTCCTCATTGCACCCAGATTTACACTAGTCTGTGTTGCTTAGGTTGGATACTTGCTCTTTCCTCACTTTTTTATCTCTAAAACTGGTTTTGCCCAGCTTCCAAGGTAATATTCCACTTCTGAACAACTGCTGGGTATTTACCCATTGTTTATAGCCCTGTGGTTATCGCTCTCACCTGTACATTGCAGGCTTCTGCAGCATCCCTTAGCTGCATCCCTATGCTCTGCATTTTGTTCTAAGGCTATGTATTTTTCATTATTTTATGCAGAAAAATTACTTACTACTGTGGCCTAGTAGTAACAAACATATAATAGCAATTACTGTAATTCCACACAGCAGTACAAGGCTAAACAAAAAATTAAACCAAGAGAGGCAATAGTTGCCTGGTCATTACACAGCTGGTGTTAGAGCTAAACAAGCTGAAAGAGGTCCATGAGCAGGCCAATCCCAGATAAAGCCTGACAGGTCCGAAGGCTCATGCGATCAGCGTAACTGGCACCATGCCTCTGGGCTCTTACCAGCAATGGCAACAGCATAATTCCTAAACTAGGCAGGGCTACACTGCAAATAAACAAAACCTTATGGCAGCAGGGAAAACCTAAGCCTATGGAGCTCATACCTTTGCTGACAAAGAACTACACAGGTGTTGTTACAAACGCAAGGTATTTGTCTCTGATTCATTGTGTCTACTAGAAAAGGGGTACTGTTCCCATAACTAGATGTAAATATGCCAATGCAACAACTCCCAAAGAAGGGCAGAGGAGATAAAAGTCAAGAATGAGAGGTGTGTGTCCATAAATTCCTCACATAATAGGTACTGTTTGGATAAGGCATAGGCTGCTTTATGACAGCCTGAAATCTCTCAAAGTCCCCGTCTGTTGTCCGTAGAGAACAAGTAGTACCAATTAAAGGCTGCCAAGAGTAATTAGAGAGCCCAAATAAAATGATCATTAGGATGTTTTTCTTTGATCCTCTAAACAGCTTTTCAAAAACATTGAGTCCTCCGCACTGACAATGGATTTAGGGTTAAAAAATATGCTTAGAATAGAATTAACTTGCTAAAGTATACAACTCAAGTTATTGTTTTTGAGGTTTGAGTTAGATATGATTGTCAGTAATGTATTTAAGCCACAGTATAGGATGAAATATTTAGCGATTTCTTCTCCCCCTTACACACGCAATCATCAGAGGACAGCATTTAAGAGGTTAACATGTATTGAGAAAAAAACAAGTATGAAAATCAAATTCTAATCCATATTTACATAACCAGACTGTCATCAAATCAACATTTTCAGTGAAATTACATATCATCACCCAAAACTCACAGATGGCCTGTGCCTGCTTAATATCTTTGAGCTTAGTATGACACTGTTGCCAGTTTAGGGTCTCTAAACACGGGCACGAGGCCTCATTTAGAAAGGCTGCATTGTTTATTCTGAACAGGGTGCAAGGTGGAAGTTTTTCCAGGATCAAGCACACAGACTCTCGAAAGTTTACACTATTGATATACTTTAGAACACAAAAAATAACAGTTCACTGGCTACAAGTTACTTAGTTCTCTTATGATTAGTGTCTTCTATTTGTTAAATAATTCTCTCACTTCTCATACTAATTAGGACACATGGTCAATTTTTCTTGTCTTTTTGAGTCGGTGGATGTCTTGAGTCAGTGGTCCATGGTCAGTGGTCACAATCTCTCACTGCCGGACTCCAGAGGCCATGAAATGGCCCCTAGCCCTTAGATAGGCACGACTTTGTTTCACAACCACTTTCTCATTCTCTCTAAGTCTCTGGGCAAATTGTTAACTGTTACCAGCTCTTATGATGTCAGCATCAGTACTTTTTTCAATTCATTTCTTCAGTTTATCTTCATGACTCATCACCCATGAAATTCTCTGTGAAAATCACCATCACTTTTTCTATTGCTTAGTCTTCTGGAAGTGAATCAGTTTCAAGGGAGATGTTATGTATATAGACAGCAGTTCAAGCATTTTATTTCTGATCAATTTTTTTGGTGTGTACTTTTTGTAAATAGTTCGGTCAATGTGTTTTAAAGAACTTTTGGCCTTTTGAGTCATTCAAATTAAATCTACAGGTGGAAGTACCATATCAACCCCCCCATGCAATCCATATGGGATAAATAAACACACCTTACATGCACATGTAATGATAATCTAATTAAAATACTAAACTAAGAAACAATCAACAGTATGTTCAATGAGTTACTTGTTATCTTTACAAGAATTTCTCCACATTCTCAAACTATTGCTCTCAACAATAATAGTAGAAATCTCCTTTATGCAGGTTTCACTGTATCTACCAATCCCTGTTGTTATGATCCCCAGCCTTACACTCCTCAAAAACAGACATGGGTATTACTATGGTGAGCTGTCAATATCTTGAATTCTTCAGTGGTGTGCGTGAGCTCACACAGCCCACTGTTGGCAAATAAACAGAATAACTACATGGGTACGATTAGAGCAAGTGTACACAGTATGTGCATACAGATCAAATGTACAAAGCTTGGGAGTGTGCTTGCCCAAAATTGATCACAGTAAATGATGTGGCTGGGAACCAGTTGCCTCCAGTGGTGTTAAAGGGCAAGAAAAAGCAGCCAGAGTAAATGGCATATAGGAAAATTCTAGCACATTTTGGAAATAAATGAAAAGCTCACCTGAAAAATTCGGGAGAAATAAAATTTTGTAACAACGGAGAGGAAGATACTTTAGAGTAGGAACAGTAGCACTCATCCTGCTGGCACTATAACATCTGCCCATGCTAAAGGGCACAACTTCCCCATGGGAGGCCATGAGCAGCTAGTATCCAGACTGTGCCCCATCAAAGTTAGAATTCAGGGCATTCAGTTGTAGAAAGCTCTTTATTAGCAGTTAAAAAATACTCAGGATTCTTCCTTGTCTGTTGTACAACAGAGATTAATCCCAAATGAATAAATCAATGATAGCTGATTAACGCAAGTCTATAATAAATTTATTAATTGCTTTGATTGCAGTTTAAGATTAAGCTAGGTGAACTGAGCTGTTTTTCCCTTATAAGAGTTGGCGGATTAGTTATGTTGATAGCAAATATTACTCTTTCCTCATCTTATGGACTGATTTTATGTACTCTAGAACATGCACTATACCTTGTTTTTGTTTTACTGGTCTGCAATTCTCTGTTATACCTGGACTCAATGTATATGACATGTTTTATGTATGCTAAATAGCTATTGTGTTTCTTTTTTTAGTTCTGAAATCAGTTTTCCCAGCTCAGCACTGCACATGTTTAGTGACCAGGAACTGACTACTGATCATTTGCTCACAGCTCCTGACCTGTGGTTTCACCATGTGCTCCCACATTCTTTTTATCAGCCTGCACCCATGTCGCTCTAACCCGCATTTTTATTTCATCGTGCTCTACAACTCATTTCATACATAAGAACTACTTATCATCACTACCTATTACAGCCTCCTGATGCAGTCAGGGCCTCAACACCAGCTATTTAGCAATGCCAAGTGCCTGTTCTCGACTTTTGTTTTTCTCTACCGCATATAGTATCCCAGACTCCAACCCACTTGGAAAGATTCAACTCTTTCAATTATCTACTTTTTTTTTTTTAATTTTTCCCCTTTTCAAAATTGTCTCGTAGCTTTTGATATTTCACTTTTGCAAAAATATCTAATTTTAAATACATTATGCTGTTGTCACAATGTGACTCCCATAAGAGGAAAGCTTCATGAGAGGCTGTTTCTCCTGTTGCTATGTCCCCATGAAGCAGTGACTGTTGATGCCTGAGCAGCTGGATCCAGCAGCATGGCATGCACTAATCTAGGCAGCAATGGAGCTTGCTTAAAGACTGATGAACACACTCTTTTTGGTGTGCTTGGCCTACTATGCTATAATCATTTCCCTTAAAACCTTCTCCAGGATAAACCACAAATCTGGGGCTTTTGCTGCTCTGCTGCTATGTATTTAAACAGAGAGAACCATGCATAAATCATGCAAACACGAATACTTAAATTACTAACATTTTCCTACATTATAATTTTTCAGAATTTTCCCTCAATGGAAGTATTTTTTTCCTTATCTCCTGACTTCTCAAATTATTTCTTTTAATTTCTACTCATGTTTTTATAATGATTTTGAGTCCAGTGATATTATGCCTTTAAGCTCAGTTTGCTTTAGTTTCTTCTGGTATTGAAACATATCAAGATTTCATTACCATGTTTCCTTCTGATTTTCATGCTATTTGAAGCATTAATAATTTAGCTTTTTCAAAATATGACCTATTTTCCTAATGTAGACAAGCCTATAACATTAGCTATCTGTGAAGAAAAATAAGTGGATTCAGTTATGCAAATAGTTAGCAAATGAAAAAGAGGATTGAGTTTCTCTGCAATATGACTTTCATTTCTAAGAAGTTGTAAAAGATAAAGTATAATGGAAATATGAGGGAGAATAATGAGAGGAGCCTTTATAAAGGGAAAGGCTGTCTGAGCTATCTATGAATATTCTTTGGAGAAGTCAGCACACACAGAGATAAGCAACACAGAAATCCATCCAAAGGGCATCTCTTTTTGCAAAATCTCTGCAGCTGATGTTTGAAGTCTAGCACCACCATGGCATTTTAAACAAACCATAGAAGTCATGCCCCGTCTACAGATTGTTATGCAGCTTACAATTAAAATGGAGCTCATCTTAGTTTGTCTTGTTTCTTTCCTTCTTTCCGTTCCACAAGTACATAGATTGACACTATTTATTTTGGTCATTCCTACCAAGGGATAAGGCTATCTGTATTTTAAGTTTTGTTAATTGTCATTGTGAAAGAGGCAGAAATGTAAATCAGTGCAAATAACTTCAAAAGATTATCAGACAGCTAGTCATCAAAACTTAAGAGATGATAGAAAAGGCAGAGGAGAAGGGGAGGGAGACTGAATTGTCTCACATTCTTTACTCTCTCCTACACCCAAGGAAAGAAACAGCCAGTTCAAGAGAATATTGGGAATTAGGATTATCAAATGAAGTTTAGCTACAGTCAAAAAAGGTAATTAGAGTTATATAAGTTACTAGAAAATGTATAAATTCAAAACTAATGTGCATAAATTCACATCTGTGATGTCCCATGTTTTGAATATTGAAGTTATGGTCCTCAGTCTCAAAGGAAGATAAGAAAAAAGATTTTTTTTTTATTATAGTATACTTGTGTATAAAGGAAAGATGTGACTGAAGGAGTATCTGGCCACCTACCCCAAAATTGTCCATATCCTGATCATACCACTTAGTGTTGGTAAATTTCTGGTTATGTATTTCATGGTCTACTCTAAGTCAAGAAAAACACCACACTCACTGAAGTAATTAATTCAAAATTCTGTCTTGATACGGCCAACTGCCAGATGATGTGCAACAGTGATTCCTACAAAAATTTCTAGATCTCTGGCAATAAATAAGAGTGATACAAATTCTACCACTGACTAGGAAGTTAAAAAAACCCAAACAATGGAATGCTAAACTGTTGATAACTGTCCACTATGACCCCCTTATTTGACAATGTTAGAAAACAGATTTGATAAACCCAGTACAATCTTTCTTACATCAGCATAAGTTTATGGAATAACTGCAATCAGAAGTTTATCTAGGACTCATATAAGAATCTAAAGTCTCAACTAAGCACAATCTTATTCTGTTCTATAGATCCTGTAATACTCTGTTGGATAAGTACAAAGAGCCACATTGACATAAGCTGTTATTTTAAGGTCAAAAACAGTTGCCAAAATACTTGTTTAGCATGCTGTCATGTGATGTTGATGTTCTAAACAGAGCTTACTAGTACCAGGTGGCCGCAAATTAACTTGAAAATTGGGACTGGCAGAGGGAGTAAACATATGAAGACCACTAACTGAGTAGATCAACAACAGAAATCATGGGACTTAGATGGGTATGCACAGTTTTAAACTGGATTATAATTGTTTTATTATGCAGCTGCCAGTCCCTTATCCCTGAAGCTTAAAATTAAAACACTGAGATAAAATAATAAAAAATACCCAGAGGGTATGCGAAAAGGACAGAAATTGCCTCTATATAGGAAACCAGGGAAAATGTATATCCTTGTCTGGAAGTATTATAAGTCTTGGATTTTTTTGTTACTAGAATATCCCACATGAGGGTGGAAGGATCATGCTGACACTTTGGAATGAGGACAAGTAACTGGAAGTTGTCTTAGAATTCACATCCCTAGGATGTAGATGACTACAATCACATGAAAGATTTCAAATCTATCTATACTAAATTTATTCTGGTAGTTTGACTTTTGTTCAATGGTTAGCCTTATATTCTCTACACTGAAATATAGCCACAGAAGGAAGTATAGAATGCATACAACAATTGTGCAAGAGGCATCCCCTTATCTCTGCCAGTGCTTCCTGTCTCTTCAAAATGGACTGATTAAAAAAGCAAAGGATGGGGACACACTGTCTCTCCTTATCTTCTTACTTCACCTCAAACACAACACTTCAGTGTTGTCCAACATAGGCAGTGACTGATACCAGTTCCTTTTGGAGGAATGAACAGTGTTACTTTTCCTGTACTGAAATCACAATCCCAGAATGTTTAGTCATCCATGTATGACTCAAAAATAATGGAAAACATCTGTTTCTACACCCAATCCCCCAGCCCCTGCCTCTGACACCCCTTGTGCTTAGCTTCCTCTCTGACTGTTTGTAGTAACTCTCTCAGAGGAAAGGGTGTTGCAGAAGTACCATACCTTTCACCAAAGGCTTTGCTGAACCTAACTCTCATCCTTTTGAAAGCAAATAGGAAGGAAGAAAACAGCTAAAACCTCTACAATGGTACAATGCTATAACTTTTATTAAATTCTTATAACACAAGAAGTCTTCTCTATTCCAAGACCCAACAGTCTCAAATATTAGATTGTACAACTCCCCTTTTTGTTGGAAATCTGCAATAAAAAGTGACCATAGACGATATTTTAGAGAATCAAACCACTTGACTTAGTTTATATAAAAGATCAGATTTTTAAAAGACCTGGATACTTACAGTGGTTTTGTTAGGTTGTTCATTTTCGTAACACAGGGAAAGGGACAAAAGAAAACATATTGTAAATATATAAGACATAATCATGCAAAATATTTTTCTACTGTTTTTATTTAAGATAATCTTAGAAGAAAATTCTTTAATATTTTATGTAGAAAAATACACTACAACTTTAATGTCCATTTAGGCTCTTTGTTAGAAACAATACTTGTGTTCCTTTTTCCAGATGTTTCGAGATGCTTCTGCATACAAAAAGTAGCTATGTGATCCCATAATTTTAATGAGAGAAGGGGATGCAAGACTCAGATCTTTGAAAGGGCTTCACTCAGTGGCATTCAGACATCTGGTTTCCTATACCCATATATAAGTTAAAGTATGTAAGTATATATGTTAACTTATAGTTAACTATAAGTTACTATTAATTTACTAACAAACAAGAAACGCACATCACTGTAGTACCTCAAGACCTTGGCAATAAAACCCACATTTCCTTAGTATTTCCCTTTCCCTACTTACTGTCTGGAGAGATAAGAAAATGCATCTAAATTTTGCATGGAGCCTTCACTTTCCCTACCCCATCACAAACTCCTGCTCTTGCTGTTGTCTTAAATTCTCCTGGGAGCAAAAGAGAAAATCTCCAGTAAACAATGTATTAATTAATTTCTGGTGAAATACCATCATTGAACTTTTTGACCTTTTCTGTCTTATATTTTATATTGTTTAAGCATTCAGCTTCCTAACAGCACAAAAATTATCAAATCACCTTCACTGCAGATGACATATTTATATAAAAATGTTTTGAACTGTCAGAGCTGGTTTAAAGAGTCAGCTACTACAGCAGGGCCTGCCACAGAGCTGATTTGGGAGGCAGAGACAAATGGAAAGCAAGAGGCCAAGGAAGAACGCAGTTCTCATCACAGGTGGGTTACTTTGCCTCCTGTCTTTTACACAAATGCAAATTCCCCAAACAAGGACACTTCTACATTTTTAACTGTATTTTAATATTAAAAAAATTAGTTTGTACAGTACAGAACAGCAGCTTTTCCTCATTCCAGGCTTTTTTCACAGAAAAAAAAGAATAATCATAAAGTTTGTAAAAATCCTTGAAGAAATGGTATCAGGTCTAACATTCTAAAAGATAAAGAGCTAAAAATAACAGTGATATACATGTGTGAAATCCATTCTTATTCAACATATTATTTAAATGTCTTCTTAAATCGTCTTCTAAATTGGGTATTACAGCTAAGTATCAGCAGTGTGTCATGACTATCCTGTTGTACCCCATAAGAAAAAATATTTTTAATTTTTGTCTGCTTTTAATTTACTTTAATCTTAGTTTTTGAGAAGATTAAGAAAGAGAAAATTCAAATCAAAGTTACAGAAAAACAATAAAGGTTGTGTTATTAATATGATGAAGAAAATAAAATGCACTTTTAGAGCTCTGCAATTTTTATCACCTTTACTTTCACACTTTTGTTTCATTTATATTCCAAGACCTAGACTCAGAACTGACACTGTTTCACCCTGTTATCAAAGAAAAGCTACATTCCATTAGGAAACTGTTCAACATATTATGGAATTAAGCTCTGTATTTATAACAAATGTCTCCTGTAATACACTACTAATATAACCATACTCCAAAACTCTCTCAAAGCATGATACCAGTAATGCATTTTCTCCTGGAAAAACTGATGAATTAAATGTGAGGCTGTAAACAGAAATTACATTAATCCATCTTGTAGCTCACAGTAATGTAAATTTCCTAACCTTCTCGTTCATATTGCTACAAACATGTCATTAATCTGTTACACCCTGAACTTATGTTCTTTCTACTGCATAAGAGCAGCAGAGTAGATAAACTATGGGCAGTGTATCAAGAGGAAGGAGCAAATTATAGTTTTGACACTTACTAAGTGATTTCCCCATTTTCTTTCTATGTATTTCTTCTGCAAGTTATCGCTTAGGTACTAACACTTCCATTAAGCTTTCAAATGGGCTTTCTCTCTGTATAGAACTTGTGGAAATGAAATAAATTATCTGTTTCTTTGTTCAGAGTGTCTGCATGAAAGTTCTGTCCCCTGTTTTATGCTAGTGTTTTAAACTCTGGAAGAGGAAGTTCTCCAACATCTCTTCTTCCTAACACTGTGATCACGAGACTTCTGCAAAGACTAAAATAATATGCACTTATGGAGATTTATCTGAATAATAACAAAATTCATGAGAAAACTTGGTGACAAAACCACTTAAAAGGTTATTAGATTTTGCACTGCATTTTGTAATAATTTAATCTCTGATGACTAAATGTTAAAATAACATGACATGTGACTGTCTATTGGGTTTGCATGGACAAGCTTTGGAAGTAGAGGAGGGACTGGAGGGGTCACTTCTGTGAGAAGCTTCTGGAAGCTTCCTCCATGTATGGCAAAGGCAAACCCTGGCAGCTCCAAAGATGGACATGCCACTAGCCAAGACTGGACCAATTAGAAAAGTTGGCAACACCTCTGTGGCAACATATTTAGGAAGAAAGAAAAAAAAAAAAAGTTGTTGCGCAGTTGCAATTCCAGCCAGAGAAGAGCAGGATGAGAACATGTGAGAGGAAGAACTCCGCAGAAACCAAGGTCAGTGGAGAAGGAGGAAGAGGAGGTGCTGCAGGCTCCAGAGCTGAGATTCCCCTGCAGCCTGTGGTGCAGATCATGGTGAAGCAGCTGTGCCCCTGCAGCCCATGGAGGACCATGGGGATGCAGAGATCTACCTGGTGACCCACATCAGAGCAGGTGGATGCCTGAGAGGAGGCTGTGACTCCGTGGGAGGCCCATGGATAGAGGAGCCCACAGTGCAGCAGCGTGGACCTGAAGGATTGTACCCAGTAGAAGAGTGTCCCACTCTTTCCAATAAAGTGCAAGATTTTCAACAACTTTCTGTTTAGAAATATAGCTACCAATTTATTGCAAAATACTAATGGAATGCAGCTGTAATACTTTGAATAGCAATGTATTTCCTCAGCAATAAAAAATGCTCTATTATTCCTATGTTTTAGACTCGTGAAAGAGAGAAAACACAATCATGTGCCATTGCCTCTGCTAGTGCCACATTCTGCTTTTCTAGAAGACATTTATGTGTACCTAACTTACTACAGTTTAAAGTCTCCTTATAGCTCTTGTTCCATTACTTTTTTCCAGAAATATTTGACAGTCACATATTTTTATTGGCAAATTAACTCTTTTTTTTTTTTTTTACTGAACTCAATTATTCTAAATTTTAATCTCTTTAATTTCTTTCCTGATATACTTAGTTGAATTTCTTACCGACCTCATAGTACTAAAGTTGTTATTCTTCTGATCATTTTTCTCTGCACTCTTTGAATAACATCAAACTCTAATCTTAGCAAATCTAACATCCACTCATGAATTTTCATTTCAATTCTTTCCTAACAAACCCTTCTCCACCCTTCCATTTTTTTCTGGTCTTCTTGAAATTTCTTTGGCAGTTCTCATAAAAAAAATTCCAGATGTTCTATGGCAGAAGAGGTTGTTAGTCTGAAATTCTTTCACTTTACTTCACATGAACTGCCAGCCACAGGGGAAATATTTTTAAAATTTTCCTTTTACAGGCTAGCATAGATTTTGTCAGAAAAACATGCTAGTTTTTATCCATATTTCCATCATTCAATCTAGAAAAGGAAATAGAAGTTCAGTTTAAATTCCTGATTAATATTTCAAATATACTTTCTTTCTAAGCATAAAATCCAGAATAGGTTTCCTGCTCTACATAATCTATTGTCAGACGTAAAAGACACCAAGAGATATTTTGAAAAAATAATTGATAGATAAGTACATATATTTTACAAATTTCTCAGCATTTCTATCCTTGAGTATCTCACAAAGCTAATTGAAACTTACAACTTCATTAAAAATTTTTTTCACTGGGGGCAGGGGAAGTATTTGGTTTTTTTCTTAACTGTTTGCAACACTACATGAGATAATTAATTGACCGAATTCTCCATGGTGTATGGCCTGATTTAGAAACAATTATGCAAGGTGGTATATCCATTCTTGTCAAGAGTTGAATTAATGAGAAATCTCTACATTAACAGAATTTTTTTTGAAAGAGATTGCCTGATATTTAATGGTCCAATCACTAAAAAAAAGATAAAAGGAAATAAATGAAAAACCTTACTTAGATTTTAGAAATATGTTCATTTCAAATGTATTTCATTCACAAATTAGTTTTCTGCAAAACCCTGCCAACCTAGCACAAACAAGACTTATGTGGTATTAATCTGCATCAGTCTGAAGATCTGGACATTCTCATCTCCTGGTTGGGTAACTCACAATCTATTCACTTGTGCAAAGAGTCTTGTGCAAAAATATATTCACTGACTAATTTCTCTACCTCAAAGTAACATCAGTCTTGACAAAATCACCTGGAACTTTTGCTCTGCTGTGTTTCCAATAAATTCCTGTTGAATAGGTTCTTATTTGTCAAGTATGCTTTGGAATTTGAAATATGGCTCACATATTCTATTTTTCCCTAAAATCCCTGCTTCATCCACTGATAGTAAAAGAAAATAATGGAAAATTATTAAGACAGAACTAGTCATCTCTAAGAATCTAATAGAGCCTTAACAAAGTATTAGTTTCCTATTGTAAAATCTGGCCAATCAACTTTTATCTTAAAAGCATATCTCCAAAATTTATTTAAACTTCCTCATGGCAGTAGCCTTGAACTCTAAGGGAATTTTTCAAGATCTGATTCTCTCTGCTCTGTAAAAGATTTTTGTGTCCAATACAACTGCTCACAGATCCAAAGTTCCATTTTATTTTCACTTACTCTGCATATTAGAAAGGATAATCAGCACCCTTATAAAAAAGTGGCAGCCATTCCACATTTACAAGGTGAAGATAACATGGAATCAGCAAAAAATCCTGTCCTTAAGTTAATCAGTGCTAATAGGAGTGGATTTTGAAGCTTTCTTCCCATTATGAAATCTGCACCAAAAAAAGCCTGTTACTGGCCCCAGAACTCTGGATTTGTGCTAAAGCAGTAGGACCTCATCCATGCCAATGCTCCCAGCCAAATCGTTAACATACTGACCAATCTGGCAGCTGCCACACAGGTCTGAATCAAATGGAAACATGCATCACAAGGTGATTCCCAAAGCAGACCTTAATTATTTCTAGCACCATTGATTAAGACTGACTGACAGGAGTGTTAATTACACACTGGGTTTCCAGAATTTAACCTTTAACATTCTACATTGAATTTCTTGCCATATGCTGAATTTTTGAGATATGCAACCATTTAATCTTAAACATTTTTTGAGAAAAGAACAAAAAGATTTTGCTGCACAAATTATTTTATTGGTTTTTTTCTCCCTGAATCTCTACCCATTAGCTCAGCAGTTCAGCTGTCTACAATCCAATGTCTATGTTTGAAGTATCAAGCTGCATGACCTTGGGTCAAGTTTACCACTAAAACCCTTAGGCTTTGAAAAAGAACACATTAGAAAGAAACTGCATAACCTAGAGTAATGACAGATAAGAAAAGGAAAACAGAGATGAGTAACAGCTTAGGAATTCAAGAGGAAAATTGCAGGTATGAAAGAGCAGACAATGGTAAGTAAAACAAACAAAAGGAAACTGAAACAGTGAAACTACAACGTTGAGCATTGACTGACATTGAACACTAGTCCATTCCAGGGAGCAGCACAGGCCAGTTCTTCCTAATCTAAGACTGACTGGCCAGCAAAGACTCATCATGAGGATATTAATGGGCACATTAACCAGGCAAAGCTGTAGGAACTCATTAATTCTGACTATCTGCTCTATGAGTAGCCAATACGTAATTGCTTGTTCTCTTCAACTGTATGTAACTTGTTTCCAAAATTTCCTTCATAAGTTAAAAGTTGCCAAATCTCAAATAACCAAAAGAGGGAAGGTTGTACTGCAGCAGGCTCACGCTTTGGAAGAAGCTCACTAAATAAGAAAACATTACATTTTTCTGGTTTTCCCATTTCTATTGCAAAGCCACAGGGTATATTTTGAACACATTTTTGACATTACTGACTATACAAAATAAGAGAAACTTTGATAACACTGGTTAAAGACCCACAGATGTCATAAAGGTCATCATAGAGTCCTAATGTTTATTGTAGTGCATTTGTGCCATTCTCACATTCTAAAAACCTCACAAATTTTTCCAACATTTGGGAAGCTGTGTATAGCCAGACTAAGATCTCAGCAGAAAGTCTGAAAGTGTTGTCTACATCCTCTGGCTACTGGGTGTAAAATGAGGCTTTGAGCATGTATTTGAAGATTGCCATCAATGTACATAAATAAAAAGTTGGGCAGAATGTTACAGCTCCTGACTTGAACATTTTATTCTCTGATGTTTACACTATTGTAACACTCTATTTTTTTTACCAAAACACCCCAAAGCAAAACCAAAAACAAACAAACAAACAATCCAACAATGTTTAGATTTCTCTCTTTGAATGTAGTAATTTGTTCTTTTTATGTTTAAGGATTAGGAAGATTTTGATGATGTGAGAAATAAGGAAAGAAAAAGTGGAAAAATTTTTGTTTTTCTGGAAGTTCTGTGCTACTCTGAATCATCAAAGAATGCATTTCAATGTTAACAACTTTAAAAGGAGCTCGATTATCTTGTGCACTTCCCTGCTATATTATTACAATCTGCACTCTGTTTAAAGTTTAATTTTAAAAATAATTGTCCCTTATTAAAATCTCCCACATTACATTACTGCTGGTCATGCAGAAAATTACTTTGCTTCAGGAGACAAAAAAGACCAATAAAATAATTTCTGTCCTATAGATGAAAGAAAATTGGTATAATCACAGAGCAAAATCTTGGAAGTGCTTTGTTTACTAAACTGAGCTGTGAGCATCAAGAACAGGATTTTTTGCTTGTGTCTCTCACACACTTTTCACTACTTTCTTGAAAATAGGAAGTGATCTCCCAGGTCCTTCTGGCATTGTTTGTTTAACATGGTCTCAATGAAATGAAAAATAAACATTTCTAAGTGACAGAAATATCAAAATCCTTGGAAAAAGTTAGTGCAATGATTTCATTTACAAGAAGCATTTTCTATACTTCTATTTATGCATCTTTTTCAGAATGAAATGTGTTGACAATACGGAAAAATTTGGACAAAATTAGCTTTGTTTTTTCCCCTTTTCTTCCTTCAGGTTTGATCAAAAGAAGAAAGAGCATGAAATGCATCTCATGGCAGAAAACGAAAATTATAAAATTAAACTCCTGGATTTTAAATAAACCTAAAATCTGATTATTTTTTGTAGAGCTAACAATAGATGCAGCAGTAGAAGCACTAATATGACTTAAACTGAAAATGACAATATCATTATATAAGAAACTTGTTTATTTTATCCAAGAGAAAGTAATTGTTATGAGTTTTGCATTTATTTTTATTTATTCTTATCCTATTCTATCAAAATATCAAGGCTTGAATTCTCCATGTACCTATCCCTCCTCTACACTGACCCACTTCAGAGGCTGGAGGAGAATTTGGTGGGAACTACGGAAGCATAAGTGAACAAAGATCCTATGTATTCTATAACAGATGCCTGATTTGGACACGTGTATTTTCACTGTGAAATCATTAAACAAACCATGTACCAAGCAGCAGCAGTGAGGCTGCTCCACAAGGGCTGCTGAACCCAGAGCAGCAGATGTGGACAGCACAAGCCATGATCTCCCTGACAGGTGCAGTCTGGCAGGACCCAAGCAGGGCTGGGCTGCGGATGGATATCCCCTGGATGGCAATCCCAGGCAAGATGAGGGGAGGAGTCAGGGCTGGGATCCACCTGGAATGTTTGCTCAGAAAAAGTAGAAGTTAAGGCTGAGCACAGGGACAACTACAACTCGGCACAAGGTGGGATGGGGTGGCCCAGCCCGACAAGCCTGAGTCCAAACAGGACTCCTGGACCAGGCAGAGGACGCCTGGGTAGAGACCCAGTGAGGCTGGTCAGGACAAGGAAGGTCTGTTGGTGGAACCCAGATCATGATACCAGCAGAAGGGACTGGCTAGGATGGATGTAATGGAATTGAGACGTCACATGCAGTTCTCAGAGTATGTTTTCTCCAACTAATTTTGGTTTATGAACCATGAAGGAAATATTGCAGGACCACACCCAATTAACATTTTTGTCAGTCCCTTGGAGAAAGGATCAGAGCTCACTCACAAAGATTACAGATTACACCAAATGCAAGGAAGCTGGTCAGTAACTCTTGAGTGAAAGGATACTGTTCATACATATCTAATCAACCTGGAGGAACAGGTTGACAGGAAATGTAAGAAATTCAGCAAGAACAAATGCAAGTGCTGCATTAGACACCCATGCAAGGACATGGGCATACACCTTTCTGGCTGGGGGCCACTTACAAAATACCTACCAAGTCTCTTGTGGGGTTGGTTTGTTTTGCTTTGTTTTTAATCCCCATAGCTTCATCTACAGTTACTTAATTATAAATATGAAGTACATCAGCTGCCTAATGATTGATGAAAAGATCTAACATATATTATGTGGACTGATGAACAGATAGTACAAGTCCTTTGACTTCCATGAAAATTCAACACAAGATCTTCTTAGCCACTGATGATATAGTGATTTCTCAAGCCTTGGAATAAACTTCACAGCAGAAAGCACAAATACTCATCCAGGAAGGATTTGGAAAGAATTTCAGATTTTATGGTTTGTGTAACTCTAACTTTTCCTTTATCTCAGCACTTTTACCCTTTCTGTGTCCATTGTTGCTAACTAATGGAAAACCACTGCTGAATTATGGGTTACCTGCATGGAGGAGATATGTAAGAAAGCAAGGTAGCTACCTACTTTGATTCACTGGCTAAGCTAATATGTATCAAACTGCCTTTTAGATGTATTAGTGCTTCCAAACATGCATACTGAAAGGGTGAGACCATTAAATAGATAATTACACAAAGGTAAGTTGTAGTAACCCCTCTAAGACATTTAAGTATAGGATTCGCAATAAAACGTAATGAAAAATTACAGTTTTAATAGATCCTAAAGAATATGTTGCAATAAAATTTTAGGGGTTCAATAAAATGTGATACCTAACCCTTAGTAAAATACTGCTGGACTGTCTGTATTAGTGCATAATGGTAGAAGGTTTTAATAATTTCAAGGGAAAGTTAATATTTTATATGAATATTTAAATACTTTACACATTATTAGAGAGATGGAGACCAAAATCTCATATTACTAAGTGACTGCTTAGTTGATTCCATTAGAATTTCACTCATTTGTAGTGGTTCCAAAAGTCATTCACAATTCGGCCCATGCTAGATGGCTAAACCAATCTTTAAAAAAAAATATGCCACCACTTCACCTATGTGTTTTTCATAATTTATTTCACACTTATGTTTGCTACTTAGTGAGAATGATTACTGATTGACAGCTGAATTAATATCTCCCAGACATTAAACATTTGTCCTTCTTACAATGATCAGCAAGTGATAATTTATAATTACACAATAGACAGGGCATTTCTATACTGGATAATAAGGTGCGTGTTTATTATTGCTAAAAATCACATTCAGGTCTACACAGATTAGTAAAAAATATTCTAAAGGAAATTAATAATTTTCACAAGCAAGACTCATAAACAGCAGACATTTTTTTATTCACAAAACCCCCACAGTATTTTTTAAATATATTAAGGATTTTTAATTAAAAAGTATAAATTAGCATAATAAGTATCTTAGTAGGTAACTACTTCTTACCGAATAACTTTGGTTGCCAAAGTTGCAATTCATATTGTTATTTTGTGAAGGAAGTTATAAATCCACATTATTTTCAGTGGAATCAATTGATTGTACTTGGTCATATTAGTGCATTCTTGTAATTACAGTCACCACTCATACAGTATAAGTAATTGCTCTGGCAAGGCTCCCAAAATACTAGCAAGAAAAACAGGGTTAGAATTTTGTGAAACATTGTCAAGCTCCTAATGCACTAAGTTGAAGCAGTTAGTGGAATGACTTACATTTTAACGTAGGTCAAAATTTTAAAAGCACTCCATGCCAATGCGGCCAAAGATAAAAACTTTCATGTTTTCTATGAATCAAAATCCCTACAGATGCCTAAACATACATTCCTTGTAAAATAAACAGTTGCTGTCGAAAACTGACTTCAGTTTTATCAGTTTGTTGCTGGTGCGCTAAGCACCAGTAAAGAACCCAGTAAAAATCATGTTATTTTAATATGAGAGGGTCACAGATCTGTCAAATCCATCCCTGGAGGTCACAAAAACCCTGAGTAAGAAGGTATTTCCTGAGTACTCCTGAATGGAAACTTTTCTTGAAGTAAGTGAAAGATGATAGCATGACTTCAAAAACCTTATATTAGATTTTCAGAATCTGCCTGCAAAACTCTGTGGTAGATAGTTCTATCAAATTTTTCATCAAAATTATAATTGAATTATGACATGTTCCATAATTGAAATGCTGTTGTCTAAGTTAGGAACAGGAATTTCCATTCTCTCCACAGATTATCTACACTTAAAAGAGAATATATATAAAAGGACATTAAGTACTGACATTTGCTAATGCAATCTGAGCTATGCAGAACCCCTGGACATCTTTAAAAGATTTCTTATGCAGAAAAGAAGAGGAGGGGAGAATTATGAAATGGAATTCTGTGTTACTGATTGACACAGAAATGAGCAAGTCTACCTATGATTTTCCTGAGTCATTGCCTTAGAGAAACCTAGGAGCAAGGCTATGGAAACAGCCAGTCCATTACAGTGTTTAACTATTTTAACACTTTTCTTCTAACTATTGTTTTTAAGATTTGCAAAATATATAAACAATTAATCAATTTGTGAGTCCTATTAATTATTCTGAGTTATCCATATGTTTCCTCAATTTTTCATATAGAACAGAAAGTGCCTGCATAGCAGAGCCTATGTTGAAGAACTAAAATAAAATTCCAAAACATTTAAAAGTCACACTGAAAGATAAAAACTATGCAACATGGGAGAAGTTAACTTTGCACTGAAGTGTATTCAGAAAAGAGGTACAGTATGTGATGGTATCTGTTTTTCCATTTAAAATTAAGAGCCTTAAGTTGTAGATCATCACAACTCATTTTCCAGAAAACTAACAAAATACACTTTGACAGATTGATTCTTGCTAACAGTGAAAAGATACTGCACATACTGACCTGAACTGATTTCAGGGTTTTTTTTTTGTAATAAAAAGAACTAGATCATCACTTTTTATCTCTTCATATATGGATATCAGAAGATTTATGCAATTTGACAATGTCAAAGAGTTTAACCAGCAGAATGCATAATTTCTTGTTCAATCTGATTTTTTTAAAATGAATGTGCAAATAACAATAAGAAACAAAAGAAATTGGCAGGAAATGAAAACTACTTCTGGAGGAAAAAATTGCACATGAATATAATTACTGTTCTTCATAAAAATTCTTCCCTGTGTAGCTCTGATTACCTACACCTCCACCCAGGGAGGAATCAAAGGTAATGCAGTGGTTTAAAACAAATGAGACTTTTTTAGCATATGGTGACATTTTTCAAAATGTTTTTTTACTAAATATTTATATAATTTTCATAGGTTCAAGATCAGAACTTTTTCTTATTTAAGTAAAAGGGTAATTAAGAGAACTACCAAGAATTCCACCAGTAACAAGTGTATGTTTGAAATCAGTTTTTTTCTGGAAGATCAGGTCCTGAGCCACAACTTTACTCAGTGTGACAGACACTGGTGAGACTGAATTTTTTGTATGTCATACAGCATATGGAACAAAAATACACAAATTTTGAAAGTCTGTGGTTTATGAAAAAATATAGGTAATAAAAAATTCCTGATCACCACCTCTCCCTGAGGATAAACACCCTCAAGATTCAAATAAATCTTTAATCACAAAGCTAGTTGACAAACTTAAAAGTCATTACATAAATTAAAATGTCTTTGTTTATCTATGGAATCATAGAGTAATTTAGATCAGAAAAAAACTTTTAAGGTCCTTGAGTCCAGCCATTAGCCTTATACTATACTACCAAGTTCCCCAATAAACCCTGTTCCATCCTTTAAATATCACTATGGATGGTGACTCAACCTCTTCCCTGGGCAGCCTGTTCCAAAGCTCGATAACCCTGTCAGTGAAGACAGGCACATTTCCAACCACTCTGCTCCCAGCCTGTAGTGCTACCTGGGGTTGTTGGGACCCAAGTGCAGGACCCAGCACGTGGCCTTGCTGAACCTCACACCATTGGCCTTGGTCCATTGATCCTGCCTGTCCAGATCCCTCTGGTGAGTCTTCCTACCCTCTGCCCTAAGGTGCAAGTATCACTATTAACTTTTCTGTGCTCTGCCTCAGCTGACTAGTTTGCAGTTTTATTCTCATCTCTGGTAGTCACTAGAAGAACAAACTCAAATGACATTTACCAGTAGGTCAGTGAAAATCCTTGGTATTATCAGTTTTGTTGCAGTTCAAACCACCTTTTCTCTCAATAAATCCTGCAATGCAGGGATTGAAAAGATTGTGCTATTGCCTTAGAAAGCGTACAACGGGGGTGATTCTTGGGGATTGATAACATTTCCCGTTATACTTTCTCCAGAGGCAAACCATTGTACAAGCAAATCTTCACTCTTTAAAATATCACTAGAAAATATTAGATGCTTTTTATTTTATTAGTACATCTATCAGGCTGCTAACATGCATGTTAAAATCTGCATAGTTAGTGTGCATGAATAGTGTTGAGTTCAAACTGATTCTAGTTACTGAAACATAACATTTGATGGAAGCAATTAAGAAAAAGGTTTTCTTAAAAAAATAAACTTAATATTCACTTTGTTACTACTGCAAAAACATTCCCTGAAGAAAATTGTTGTAAAGAAACTGAGTATAGGAAGGAGATTTCTTAAATAAGAGTCATTTACTGAACACCTACAATTGATTGCAATGTCAGTTACTATGTTATGGACATACAGACATTATGTACTTGTGAGATTTTAAATCCAAATAGTTAAATTCAGGTAAATAATTGTGTAGGAGTTCAAGCATAAAAATATCCCACATGGATTTATGTTTCTGTCTGAAGTGAATTCAGTATATTTTGAATAGAAATGACAATGTGTAGGTTTAATGTAGTTTAAGTAATTTGTTCTAATTAAATTCACATTGATTTCATTTTCCTGAATGTTCTAATTTATAAAATTGTTGAAGGAATTGTTTCCTTAATTATAGGAAAGTTGTTGTTCAAGCTTAAGGGGAAAACATAAAGGGGAAAACACCCTGCAGAAGAAAGCACTATTTCCAGAAACTGAGATTATAATTTTAAGTTACCTTCTCTGATCTGAGTCTGCTTCTAAAAATAGAATCACTTTAAAGTAAAAAGTATTTCCCCACACCCAACCTTTAAGTAAGATTCATTCAACTAAACAAAGCACCTGGAAACTTCCAATATTGCTCACATAAAAACTTATATATTCGTTCATACAAAATAACATGTACCTAGCAATAGCTCCCTTAAAATCATTATCCTCCCACTAACTTTCTGTGCAGCAATATAATCAAAGCTTAAGGGAAAAGTAGTTCACTGTAGCTACTTTGTGTAAAACCAGAATGATCTCAAACTACAGCAATTCAAAATTTCTTCTCTGTTAGAGATATGTGGAAGAAAAAAGATGAAGGAATTCAAGCTAATTAGTCTATGTAAAGGTTAGCTACACTGCTTAGAGCAATGATGAAGTTGTGGCTCTTAAGTAAGCAAACGTGGTTGTCATAGCTGTTTAATACTTGCTCTCTTTCTTAATCTGGAAAATGGGAACAATAAATACTGAACTGCCATGTTGGCAGAGATAAGACAATAAACATCTCTCAGCAGTATCCAGTTATCATTACAAAAAGAGAAAGAGAACAAAGGCTGTTCTAACCGTATAAAACCTTGCAACTACAAACTCTGTTCTCAGTGTACAAGGTATGTTCAAATTCCCAAAGGGGAAATATTTTGCAAAATGAGCTCACTGCCCTCCATTGAGAAAACAAAGGATTTCTATTGTGGAGGTACCACTGACCCAGCTTTAGGCCAAGGACATGTTGCACACCATGATTACAACTGTACATTATTTCCATCAGCTACCTGTGGACTCAATAATAGAAGAGCTTCTTAAATGTCCACTTCTCAGATTATTTCAATGTTTTGTATGTGATTATGTCTGGGAGAATTCATCAGCTATTTAGAAATACAGAAGTAGAAACAAACAAACAAAAATGTTTCAGAGTCCAAGGTATCTGTTAAACAGTGATTTAGTTCTAAAAAGCCAGAGAAATATATTTTTTAAACTTTCTCCAAATACATGTCTACTGAACATATGAGAATATCTTCCCATCAAATGAAGTCAGAAGTCACAATTACAATGTGACTAAAGAGAGCAGGAACGCCTGCGGATATTGTCAACATCCAAAGGAACTTAAATCAGCAAGAACTGTTTAAAATAAAATCTGTATACTTATACACAGATTTAAAGGGGAAAATAAAGCAATAACACCATATAGTATTAAAGCTTGTATTTAGGTTGATGCTGCTGTGTGTGTATAAACACTGAAGAAGAGTAAAATTAAGAACTTAAATCCTTATAACAGAATTCTTTCCAGCTTGCTGCATCAGACAGGAAACCTCACCCTTACCACCTGATGGATTATAACTGCAAATTTTTGCCTTTGTGTTCTTGTACCATTTCTGTTACAGCTCTTAGTGAGACTTAAAAGTTGAGAAGGTTAGTCTTTAAGACCTTTCCAGAAACACTCTAGATATACACTACTGCTAGGTAGATTAAATATTTTTTTCATCCTATATGATAAAAGAAACACTAAATGACACAGATTCTAGTAAAGCATTCAATATTATTAACAAGACATCTCTTTGCAAATGTAGATTCTTGTAAAAACAAAAATTACTTGCACTCCAGCATTGGAAACTACTAACTAATACCTCTTCCCTGCCCCTACCAGCAATTCCCATTCCCTACTGATCTACTTCTTTCTAAATCAGTTAAGGTTTTGACTGGGTCTTCTGGAGAGTCCCATAAGAATACAATACTTAGTAGGAACAAGGATGACTTTTTCCAAGTGAGAGAAAGACTATTCACTCTCCGAATTTAAGAGCTTTACTAGAGACTGCCATCAATAACAAATAATTTGAATAGTGGACCTCTTAACAACTATTTTGGTTCCCTTCCTGTATATAAAACCTTCCTAGTTTTAGAACAGTGCTAAATTCAGTGTGTTTCTTCTTCTACTGGTTTGATTAATTCACTGTTTTATTATCTGGAGTAATACTTTCCCAAGGTCCTTAGCTTTTTAACACAACTAATTGCAATTTTAGAGGTAACAAACAATCTCATTGAGGACTTCTTCTGAAAAGAAGCCTTTCAACTATTACCCAAAAACTAGAAATCGAAGCAAAAGAATTCATTTCCTAGGAGAATTTTCATATAGTTTCTCTGGGTCTGTATAACCCTAATAATTCCTGGTCACTTAGAATTTGTTTCCCTTTCAGGTCACTTTTGTCATTGTGTAGATAGTGCTAACTTCAATAATTAGTATTGCATAAGTCTCAGATTTTTTTGCTGATGATTAATTGAGATCAGGAGGCCTGTGATTGTCAGATATAAAAAACCGCTTACACAGAATTTGGAGATTAAAGTCCATGAAATTCAGTAGCCTCTTTTTAATTTGAAAAAAAATCCAAAACTACACCAAATAAACAAACAAACAAACAAAAAACCAAACAAAAAACCCCCCAACCTACCAACAGCAACAAAACCCCAGACCAAACCAGAAAACTATGGAAGAAGTCTGGGAATCTTATATGTAATTTTAAGCTTCACACTTGCCATTGGCTATGCCAAGGCTATGTCCTTCTCAGTACAAGAAGTATTTCAGATTCCTAATGGAGAAAACTGTGCCTTGTGCTATACAGGGACCAAATCAGCCCCACTAATACAAACTTCTCTTGTAGGTATGTATACTGCAGTTCCTCATTTGCAGTTCTCAGTGACCTTAAGCATACACAGGCCTTATTACTTTTATTCTGGAAAGCTCTAGAAGCAAACTCCATCAGCAAAAAACCAGCCACACAGTTGGGGTGACAGGAATCTCTCATCCTTCTCTAAACTATTGACATTCTTTGGTATGATGAGAATAAATCATCCAGTTGTCTGTTTTGCATGTGCCCAGGAAAAAATATCCCATTCACCTTCCTCTCTGTACAACACTCAGAGCTAAGCTGAACAGAATTCTTAAGAAATCATATACTATTAAATAGCAAAAGCAGAGGCAAGATCAGGGAATAATGCATTGAAAAAAATGAAAAAAAACGTGCTCCACAAGCAGACAAAACCATTATACAGGTACAGTAAAGTTATCCACAAACCAATTTGGACTCTTTACATTCCTCAAATAATATACACTTCCCAAAGTGTTGGGGAAATAAGTGCTTGTTAATTTCATTGCTGACCTAAACCATATATGCTCATAACATTGCAATTCATGAGTAGTGGAATTTATTTTCATTTGGATGCAAACAGGAATAGAAATGAGGTTATATTTTCTTGTCATATTGAAAAAGGACAATTTCTGTTTCAAAAATGGTAAAATGGAAAAATTATTCCTAATGCACAGAAAGGAGCACTGGGATTACACTGCATTTTATTTCTATCACATAATTAAATTAACTAGCTCTAGAACAAAGTTATTCAAGAGCAAGATACACTCAAAAATTAAATTTTGTATTAAGATACCTTTACACCAAAGGCTTCTACAAACCAGAAAAATGTATTTAAAAAGCAATATTTTCTTGTTAATTATAAATATAAGTGGGCATGTCATCTGTGTTCCAACAAGACCTGTATTTCAATGGGGGGAAAAAAGGGGAAAAACCCCTTTTTAAGAAGTGGTTTATTTTGAATCTGTGTAGATTTCTTTGTAAACTGCACCAAGAATCTTATAAGTCTGTGATTAGCAGTGTGCCCTGGCAGCCAGGAGGGCCAACCCTGTCCTGGGGGGCACCAGGCACAGCACCACCAGCCAGGCAAGGGAGAGGATTGTCCTGCTCTGCTCTGCACTGGGGCAGCCTCACCTCCTTTTTCAGTGTGAAGTTTTGGGTGTCACAACACAAAAAATACATTAAGCTATTGGACAGCATCCAAAGGAGGGCTATGATGATGGTGAAAGGCCTTGAGAAGCTGTATGAGGAATGGCTGAGGGCATTTGATCTGTTCAGCCTGGAGGAGACAGAGGGGAGACCATATTGGAGTCTACAGCTTCCTTGTGAGAAGACAAGGAGGGGCAGGCACTGATCTCTTCTCTGTGCTGATCAGTGACAGGACCCAACGGAATGGCCTGAGTCGGGGGAGGTTTAGGTTAGAAAAAGGTTCTTCATCCAGAGGTGACTGGGCACTGGAATAGTGCTCCGCAGGGAAGCACTAAGAGGCTCCCCAGGGAAGTGACCAAAGCCCCAAGCATGACAGAGTTCAAGAAGGATTTGGACAATGCTCTCATGCTCATGGTGTAACTCTCAGGGATGGTCCCGGTTCAGGTTATTCCCTGAAAATAATGACATGGATGGTCTCTGAGTTGAGATTATCAGCAAGGCATCTATGTATACCAAGGAGGACCCTTTCTTTCCGGAAGAAACATTTTTGCTGCCAACACAGAACTGAGAGGATACCTCAGAATAGCTCACACACAACTCATCTTTCCTTAATCCATCAAGTTCCTGCTGCAAGGTACTCTAAGCCAACAAATTGTTTCACTCAGTGTACAGCAATGTCTTTGCACCTAATATATGAAGGGAATTATTATTAATGAGATTATTATGCTTAGCAGCTCTCACACAACACACTGATCATTTAATTCACTCTGAAAAGAGAAAGAGTAAGCTATAGAACTGTCAAAAGATGTGCCACACCTGCTGAATTGATGAAGTACTGAATAAAGAAGAAACCTGCCTCTGAATCTTTATCAGGTTGTATTTTCTAATAAACTGTGACATGGGATGTAAGACTCCTCTCTGTGCTGATTCTCTGAATCAGTTACAGCACTACAAAATGGCTCAAATATAGCAAATGCTGTTCATGAGTAGAAAAGAACTAGACCCAGAGCAGAGAATAGAAACCGATGCCCAGGTATGTCATTACTTTATGTTCGCATCTCAGATCCATGATAAGAGGGAAAGAGAGAGAAGTTAGGGATTTTATAATCCTGATTCACCCTGCTTTCACATTTCCTTCTCTTCCTAGGCAAGAAAATATCAAAGCAGCACACCAAAGGGAATATGACACAGGCAGGTCCACCTCAGTTTTACAAGGCAGAGTAGCTACTTGATTATTAGCTGGGAAGTCTCACTGCATGTCAGCACCAAAATGAAGTTAAATTCCACAAATCTGAAGAAAGAAACAGTGTAAGGAAACCCACCAGAGAGGATGGCTAGAAGGATTCAGGTAGGCATGGCAGGTGAGAAAGGCTGCCTCCAAAGACAGTAAGTGTTAAGACAACTACTTCAGACTCCCTTGCCTCTGTCATTCCATCACTGTGGAAATCACAGTAAATTTAATTGTACTGTTTTGTTTCATTTTACAGTGACATAAAAACCTGTAAATCTAATGTGGCTATGGAAAAGATGATGCTTAAATATCTTGAGTGTCTCAGCAAATGGCAGACGAGATTTTTGTGACAAAGGGAAAACATCAAAGAGCATCATCAGAAACATGAAGAGAAACAAGCATACCAACTGCAACCCAATCTGATTTCTGAACCACACCATGGTATTATTCACATAAACTTCAATTGGTTTTTAGAAAAACCATATGAGAGCACAAACAATTGCCCAGTCTCATAAACAATCACTTTGGTGAGATCTACTGATTTTTGTACTACTACATTTACCATATGGTAGCCTACATAGAAGATACAGAGACCTTCATTTAACTTTCGCATTGTAAATATGAATTTCTGAAATATATGAACTCTGAGGGATAAAAAAAAATTATAATGTAAAATAGTCTCACTCTTCCATCTCAAGTAGTTTAGACAACAGATTATTTGTAATGTTTGTAAAAGAAAGTTTTGAGGTATACATCTACAAAAGATCAATTTAGATTTACTACAGCTTTAACAACTCCCAAACAGCAGTCTGTATGAGTGTCTAACACCATGCTCTCTCTTCTCTTTTAGACAATTATTCTTCCCTAAAGTACCTACAGTGTGTGTTTATAAATGGTATATTTAGCCATAAAATTTGCTGAATTTAGTACTTTATGCTTTAACACACTTCAGTAGCTTTAATGTATCCTAAATTTACAGAGCTGTGTTCCTTTTTAAATGTATTTTTTCTTTTTGCAAAACCATAAAATCTTCTAATAGATCTTAGAGTGTTGTATGTATCAACAGCTACAGTTTAAAATATTTTTCTAAGCATTCTATTTTAGTGAGACCTTCAAAATCAGTCAATTTTTTCCCAGATAGATCTCTTAAGCAATTATTTTATTTATACATTAATTTATATCTCATTCAGTCAAGTCTAAACTAGTATAGTGTTTTTTTCACATTGTACCATATGTTGTGATCTTATATTTTGTTAACACTTCATTTATCACCGATACCTTTAAATACCGTATTTTATGTGTACCTTTTGCTGGCCTGGGCAGTTTTACTACAAACTTTTGGTTTATCTATGCTTAACCCTAAAATACTTATTTTAGCTTTTTACATTAAAATGTGTACTAAAACTATATTAATATTTTCCTGTATGTTTGCCAGCTTGCTAAGGTCACCTATAACCCAAGGTTAAAAAGTTCTTTAAATCCATAAAGCAGTAAACTGTGTCTGAAAATGTTTGTGTCGTTTCTCTATTCCTAACGAAGTCTACACAAAAATGCAATTCAAAGTAGAAACTCCAGACTGCTGACTTTAACCACCTACCATGTACACCAACACTCTGAGTTGATCCTTATGCCTCCTTACAGGTACAACAATCTCAAGAAATTAGAGCAGGTGACGACAATTTGTAATTTCTGGATGAATAATTTGAATTTCAGCATAGTTTCTTAGTACTTCTAAACCATAAGTAGTGTCCTGTAGTGTGTAAAGTTGCCCCTGGTGCCAGGAGCCGATGGACTATTAACATTGGCCTCAGGAGCTGTCAGCTGACTGCAGTGTCCTGGAAACTGCTTACAAGTGTAAGTAAGCATCAGTGCACTGATGACATCAGGGCTGCCTCCTATGCAACCTTCTGACACATAAAGCAATGTATCTGGACCATAGTATATTTCAAAATATGTTTTTCAACTCGATGGCTCCCTATACCAATAGAATGGTGAAAAAATGACTTTTTTAATCTACAAAAATCCACCTTATGTTCTCATGTAAAAGTAGATGAATAAACCATATTATTACTCCCTTTTTAAAGCAGGTTTACTTCTCAAAGCTTTTCTCTGGATGTTAACCTGACAGGACCAATTTATTGCTGACCTAATAAGTGATAAGTAATTAAAGGACTAATTGAGAATTAGTCTACTATGTCAGTACTCCGAACTTACATTCAAAGAGTTCATATACCAAAACTGTACCCTAAGAAAGAGTTACATTGGCAGAAACATAGCACATGAATGCAGTGCCATTATCTGAGTAACTGTTGCACAACAGAATTCCAGTGGTTGTGAGAAGAAACAAGCCATGCACTTAAATATTCATATTGTGTACACAGAGAAGATTCAGGGCCATGTGCAGCAGTGCACCCACTGTAGCCAGACCAGAATAATTCACGAACCACACTCACACAAAGACAGTTGGAAACCATTCTCCCAACAACATCCAGATATCAGAAAATCCTGTAAGACACAGAAGTGTATTACAATTTGACATAACTATATAGAAACTGTACTATACATGGTAAATTTGTTGCTTATCTAAAAGGACATTTCTTCATTTCTGTCAGCTTGATTTAGAATACACAGAATCATTATTTTATTAAGGCACTACTCAATGTATAATAAATTGAGAAAGGCAGAAGGAAGGAGAGTACTATGTGATTGCTAAGATCTTCCCTTAGAATCTGTATTTCCTACATTTAAATAAAAATCTGTATTTTGCTAGAATGAAAAGACCCTTATTGAAGTAAACTTACGCAGCAAAAGAAAAGTAGTTGGTAGTTGATGTTAAGTGCGACAATCTAATAAAAGGAATTTTTATAGAGTCCAATTGTATCAAAAAATAAAATGTGCTTATAAGCTTTTCCAAGGTTTTGAAAGCATTGCTGAAGCATGGAGGATTAAAGGTAAGAGGTATCCTTTGTGAGTACCAACAACCTATGCTTAGAGATGGTATTTTAACATTATTCCTCAAGCAAATTCTTCCAGCTACAGCATCTCAGGTGCTTCCTGAGATGCTGTAATATCTTCAGTGTCTGATGACCTAAATAAGTAGCAGATGTTGCATTTACACATAATTTCCGGAAAAATGTTTTAAAAAGGGAATTTAATTTCTGTGGATATTTATTAAAAAGAAAAGGTATTTGGTCTACATAATATGAGAATTCTTGGGCAATTGAAGGACCTGGATATTTTCTGAATGCATACATATTTTTTATTTAAATTTCTATTTACAAGTATAAATGAAGAATTACAATTCCCAAAGCCAGAAGCGTGTGGAATTAATTTCTGTATTCTGGTTTGTATTCTAAAAATAATGTCCACAGTGTATGGCAGGCCATTAACTACTTTGTCACAGCTGTGATTTCATTGTTTTGTTCTCATCAATTTCATGAAAATATTGTTTCTCATACTACTTTTTGTCTGACTTAAAGGTTTCTTTTATCTTAGCTTTGCTATACATCATGAAATTAAATTTAAAAGCATAAAGCATCTAGGTGAAACTACGGAAAACAACTAGTAAACTTGGTGGAATTTTGTTTCAATGGATTTTCTGCTAGCTAACCATGAAAACAAAAATTATTAAGGCCAGAGAGAAAGTTTTAGTTTATCTTTTTTTCCTGCAAGATAAAATAATTTGATATGTTAGTTCTATAGAATGCTTTTTCATCTATTCATTTTCATCTACTCACATTTATTAACACAGGTGTTTGGATGCCTTCAATTCCATGAATGAACTGTTTTTATTGTTATTTTTATTATGAGTTCTATGCCTAAATTCCTATTTACTTCTGTAATGATCATTATTGATGAGTGTGCATTGCTGACTTTTTCCTCATCAGAAATTCAGTGGATTTTCATGGTTCCTTTTATGCTACACACCTTATTCCTATGTTCATAACCCTCATGTTCATAGCTTGCTAAGCTGCAAGTTTTATCATCCAATATTTAAATTACATCAAGTTCATTATATCATTAAACAGAATTATTTGAACTTTAAATGATGTGAATCAATTGAGAAAAGCAAAGGTTGTTATGATTGTCAAAGAATTTTGGAGTTTATATACAGGAATAGGATTAAGATTAATACGGAGAGTAACAATATAAATTAATATACACACATATTCATAGATGTAGATTAGATATAGATACAGATATGTGCTACATATACAGATTGGTCTTTACAGATATAGATAAACAAAGGAGAACAGCCATATTGATCAGGTGATTAGAATTACAGCTTCATCCTCAAGACAACAAACACCCCTAAACAGTTCACTCAGTAACAATAATTTTATAGCTAAAACAAATTTCAAATATTTTCTTAAAAACTACACTGAACCTCATCTTTGCTAAATCACATGAAGGGAGAAAAACCTCCTCTTTTCCATTCCTCAGCAAAAAAAGTTAAGAGTTGTTGCTGCTCCAAGGTTATATGATTTCAGAATTTCATTTTCTTTAATAAAAATATATGATAACACAGTTATTACCTAATCCTGAGGTGATCTCATGGAAATATTGAGAAAAATCTCAGGGAAAGGTCTTTACTAGACAAGACAGTTCCTTTTTGTGGTTTCTTTCCCTTTTGAACTTTTCAACAACACAATTTTATTTGCAAAAAGAATAATGCTAAGTGAATGTACATTCAAGTTTGTACAGCTTTTACAAGGCATCCATGGCATGACAAGTTTGCAAAAAAGCAGTTGCAACAACTTAAAGCTTGTTTTACGTACAACTGGCTTTTGTGAAAGGAGGTGTTTCAAATTGGTGAGTGCCTGAGGTTCTAATAGTCATACAAATTATCTGCTTTTAGGAAGAGATGCAATCTTAGGGTTCTTGTTTAAACTCCCTAATGTGAATGTTTTACAAGTTTTCAGGCTTTTTTTGCCATGTTGTCAAAGTGTGATACCCAACCCAAAGGCTACCTAGTCACTTCATTACTAAGGGCACAGTTATGCCCTGTACATTTACACTCTCTGGCCTGTACATTGTAACTGATGCTGGCTGGGAGCTGCTCCTTGGGCACTCCCACAGTCCTGCTTTCTCTTTCTCAAGTCCTTGGGCTCCTCCCCAGAAAAGCCTCCTCAAATACCGAATATTGCAAAGACTTCTGAGCTCAATGAGTCTGGGCTCCCTGGGGCTCCCTTGGTGCCACAGGCTCTCACACATCCTGCCCAGACCTGTTATGGCAGTAAAGGGAAGGATACAGGATCCCCTAAGAGAAGACTGAAATGTGTGCCAAGACTGAAATGTCTGCCACAGGACCAGAGCTAAAGGGCTGTCTGTAGAACCTGAGGGATGAGAGCTGGGAATAGGATCAGGTAGCTTTTGCTTAATCTGCACATCCTTTTGCATTAATGCTGCTGTGCCACTAGTGTGATTTATAAGTAATAATGCTTGTCAAAAGGAAATTGCTGTTGTTTCTGGCCATGCATAACTTGTCAAAATTAAATACACACTTTGCACTAGGGATGCTGTCACCTCTGCTGTACCTCATTAGGCAAATTGAATTCATAAAACCTTAAATACTATTGGGCCTGAGCTTCCTTCAACCACAAAATTCAAATCACTAAATTACTCTAATTATCCGCTTGCAGTTGGGATACTTTTTTGCTTGGAGTGTATTTCAGAACTGGTTCAGCATCACTGCGTGGTGTCTACTCACAACTGCCTTGCAATGGAGGTGTGGGGCATAGTGCTGCCTTTGCTCTCACCCCATGAGAGCTGCAAGCCTGGCCTGGCTTTGAGCATGCCAAGGAGCTGCACATGCACAGCTTTGCCCCAGGACATGACAGTTTTTTCAAACTTGAGCCGGAGCTACACAAAAAGCCAAGGTGCTAAATTAGCTATATGCACTGGTCTGGTGGAGTGAGGGTAACAATGGTGCCCATGGAGAATTTTCCATGCTTAAGGAAAAAATAGTTTCTGTGCGATATATTTAGATATAGATATAGATGATATAGATATAGACATAAATAGATGTAGGATATAGATATGAATACAAATATAGATACATACTGATAAGCATCCTTAGTCTACCCTAAAAAATATATAATTTCAATTTACAAACCTTATTTATAAAAAGGTAGCCTCTCACTTGTGTTGACATTCCAACATGAAACTGCCAGGACAAACACGACTATACTAGTATGGTTAGAAAATCAGGGTAATTTAGAATGAGAAAAAAAGCATGGAAGCATGCATGCATATAAAATCAGCTGGTGAGAACTCTCAGACTAAGTATGTTAATGACGTAAGTTATTTTGCTGGTTTGTGTAGACATGTTGATCATGGTCTCCCTTTTCTTTCATAAATTGGTTGCAGTAGAAAATAAAGGTAGGGAAAATTAACTTTACCGTAACCAAAACCAGCACAAATGGCCACAAAGAGAAATATAGGAAATTACATATAAAAAAATAAAGCCCTTTTTTTCACTGTGAGAGTGGTCAAACAGTGGAACAGGTTGCTCAGCTAGGTTGTGCAGTTTTCACCCCTGGAAATATTCAGCACTTGACTGGATATTGTCTGGGATAAACTCTCCTAGTTCTGCTTCTTCTAAAACTGCTTGCAGAGGGTGATTGGACAAGATTGATAATGACTAATTGGGAGGACAAATGGAAAGCTTTCAGGAGGCCCAAAACAAGCTTCCAAGACACTATGATTTAAGGCTTTTATTTTTATAAAAATGTTTCACTTAAGTTTAGTCTAATTTCCCTCTATTCTCATATTCCTTCTCAACTGGAAACTGAAAGAATCTTCTTCTAAAAAATTGTTTTAAGAAGAGAAATTTCCTAAGGTACCAGTGTCACAGTTTGAACAATGTTATCCCTCACTCTCAAATGATAAAATCTTATCTGTAAGAACTAGGTCAAATCCCTTCGATGTTTTTTTGTATTAAGACCATTGGATTTGACTTCCTAAGTACAATGCTGAAAGCAGTGATTAGACAAATTATTAGACTAGAGTAAATTTATTGGCTTGCTGTTGAGAAAATTTAATAACTAGAAATATTAGTACTCAGCCAGGTCATCTTTACGCATTTCCCATGGTCAGTTCCACAGTCAGCATTTGATAATGTGAATTCATTGACCCTAAGGTAATTACCCAGTCATTATCAGACAACAAAATTAACTTCAATAATAACTACCAATCAATACAATCACTAATGCAGTATGGCTCACATTAATGATCCAACATTCAGACTTGAGTTTGCTTAATATCCAGGTTCAATAATCCTTGTCTGTGTGCTTCAGAATACCGCATTCATAAACGGATGCTTAGGTTAAACATCTCTTTCTTTAACTGTCAGTCCTTTGTACATGAAAGATTTTCCCAATTTACATTTGTATCTCAAAATGTGTATTGGTAAATGTCCAACAATGGAAATTAAGAGAGTATGAGCAAGCAGGTTTAAATTCAGTATACATTCACACTTACTCTCAAGTTCCCTTTTGACATCATTCTGTAGCTAGAGAGCATAATTAATGATATTTCAGATTTTATCAAATCAATAGAACTACTGACATATTGATAAAGACAACTAAAAATTTCATACAAGTCTTCTTGAACACTCTGCTTTTACAAATTGCAAAAAACCTTCTCATGCAGAAAATTTGCTGGCTTTTCACTAAGATGTGCTTCATATAACTTGACATTCTTGAACGAAGCTGATCTTTGGTCCCCAGTGAAACTTCTTTAAACTAAGATAAAGTTAGCACCATGCTTCTTCTACCTGATTGACCCAAGAGCTGCAAAGATATCCCCTCTTGGCTCTAGAAAATGTTAAACTATTTTAGATACATGGACTTTATGGGATTTTGAATTTATATGGTCAAAATGCTGTGAATATCTAATGGAATTTTACTTAATAATTCTGGTTGTCAATGAGGTTTAAAAACTTTGTTATCTAAAATATTTCTAATGTCCTTTAAATTATGTTGAAGTTACATATCACACTTTGTATACATGTAGGTTATATAATGAAATTGTTGATTATGAAGTTATTCGCTTATACATACATTTTCTATTTTATATTCTTTACATTCATTATTTTCTAGTTTAAATTTTTAAAGTATTTTTCTATAGGGAATGGTGTTATAACATTGCTTAAATTGCCTCTTGTTTTATAACAATGTTCACACGGTTTCTGACAGAAAACCTTAACATTTTCCCTGGCTCCTCATTTTTACCCAGTTTTAACTCTTTTCCGCATTTTGTCTAAAGCAATTATTTTCAATTGATAGTTCGTGAAGTCATTACTAATAAAAATACTTATAAAATGTAGATTAATGAGCCATCACTTGAATCCAAAATATTTTTTTAGATTTTATTTTAAACCATGATTCCTAACACAAATATATCTGAAACTATTACTAAAGGAACTCTCAGTTTATGCTTAAGAAACCTGGGTTCTTTAAACTTAATTAATTAAGGTTTGGATTTTAATCTTATATTTAAAAATACCAAGCAATATTTCTCTATTTCTCTTAAATATATGGCCTTAATATTACTATTCCTTGATGTTTAAAGGTTTCAGAATAACCATGACTGTGTAGATACTTTCAGAATGAGGGATTTCTTTTTGGATGAAAGGTCTTTGATATTTAAGCATGTGAAATTTGAAAAATAGGAAAGCACACACATAAAAATATGTTTGTTTCATTTAGCCAGTGATAAAATACACTAAGAAAATTAGCAGCCTTTAATAAAGAAAACAAACAACAAAACACTAAGTTTAAAAAAATATTTAAGGGCAAAGAGATAAGTTTTAAAATTTTTTGGAAGCTCAATCAAAATATTTCTATTTTAATTGAATGTGTTAATTAAAACCATAAGTTAACTTTCATTCTTTGTTTCAAAATATTCTTTTATATTGCATTCTGTTCAACTGAATTTATTGCATAAATTCAATTAGCTTTAGAAAATATATTTCAATATAAGTCATTGCAACACCTTTAAGGTAATTTTAATATTCCTTTAATAACTTTTCAGCCCTCATTTATACCATATATTTATTACATTTTATTTCTCAGGCCTACCTGAAGTGATAATTGCCTTCCAAATATATGAAAACAACCATTTGAGGAAAATTATTTCTACTATTTTCTAGACAGAAGTCCCTGTGCTAGTGGAAAATTCACAACCGATCAGATGCTGAACTAGAAATCGAGAATCTGTTACCCAGCTGCATTGTCCTGAAGATGAATTGCCACTCCAGGGCCCTGTGTTCCTTCGTCAGGCAGCTGCAGGGCTGGAAGTCAGCATGCCAAGGACTGGGGTAAGTGGCATCAGGGTCACAAGTGCCACAGGAGACACTGGGCAGGGCAGCAGCACATACCAGCAGCACTACAGCACGATCTCTGGTGGGCCTTGGGGCATGTCTGGGGAGGCTTCTTCATGCAGGGAAAATATCGTGCTGCTCTCAAACCCAGAAACTCAAGGAATCCCCAGAGGTGGCTCCTGCTGAGCCTCAGTGGAGTGAGGAAGAGCTCACCACCCAGAGAAGGCGATGCCATGGCTGTGGGTGCTGGATCACCACTGACAGCTCACTGATGACAGCTCAGATGCTACAGCCAGGGCTGTGTTAGGAAATCACCTCTCTTCTCTCTTAGGAACTTCTAAGGCATGAGTTAGCATTCCTACATCCCTGGAGAGATACAATTTTAGTAATCAGCAAGGACAGTGAGAAAGTGATTCAGAAATAGCTTGCAGCCAGAGGAGATACAGGCATGGGGGACAGGGTGCATGAATGAGCTCCCATGGGCATTCTGAAGGACATGCTTTGTCCCCAGGATTGTCAGAATAAAATGGGAATACACTTAAGAGAAATTAGAAACATCAGAGATTTTAAGTTAAGATGCTATGATTTTGAGTAAGACTCATTATTTTTGCATTATATTGTATTTGCAAAGGAAATACTCTAATAGAGCTTAATAACCAAGATGTTTTAATGGTTTGATAAAATATGAAATGTAAACTATATCTCCTTTAACAAAAATATTTTCTCAGTACTGATTTTTTTTCTTCATTTGTAATCAGTTCCCTTCCAGACACAAAACAGTGAAAAGTCTCTTGTTTCAGTAATCACCTGTGAAACTGAAAAAACAAAAGAATTATTCTTTTTAATGGTGAAGGATATTACAGAAATTCCACTATTTTTAAACACTTCTGGTTTTAATCCTTTTTACTTGGATGAAAAACTTATACACAAAAATCAACTAGCCACTGTTAAAGACAAGGTGAAAGCATCTGGCAAGAATGTGCAGTATAAACATTTTGAAAGAGTGATTTTAAGTCTGAAACAGAAGTTGTACTCACAATTTCCAATATATTTCTAGTTGTATTTTTATACAGTAAACCTCTCTCCAAACAGCAATGTGGTATGTTATCCCCATTATCCCCAAAACGAATCAGTTGCAAACTGCAACAAAGTTAAAAGGACCCAAATAGCTTTTGGTAAAATTAAGTGCCATTTTGTTTCTTGAAAGGTGTGCTGTTCAAGTGGGATCTTTACATTGCTTGAATAAGTGATAAGATCGTTCTGGAGGCAGAAATTAACTTCTCCCAGTGAAACACTTGGTTAACTTGCACTAATCCACTTATTTCTGCCACCAATAGCATGAGGTAAATATGATATGTCTCACCCGGATCATGCTTACTAGGAGTAGCAGTGTTTCCTTCTCAGAACAGATTAATTTCTTTTAATTTATCTCCCACCTTTCATTTTCAAGCTGCAAAATCCTCAAACACAATCCCCCAAACCCTACAGTTATACACAGTTTAGCAAACTGCATTGAAGGTTAAATGGCATCATTAAGATCTCTGTGTACACCCAGATCAACCTCAAATACAATTTAGCATGAATTTTCTTCCCATTCACTAGCATATCAGACTATTTTTTAACAAAGAAGATCTTATTGCTCCTTGGTTCCTCTGTTGTGTCTCAATAGGCTTAAAAGAGCCTTTATCCATTATGTTTACTTGAGATCTATTTTATCTGATTAGTACAATCACTTGCCCTCAGTCAGAAACAGAAAATAAACTGACTCTGGTACAAACGCTGAAGGACAGTACAGACAAAAGGAAAAATAGACCTGTCTGCTGGAATCTGTAATCCTGCCATCAGTATAGAGCTAAGAAGCTAGAATGCCTGTACAGAGGCCAAGATTTTCCTATCCAAACAGCCATAAAAGAAATTAATTTAAGGTCATGGTACTGGATTCATAATAAGGAGGCAGTAGTCCAATTCCTAAGGCTACAACAGGCTTCCTGTGAGGCTGTGATAAAGCCATTTATTTCACAGATTTGGGAATGCATTCCCAGACTTAGCCACAAAATTTTTAACAATAACACACACAATGAAGCAAATTGCTTAAAGATTGGCCTAAAGTCCTAAAACACTTTATAGAATCAAGATTTTTAACCTGCAGTTTCCCAAATGAAGACAGCACTACTCTTTTTTTTCCCCCTCAATCAGGTCTTAACAGATTTGTTGTCTATATTCCCAGCTTTACTTCTGTGAAAAATCTCCATTAGCACAGATAAATCATTTAGCACAATTAATCCTGAGCTTATTTGGATTGTACTTCTCTTTCAGAACAAAAAATAATGGTGTATCTTTTCCATTCTTTATAATACAGTGAACTTGAGCTCATAAAAAATGGCAGATTTACCGTATTTTGTTAGAAGATTCTCACCCAAAGTCTTATGTAGCCTGTGAGGTAGGAGAGAACTAGTGAGGAGCAGGTTAGAAGATAAAGAAGTAATAATATCATTGTCCCTGACAGAGTAGTGTCTGAATTCATTGTGGGAACAGACACAAGCAAAAATCTATTTTATGGCATCCCTTGCAGTAATAAAAATTGCTGTTTGAGGCCACCTTCTGAGATATTGCTAAAATAATTTCCTGTGATCTTTGAAGGTTGTTTCTGTACAGCTATATATATACACACACTTACAAAACAGTCTGGTATTGGAGGACAAAGCAATAAAAGAACAGAAAAAGACTTTGAAGTTCAAATCCTATATCTAGAATTCAAAACACTATTCACTTTTCCAGCAAAGAACTGTCCTAAAAAACCCCCAATAATACCAGACACCTCTCTTTTTTCAACAATATAAAAGGAATAATGAATTGCACAGATATTTTATACTCAGTAAGTAGTTCAGACAAATAAGAAATGACATAAACCTTAAAAATAGTTTGATTAAGCCATTAAGATGAAAATCATCGCACTGAAATATCTCATCCATGAAACTGAGCATAAAAATTACTTTGAAATTATTCTAGGAGGAAAATTATTTTTTCCCAGTGACTTGGCATTAAATTACCTCATGTTTGGTTTTAGCACTTAAGGTAGCATGGTGGCAAGACTGCAAAAGAAATGCAAGGTGGTTTTTTGAGTTTGTTAATTATGTTAAAATAGTCAAAGGTATTTATTTCCTGGGGATGTCAGAAAGAACAGTCTGAGTCTGCCTACAACAGCAATTTTTCTTCCTGATCTGCCAGCAGTCTCGAGTCCTGCCAGACCATCCCATGTGTAGGGGAGATCTAAATACTTTTGTCTGCTGTTGTTTTTCCAGGCAAATCTGGGCTGGCTGTCTGCAAGATAGGTTATGCAGATGACTGGTAGTCAGAGACAAAGTGTTGGTTGACAATGTCCATGGCTACTCCAAAACTACAATTTAGAAAGTAGAAGAAGCAAAAATACAGAAAAATCACAAAACATTGATATAGGTCTTCTAGTGAAATGGCTGATGTCATAACAGAAACATGGTGAGAAATAGACCCTGCCCTGCATAATTACTGCTGCTGTGAGCCCTGTGGAAACACAGATCCCCAAGAGGACTTGGGAGAATTAAGTGAGATCTCTAAACAGGGTCTTCGTGGAGCATGCTTGTCAGCACACAGAACAGAACTGCCACCACATTAGTGGGGCTGAGCACCCAGCACTCCATTCCTTCTACCTACTTCTTCCAGCCCTTCTTTATTCAGCCCCACACCCCAGTCACTCCTGACAAAAACATAATAGCTGTGTCCCCATTTCCTACAGTTTCTAGGGAACAGAAAGAGTTGGACTGTCCCAGATGGAAGAGGAGCCAGGTGCTAAAGGTGACCAGACTCAGGCATCATCCCTTACCAGTGGGTGACATCCCTAATCATGAAAGGCAGTCAGGTACAAGTATTGGAGGGCATCAAGAGCACAGCAAGCAGCAAATCAGGGCTGGGGTCAATCTAGGGGGGTCAGTCAGGAGCAAGAGAAGATGGGGCCCAGAGGCAGGACTGGAGCTACAACACAAGTCTGAGAGATCCAACCAGAAAACAGGGCTGGAGTCAGGCGTGACTGGAGTCAGACAGTACAGATCCAAGGCGTGCCAAGAAGTAGAACCATAGACAGGACTGGAGACAGACACACCTACAGCTCAGCCCAGGGAAGAGCTGGAGGCCCTGGGCTGCTCTGAAATTAGGTTCCTGGCTCACTGGCAGAGGGTGTGGATGGAGGTCCCAAGTGAGGCCTGGCTGGGTTATTATGATCTGTTAGTGTCCTCAGGGCACTGGCAACAGCACAAAAGTGGCTGCGAAAATCATCCAAGAAGATTAAAGACTTCCCAGCAATTGGGGTACTACATTAAGCATTGATACATATTTCTTCGGAGTGGTAGATCAGCTTGGGTTTTGTTGTTCCTCTTTAAATCTGTGATCTTTACAAAAATAGAAAGCATTTTCCAGCAATAAAGACATTTGCTAGGACTGAGGGAGGTTAATTCTTCTTCCCAAATCCAGTCACAGTTTCAATCAATTAACATAAAGCCTCAGGTGTTTCAGTCTAAACCAAGATATGGCTTAGTCCTCGCTTGGGCTGAAAATAATCTGTTCAGTCTTGACCTTGCCCACTCTGAATTCACACTCCAAACAAGGATATTTTGTGCCATGTGACCCTTCCACCCACACAAGTTCACTCTGACCTGTGTGGACTCTTTAGTCCACACAGATGAAGTTTCAGAGCTGAATTGCTCCCACAGCCTACTCCTAGTTTTGGGACCAGTGCCCTGGAATCAAGACTATGTGTAACAATCCATGGAGTGTAACCCAGGAGGTTGTCTCATGCCACTGTATAACTTGGATGTAGAGAGAGGGATGAAGAAGGGAACTTACTTCATATTGTGGTTTATTCCACTGTGAGTACCCAGTATTTTCTAAAATTAAGGGAAATTTATTGAAGGAAATTTAATAAAATCTGGCATTTTATAACATGCTTTGCAAATCTCAAAAGGATTTATTTCATGACCACAAATTTAAATAAATTTGCACTATGCTATTAAATGGTATTAATTTCAATTTACTTGATGTTTTCCATGCGTCTCAGTGTCTTACAAAATCACACAGAAACTGTTAATCTGCCCTCCTGACTACCTTTAAGCTACAGTTTTTTGCATTTGGACAGCAGCCTGTGGTAAATTTGTCTGCATTCAGTAACATGACAGTATCTACAGTCTGAGTACCTTGGCTTTATGGTCTGAATTGCACAAGCAGTAGTCAATTTTTTATGGTTTTCTTGATTACATCTTTCCATTTCACACTTAATATACCATTGCTATAAAGGGTCACGTTACACCTTCCAGAGCCATTTTTTCTCACTATGTGCAGAATAGAGCACTGCATCTGTTCCTATGCAGTTGGCATTTGGATGTTTTGGCAATAGAGGAGTGTATCTCTTGCTGTTTGCATCTGTATTGCTTAAGAGAAAAAAGCCTACTAATGCAGATGAAATCTCTAGGCATGGAGGTATCCAAATGAAATAAATATCAACATTTTTGATTTTAATAAAGACTAGATTCTGGCAAAAAAATTCATGGAAACAGCAGGTTCCCGTGGCTAAACTGCAATCATAAAACATGTCAAACCCTACTGTTGGGTAGCATTTCAGCAAACATAAAAAAGGCAACACTTGATTTTGTCTCTGAAGTTCAAACTTCTCTGTGTATAATATCTGCAGAATTAAAATTTGCTTTCAATTTCAGATGTTAGTCTGTCTTGGCTTAAGAGTCCTGTATTATTGATTACCCAGACCATCAAGTGTAGCTTCTACACCTTGATTGGATGACTTGAGCTTTTGAAGCAGGACAGTAATAAAGTATGAATTCTGAATATTAATAAAAGCATTTACAAAGTATGCATTCAGATTAATTTTTTTTTTACAGTATTCAGGAAAATTTTGAGACTCAGATGCATTTTGGCAGTAAATATGAAGGGGCCACCATGCACCATGTACCATAGCCCAGCAGCTGCCAGCCAGGTCCATATCCTTCTTCTACCCTCAGAGGGTTTTGTTTGCAACTTCTGAACCACTGTCACTCATTCAAGATACATCTTGTCTCTTTTTTGAGGTACCTGGTTCTTTTTAGTTTCTGCCCTCAAGTTTTTGTGGTTCTGGGTGTTTCTAGAATGTGTTCTTCTTTGTATTTCTAAAAGACAGAAAGCTTATATCTCACCAGCATGTCTAGCCATTGCCAATACCCACCAGAGCAGAAGGTGTTATTGTTCAGCATGCATTGTTCTCATGTCTGGGATTTTGAGGGAGTACACCCTTCTTTTTTTAAGGATGGTCTCAAATTAGAAATACCGAAACATATTTGTAAAAAAAAAAAAAAAATCAAGATCTTCAGACTGCTTATTGTCCTAATCCTTATGTATGTTTACATGAAATGTGTATGAATGGGCAAAAGAAGCAGATAATCAATGTTTTAGATCTTACTGGAAATAGTTTTGTACAAAGCCTTATGAAGGAAGTCATGTCTGTTTTTAGATCTTACTGGAAATGTTTTTAGATCTTACTGGAAGTAGTTTTGTACAAAGCCTTATGAAGGAAGTCATGTCTGCACACCAAATTAAAAACATTTTCTTTTGTCACTTCAGTCCCTTTCATATCATGTTGTGGTGAGTATAAGCTTTAAAATTTGGCATCTGTTATGTTCCTTAATGACTTCAGCAAAAGACAAATTCTTCACTACACTTTCCATAAACACAGGTGGAGAAAACTTATAAAAGACAAATCATTCTGGTTTTCCAATGTAATAGAAGGGAATTTCTTATAGTGGACACATGGAAAATTGCAGATAAATTATGAAGTTATGCTGTACTACAGTGGCGTACAGCAACAGCAAAACAGGAATAAAAGTAAAAAGCCCTAGGATCTTTTAAAAGTGGATGTATAAAGAAAGAAAAATATAGAGCTGCCAGGGGTTATAAATACAGTTTTCCTAAACTTTGGGCTTAGATTTAAACAGGTTTTTTTGCCATTAGATTTTATGTAAGTTGAATAAGTAACCTCATTTCTCAAAACCACCAGCTGTCGTTTAGATATTTACATCCCATTTCTAGATTTTGCAGTTTTCAGCTCCTACTGAGGCCAGTAAAAAATAGAAGAACTGTGATGCATTTTAACTGTTTTAGAGCCTATATCTACCAAAGTGACACATAGTGACAGACTGTGAGGGCTTAAACTACCTCTCAGAAATGTGTACAGTGGGTGTCATTGCACTGAATTCACCAGAATTGGTGGGTATGCAGTCAGTACGAGGTGGCAATCAGCTCCTTAAAAGATGTAACTCAAACTTTTTTCCAAGTACTCAGATTTGTGTATACTTTTCTAAGGTCAGATCTGAGTTAAGCCTGAAGACAAAACTGAGGCAAAATTTTCCTCTTGGTGCAAATCTATTTCATATACTAAACACATTTCATGCTTGACATTTCCACTGACATAGATAAGAGACTTGCACACAGTGCGAGGACAGAATTAGCAACATGGATCCCTGCTGATGAAAGAAGGGATGAACAACAACAGCTAAAACCAAGGCTCCTGTAGCAGATGTGAAGGGTAAGATTCTAAGTCTGCCAGGAACTTTTGATCTTCTTTTCACAAAACTTAAGTTTCACTGGATTTTCTTCAACCTGTGCAGACGTTCTGTTTATTCATCTTTTATCTCTTTTAATTCTCTTTCTATTCTCTGCATGGATTAACTCTTTTGTGTAACTTTCTTGCTGTAGCTTTACTCTTTTTATCCCATTTAGTTGTTTACCTACCAATTAAAGCTAGAATGAGAATATATCAACCCATTTTCTGCTGCTAGATTAGTCATTCTGTGCCTTCACATTTGGATTAAAAGCCCATTGGTGAGTAGAGTACTGTCTTTTGAGTTTAAACAGTGCCTATTATTATTCTAGTCCTAATTCTTTAGTTATTTATATTGTTGTGTTGATATAATAACAATATATTTAATTGTGGTTTAGATCAAATATGATTCAATTTTTCCTGACTGAAAATTGAAGATTTCTAGTAATTTTCAAGTCTTCTGAAATAATACACACACAAAGCGTGTGAATAGGCATACATACCTTATATGTTTCACAAATGTCAGTGCAAAAATTTCTTTTTTGGCTAAAGTAAGGATGGAACATATCTAGATGAAAAAGAATGTACACAACTCTACTTCTTTACTGAGCAAACTAATTTGCAAGCACAGTATAAATACATTTATATGGTAAGCATATCTGTTCAGTAAATCATAAACATTCACAATCAATTAAATAAGAAAAGACTGTGGAACTTGTGCTTTCAATCCATTTTACATGATGTTTTACAGACTCTCCTGTTTCCTCAACCATAAGTCTCCTCAAGCAATTAAAAGCGTATTAAAATCATAATCAAATAAATGGCATGAATGTGTTTACAGGTGACGCAGAATAAGAGTGGCAAAAGACATTCTGTAATGCAATTCTTCTTGCATAATACCTGTTTACAGTTCAAATCAATCTCTTCCACTGGCAAATCAATACCACCTCACTCTGTTTATCACTACTTGTAAGGCTTTTCAATAATTCTAATTTTAAAGAGTCATTGCTGAAATTGTATAGCCATTGATTGTTCAAAGGTTGCAGACAGCATGAACAAATTGAATTTTGGATTCAATTAAACCTGTTGAAAAATTGCAAATCATCTTTTCTTAAGAAAGTTTCGTATCAGTCTTTCAGATGAAATCAACTCGCATAGATTCACTATAACCACAGTGTGTCTGTTAATATAGGTCAGTGGGGGATCAGGGTAGGGCAGAGCACCTGCAAGCTACTGAGGGAGTTGTACCCTAACCCGGGGTTGAAACAGTTTTCTCTTCTCTTTTTCCCTTGACCTGAGCAGGAGCTATAACAGACAAACCTGGATACCATTTTATGTTCTCTGTTTCTCATTTCAGGTATCTTATTTATCTTATCACACACATACCATATCCCTCTCTAGTCTGATCAGGTACAAGACACCTTGCATCTATAGGCTCCAGACTCATAGTAAAATAATTTTAGGTGAATTAAATAAATCTAATTATTTCAAGAGAACAGCTTAGTGTCAGGTGTGATCATGCTGCAGCCTCTCAGTAAAATGCTCATGGTGAGATGTTTTTTGAAGACAACCAGCCACTTACATCGGTGTCTCAGAAAGAGACCTTCCAAAGTGTTGGGCTTTTTATTGAAAATCTGGCCTGTACATTAGCTGTAATAGATAGCACAGTTCAGGTTCACAATGTCATAGCAAAAAAGAATTAGATGAGAAATTGTCAGTGTGTCTTCTCCAAGGCCATCTACAAGTCATCACTGTCATCTTTTCTGGACCAGAAAGATGAACTTCATATGTACCGAAGAGAAAATGAAATGTTTAAAATAGCAGCTGCTCACTATCTAAGCAATTACTATAATTCATTCTATAATAACTTCAGTTCTGTGAGTTCATTTGTTTCTAGGACTTTGATTAAGACTTTTTTTCTGGCTAAATGCTAGAAATAGTGATTAAATTCATATAGTTTATTTGTATCTCCAAAGATAAATAATCATAAAAATTTCAAATGTTTTCCTTTTTCTCCTTTGTTCCCTTCTCTTTTGGGAACTACAGATATCCCTTGTTTGATGATTTGTATTTATTCTCCCTCACCCTTCTGCATTGCAGATAAATTTAAGTGGAAGTGTCACTTGTTTTTGCTCACTGGTCCTGCATGCAGCTAAAGATAGAAGGCAATCAATAAAAAACCTTTGCTAGCTTTCTCAAGTTGAAATAAATAGCCCAGTTTTTATGCACATGCTTATAAGTAAACCTCTGGTAAATACATCCACTTGAGTTTTGTTGATTTTAGATTTTTTTGCAAGTCAGTAACATTTTAAACAAGGCTATCTTAACTTATAAGCAATAGTCCCATTTGGCAACTTGAATGCCCAAAATACAGACTCTTAAACCTTGTGAGTTTAATTGGCAAGCACTTTGCTTGTTTGTAACTAAAATTGGCAAAAATGGGATGACAGTGAACATCTATCAGTGCAACAGCTTTTGATCAGTACTATCAAACAGTGAAATTAGATATGGGCCAGTCTTATGTGCAAATGAAAGCTGTGCCCTTTTGCAATTTTTCTGACAATCTAGCTTACACTATCTGTAAACTAGTAATGTTTTTTGAATGTCTCGAATAATTCTAAAGGCACTGATGGAGTTAGGAAAACCCAGCCAACTGCTCTCAGTATTCCTTTCATAGAATAAAAACTTCTGCTGAAAAAAAAAGCATGAGCCATATCTGAGACTCCTTTAATGGCTGAAACACAGAGATAAGAATGACTCTACAATTCCACTCAATTCTGTTAAGGCAGCTAAATGGGTCTTACTACAGTAACTCATTCTGTTTGCAAAAATTGCATTGGAGGCACTAAGTAATCTCTGCTCTATCAACAGGTTGACTTGGACACAGTTATTTTGCATCTTTTCACCTCACAGGATCTTTGTTCCACCTATGAGAATAGCCCCTCATACAAAAAAGGATTAAAGGAACTATACAGATGCTGTGTTGCCAAAGATATTAGAAGGGTTACATTTTAGAGAAGAATTTGATAGAACTGAAACCTGAAGATAATAATACCTCCTTCCTTTGAAAGCGCCTCACTATTGAAAGATGTAAAGCATCATAACAAGGCCTTTAATAACAAGACCAAACTGTTTTTATAATCACAACCCTGGTAGAAATGAAACTAGCAACAAACCTCATGCCCTTGAACATCTTCAAATTGGTGCTTTACAGCATCTGAATTTTCTGGATGGGCCTCCTGTGCAAAATGTACCAGAGTTTTAGCAAGAAATATTTCAAACTAGTGAAAAACTACAGAGTCTGAAATTCAAATAAAACTAAGATAATATACCATCCATATAATAAGTAACCTATGCAAATGTTCATGTTTAGCTCAGTATGTTCATCAACCTTTTATGAATTTTACAAAGTTTCATACATGGGAACTCACAGTGAACTTGGATGTAGTAGGACCAGCAGCTTTAGTGAGGAAAAACATAAAAGTTTAAAGCACTGAGATGGCTTTTAATGTCCATGTATCAATTCCATTTAAGTTTAATTAAATATGCAATTTTTCCTGTTGTGAGCAAAAGTCTTCAAGTGCATAACATTTCCTAGAACAAATACAACTGCCACCTTTCATTATATTCAGCAAGTCTGAAATGTATTTTAGCCCTGTTGCTTGGCAATACTTTCTAGTATGTCAGCTCAACAAACCTGATTTAAGCTGAGTAATCTTTGGTTTCATGTCATTCTCTGTCCACTTTAAGGCTTCAGCGTAAGCATATCTCTATCTGCTTGCAGTGGTAGAACTGGGTCTCACAATTTTATGGGCATATTTAGTTACCAAAAAGAAAGAAAAAAGAGAAAGGCACATTAATTTTAAAGCTCCTGGAAAATTAGTTCAGAACTCTGAGTACTTCCTTCCTAACTATGGATGTCAATCAATATTGATGGTAACTGATGTGTTTATTTGTATTTCTGAAGGAGCACCTCTTTTTCTACCTGCTTGGTATGAGATTTTTCACAGAGACCAGAATCTCAACAGCTTAATATTTTACTCAACTTTTGTATGTGCATTCACGTCTTTTTGTTATATTCTTCTAACATAAAAAAAATAATTTTTTGCTAAATAAAACCTCATTTCACTCTGTAACCTTGCCGTGAAAGAAATGTCTAAGTTCATTCAACTCTGCTTGTCAGAAATATTGACGAGTAACAACATCTGGTCCTCAGTATTTTCATACAAAATGTATCATTGTATGCAAAGCTTAGGACCTTATTTTGTTTAAAATTTAAGCTAAATATGAATAGTAAATTACTTAGTACACAGGAGCTCTGGATCAATGAGTAGAATTTAAGATTATAAGCTCTGCTGTCAAGTTCCTCAGTGCAAATTTAGATGCCATCCCCAGTGAGAAATGTTTATGCAAATATACATTTCATCAAGTAAAATGTCTCAAATTGAATTTGAAGATAGGGAGACATTTACTCTCTTCCCTTTTTGTGTGTAGAAGAGAAAATGCAATGGAAGGAATTAGAATGATTTATAAAGCACTGTTTTGCACAAGGGGCTGAGATTTCCCGTTATCTGCAAGCAAGGCACACAAAAATGTTTAAAGACTCAGCACAACTAAATTTCTTCTTCTCTTTTTTCTTTTTCTTCTTTTTACTGTTTTGAATTAATCCAGTCAATACGCCATTGGCCAGGGAAGTGTAGAAAAATTAAGTCATAATCGAAGAGTAAGACCACAGGTACAAAATTTGCTGTTATCAATAATTTTTTTCCAAAAGAAGCTATTTATTTCCAAAATATGTAAATCCAGGTATATGAAGAATATGAATGAATTTTCAATAAAACCACTTCCAACAGAAACAATTTACACAAATCCTAGCTTTATTAGGATAGTACCTTTGCAAATACCAACTGAAATGGAGTTGGATATTTTCTGAAAGAGTTGTTGCCTGCCGTTTGCAGCTACTTGTCCACTAGGAGGCACCAGTGCTCCATAGAGCTGAAAGATGAGGTTGTGGCAGTAAATTATCGGAGATAATACATGTTAACAGTCACTCTTATCTCCCAGGTCATTCTCCACTTTTCATAAAATTTATATTGACCCAGCTGAAATTTGGTTTTCTTTTTCAGGCATACAGAAAATACATGAGCTAGCACTTTTCACAGCCCAAATTGCAATAAAAAGAAAAACAAAAACAAAGGAGGAATAATTGGAACGAGGAATATTTGGTGAAAGAATAAAAGGGAAATTGCTTCATTATATTTATGGAGAAACAATCAAAATTTTAGAAGAAAAAGTTGAAATTTAAAATACATAAACGTTTTCATGTCTTACCATATTTCAAGGCACAAACTTCAGGATGAAATTGAAGAGAAGATTACAACTTGAAGATGATAAGATTTTTCTCCTTTGTGTAGTAATCTTCTCATTCAAGAATTTATCCCACATCAAGGAGTTGAGTTCAACATTTTCTTTTCCATTAGAAAGATTATGTATATATGTACATGTGCATAAAATACGTGCATGTATGATATGTATATGCATTCTTATCCTATAGAAAACTTTAAAATATTTGTTAAGAGTTATTTGCACTAAGAAAAGGCTTTAGAAGGACTTTAAAAAGGGTAGGATCTTCTCACTTCATCAGTTAACCAAAGACAATAATTGGTTCTTTGTAATTTTGGAACACAGCTGCATTTTGTAATTCAAAGTTTCATAATAATATGTGTATAACTGCACAATTTTCTTTATTAAATAAATGCTACATACAAGCTTTCTCCTGATTTAATTTGTTAAGATTTTTCAGTGTAACTTTTGGTTATATTTTATTTGTTGCCTTTTTAAGATGGATTCCATAGCTGTATTATCAAACCTTATGCATTTAATTCTCTGTGATCTAGATCGTGATTTTAATTTCAAAACTGCAAATAGCAGAAGTGTTTAATAGTTTTGAGATTGATAAAACAAATAAGCTCTTATTTCAATCTAGAATTCTATTTAAAATGTTAAAAATTCTATTGCTCGTTAAATGCAGGAAAATCCAATAACTATGAAAAAAGTGAGTTTGAACATATCTGCTTTGTCACTGAGATCAAAAACTCTAGGTCATACCACGAGCTGGTGTAAATCAGTGCAGTCTGACATAATTTCATAAATTTTGGCTTCTTTGTAATAGACAAATATCTATATCTTTTGATGTTGTTAAGTAGACCCTATTTATTAAAAAGTTATTGTCTTTGATACTGCTTAAGGCAGTTTTAAATTAAAGAAACCATTAGTGGAATTTTCAACATTACAGATGAAAAGTATGAGATCCTTCTTGACATTTGAAATATCTTGAAATATTAGTATGGCAGCTACCAAGAAAAAAAAGCTAATGATATTTATTCTTTTCAGTTGAACTGAGTATATGAAAGCAAAGTAAGTAATTCTTTGAGATAGCTATAATCAAATTTTGAAAAAATATCCAGCCATCTATGGGGTTTATTTACAACAACTATAATGCTATTAAAAATAACTCTGTTTTCTAGAATACTACAGCAAAAAGTCCCAAGAGGAATAAGTTGACTACCTAGAAAATTGACCTCACACAAAACCAATCAATTTTATCCAACAAATGTTTAAGATTTGCTTTCCCATCACCTATGAGAACCTACAAATTTAAGATAAAACATTTGACACTTCAACAGGAAAAATCATAACAAAATACAACAAATTACTCTAGAGAGTTTCAAATGAGAATTAAGTGTGATTACTAGCAGCTGGAGTAATTTACCATGACTATGAGTGATATTCCACCATTTGAAATGTTTGAACCAATGTTAAAGGATCTGCTGGATGAGACCTAGTCTTGCTCAGGCAGAAATTACAGGTCTGATGCAGAAATTGGTTAAGGAAATTCCATGGCCTGCTGGATGAAATGGTCACAACAGTCCTCTTAGGTTTGAGAATTCTGCGAAAAAAATAGCATTAACACAAGGATAGAAGAAAACAGAGAAAAAGGATTTCTGATTTATCAACTTTTTGCTGTTTTTACCATGCACTTGAAATGATTGTGTCCAGAATGGAACCATTTCCTGGCAATCTACAGTTGCCATTTCTAATTATATTTCATTTAAGTCATGTAGTGAAGACAGACATATTCTTTGTGATTCAGTTCACCTAACCTTTTTTAGAAGTGTGTTTTCTGAGAAAAGGCCATTCTGAAGAGATAGTGTCTCATTCAGAGTCTTGGTCTTAAATAAAATTGATCAGATAATAAATAAGATGAATAGTGGTAATAAAGGTGCATGACATTTTAAGGTTTGGAAGCTGAAGTGTTGATCCCTATTTATCTTTGCTAGTGACTACAGACTATTCTTTTAGGTAGGCTATTCTTTGTGATAGGCAAATTAAGCAATTTTAGAGGACAGAATAACCTTCTGCAGTCTTTGGCTAGGACACAGATATTGAACAAACAATTACCATTAGGGCTGAAGCACATCCTTCAAATATTGTACCCAGTTTCATGATACCTGAATATGGTCTTTGTTGTGCAGCAATAAAAATTCTAAAGCCAGGAAAGTAAGTTAGGTGTTATAGTAATTTCTCAGAATGGTGTTAAAACAATTAAAGACCATCGCTTTTCTGCTTTGTTAGCTTGTTTTCCTGGCAGCTGCCTTGACTGTGCTTGGATATACAGGATGACTTGTCTAACTCTTCTCCATTTGTAAATGTTTGGGTACAAAAAGTTCCAGATATTTGAGAATAGGTTAAGAAGTACATGAAGACATTTTTAGTCCTGTTACATCTCCTTTTATCTCCACTATTTTGGAGGTGATGCATGATAGATTTTATCATCTATTAGACAATTTTTTGTCATGATCAAATTTACCTATTCTCATCAATAAGTTTTAGGAAGCTGTCATTTTGTGAAAAATTATTCATCATTCTTCAAAACCCAAATTATTCCCACTGTAAAAGCAGTTAATATCCAAGAGATTTATCCACCTCTACCTCCCCTTTCCTGACTTGCATATAGGACAGTAAGCCTCACACAAATAAGTTGTCACATCTATGTCTTTGTGTGCAAGCCTTTTGCAATAAGGACAGACCTTCAGTATTTACTAAGTAAGTTTAATTACTAAACAGGTGTTTGGGTTTCTCAGTACTGTTGGAAGCCATTGTCAGAGGCTGTGTGCACTTTTCCCTGCTTCCCTAATATCTGCAGCAAAAGAACATCACAATGCTTGGTTAAATTTGCCATCTGTAATTCCAGAACCTCAGGTATATCTGAGCCAGCTAACTGCAATTCACAATAATGATTTAATATGTCATAATTTTCAGCATTCAAGCATTCGTTTTTACTTGGAAATGCAGATTCATAATGGCACTGAGATTTCCTGCTAAATTTCCCATCTGGCGATCCTCTCTCACTACCACTACAAAATTCCGTATTTCCATCCATTTGCAGCTGTGGCTTCTTCCCCCGTGGGATCAAAGTTGCACCTGGCTAAGCAGCCTTTCAGAAAATGCTACAAATAGTGAAATATGTCATTTTAAATGGTGACGACTCCTTTTGGATTTGGAGTTAACAGCGGGCAGCCGATGACTTGCTGGCACACCCTACAGAAGACACCAAATTAGAGTATTTCCATTCAATTTAAGTAGATTTACTGATTTGCTAAAGGCCACAGAACAGATCCATTTTGAAGGGGAGAAATCATCTTTAGTGGTATCCATAGGCCAATAATGCAACTTAAAGCAGCTGTTCTTAAGCTGTATTAAAGCCAGGACAAGCTCTCCTAATTAGGCAGCTCCTTCTCTGCCTAATGCCTGTGCATTGCAGATATGCACTTCAGGAATGAAAAGAGCTGCTGTTCCTCATGCTTCATGTTTTGAGGGATGACTGTGAATCAACAGCTTGACAATTGCTGGAAGCATTTGAATACATCTTGCTTCTTGGTTTATGATGAAGGCATTTTTGTGACTGCTTTTTGTGACTGTTACTTATAAAAATCAGCTGTGGAGGCTGCTGGACAGAACAGCAGGCACAGCCCCAGGAGACCAAGATTCTATTTCTTGTCCTTGCCAATGGCTTGCTGGGAAACCCTGGAGAAGTCATTCCCCACCCCTAGCAGAATTCTCCCATCTCCACAGCTTAGTTCTTCTAAAAATAAGCCATTAAAAATTTTTCCTTCATCCAGCCCACATTTTATCTAAATCCATTAGCCTCAGAATCCCAACACTGAAGAGTGCTGAAAATGACAAAACAGAATTAAATCACAGTTGAAGATAAAACTGAAAAAAGGAAGCTGTAACTCTCTTTACTGTTACTGAGGGTTGTTGCATTTCACCTTGGGACTATTTCCACTATCCGTGCCAGACAGAGAGATATTTATTTTGTTGTGAATATTTGGTTTAACATTTTATGTCTGAAGTCTCAGAAGAAGAAATTGCTGGAGACAATTTAATCTCTGGAAAAGGCTCATGAGGACTCTTTAACTGCTTCCAGGCAATATGCTTGACAATTAATTACTGAATGCAATATGTCCAGATTTCCCAGGTCACAGCTACAGGTAAAAGCTGTTGAAACCTGCTGCCATACTGCAACACACTAATGATTAAACCAGGAAGAGAATGAGATTGCTAAAGCATCCATACTGTTTCAAGTGGTAGGACTTGAATGTAACTTAGATGATAATGGGTCTGATTGGGGTTTTTTTCTACAGGATTTCTTTTTGGTGTTTTTTTTTTGTCGTTTTGGTTTTTTTGATTTGTTTTTTTTTTTGCATTGAAGGCCTGATACAAGTGGTAGAAGCTGTCATGTAGTTTTATTTTCATCTTAGCTGGAAATGTTTTAGTGCTTCCACAAAGTAAAATGGATCCAATACATGAGACTTGATCTCCGTACAAGACACAGAAGATGTATTAAAATTTGGCTTAGTTTGATCTACACTGAAATTTTCACAGTTATTAAGACGATTAATTTCTTTAGTTTTACAAGGACTTCCAATCCTTCACCTGTAGTGTTTATTCATAAAAATGCATGGGAATGGTCACGCTTCATGCACATGCATTCAGAAGCTTTTAAAACTCCATAGCCAACTCTGAAAACAAATGGATTATCAAGTCTGGCCTTTAACTAAACCAATTTTATCAAAAGAAAAAGGGATCTCCCTGGGTCTCTGAGCCATGATTCCCCTAACACAGCCCAGCCTGGCCACACTCTGTGGTGAGACCCAGGCTCTGGCTGTCAGGCAGGAGCACACCCACAACACTTCCCATCACCCTGTGGCTGATGCCTTACTTGCAATGAAGGCAAAACAAATCCCACCAGGTTAAAATCTGGTTTAGGGGCCAGGACACGTGGGGTGTGTGCATTTCCCATGTCTGCTGCCTGGCCCTGTGCAGCATCCTTCAGCAAGGTGGCTTAGGAACCCCTCATACCCTTGGCTCTGACCAGGCAGAAAATATGCTCTGTGTGCCTGAGGTAGCAAAGAAAGCAAGAGGATTAGAAAATTACTGTGACAATTTAGAGTTTGTGTCAAGAGAAAAATTTACTAAATGTATCTATATCTGAGACAAGGGAAAAAAGGCCAACAGATCTCTTTTGAGTTCAGAACATCCATTGGAAACAACTGTGCAAAACAAAAGCTGCTTATAAATTACTATTTTGCCACGTAATGGTAGTATTTTATATAAAATGAAGGAAGAGCAGACACTGTTTTACTGTATTTTACAGCCAGATCAGAATTACTTAAGCTGTTGCAGTTGTCATGGCAACGTCGGCCCCGGGCTCCCGGAAGGAAGGGTTGTGGGTGAAACCATCTCGTGGAAAGAATCCCCCGGGAGCCATCCCGACCTTGGTTTAGTCCATTTAGTCTAGGTTACGCCTCTGTTTGATAATTTGTTAGTTGTGTTGTCTGTCAAGTTTTGTATCCTCCCCTGTTTCTGGAAAGCTCCGTGCAGGTGCTTCTCGGATTGGTCCCTGAACCTTTCTCCCTCCCTCCCTTACTCCCGGTTGGTTTGTGAGTCCTCTCCCCGCCCCAACTCCTCCCCCTTGCTCTGCCATGATTGGTTGCTTGAGTTGTTTATCCGTCCCTGCACAGCCTTGTCCGGCGCCATTGTGCTTGGGACGAGGATCAATAAACGTTCCTGTTGCCCAGCACAGTCGCCGCTCCTTATTGTCTTGATTTCGCAGCTACTGGTAGCAAGAACCCACGCTTGCGAACACCGAAACCTCAGCACTTGGGATTAGCGTTGCTGTGGGCAGGGAAACCTTAGCCCTGGTGGCGCCCGGGCGGCTGAGGCAACCATCCAGCAGGTGACCACGAGGCCGCGAAGCCACGAGGTACACTTATTATTTTTAATATTAAGCAAAAACAGAACACACAGAAGCTCTGTAAGAGTCTGTAAGGCCCCCAAAAAGTTGCTCAACAAGACTTAAACACTGTTGGTGTACTCTGACTTAGATGCACAGGAGAAATACTGACAAGATATTCTCAAGAGGTCAAAAAAACAAAAAGAACTTTCCTGAAAAGTTTAGAAAATCAAAGAACTTTGGTAAAAGGTACTAAGCAACATTCAGTCAATATGAAACACTTCCCAAAGCTTTAACTCGGCCCATCCAATTTTAATTGACACAAAAGTTCTGAGAAGAGGGAATTAACATAAAGAGGTACAGACGGAAAAGACGTAGAAAAGAGCAGGAGCTACCACTCCTGCTACAGAAGTGCTCAGCTGATAGAAATTCCAAGAGGAGGTAGGGTCAAAACATGTACTCACTATGTGTTTGGCCTTAAATACCCCTTGGCCTTCCTGGGCACTTCCCCCAGGTGGGAATTTCAGTCATTTAGCTACTCAAGAGGGGCTCCAGAGGCAGGTGTAGAGTGTTGCTCCTATGTGGAAGGAGTTGGCAGCTACTGCATGGTTGAAATACAGGCTTTAGTGGTGGGAGCTGAGGAGTAGGGTACTGTCTCACCAGGGCATTCCTTCCCCTCAAACTCTCACTCCAAAATGTCTCGAGACATCAGTCGTCCCAGTCTCTCATACAGGCACAGCTTGAATTTTTCCCTAACTTATACACTACATTTAAATTAATAATTTCTCTTTCAGATGCATTCATATTTTTGTAATAATATATTTGCATTCCTGAGATCTAAATATAAAGTTGCATGAAAAAGATTCAAATCTTATAAAATTGGGGGATGTATCCAGTAAATCTGAGCCATCCCACAGCCAGTTGTAATTTCAGAGGGCTAGAGATCCTTGTTTTTTTTAAAAACAGATTTTACCACAGCACGTGAAGTCATGATCAGTGTTTACTTGTGACAACAGTGTTCAATGAGACTAATTTATGTACTAATAATATACTGATGCCTTATCTGGTCTTAGGAAATAGAGGCTCAGACACGATTAGAGGGTTCGGGGTTGTTTACCTCGGTATTTTAATAGGATCCCATTCGATGGCTTCTGCCGTCCAGGTAGAACACGCCGCAAAAGCCCCGTCCCCCCAGTCGAGTATACAATTAAAGACTCTACACATTAGCATATCTACCAGGAGGGCCCAATAAGGGGCCTGGGTGGGCTAACTTCTAGTTTACAAAATCTGTCCTACTAGGAGACCTTGAGGGCCCACGAAAAGAGGGTGTTTGGTCTTCTAACTCTACGTGGTTTCTGGGGTGTTTAGTCTACCGGCCTCCTAAACACCATGAAACCGGGCTAAACTATCACCTAAAGCATCACAAGTATGCATGTTAATACTTGTGAATATAGGGAACAGTGTAAGAAATATTCAGAACAAAAGCAGAAAAGTCCTTCAGGCATCAATACACATCCATGGAATACGTATCACATATGCTTGTCTTTCTTTGTCTTGGATGTTCGTGTAAATCCATTGACAGAGGAAATTTCTAGGCTAGGCTGACCCTTTGGCAGAACAGCTAGGACTAGCTATGATTTATCACAATTTTAACACAGTCATAGGTTTTATTAGGGTACTTAATGCAGTCTTTATAGCAGTTTTTCTTAGAAGAGTTGGTTCATTGCTGGAAATATTTGAACAGCTGAAAAAAACCAAATGTACAAGAAATAGACAAAGGTTGCATATAATATCAGTTTATAATCAGGCAAGAACTGAAAACTTAATTTCAGGTATGAATATTTTTCACAGATTTTAACAAACTGCTAATACTATGAATGACCCAAAAACCTCTTAATCCTTTTTTTCTTTTCCACCCTTGGAGAAGGAAAAAAACCAACCCTTTTCACTCAGACTACTTGGAAAGACTGTGAGAGACTTGTTAGCACATGCTGGGATTTGTGCACTTAAGCTCTGAAAGGAGAGAGAAATCAATTAGCAGAAGAATGTGTAACTTTTTTGTCACTTTCACATAGAAAAGTTTAAAAAGAATATAACCTCTGACACTGAAGTATACTGTGAAGACCGAAATTGTGGATTCTGTAAGATATGGCTGGAAGGACAGAAAGCTCTACTGAATGATTTGCTGGCTGCCTGCCATACTCTGAATTGCTGCCTGTCAGTGCCACATGTGGCACCTTGCAGATAGCATATTCTTTCATGCAAGTCTATAAAGGTGGCAGATATCAAGAGTGTAAAAGTGTGCTTTTGTAAATGCTTGAGAGTATTTACATTGACAGCTGGAAAAAGAAAATACTCCTAGTCATTGCTCCTGTAGGTAGCAACACAAAATGATCACGTTCACGCCATTCACTCATAACCAGCTGTGATTTGTATTTTGAATCTAGGAAATCCATATATTTATGTCCCTCAGTGCTTCAAATAATTTCAGTTTCCTACCATGCAAACTGAATTATAGAGTTGCAGGAGTCATTTCTCATGAACAGGGTTTTAATTCTAATTCCTGATTTCTATCTGTGGTAATGGTGGTGTTTTCAGTCCTTTTCACCATAGACCTACAAGTTATAAAATTAATTTATGGTCTTGGTAAGAAACAGCACTACTTCAAAGGAATTAGATGCTGTATGAAACACAATAAAGTGCCTACAACTTCTCTCTTCATGTTATTCCCTACTCAAGGATCATCACCATTACACTATTTTTAAATAGCATTTTATGACATATATGGTCAACCTAAAAGATGAAATAGAATTTAAATTTTCACTTTATTCTAAAGAGAAATGTCTTTTTACTAAATATAATGGAAGCCTGTATCACCATTAGAGGCCCTTTACATTACCAAATTTTAAACGAGAAACTTGACTAATGCAGGAAAAATCATCTTACTGTAGGCCATTATTATATTTTACTATGTCCATCATCTTAGACAATAGTTGAAATTAACACAAATTTATGTAAATGGGGTGGTGGGAAGCAGAAGGAAGGATTTGGAAAAAGAAGCTAAGTGAATATAATAAAACCACTTATAGAAGTAAAGTCAGAGTCACTGCTAAAAAAAAAAAGTAAAAAGAGGAAGACAAAACTCTCTTCTTAAACCTTTCAGATGAACCTGAAACCAGTGATGTACACTTCATTTAGCCAGTGTAACTAACTGGAGTTACCATGCTTCAGTCATCCTTTGCTGTCTTTTCCATATTCATAGTAATGCTGCATCAGTCCTTCACCCAGGCATCTGCAGAGGCCTGTGCAAGAGTGAGAGGTTAGATTCCTGAACCTCCCAGGGCTGAAACTCTCCTGTGCATGGTGTGCAATGCAGCTCACTTCTGACTGAGGCCACTGGATCCACCATCACATATGTATCTAGCTTGAAAGGAAATGCTTAGTGCATTAGAGCAGGTGAGAATCCACACTGTTGATAAAGGGCAGACATAAACCTTTTTTCAGCTAATCCTGTTAAAGCAGCTAGCAGCTATATATGTAACATGGCAATAGTTTCTGAATTGTTTTCTGTGAGCAGCAATACCAGAAGTGTATGTATTCACAAAATAAGTTCAGACTGCTTTCCTTTTCATCTGTTGCTGACTAGGTAGTTTGGGTATTCTTTTGGTTGGTCAATATTTAAATATTAATTTTATTTCTTATTTCTTTTCATGATACTATCACACCTGTAACTCCCTAAGAACCAAGAGAACTGGATAAACAATGTTGGCTGCCTGCAGGCTTGTTGGTTATTTTGTTGGAGAGTACAATATCATCTTCTTGGCAGCACATGTTCCATTCATTCATTTCCACTATCAGTGCTTGAACTTTGTCTGAAGGATGGTTCAGGGGACATAAGTGAGAATGATCACTAACATTGTAAAAGAAGAATAACAAAAAGATGTTGATGGATTAAGGACACAAATCAGACCCTCACAGCACAGAAATACATGCTAATATAAGCCATCATTAGAATGAACTTGTGTAGCCATCCATATCTGATGCAGTGTTAAAGAGATAATAGGTTAGTGTCTGCAAAGAGAGAAGGAGGACCTAAGCTTAGACTTCCTAATTTTCTGGGCTGGCCCAGACTAGCCCCTACACCTGTGGCACTGCCATTAATCTAGGGACAAGTTAAAGAGTGTCATAAAGGTGAATTTCAGTCCTGAGAGAATATATACACTGTGCTGGGATAAGAACATGCGGCATTGACCCAGGAACTAGCTGTGGAAGTCCCTGGCCACCAGCACAACTACCCAGATTTCTTTAGTAGCACAAGTCTAACTCTTTGATTCTACTCTGTCCCTTAAGATGATTTTGTCTTAGCTACAAAATCATCTTTTCATCTATTCTCTAGAAATTTCTGTTATAGCTAAAGGTCATCGGTATTTTGGCTACACAGTTTGTCATAAAGATGTTTGATATTAAACTATTAGAAGACAGCCCTGGGAACTGCAGAGATGGGAACAGCAAAAATGTAATTGGTACATATGGAATGTGTGCAACAGTCTACACATATTAAAGCTAACTCTGTTATTTGATTTGCTTCAAAATAAGATTTGTGAGTATTTCCTTAGCTCTTGAGATGGACAAAACTGATCAGGTAATATAATTTGATAAATTGTTATTGCTGCTCATATAAAAAAATCTGATAGATGAAACCCTGAGGCAACACTCGTTTATTCTGTTCTTGGTAAAAGTTAAATGTATAGATATATATTGGGAGTTAGCTGAAATAAAAACCAAATAAATAATGACCTGGGAAATTAGTGAAGGTTATTGAGTGTATGAAATACATTACTGAAAATAAGCAGATTATTACTGTTGTTGTTTATTGAAGCTGTACATTAATTACTGAGTAATTAATTTGAATTATTTTTCCATATTATTTTTATGGGCGGCCATATTCAGGACGAGCATTGTTTAACCATATTCTGTTTGAATACCTTGCTAATTTAACACTGGGCTAAATGGTATCCTCTGGATGAGACACCACAAGGCCTATCAAGAGGGAGGCCATGCTACATAGTCCTATTCTGTCCAGTTTTCAGAGACTGAGTGTATATAAACATGCAGTATTTCTGAACCTTTCTGTAATAAGAGTGCAATACCTTTCTTGAATCTGCTTTCTTCTGGGTTTTTGACATGCTGCACTGAAAATCTATGCAAAAAAAGAAACAAAAAATACTGCCAGGGGGCATTATGCATACAGTTATTGTAAATAGATTGGGAAAGTTCAGTATCAGTTTTTAAAAAAAAATTTTTTTGAAGTAAGAAGAAAATGTAATAATGAAAATGAAAATAGATTAAGTAATAACCATAATCCAATTTCTTCCTTTTTTATTTATTTAAGATATTTTGTTGTATTCAGAATTTGAAATGTCTGGTTATATTTATAATGAGTTCTATTTTTCTATGAAGTTCTTCCAAACACCAGTTAACTTCATGTTTTTATACATTGCCAAAAAGAGTAACTGTATTTGGCTCTTAATATAATTTTCTTGGGAAGTAATGTGTCTTGAGTGTTCCTCATTTAAGAAGCTGTCCACATAACTCACAGCTGTGGCTTCACAGATTAGATTCAGTGATTGCTCTTTAAAAAGCAGTCTTATCCTAGGAAGCTCTCCTAAAGTTAGCTACAACAGCCTATTTCAATGCATAAAAAAATCTAACAAGGTTTTCAGAACTGTTGCATACTTGTAGCTTTCATTTCTTTCTAAAGAGGCTGCAGGTGCCCTGAATTGAAAGTAATCATACATATGGTTAAATATGAAAACTATTTGTAGTGGGTTTATCTTGGATGGGTTTCAGGTGCCCACCAAGCTGCTCTATCACTCCCCCTCCTCAGCTGGCTAGGGGAGACAAAATACTGTCAAAGGCTCATGGGTTGAGATAAGAGCAGGGAGAGATCATTCAGAAAATATTGTCATGGTCAAAAGAGACTTGATCTAGGAAAATTATGCGAATTTATTGCAAATCATATCAGAGTAAGGTAATGAGAAGTAAAAGAAGTCTTAAAGCACCTTCCTCCACCCCCCCCCCCCCCCTTCTTCCTGGGCTCAATTTTACCCCCAATGTTTCTGCCTCCTCTCTCTGACTGCCCCAGGGCACAGGGAAAGGGGGCTGCAGTGGGGTGTGACTCTTGAGGATGGGGTTGTGCAGGGCTGGGAGTTGGACTTAATGAACCTTGTGGGTCCCTTCCAACCCAGCATATTCTGTGATTCTGTGTTTCCTCACACAATGTCTCTGCTGCTCCATCCTCCTCACACCCTTTCCCTGCTCCAGCTTGGGATCCATCCACATGAGGCAGTCCTCCAGGATCTTCAGCATGGGTCCTTCCCACAGGTTACATTTCTTGACAAACTTTGACAGAGTGGGACCCTTCCATAGGGAGCAGCCTTTCAGGAGCAGGCTGCTCCAGTGTGGGTCCCACACAGGGTCACAAGTCCTCCCAGGAAACCTGCTCCAGCATGAGCTACTCTCTCCACAGGGCCACAACCTCCTCACGACACAGTTGACCCTTTTGTCTGCCAGGGAGCACTGTTGACTCATGTGTAACCTGCCTGAAGAATAATGAGTTGGAATAATACATAGAATTTATACACAGAATTTAAAAGTAAAGATCGAATTGTACTGAAGAACTGCAAAGCTGAAATGAATTTTGATTTGTACTGCAAAAGTCTTTAATCTTTCCTTTACTGATTGAGAATATATCAGCTCTTTCTATACAGAAATATTGTAATATACGATTGTGATTTTAAATTACTACCTTAGTTTGCAATTTGAAGCAGTTATCTTCAAGAAGAATTCTCCAACAAATTTCATTTTCATACAATCTGCAGAGTATATCAGAAGAAAAAAAATGTATTACTTTAGATTTAGCAAGGCGCTGTATGTTTTAATGTAAATATTACAAAACTGGAGCTGTCAGCTAAACTAAGGTAATACATACAAACACTTATACACATATATTAGATAAATAACAAAAGACCGACTAAACTTTGTAAGCAGCCATCTGTATCTTTGCTGTGGTTTTCCTTAAAGGAAGTGGAACAAATTTAAAACTCTCTTTTTTTAATTTTTTTTTTACAGTGAGATACCTAGTTTTCTTCTCAGCTATGAATTAATTCAGGCTTTAACTTACAAGTTTCTCTTGGATCTTACAAGAAGACCTCGCAATAAACTACAACCTTATTTCAAAACTGCCATTTAAAAGAAAATCCAATAGAAAATTGATGTAACTCATTCAGAACTCTTAAGTTTCCATTGGGCTAGACACTTGAAATTTGTTTTGCTATCCCTTTTTTTTTCCAAGTTGGTATATAAAGGATAGATGAAAAATTTTATTGCTTATATAGCAAAGATTAACATCCAACAAAATATCTTTAATGGTTCCTGCAGTATGACAAGAGCATCTCAAAAAATGTCACATCCAACATAGGCAATTCAATGGGATTTTTTCTGTCAGCATGTGTATTTTAAGGGCACTGACACTCTGAAGATGGATAGAAACAGAAGATTTTCACAAGTTCTTACTATATGTCTCAAAAAAGTCCTATAGTTAGATATAGTAAAATGAATGGGGGAGGAACAGAAAATTCTTTGATTCTGAGGTGGGAAAAGTTGTTATATTTCCATGAAATATGAAACAATTTATGTAAAGTAAAATTTCTGATGTCCCTATATTTGAAAACATCGAGATGGAGTTAGAATTATAAATCCTGCCCTCCTTACAAGAAGTTCCACTCTGTTAGATGCCAGCTAAGCAAAGAACTTGGACTTACTCCATCAAATGTGTGTGTCTACACTGACATTTAGTTTATGTCTTTGTCTTGAGACACTTCAGTTCTTACATAAGTACAAAATTTCCACTCATTTCAGTTAAGTCAACTGTATACCTCAGTGCTTTGAAGAATCAAAAGCTCATAAGAAGTTATCTTTTTCCTTGGTATGATTTTATAATGAATAACTTCAGTAATTTTATGTCTATAAACTTGGAGTTATGCAAAACCAGTGATTTTTAAAAAGCTTTCTAAAAATATTCTGAAGTACCATTCATAATTGGAATTAAGTGTTAGAAGAAATTAATCTAAATGCTTTCAACTCTTAGCATAATGTTCATTATATAGAGGTTTTAGCTGCTCATCTACTGTATGATGTAATTCCCTGATTGAAATTTTTCTTCTTGATCTCCACAACTTAAGCTCATTGGTTTGTTTCAAATACAGAGATGCTAAGGACTACAGCTGTCTGAAATATTAAATCCCTTATTTATAAATTCTGGAAAAGCAACATAATAATTTTATCACACTCCAAGGCTTCCATTTTTTATTTTTACCACAGTGAATAAAACAAGTAGCAAATGTCCACAGTCCCAAATCCACAAAAACAGTGAATCCGCGTTGTGAGGTGACCATCAAATAAACTGGCAGCTGTACCCACAAAAATCTGAGAGACTGCAGGTGCATATAACCACAGTTATGCAACTGAGTAACACATAACTACCTACCATTATACTCTTAAAGCTGAACTGGCGTTTGTTGGGCCCTTGATGCACCTTTTCTGAATTGCTTTGAGCACCTCAGGAAAAAACTTGATAAGAATAGATTGAAAAAGATGGAGGTAAGTGTATCTGTGTACGATGGGGTTTTGTTTTCCAACTGCATTTTTTAAATGGTAGGGAGCTTAAGGAAAGGTTGAGTGATATTATGTCGCAGTAATTAGGCAGACTTTGGACTTTACACAAGAGGACAGCAGGCAAAAACTTTGTGCAGAGAGCTTTTACTATGACCTTCACCTTGCAGTGTTCTTGTGCAAAGACAAAGACTAAAGACCCTACTATCATGCAGTGAAAATTCCTTAAATACCATTACACAGACAGGAGATGTCATCATATAAACAGGAAAGATGTACACCACAGTGTTCCCCAATCACCTGGGTTATTGCACATTTTTTACCTTTTATGGTAACAGGTAAACAATACCCTATAAGATCACAAACTATAATCCTTACTCTCAATAAGTCCAGAAGGTCACAAACCCATCATTCTCGCTCTCAGCCCATCCTTGGTGACCTGGATATGTTTCCATGGTCACCTCTGGGCCTAGGACAGAGGCTTATTTTAGCATTCAAGGCCCACTGTTGTATTACACAGATAGTGTACTGCCACAACATTAGAAAGCATATATTGGAATAACTTGTGATATTTGTGTAGTGTTCTTTTAAATTCAGACATTTCACAGATCATGCAAAAGAATAATTCATGATGGTGTCTGAAGGACCCGTGTAATTGTGGATATAGGGAACAAGCAGAATTAGTGGTTGCTACACAAGTCTGCTTGCTGCTAAAAATCCCAAAGGTGTGGAGTCATGCTCTAAAAAATGCCATAGGCAGCTGAGCTCCCTGTTTACATATGCACTAGTATGTGAAACAGGGAGCACACTTCACTATCCACCTTGCAGATATCCAGTGTTTAAGATATACAGTGCAGAACATTATTGCGCTATTTTCTATGGGGGCAATAAAAGTCAAATACTCTGCTTCAAATTACCTCTAAAAGACACAATATCTCAGTATATTATCTGAGTGTCTGATAAATGCTTTTCCAGCAATATTCACAAACATGCAAAGAAATTCCCATATTATGAGAGTGTGAATTATTCAAAAACATTCTTATTCCATTTGATAACAAAAAGAAATGTCTTGAAAACAGCTAAAATTAAGTGGCTTATTTAAACAGGAAAAAGATACTTTGATACTTTGACAATTCTGTAATGTCTAGAAACAATAGGAAGTGGATTTTTTTTTTTTTTACAAAACAATAGCTAGAAAATTCCAGGTCAGCTTTCTTCACCCTCAGCAATAAACAGAATAAAACCAGATAGTTCTACTTTACGTAAAATCAGCTGAATTATCTCATTGAAATTAATCAATTATTGAGTGCTCATTCTTCTAAGTAAGCATTTTAGTGGAAATGAGTCACTAGCTTCTGCTTATATTAGCAACTCTAGGTAAGCTTCAAGTCAGAATGCATCTTATTGGCATTTACTAGTTACACAAAAGCAAAAACCATGTACCACTTTTATATACAGCAGTTTTGTGTTTTTTTTTTTTTTCCCTGGGAAAACAGCACATGTGTTTACAGTGGAGAGAAAATTTAAGGCTACAATTTAACATATTTTTTATGTCAAGAAAACTGCTATCACCACAAAAAGCAGCAATCCATGCCTTCATGTAGCTGCAGCCCTTTATCTGGAGTCTGTACCTATAGTTCTATGGTCAAACAGTGAATTTATGCTGATCTACATAAATCCAAAACTATTTATGTATAATCCTTCTCTGTGTGTATAGATTTACAAATGTATATATTTTTAAAAGTCGATTTTAGAACTAATTATCCCACAGCTTTGTTTATTGCCCAGGCAGCACCAAGTCTTATACAATGCAGAAGCAGAAAAGAACATTAAGAAGCTCAGAGGAGGGAAGTGACAGTGTTGACTTAAATAGTTTTAGTTTGTAGATCAAACTGTGGGAAGCATAGTTGGAAAAGACTATTAAAAAATTTATCAGATGGTAATTTCTACTCTGACAGTCTAATGTCTACCTGATGACATTAACATATACAAATGAAAAACAATTACCTCAGGTGTTCCAAATAAATAATAATATTACATTTATCATAAAATATTTTGAATTTAATTCAAATTGATATTAAACATAGTAGTCTTTTTATTGAGTGGATTAAACTGATTACTCCCAGGTAGAAGTATCTACAAGATTTTCTGACTGGTAGATTTTATCTCACTTACGTATCTCTCATGGAAGCAAAAAAAGAAAGGTTTTCTTACTTTTTTCAGCTGTGAATTACTTGACAATTTATTGTAATTAATTGAATAAACTGAAATCAGGAAAATATTTTCTGCATATACAGCAGAGGCTACAGTTTCTCAACATTACCTTGACACAGTGAATGTGCTTAGGTAGTGACATTCAGCTAGGGGTTTGCTTTCAAAATTTCAGAAGTGTATACTGAAAAATAAAAGACAATTGATTTTGATCCATTTCCATTGGAACTACAGTTAGTTAATGACCTTTTTCTAGCCTCTTACAATATCATTTATCACAGCAATATGAGAAAAAATGTGTTTATTTCGTGGTCTGAGTGTGAATATCAAGTCAAAGCAATGTGATTGTTTGCATACCTTATGGGTAGTTAAAATTAATCTGGTTTGCATTTTAGACAATTTTAGATGCACATGTCATTTTTAGCTCTGTTTAAGTCAGTTTTTTTCCTGATAAATTTAATATGAACTGTGTTCGTGTTCATCAGTTTTGCATTCAGTCCACTGTGCCCAGACTTGATTTCAGAATACAAGAATTAAGGTATGCGCTTAAGTGTTGAACACAGACAGACCTAGAGTTTTGTAAAGGTGGATGGACATACTCTTCAAAAATAGGTCAAAAATATAAACACCAGGATAATCATTATTTCCAATTGTTTGAATTCTGACTTCTGCGGGGCTGAAGTTCCTGCAGATTTTTGGGAACTTTGAAGATTTGAGAACATGGTTGAGGGCAGGGACCTTTGCATCCTAGAAGTGTACTGATACCCTGCTTTGTAACACCACAATAGGCATCAAAAAACAAGGTAACAAGGGGAACAATGCTTGAGAGAGACAATGATTATATAATTCAAGTAGGTTTTTTCATTATGTTTATTTATTTGATAATCTTGTTTGTCCTTGATATGTTAGAGAAAACTAATGACAGTGTCAGCTTTTCCCTGTGCTGCACCATTACTGAGCACTTTCACAAGAAGAAACTCCAGGGATGTGACAGCTTTGCCTGATGTGTTTTCCTTCAGGTCCATGGAGAGAGCTGGCTTTTGAAACCATTTCAGAGATGACTAAAAGCCATTTTGACTCTCTCCAGGAAGTAAATGAGTAAAAGCTTGTGACTCCTGGGAAGAAAGCTGCAAGTACTAACAGGAATGTCTCAGTAAAGAAGGTCAGTCCTGACAAGCAAAAGATATTCATTAGCAGACATTTTCAAAGAGAAGTTATAATAAAAATTCCAAGTGAATCACTGAGGCAAAATCCCTGTATTTCAGTCATATCACCGTCAGCTTCAAAGATGGAGACTCACATGATGTTCCAGTGAAGCAGCTGTGAAAAGTAGTGTGTGTAAAAAATTAGCACTAAACACTCAACATCAAGACCTGGTACTGTGCAGAACTTGTAGGAAACGCAAAAAAACATGCAGATGCCATTCACTGAGCAGAGGGTGCAGAGGGTTGTACCAGATGTTTCATCATTTACTGACACACTCTGCAACAGGGCAAAAGATTTCAACCCACTTCCTATCATCTTCTACACCCTGAGCTTACTTCATGAAGCATTTGAGATTTACCCTCATGAAGGTGGTTGGACTGGGAGGACCTGGGAAAACTTTGCCAGTGCTGGAATCCGAGGCCATGCTGAAGGACTCATCCCATGCCTTTTTTTCAGATCCAGATTCCCCAGTGCTGGTGGCAGCAGCAACAGCACAGAGGGTCCTGCCAGAGTGGACCATGCGTGGTTCTGTCCTTCACTGGACACAGACAGCCCTAGTGGCTCCAGCTCCACCAGGTGACAGCTGAGGGAGTAGAAATCCCCCTTGCACAGGACCCAGGGTTAGCACAGCAAACAGAAGTAAAGAGAAAGCCTTTCATACTGAAGCAAATGGCTTTTTAATCTCAGGGACAGTTCATACTGAAGTGGAAAAAGTACATTTTCCTTATCAGGAATAGTACTTCTGAACTAGATTCTAGAGTGTTTCTTGACTTTCTCTCATGTTGAAATAAAGGACAATATTTTAACAAAGAGAGGTTGAATCATATTGTTGCCTTTTCCCCCAACCTGGAAAAGAAACTCAAGATCATTTTAGCAAGAAGATTATATAAAAGGGGATCTTTATTTTGAAGACCTTCAGGAGCAGTTATGGAAAGGTATCCACAAAAGCCCAGCCCCTCCCAGGGCGAGTACATATTTATAGGTTTTAGGAAATTGGCATAACTGATTAAAAGCACCAATTAGGAGGGCCAGTGGTGATGCAATTCCCCCTCAGATCAATCCCCTTCTCTGGAGCCCCCCTCTCAGCACTGGCTGTACTTTGTTTATGAAAATGTATCTTGAAGAGTTGTCAAGAGTTGTCCTCGGCCTTGGTTCCCAGGAAAAACCAAGATACAACAGAGGCTTGGAATTCTGGAATTTGTTTTGTCTTTCTGCCTTGGGAAAAGCCGTGGGAAAGTACTGGAAACACTAGCTATTAATACAGTAGGCTACAGAGCTACAAATATATGTGCAAAGAGTACAGGGAACATATAAAAGAAAAAAGGCAAAAAACCAAATGGCATCATTATGAGCAAAGAGACATTGAATGCCCTGATTCAAACAACTGTGAAATACGGTCCTTGCATGGTGCAGGTTGATGCACCTGTTGGTACCTGGGAGGCTCTGACCTCTGAGCAGCCCTGCAATGCTGAGGGCTGGGAAGACACCAGCCTTACTCTCAGCTGTGTAACAACTGAATGACTGAGACAAAATGAAGAGAATTAAAGAAATAAAATAAACTTTCAATATTAGCATGAATAGTTTTAAAAGTTTTGAAAAAGAGAAAAGAGAGCTGTATGATTTTACAGATTGTGCTTCATTTTCCAAAATCTTTGACTTCAGAATGTAATATAAAAGAGATTATAAAAAATAAAACATATTGTTTTTCTGCTCTAGAAATTACATGCACTACTCCAGACAACTGGGTTTAAACTCAGTTCTTTAAAATTAGAATTTAATTTCTATTGTTAAAATGAAAAACTTATAGTACAAAATCAGGAAAATACTGAAGAGACGCAGTCATCTGTTATCTTAAAAATAATAGAACAACTAAAACGGAGAACAGTTTAATCTTAATCAAAGAGAACAGGAAAACAAGTATTAAAATAAGTTAGAAACTGTAATACATCTACAATAAAACCAGTTCCTATGTGAAATAGTCCTTAGGAACAAATTAATGATTTAATTAATCATTAATCTCTCTTTATAAAGCATAACTGGTTTCTACTGGAGAATACGGATATTTATTGTAGCCATCTTAATTAAAACAGCCACTAGAAGGACATTTCAAAAAAAAATTTGAACAAGTTTATCTACGATTACCCAGACTCAGTGATATAGTTCTGGTGTTATACACAGTATTCCATTTCTAGTCATCATGGAAATAAGGACATCACAGTCTAGCACTATATCAAGAAAAAACAACTTTACCATGCACAGCTTGAGGGTTTGTGGCACCCTCTGTAGCCTAATGCAGAAGCCAGTTTCCTGCTGGAACACCTGGGTTTGTTTTCTTTTACTTTTTGTTCATTTTGTTGTTTTGTTGGGTTTGTATTTGGGTTTTGGTTTTTTTAATTTTTTAAGTATATAAATATCTCCCTCTCTTCTTTAGTACTCACAGATACTTACCTTAGGCTTGACCCTGAAAATATGCAATGCAGCATTTTTAAGACTTCAGCCTTTTAATTTTCGTTATACCCGAGGACCCTATTTCTGTCTAATATGCAATTTTGATAGCTATACTTGTTATTTTCCATAAAGTTTGCTATATTTTTAGACTGCAAATATTTTTAACTGTGGATACAATTGCTAGTTTATCCTTTCCTATTTCTTTACCTTGAAATAGTTTTATTTCACTGAGACTGCTGCACCTTAGCACTTTCTTAAGAACCAGGTCTCGGTGCTGCATTCCTCCTTTTGTGTTGGAAGAGGCTTAGGGAAAGGACAGGCAAAGCAAGCACCACTCGTCTCAAATTTCTCCTATTTCCTCTGCCTCTTGCCTTTCTTTGTTAGTGAGAAGCTTCCTGAAATGAATTCTGAAAATGTTATTTATAAAGGTGTCCTGATCATTTACACTCACCAAACTGTAGTAAAACCATTAATACATGGATTAGAATCCTTTTTTTCCTGTGTGAAGCGGCATTAATTTTACAAATACTACAGGTACTTTTAGGACAAAGTCCCAGTTTATCACTTTCACTATTTGTTGTGCCTTGCCTTTTGTTTACCGTTTATGCCACTGTATACCTTGTTCCTCCTTACTATCAGGAATACTGGATACAGATGAGAACACAATAACAAAAATATTTTACTTAACAAAGTTAATATCTACAAACCTATGATTGAGAACAAATCATTTAATTAGAATATAAATTACCTTTGCATAGATATGGAAAAATTGATAAGTAACACAGTGGAAAGAGACTGTAAAAATATTCATTTTTTCTTTTCAAACTGTGGCTTTTCAGCTCTGTTCCATGGAAAGCCATGAAGATAACACCAGGGCTGAGAACAGAATGCAGTTTGAATAAAACTGAAGGGATGTAAGAGGTGGCTCACAATTCAGATATCTTGACATTACAAACCTCATTTTAAAACTTTTCATCTTCACCAGTGTTCACAATAAAATTTTGGTCATGCTGCTACATGGATAGTAAATGATGGGTAAGCTTCAGGACTGGGCAGTTTGTGTTCTGTGGTCAAAATTATTTAGATTTCTGGCCTTTGCACAAAGGATGGAAACTGTGTTTAGGGATCAAACCAGCTGCCACCAGAAGTGGTACAGTGTGATAAACACGCCAGACTGACATCTCCCCCAGGAATGGTGGCACATCCCCCCACACTGCCTTCATCTCCGGGCTGCTGTGTGACCCCAGTAACCTCCAGCAGGCCCTGACCTTCGTGTAAGGGGCTGGGACACGAGTGGTCCTTGGCCATACCTGCAACTCCTGCATGGCTTAGGTGGGAGTGCACTGATCACACACCAAGCATATCTGTTGCCACATCAAGAAGGGGGGAAAAGAAGTCATCTGGCAGCCATGGAACATTTCTCTCCTGAATTTTAACCCGAGTGGGATGGTACCATTGATACTGTCCTTTTGAATAATTTCAGTAACTAACTCAGATTACAGCCAGGATGGAGTTTCAAAAGCAAAGGGGTGTGTGTGTGTTCGTGTTACTCTGAATCTTGTGAGTGAGTGATGGTGGCCCTTAACCTTTTTGCCCTAAAGACAGTGGGACTTTTGTTTTAAAGGCTTGCAATATGAGTTACTGTTGTTCTACTAAAGCAATGTGGACAATATGACTGGCAAATAATGAGCAAACTGGAAAAAACCCAAACTGAGATTAAGTACCTGATAGTTTCAACTCATTTGTGTTTAGTCCTTTGTATTGAGCTGGAAAAAAAAAGTCTGTTGGATTGTTTAGTTCCAGTTTCTTGATGCTTTGCCTTTTTGGATTTGAATTACTATTCTTGGTTTTTATGCTCTGTACATTTCTGGTTCAGTTCCCTACTCAGATGACTGTCATGAGAGCATAAAATGTATGAACTTCTTGTGAAATGAAGGCTTGTTGCCACCTATGCAATGTTTTGTGATCATTTCTGTTTAGTCATTTTATTGTTTTCAGCCTCACTGAATACCTGCCCTTTGCACATTAAGGAGTGGAAGCAGTATGGCACCATTCTGTGCAAGCAGAATCTGCTGTTTAAGACACAGGACCTCACTTTCTACAGAGCGATAAGCACAAATAGCACAACTGCTTTGCCAACAGTTTAAAGAAAAAATACCGCAATATTTTGGAATATATTCTTTATTAGAGAATTATTGCAATGTATCAAGTAATAGAATTAAAAACTCTATTTCCCTACTATTCTGAATGTACTTTATTTAAAAAATCATATCTTAAAATAATTTGGAGTTTGAAAATTGGATTTGGAATGTATTGTTTGAGTTCATAAGCCTGTCTGTCCTCTGAGATGTAGCTTGTGGACTGAAGGACATTCATTCTTTATCACAGAAGTAAAGATGAAATGAATTTGAGGGACCAAAGGTCAGAAAATATTGCTGAGTGGCAGTTAGGGTCTGGAGGTTAGTAGCAGGGAGTTTTTGAAGCTGCCACCAGTATCCACCTCCTCCTGCAAAAAGACTTCAAAGGACAATGGTTCTTTTCCCTGCAGTCTGCCTTGTATTCACAAGTACTGAAGAAAGAGCTGAACAGCACTGTATTGAACTTTAAGGTAATCATGTGAAGTTGTCAAGTAGTTCATATTTCCTAACACTGTAATCTGATAGAAAAAATTGATATCAGCAAATAAGAAAAGCAGCAAGGAAAAAATAATCCTCAGTCCTAAAATTTTTGGAGACGGGGTAACTTTCTGGTCAAACAGGCATAATCCTTTCCTCTTCACATGGTATTTTATAGGCTATTGTTATTAAAGCTGGTTACATTGAAGATAAGGTATTTCATGGCTTGTCAAAATCTGATGCTTTTAAAAATATATATATTGAAATCAAAGGAATTTGGGGACTTTTAATCTAAACAGTTAACAAATACAGGTGTCTTGAAAATTCTGTTTTCATCTCTCTTTGTCCAGTCTGCATAGGCTTTTTTTTTTCTTTTTTTTTTTTTTTCCAGCTGTGATACTGGACACAGCATCTCACTCAAGAAGAGGGGGGAGCTTTGGCCACATGGCAGAGGAAATGTTGTAGCTCAACCCTGCTGTTAGAAAATACAGATCCCTGCTAGTTTTCTCTGAGCATGCAGCCCAGGATACAGAACTCCCTCCTGCTCTGTGATCCCACTGATGTAGCAGGTCACAGAATCATAGAATCATTAAGCTTGGAAAAGACCTCCAAGGCCATGGAGTCCAACCTTTGACCCAACACCACCATGTCAATTAGATCACAGCAATGATTGCCATACCCAATCATTTCTTGACAATCTAAAGGGATTTAGATGTCTCTACTTTCCTGGGCAACATGTTCCAATGCCTGACCACCCTTTCAGTGAGGAGGTTCTTCCTGATGTCAAACCTAAACCTCTTCTGGTGCAACTTGAGGCCATTTTCTCTTGTCTTGTCACTGTTTGCCTGGGAAAACAGGCTGATTCCCACCTGGCTGCAACCTCCTTTCAGGCAGTTGAAGAGACCAAGAAGGTCATGCTCTGAGCCTCCTCTTCTTCAGATGAAAAACCTCCAGTCCCTCATCCACTCCTCATAGGACTTACACTCTGGACCCTGCTGTCAACCAGCACTCCCAGGTCCTTTTCCTCTGGGCAGATTTCCAGTCATTCTTCCCCCAGCCTGGAGACTATATTAAAGGCTTTACTGAAGCCCAGGTGGACATCATCCACAGTCTCTCCCTCACACACTAGGTGGGCCACCTGGTCATAAAAAGAGATCATGTTGGTTCAGCAGGGTAAGCCTTTCCTAAATCCATGGTGGCTGAGCCTGATGCCCTCATTGTCCTGTATATGCTATGTGATCACAGTTAAGGTAATCTATTTCATAACCAGATCTGCAGGACACACTGTTCAAATCTCTCTGGCATAGATGATAACAGTTACCATAGTTCATAATCCTCCTTTTTTGGACAGAGGCCTTGTGGCTTAGGAAGGCAAATCCCAAGCATAGCATGAAAAAGTGATTGGTCAGAGTCCTTCTGGCTCTGCCAAATTTGTGGCTATCACCAAGAGAAGTCACTGTTGTCTGTACCTCTGGCTTTGTAAAATAAGAATGAGAGCAGCTTTCTTTGCACTCTGCCTTAAGATGCGTGAATAAAAGCTTAAATCAGCAGTGTTGGTTCAGAAATAACTAAAACTGTGTTTGCCATGAGTGCACTTTTCAAGACAGTAGCTTTCTTGCCTTAAATGCATTAGGATGATATCCATGAATTTCCAAGCCAATGAAGGGGACTACCAATGTGCAGAATACAGTTTACTTGCCTGTTTTGAGGTGGAATCTTCCTGAGTAGGTGCGGTTCCAGGAGGTGAGGTTCACACCAGCTCACATAAAAAAAAGATCTATGTGGCTGCTGGGGAATGTGACATTCAAAATTCATCATCCTCCTTTCATTCCACCAACAAAATCATTGCTGCAAAACCCATGATACAGGCCCAAATCCTTCACACTTGATTTTAAGAATTTGCGATGTCCAAAATGCCGTCTTTGAGTCAGAAGAGAGAGGCAGAGACCTCCAAAATTGATTTCTGTTTGCTTAAGATACTCATGAATAAGCTTACCCTCCTCCTCTGGGTCAGCTGAAGTAAGGCACAAAGCCTGGGCATATTGTGCATTCCTTTTATGAATACATAATACAGAAAAACATTTATTTGTCTATAGACAAAACTGTATTAGATGGTTACAGGCAGCATTTACTAATACACTGGTAATATGATTCTAAACTGCTCTAACACTTTAACATTTTCATTTGCATGCAAGGATTTTTTTCTAAATATGAGCATGAATCATACAGAAAGTTATGCCAAATAGAATAAATTATGCAAATAGCATTCTTTGAAGTTTTGAATTAGGTGCTATGCTCTGGAATACGCAGCACACACACTGAATGCTTGATGGGAGGAAAATACTTCGTATTTAGATTATATTCCAACAATGTCTGTTTCTGTTGCTCCTTTCTGACCATCAGAAAATGACTTGCTGATCTTCAGTACCTCATTACCTCTGCTCTGCTTTGAAAATCGTCACATGGGATCAACCAAAAAATCTCATAATTAGGACATGCCATTAGTTTGACAGCTGGAGCACATCATGTGAGCATAGCTGTGTTGCTCTGAAATTTGGAAATGTAAAAACTCAAAACCACCAGAGAAACCACATGAAAAGAACTTCACTGCCCTAAAGTGAACATATTAGAGGACTTAGAAGATCCCAGCATAAGCTGATTGGTAATATCTCCTTGTCTGTGATGAAAAAGTTGTACAGTCAGGCTTTTTGGTAAAAGGTAGAAGTTTCAAGTGAGATCCCCGTGGTATTCCAGGTTTAACTCTTTCAGCAGATGGTAGCCTAACACTCAAACTAAAGTCAAAATTAATATGCAAAATGTCCTGTTGCAAAAAAAAAAAAAAAAAAAGAAAGAAAGAAAAAGAAAATAAGAGGAAGGGCTAGCAAAAGATTTCATTTCCTTACTATAGTATATTGGTAAACTCATATTATTTGAATATACATAATAGACCAACTTAATTGCGTTAATCATTCCTTGAAGCTACAAATGTTCTAACAAATGTTCTTACAAAAAATCAAACCAGAATTTTGACTCATTAGGCTTATTTTACTTTATTATGCATTGCTTGTTAAGAGGAACAGAACTTCACCTTTTTACAAAACTAAGAATTTCTGGTTATATTTCATAGAGAAACCAACACCAGTCAGCATAGGCTAGTGCTGAAAGAAGGAGAAAGCTTACAGAAATAGGTGGGGCAATGCTTGCTCCACACTTCCAAAACTCTTGATTTCAAAGACCCCTCACAATGTAAAAGAAACACAGGAGGCTATGTTTCTTTCAGAATTACAGGGTTATTACTCTGATAAAAATTTATTTAATGCATCATGCACTAAATATCTGATTAGATGTGACAAGTCATCTATAAAAGAGTTATCTACACCTTTAGATTCCAGAAGAAAAGTATATTAAACATGCTGTCTGAAAGGAATCTTTTTAAAATCCTTCCTAGCACCAAATGCTTGCAAAAGCAGTCACAGAATGCTATGTCAAGGTCTGGGCTTTCAATTTCCTCGGGTATTTAAGAGAGTGCCATGTCAGCAAAAATTTAAATGGAAGTAAAACACTCGTCAGACAGATGGGCAGTGCCTTTCACCAAGCCAGATGCTAAATGACCACTTTAACACAGACAACTTTCCTCTCTTATTGAGAAAAAGGTACTGAGAAGGATTACTACAGTGAAATAAAGCAATGGCCTGGCCATTAAAGAGTAGAAGGTCACTGCAGAGAAAAAGAAAAATGGGAGTAAAAACCCACTGGAAACCGTGCTTCTTTCCATCATCTCCATCCCCACCATCTGCTCCCCCACCATCCTATATTATGTCCTCCCCTCTCCCTTCCATCCCCGAGAGGTTTTTCTTGAAGAACCTGAGACCTCATACTTTCACTCTGCAGTTGTTTATTTAAGAGAAGTAAATATACTAAAGAGTATTCCTTAAATTCAGAAGCACCAGCACACTTCAAGCATATTATTACCCCAGCATGATTTACTTTTTTCTTGTGCCCTTAATCAAAACATGGGTAAAAAGTTGCACCCATGAACTCCATTTTTTAACATGTTTTGTAAAGAGTGGCTGTGAAATTATACACTCCTGTATAAATGTGTGAATGTACAGAGTGTTTTCCCTGAAATGCAAGCTAAACATTTCCAAATGGAAGGAGAGATGGAGAGAAAGGAAAATTATTTGGAGTCTGAAAAACTGTTCTTATTCCTTTCCAATCATTGTCTCAATCTGAAGAGGATTGCAGAGTGTAATGCAAAATGAGCTCCCCTCTAAGCTTCGACTCAGAAGAAAATATGATGACTAATGGCTGCAAAAGAACCAGTCTTTTGTTACAAAGACTGTGAAGCATCTATTATATTTTAATTCGATGCTTATATGACAAAAATAATTTTTAAGCTAATTGAAACATTAGTAAACAAAAGCAATTTAATTTTAATTCTTGTATTTCATGTCATTATTAAACCTATGTAAAAGTTTCTATCCATACAAAAGAATTTTGGGTGCTTTGAATTTGGTGAACTGTTACCCATAATTTTTGGAGTGAAAAGAGGAAAGTAGCAACTCCTAAAAATTCTAAGATGTGTCCAGTTCCCAACAGCATTGTTCCAGTATGAAGAAAAGTCTTCTGGTAAACAGCAATAATCAGGAAAATATTCTAAACAAGGAAAGCACAATATAGCAAAGAGAACACTTTCATATTGGTGCTGCACCAGAACTCAGAAGGGTCTGATAATGATCCTTCTGCAACTGCATCACTGTTCTATCATAAGCCTGCCTGTATCTGCTTTCAGGGACAGTTACAGTTCATGTCACTTATCACTCTCCCAGGCTTCCCTAGGCACTCTTAAAATTCACTATTATAGGCAAATGCTAAGGTCCCTGAAGCAGCCTGTGGTGCCAGACTAGCTTTTATTGATATATGAAAGGTAAAGTCAGAAGTCACAATTATCCTTTATTTGCACGTGTGTTCACAATTTGGATATGCATTCACTGCATGAGAAAAGCAGAGAAATGCTAGGATCCACTTCCAGACAGTGAGAACAGCACAGGGTGGATGCACCCTGCATCTCTAAAAGCTGAATTTGTGAAAGAGAGGCAGGGTACAAACCAAAGAGAATACAACATGGCTCTTAAGGTATCATCAGTTGGGCTCCCCATACCTATTTTTTTTCTGAGCTCTTGACATCTGTGTTTACTCCATCAGTTTTTTCCTGTTCCTATAGGTGAGGCAATGAGGGAAAAATATTCATTTGCTCACTGCAATAAGAATGGCAGACATGACAGAAATAACTAGAAACAGCACATTTGTCTGCTTTCTCAGTGGATGCCACAGGTACTCTTCGTGTCATATTGTACCTACCAAAAACTCATGAGTTTCCACTCTTTGGAGTCCAAAGGGATGTCTCACATTGAGGTAAATCAAAAGAAATGAAATATTGGTGCGGTCATGCGTAGAAGGTGATGCTAAGCTGGTCTCACTATGCCCATAAATGCCCTATCTGGGTCAGCATCCAAAAAACATTCAGCATTTTCAACTAGCTAAGCAGGTAAACAGACACCTGACAAACATGTTTTATTCAATGTACTTGGTATCATTTAGAGAAGTGCATCCTTCTCAAAAAAATTATAATTCTCCTGTCATACATGAACACACCTTCTACAGACACGGCTTCTTGCTCTGCACAATTGGTCCCCCAGAGCAGACAGTTAATAGTGCAGGCTATAGGGAAACTTATTCTGAGCTGATCTCTGTGTGTAGCAGCTGATATTTTCTCTCTTTTGTATTCTACAGCTGGATTTATATCTATCGGTACTGGTTTGCCAAGACCAGACTTCTTAATAATGCTACTTTAATGCTCAAGTAGGCATTGCAATATTTAAAGGAAGCTTTTACTGTACAGCAGAGGAAATGTTCACACTTGATTCCAGTTAGTATTGCAATGACACAAAATGCCAGCAAGATAAGCTACTTAAGAACAGCCACAATATTTACTTTATCTAATACTGGTCTTTATATTAGCTCAAGAGAGGGCTAGCAAAATCATCTTAATTTATGTCATTCTGCTAAATATTTTTGTCATTTCATAAATTTCTGCAAAGAATTCAGAATAAAGTCAAAATATTTCCTGGGCCCTGTGGCTTTATGACCAATTAATAGAAAGGCTGTAGGAATCTCTATGAAAAGGCTGACAGTTATTTTTTGTAAGAGCATTGATTTATCTCCAAAGCGTTTAACCTAGGCAGGAAAAAATAAGATAAAAAAGACCAGTTATATTTTGGAAAATTTGATCTCTGTGAAACTATAATTTATTCTGAAATCTTGAGTACAACCTATCTGTGAAAGTGATTCTTCCACTACATTGTTTTCAGCTATGGCCACAAATGTAAATGAATTTAAGTGTCAATGGAACACCATGTTTATAAAAGATTGTTCTCTTGAAGGAGAAAAGGTGACAGAGTACCAGAGAATGTATCATGAACTTGTCTTGCAAACTACTGGAAAGTACAACAGTTGATCTGCTATAAATATGTCGTGTGCTTTGAAAGGCAGAAGCTGACCCCCAAAATAAGACAAGGAGAATACATAATAATTAGAATAATAAAGGCCACTGTAAGGATGTCTGACCAAAATATTTAAAAGCTAATAGATTGACTACAATAAAGGTGCCACCAAAATGAACAGGTACCTGTAACTGTAGAGCTTTTTTTTTCCACAGAACTGGGGAGTGGGAGAAGATCAGAGAACATGAAAATTTTTGAGACATTTGAGGGAACGCTACTTTTTGGCAAAATGTGCAAAGGAAATGGTCTACAGCAACGATAACTAATGTTTTCAAAAATGACTGGATTCCCTTTTTCATTATGAACTATCCAGAAATAAGTTTAGAGGTTTATATTTTCTCACAAGTTCTGGCACATGTAGCTTCATTGATTTATAACATTGTCACTCTTGGTGTCTGCCCTTCCTCTACATTGGAAATTTATCACAGCAGTGTTGGTGAACTCAAACTGTGTTGGCTTTTCAGCTGCTTCATCTTGCAGTAAATACATTCACCTGAGCCATGCTCTTTGTCAGTTTAAGCTAGAGCTATGCACAGTGAACTATAACAGAAGTAAATTTGCTGCCTTAAAACTCATTCCTCAGCAGTTTCTGCTGTTTCACTGTTGTGTGAGCTAAGCATTAGCACATTTGATTTTCCTGCTACAACAAAGGGGCACAGTGGTGGGTCATGGCAACATCATAAAGTCTGCAACGCTGCACAGCACCTGGGTAAAATCCCTCTTGTGAGATGGGGCCAGAGGTCCAGATATCTTTTGACAAGCTGTGTGTGGTTACACCTGAATTTCAAACTGTCCTTCATTTTTAAACCCTTTGTTTTCTTCCATCGGTTCTTGGCATTTCAAATCTAACCACGAGAAAATATTTGTGATCTAGGTTTTTTGGCTAAAGAAAAGGCACTTCATTATTTCTACCTATTGCTCCTGTTAAAATCTATTAATTTATTCATTTTTATTTCTGCTGCAGCAGTTGATCATTACAAAAATTTTAGAATCTGATCTTTTATTGATTGTTGCTGATAAATAAGCGAAAAATTAATTCAGCATGATCTGCTGATATTTGTGTTCACTCAAAAACATTTACTGCTCTAAAATATTTTTATGTGAATTGAATCAATTAGTACAAAATCATCATATATAATCTCACATAAAGTGTCTTAAAAAGGAAAAATATTCCCTTTTCTAGCAACAATGCAGCTACATTTTAACATCCTAATCTGTGACTGTTCTAGCTTCTGCATTTATTATAAAAATGTATTTCTCAGTTTTTCAAGTTTCTTCTTTTTAGTTCTATGACTCAAAATTTTTAATTACATGTATATTTAATTGATTATATTTTCTGTGAATGATTTTATTTTTTTACTAGTTTCAAAAAAGGTGTTAGCTGTTTCAATTTATTTTCTGAACTTAGCTAATGAAATCCTACATACCCTGAAGTGTCTTCTTCCTTCTGTTTCCTTTTCTTTCCCACTGTATATGTAAAAGCTATTCCTGTTCCCCTCAATCCTTTCAGTTAACATATCATTGTAGTGGTGTTATTATTCTCTTTCTATTCCTCTGAGCATGGGGTTTTCTGTATTTTCTGGCTTGGCTGGTTTTACCCTCAACAAAACTTGTGGCAAAATAATTGAAATGGCTCACATCTTTCCCATTTTTTTCCGTGTTTACATATAATCCAGGAATTATACACTTTTGAAACCTTCTCAAAATACAGATTTTGTCTTGTCACCAACACATTGGTATATTTATGAATTAAAAATATATGACACCCATTTCTGTTGCATTAAAGTATTGTGAATTACTTCATTGGGATCCTAGACAAATCCAGGGTAATATTTTTCTCAACTCTACCAAGTCATCCTTTAGAATGTGGAAGGGGGAAGAGGTAAAGAGTAGGAGTATATGGTATTTCTAATTAGAGACTACTTTTCCTGTGTACTGATATTTAAACCGCTTTTTGAAACAACAGGCAGGTCTGCAATTAGATTTCTCATTCTTGCTTTGATGAGCAAGAAATTCTGGCCTACTGTCACAATAAAATAACAAAGCACACTCCTGGATGAAGAGTCAAACCAGAAAAGAAAATTGAAAATTAGAGCTGACAACAATACATTAAACAATGAAACTACAGGTGACTGATCACACATAAAAGCCAATTAATTAAAAACAAATTGCATACAACATTTAAGTTTTGTTATACATTTTCAATATGGTTCAATGGCTTTTTTAAATCAAGCATTAAGTACTTTTTTATTATCTTGAATTTCTCTTCCAGGGAAAGTGGGAAGACTGACATTTTAGTCTGTTAGTAATTTATATGGGTAACTCATAAGAATGGTTTTATTTAATATTATTTGCTTCAATAATCTAAATAACAGACCACAATGACTTCCTCATGTAGCAGTACTGTATATTGCAAGGTAAGACAAAAGGCAAGATAAATTAAGTAGCTGAATCTCATAATGAAGAAAATCAATTTCTACTGCCTGATAAATCAAAGCAAATTCAAAGTCAATAGAATGATCCAAAATTTATGCCAGAATAAAGCAGAACCTTGTTTTCTTCTTTTTCTCAAATGCTTACTGAAGCATAGGGCATTTCAAGGAGTTTAATGACTAACTGGATTTAATGGCACTTGACTGCAGTTCATTCCTTCAGCTTCTCTCACTAGTTATAAATCCCTAGGAAATTATCTGTGCTTCAATCATGACTGTTTGTGTAATGAACTTCTTTGAACAGTTTGAGCAGATTTTAAACACAAGAGATGATGTCTTAATGAAAAGTATTTGAGTCTATAAAACATTTTTCTTCCGTTGGTATATTAGGTTTGTATGTCCAGGTTTTTGCAGCTGGAATCTACATGGGTGGTTTCCATGAGAAGCTGCTGGAAGCCCATCCCAGGTGGCTCTAATGTGGATGTGTCACTGCCCAAGGCTGGGCCAATCAGAAATGATGATAAGTCCTTTGTGATAACATATTTAAGAAGAAGGAAAAAAAAGTTTTGCACAGATTTATTGTGGCCAGAGAAGAGTGCAGTGAGAGTATGTGAGAGGAACAACTCTGCAGACACCAAGGTCAGTGAAAAAAGAGGGGGAAACTGCTCCAGGAGTCAGAGCTGAGAGTCCCCTGCAGCCCATGGTGACGCCCGTGGTGAAGCCCATGAAGGACCACGGGGATGCACAGAGGCCCATGCCAGAGCAGATGGATGCTTGAGGGGAGGCTTTAAATACATTTTGTGCTGGAGCAGATTTCCTGGTAGGAATTGTGACCCCCCTGGGTGGCCCATGCTAGAGCAACCTGTCCTTGAAGGACTGCACTCCGTGGAAGAATTACCCAGGTTGGAGCAGTTTGTGGAGAACTGTTACTTGTGGGATGAACTGACACTGGAGAAGTTCATGGAGAACCGTCTCCCATGGTAGTGACCCCATGGTGGAGCTAGGGAAGGGCTCCTCTCCCTGAGTAGCAGAAGAAACAACCTGCGATGAACTGACTGCAAGCCCCATTCCCTGTCTCCCTGCACTTCTGGCAGGAGGAGGTAGAGCTGGGAAGGAGGGAGGGGTGGGGAGAAGGTGCTTTTAAGGTCTTACTTTGCTTCTGCTTATCTTGCTCTTTTATTAGCAATAAATTCAGTGAATATCTCTAATTTTACTCTGTTTTGCCCAAGACAGTATTTGATGACTGATCTCTCCTGGTTTGTTGAAGAATAACCATCTCCGGCTGCACAGACATGAAGTATAAGTGAGCAATCCAGGCCCCTTAGATGAGAGTTAGGCCTCTGCTCAAGGTTACTCGTAAGACAGCTGTGGGAAAGGGAGACATGAAAGCCAAAAACAAGCTGCAGGTGTCTAAAGATTAACTTGGCAGAAGAAACTGTTATTGTAGCCTTCTGATACTAACGTAGTGCTCTAATTAGAGAAAAGTCCCGTGTGAAACTTCTGTATGAGAACAAACCCTGTGTGGATAGTAGAAGGAAAACTTATCACGTAGTTTTATTTTGGGCACACGAAGAAGTATAAGTATGCTCACTGTCTGACAATAAACGAGCTTGATTTATCACTCACATTGAGTCGGCATCTTGCTCCTCTCACCCCCCGACACTGGTTCTTATCTCAAGTGGGGAACTCTTTGTTGTATTTTCCCTCCCGGTTCAGTTGTACAGGGTAGCAATAGAGTGACTTTGGTGGGCGCCTGGCATCCAGACAGGGTCAACTCACACTTCAATTGCCAAAGGTGGCACCAAAAATACTACAGAAACACATCCACACTCCAAGCAGGCTGGCACTTGTCTTTACTGGCTGTTTCCACTCTGCTCATAATTCCTCAAATTGGTTTATCCCTTTACCTAAATTAAAACTGTGGCAATAATAGAGATCAATTTTTAGAGGGATCTTATGGGGCCAACAATAGACACAAAACTGTTATACTTGTACAGATATGCTGAAGACCCTAAATGAAATCCAAAAAAACCCAAAGCATGTTTCCCAGTTTCCTTTGACAGGACATGTTTCCTCATTTGCATACTCCAAATATCAACTGCCTGAAACCAGGAGTTAGCTGCAAGACATTTATTGATGTTTGCTTCTCCTCAGTTTTCTTATCAGTGTTTTCAGGTGTTAAACAGCAAGAACAGTTCAGAGTGAGCCCTTCCCTTTTGCGCTCATTTGTTTTCCAGTCTGGCATGGTCCAAAATGCAAAGAATTTGGTTACTAGCCTTGCGGTGAACTGCTAGTTATTGCAGGGCTTCTATCATTTACACATGACTACGTGGTCATAAACTCGCAGCCATGTAACAGTGCCTGATATGAGTCTCTGTATTTCACTACGTCACTGATCTCTGCAGATTCATAGCAGGCTGACCCAATCCTGCAGTAAATCTTCAGGTGTGTTTCCACTGAATGAACATCCTTCCGATTTTCCTTATCTTGGCGTTACTGTTGAACCGTGGTAGCTTGTCACTGTGGACAAGGTGACCTTTTATTGAGAGTACACTTGGGAAAGTTTTGTCTCCTCATGGTTACAGTGGTTTATCATCCTTAAAATCAAAACTCCAGAGTCCCTTTCTCCTACACCTGGCAATGACACAAGGTGGTATCAAATAAACTCCTAGGTCCATCCAAAGCCATGCTCCCTCAGCTACTTAAAAAAAAATTACCATTGTCATGGCTAAAACTAGGAAAATTCTTTACATAGTAAATTAAATTTTTATATATAATACCCCCAATAATTCCTGAATGAAGAATAACTACTCAAAAATTCAGTTTGTTATTGAACATCACCCATGTAGCTTGACCATATTTCCTGCAGTGGTATTTTTACCATGCTTTTATTGATTCTCCTTTCTTCATAGGTCAGGAATATTGAAAAAGGTTTTGTTAACCAGATAAACAAAATAATTAGGAATAGGCTTTAAATTACAAGTATGCTAATAACTTAAAAGGGATAGATAAGATCAGCATTATTGAGTCTGATGTATAAAAATAGTAGGATGGGATGCAAGAAAAAAGGGAAAATTTTAGCTTTAGATTTCTTTTCATAAAAGAACAGTCTAGGGAGAGAAAAGTAGATGAGCCATGTAGGAAAATCACCAGGGTTGTTGTTTTTTGGGGTTTTTTTTGCAAGAGAGATAGCAAGTATTTTCTGGCAGCATTGGCTGTATGAGCCAGTTATGTGTGTCTTCAGGCAACACAACAATGAAATTAATATTAGCAGGGTAGTGTAGGAGTTGTTTACATTTATCCAGAAAGAACGCTGATTGTTTTCACTCTGCATCTACCATGTAAGTATCACTTGAAAGAACAGGAAAGAATAGACAATGGAGAACATCAGCATTAAAACCCACTTTAAAATAACATTATCTTAATTAAGAAAAGAAGAAAAACATCAGAAATAAATTTCATCTAGTCAGAGAGAAATACACAACTGAAAAGAAGCTTAAATTGATCAGAATTTGGAGGCTTCTCTATGGGTTTCAGTCTGCACTATTGCATTGATTTATATTTTATCAAGGGTAAAGCCTATGGGTCCTGATCTGAAAGAGCTGTCCTCATACCCATATTGTTATGAATTGGAAACAAACATGGCATTTTTTAGCCCCTTACTTCTAATCCTAGATCTGAATGTTTTCCTTGACTGGAGTTCAGTACCATGCAAGAGACAAGGTTTTACTGCCTTTGAAAACACCATATGCACTGATATTTAGGCCACTGGACTAGAATTTTGAGGACGAGAGACCTCTCCTGTGCTGTGCAGACTCAAGCCAGAGCATCTGTTTTCCTAGTTATTCTATTTGAACTGCAAGTCTTTGGGGCAAGGAGTGTTTCACAACATTTATATATTTGTCTGTTAGTTGTTCTAAGGGGCCTCTGAGCTTAATGTGGATCTCTGTGTAACTAAATTAATAAAAGGAATACTATTAGATGTGTGTTATCCCAAATTATAGCTGTGCAACTTAAGGCAGAGCTATAGTGATTGTGCTTTGCTTTAGGTCTATCAAGCTTGCATAAATTGACTAAAGGTAATGGAATTCATAAACATTTAGGTTCTTCTTCAGAATTGCCTCTGTTTTGCCTCAAAATCTACAAAAACCTGTCAAGTTAATATTTACGTAGCAATGGATTGTATTTTTTAACGTATCTACTCTTTAAATAGGTATTCATTTGTGAGGGCTTTAGGGTTTTTGTGAAATATACTCATGCATAATGCATGGATAGTACATTAACTTATAAGGTCAGTATTCTTTTGCTTTTCCATTTTAAGGCTTTAGACATATTAATTTTAAAGTTTCTTTCCTAATTATTAATTTATGTATATTAGGGACTATTCTTAACCACTGTCTTTACAAACGGTTACTTTCTGTGAAACATGTTCATCTGATGGGACTCCACGTGACAAAGTACATTGCAAATAATATTCTACTTATGATAGTCCCAGGAACCTGAGCTTGGACTACTATTTTGCTGCACAGACAAAAATGAGTAAAACAAATCACCTGATTTAGGAAGTGCATGTAGTTCTTGTTAGACTACAGCTCTGTGGACAGCAAGGCTGCATTTGTTACCTCCAAACACCACCTGGTGATTTTTAGCTGACCTTTCTGCAGAATATCTGAGAAACAGCATGTACAGGTCCCAGTCACCCTGTCCATTGCACTATAGCTTGATAAATCACAACCCAGTTGCAGCAAGACAGAAACTTGGCATACTTTATCACCCTGAGAGACATGAGCCTCTCTGTACATTCTGATGTATTCTAACCACCAGAAATACTCTAGCCAACTGTTTGCTACAGTATGAGCAAGAACATGATCAACAATGAAAACTGACAATTTGCAGTCATTTTTCAATGAATAAATGTAGAATTTTAAAGAAACCAAATCTGCCACTTCTCTATATCTAACTTCTGCTACTGAGAATGCCTTGCAGCACAGGAAATAGCACATTCTGCAACAGAGCTAATGTTCAAAAACTGAATGCAGAACTATGCAGAAGAATCAGAATAAGTGAGATATTTCAGAGCTGAAATCATTAACTTCATTCATGTTTCAAGCCTGAGCTAGATCTTCTCTTCTGCAGTGTGAATGCCTTGTGAATGTGTAATGTGAATAACCTAAGAAAATCTGTTACAGAATGAGAAAGATAACATTACACAACTCATAATAAAACCCCAATTTGTTTATTGAGACTTACTTTGTTTCCCTCCAACCTTTCTAATATGTAAATAGTTCTTTACATATTGACACTTCTCTGTCACCTCATATTGTGTCTGACAGACACTTCAATTTCCTTTTCCTAGCCTTAAACAACCCCTAAATTATCAAGATAACTCATCATCACCAGTTTTTTTGTTAACTGTTGTTGATCAAGGCAAGTTATTTATATGGAACAGAGTAAAGATAAAAAAGAGGTCTCCTTGCAGTCTGAAGGCAGTGGGTTACTCAACTTGTTCTGAATTTTCAAAGGTAAATACACAAAAGCTCAATCTAATAGACTAAAAATTTAAGAACTTTTTTCATTCCAAGGCATGAAAAGGTTGGTCATAAGATAGTTGCAATCTATTCAGAATTATGATGAATAATACAAAATGCTTTCTTTTATTTAAGTCTCTATGACTATTAAAGTGTAAAGAATTTTAAATTATTGTTGGCTGAAAAAAATAAATCAGACCTAGTTAAATATCCTGAAACTAAAAATTTATTTTCACTCCTCTGGGAGAAGAACCTCAAAAAAGGATCTGAAGATCTGTCTCATCCAGGCCCAACTAGCCATACTTTGGCTGTGTTGCAGATGCACCTACAATCACTATTCTCTTCTGTGAGCTTGAATGAGGGATTCCCTGTGCCTGACACATACATTGTCTTTGATTCACGTTCCACTCACTTTACCTGATGATACTTAGAGTGGATGGGAACTTACCAGCTGAATTGTAGAGAAATTAGGTGACAGGAAACTTGACCTACTGTCACTACAGGAAACTGCTGAGGGCAGAAAGAGCTTAAATAGAACAGAATACACTATCTTTTGACAGCTAGTCACAATTCAGACTCAAAAAATTATTGCTATTAAAGATGGAAAATTAAGGTAGTTTTTGGTTTTGATAATGAATTTTAGAAAAAAAAAAAAAGGACTGAAATATCAAAGCAGTGTTTACTGTGGGACATTTATATGTCCCTTATGAATCAATCACACTTATACACATAAATACCTCAGAGACCTGCTATAATCCAGGGACATACCAAGTCTTCCTCTCTGATTTTCAGTTAGTAATGTCCTTCACCTCATTTTCTCTCAGCAGTCTGCTTGCTGGCAGTATATTTTGTATTTTGGAACTACAGGTGTCAGATGGTGGTAGTCGAAGGCATACCACACAGAGGAGCTCACCAAAAAAAAAAAGGATGTGCCATTCAGAGGGCCTCAACAGAGGGCTGTGTCTGGCTATGTAATCAGGGGCAGGTAAAGGTCATACTTTGTTATTGAGAGCTGAAATGAGATGTGTGAGAATGTGTGTGGAGTCTATGCTGTACCTATTTGAATAGCAGCTATGAAGGGTGGTGACAGGAAACTTGACCTACTGTCACTACAGGAAACTGCTGAGGGCAGAAAGAGCTTAAATAGAACAGAATACACTATCTTTTGACAGCTAGTCACAATTCAGACTCAAAAAATTATTGCTATTAAAGATGGAAAATTAAGGTAGCTTTTGGTTTTGATAATGAATTTTAGAAAAAAAAAAAAAAAAAAAAAAGGACTGAAATATCAAAGCAGTGTTTACTGTGGGACATTTATATGTCCCTTATGAATCAATCACACTTATACACATAAATACCTCAGAGACCTGCTATAATCCAGGGACATACCAAGTCTTCCTCTCTGATTTTCAGTTAGTAATGTCCTTCACCTCATTTTCTCTCAGCAGTCTGCTTGCTGGCAGTATATTTTGTATTTTGGAACTACATGTGTCAGATGGTGGTAGTCGAAGGCATACCACACAGAGGAGCTCACCAAGAAAAAAAAGGATAAAAGGATGTGCCATTCAGAGGGCCTCAACAGAGGGCTGTGTCTGGCTATGTAATCAGGGGCAGGTAAAGGTCATACTTTGTTATTGAGAGCTGAAATGAGATGTGTGAGAATGTGTGTGGAGTCTATGCTGTACCTATTTGAACAGCAGCTATGAAGGGTGGAAAAAAAATTCAAGACACTGCATTTAAATATGAGTTTCACTTGAATTTACAAGAACTTTAGCTTCTGCCTGGAAGGTGCATTGAACTGATACCAAAGAAACTAATCTATCCCAGAGGTGAATTGGGTCTTGAAACAGATTTAACATCTTGGATATAAATCTTAGCAATGTATGTCATATCCACAATAAGTATGACCTGAAATTCCCCCAAACAAAGCAGAATTGAGTATACCAAAAGGCAAAATTAAATCCTAATACCAGTGAAACGGATGACTTGATTATATGTACCTTTCTAGGAAGAATTTTTTATGTCTTTTGAGGCAACCACCTAGAAGGACAATGGTTTACAAAGGCAGTGCAGTGAAAGACCACATACAACAAGAATAAAGCCACCTCCTTTTGATTTGATTTACCTGTGACTGAAACATTTGACTCCTGTTTGTGTGGCATGGTTCTGTGTTGTGATCAGGAATGGTTTGAATTGTGCTCATGGCAAGTGTGACAATATATTGCAAGTGTAGGATTCAGCACAAGCTTTCAATCTCATTCATTCATTTCATTCTCATGCATTTTCATTCATGTTATTTTAACATTCTGAATATAAGTTATCCAGTGTTAGCTAAACTAGTTATTTATTTAGTAGCAGTTGCTTATCCATAACCAGAATCTGTTAGAGACAAGGGGGTAAATCAGTGTGTGAATCAACACATGCAGGTGACCAAGGGCACACCAAAAAAACAACAGCTGAAATGCAAAGTGTAAATTTATTTCATTGCCTCACTGGTTAGAGGATCCCAAAACTATGCTGGGCTGCAGAGACACACAAAACAAGGATGCAGGCACCATCAGGCTTAGTCCAAAATTTCATTTTTGTTAGAAAGAAAACTCAGGACTCTGGATGCTTTACTTTAAACTATTAGATGACTTATGGTCATACTTTATGTTGATTTATGACAGATGTAAATTAACAGTCAATAACACATTTTGCCAGCTTGAAATAGGTTTAAAATGTTCCCAATGCTACAAGAATAAGTAACATTAAAAAGTGTACAGCTTTCTTCACCCCTATACTGTAATGATTATAAATAGGGGTGCTGCATAGCATGAAATTAATTTGAATATGTCAGAACTTTTTCTTAATAGTACTGATAAATGAGAATTATCCTGTAGTATTGCACTATGTCCAAATTACTTTTGATTATTTTGGTTTAGAAGCGTTCTTTCTGCATGATACCTTGAGATATAAATATTTCCTCTTTTTTTGCATTATTATATTAAGCTAAAATACAGTAACACAATGTAAGGAAAATATAAGCTCAATCTCAGGAGATCATTCATGATGAGGATGTCAGAGATCTTTGGAACATTATGTGCTTAGAAGTGGCAGAAGTCCATTCAAAATTTATATGAGACAAATATCTAGGAAATACTTTAACATTAAAACAAAACAATCATGAATTGGCAAAGCAACAAACTCAAATGTGACTTAGCTGGTGTTCCTTTCTCCAGATATCTCCCATGCTATACAAAGGGTCACTGTACAGCTGAAGAACCCTTCTTGTTTTTTCATAATTTCCCAGTCCGATCACTAAACAAATCTAGTGTGTACTCTATCTAGTTAAAGGCTTGGAAATTTACCATGATTTTCAGATTCGCATTGTCCTCTCTACTGCATTATGCCTCTTTCGATATAAACATGGGAATTTCCCCATTTCAGTCGTGATATTGACCAATTATAAGGATTTTGATATATTTTGCTATCAGGAAAATACAGACTTTTCCATCCCTGAAAAAATTTCAAGTTCAGTATGGATTTGAAAGTATGGATAAGCTGATGCTTCAAAACATGGGGTAAGAATGAAGATGAGGAGGACTTAGAAAATTTTCCATAGTAGGAAAGAGTCCAATCTGGCAGATGGGGCGACCAGCCTAAATTCTCAACTATGAAATTTCATTATCACTTTCTTACATGCACAATATTCAGTGTTACTACAGATAATAAATTTATTCATTGCTTTTATAAATCCACCCTCACTTCTGCATTGAAGCTTACTATCTTCTCTGATAGCACATTCAAAGACTGGGAACACACTCTCTGAAGAAATAATTCATTTAACTTCAACTATGGTTACTCACTTTTTCTTTTCCCCTGGTGGTCCATAATTCTTATTTGTATATTTTTAAATACCTTTGTAGTCTTTTAGAAAATTCAGATCTAAGGAAATATTAAAAGGTCTTTCAGATAGAAATGCTTTCTCTGACAAAATGCTTAATGTTGACTTTGGTTCTACTGCTGTTCAACTTCAAGCCTTAAGGCCTTTCAATGCTAATAATTGTATATATTTCTGTTTTCTTTAGATAAGATAAATCAAAGAACTGACACAATTTCAAACTGACAGATATAAATGAAGTGTATTTATTGGCAAACTAAAGTGAGCTATTAGAAGTCTGACATTATAAATCTTCCACTCCATTAATGAAATATATATATTTATCCAGAAAATTAATTACTTTAAAACTTTTCCTTTGTGTGTAATCATGGCAGTAGAATGCACTCAGAGAAACAATTAGAAAAGGATCACAATTGGATAGCCAACATACATCCCAAGATATGGAGCTCCTCTAATTAAATGTTTCTGTTGTTAGCAGATCTTTTATGTTTAAAGCTCACTTGTAAGTTGAGATGCTTTCATTTAACTGAGTTTTCAAATATTTAATTACTTGCATTTCAGAACTTTTCAACATGTTTCTAAAGCATCCTTCCTTCAGGTTATGTGCTGGGGTTTTTTTGGGTTTTATTTTAGGTCCAATTATACTTTTTGGCAATGAAAAAATGATCTTCTTTGTCAGAAATCTCAAAATATTTTTTTCATACAGGGTTATTCACCACTTTTTTCACCTGGAAAAAGCCACAGTGATCACTGGTGCAGCAGGTTCACTTTTCTTGCACTGATCTGACCCCTCATGCTTACATTCATTTAATTTTTCTGAAATCTCTTAGTGATAACTAGGTGAGGGACTGCCATTCTTTATCAAGACTGTTGCTGTAAGATCCAGAACATACCCATCATACTTCAAGCCACAAAGAGATATTCTGGTTGCTCACACTGGTGAGAAGTGTATCCTCAAAGCTGAACCTTGCTAGTGCCAGTTGCTCATTTTGCAACATAAATCTTCCTGTGGATGCTAAGTCATGATGTCAGCCTACCTCTATATGGAAATAACTGCCAGTGTACAAACAAGAAAGGTGGATGGGATAATGAAGACCCTTGGACAAGATTAGATTATAAAAATGGAGAATCAGCCCCCTTAAGGAAAAGTGGAAATTGCAATGATTTAGACTTCAATGAAACATTTCAAAATAAAACTCACTAGACAAAGGAATTGCAGAAAACACTGATGTAATACCACAGACTTCAAAGAGAGTAGAAAATTAAGGCAAAATGATATTTAGCTTGGATTAAGAGAAATATAATGTAATCATACACACATGAAAATAAACACTAATACTTTTTAGAATGTGTTTTAGCAAAGAATGAATCAAGATAAGCAGTTTACCTAGTTTTAATTTGCATAATATAGACCATCCATGCCTAAACTGTTCATGTTAATCCACTGTCTAAATCTATCGAAAATAAAAAGCAGATGGATGAAGAGTTGGTAATGAATATTATATTATGCATTTTTTTGAATACTACTATTCTGTAGGAATAGTCCAATAAAAGTTTGAAAACTAAAAACAGAGATACTTCCAATAGGGCTCTTCTTACTGCACTGCAGATATGTTGTTACATCATCACTCCAATATAGACATTTTGCAAGTTCCAAAGAAAACAGTACACTTCAGAGAGCTCAAATTACTAAATTGCACAGAAAGAACGAAAGCTTTAAGCAATGAGCCTGATCTGAAATGTCTGCAACACCATTATAGTGCCAGGAATTTCTGTGAAGCCCTGCTACACCTGTTATTTCTCTGCCAACTGCATGTTTCTTAGCTAACAGAAGGATAAGGGAGCAGACAAAAACAGTTGCAAACAATGGGATGGCATTCAGAAGACCTCATTTTAATTCCAAGTGCTCTTACCAATTTCCTATCTTATTAAGACAAAGTACATAATCCTTCTGAGGTCCTGTACTGTGTTCATAATAGGGCTTTCGTGAATTCTTTGTAAGAGAAAATATTCTTTGCTATGTTTATATATCTACAGTATTACATCCATGGTATTATCTAGAGTAGTACATTCACAGCATGGCTACTGTGAAATTAAAGCTTAGTGACAGAGGAAGCAATTATGGTTTAGCAATTAGGAGAAGCAGGAAAAGTAGAGTAAATTAAGATGGCAAAACAGGGACAGAATATGAGAAACGGGTTGTTGCTAATGAGAATGATAACCATGGATAAAACTTCATTGTGTACTAACGTCTTAATTGCAGGAATTCTCTGAACACACAGGAAAACAGACTTGCACTGAGGGTGTCCTGCATGACCAACAGGTCACTTCCAAATTTATAAGATGCATTAATTACATTCCACTATTAAAAGAGGAAGGTATCACATGCTATTGTTAGGAAGGCAACCACAATGATTAAAATACCTTTTTCAGACTTTGCATTTATTTGTGTTGTATCAAGTAAAATTTTTTTTTTACTGAAGTTTTTTCTAAAGCCACTTGAGAGATTCAGATGCCCCATTCCCTGTTAAAATTAAGTCTTCTAGGCAGCTTTGAAAGTCACAACTTAGTAGCAAAACCAAAAAGCTGTCAATGTACAAAGACACTTGCAAGTATGAACCATATGTTGTCTCTGCAAGACACCCTAAAATTAATCAGACATTTTGGTTTCTATTATATTATATCAAAGAAACAAAAGTTTAGACTTTGTATTGTTTCTAAAAAGGAGGATTCATTAAATTCAGATGATCTCTATCTGGAGACCATTAAAAATCATTGGGATTATTCAAGCTGAAACTGCTTTTATGTAGAATATGTAGAAGCATTTTATTGTGCTGGAGCTCTCTCTCTCTCTCTCTCCAACCCATGAAGTACAGAATACTAAGGTACAGAGGTTTTAAAGATGTCTCTGCAGAATGCTAGGACAGAACAAAATGTGTGTCCATATATAGACATAATCTTGCTCTATATATTTATTCAAAATTAGTGTAATCAGGGAAAAATATTTCTTTTTTCAAAACTCAATTAAAAAATCTAATCTGGAATGATCCTTTTCATTCAAACAACACAAGATGAATTGAAACATTGGATTTTCTTATGTGATTCAAGTGGGCAAGAAAGAGTCTTCCCCTACCATCCAGCAAAATTCCGATCTTGAGAGCCAGAATATCCTAAATGCATACAAAGGTAATAAAAGCAAGATATACAATCATTCTTTTGATTTTAGTCACCAGTCTTTATACACAGGTAGATATTGCAAAGGTAAGATCAGGTAAACTCTTTGTTTGCAATTATTAATAAGAAAACTGTTACAAAATGCTTCTACAATGTATGTCAAAGACTCCAATTTTACTGATCCCTTATTGCAATAATCAATAATTCCCTGCTTCTCCAGCTATCTTTCTCAGTTTCTTTACATTTTAAGCTTCACAATTAATGATACACATACAAGTAGGCAAGATTAGAAAGATGATTTGCCTCTGGGCAGGTTATTCCATAATTGTTTATTATGTGTTCTCATTCCCCAAAGCAGCTGGTATTGACTGCTGACAGAAATAGCACATTGGATTCGCAGATCAGTTTTTTGACCTGTAATGGTAGTTCCAATTGTCCTTTGCTGTCATGAGCACAAAAGTTTAATCAGAATGGATTTAAATTAGCTTAGACATTTGAAAATTGAGGTACATTATACAAACTGCATACAGAAAAAAATATTTTAATGCAGTTTTGGCAAATATCTTCAGAGTAAAGATAGGAACAGTTAGAAATCTAGATTTTCTGAGTCATCTCCCACAGGGAAAATACATGTCCTACTGCCCATCCAGCTCCACCATGAAGTTTATCAATTTTTGCCCCAGTACTGCCCTTTTTCATTCCTCCCACAAAAAAATTACTTCTAGTGACCTGGAGAAATCATAGGAGCTATATTTTTGCAGGAGGATGAGTGAGTTGGAAACAACATGGAAATGTTTGTGATAACATTTCTGAAGATCATGAGAAGATTTCTTCTCATCTAGGAAGGTCCTTTAACATTGAAACATGATATTTGGAAGAACAGCCAAGGTACAACAGAGATTCTACTTATGACTACCACAATAAAAGTATTAAGAGTATGTCAGGATGACTGCAAAGCCAAGTAACTTTGACAGATTTAAATCAATCTACATACTGGCTTAAGCTTTTATGAAGAGCAGGTTTTATTTAAGTGCATAATATGTAAAATCCTAAAAAGCACACCACCTGTAAAAGAAGCCAAGATAAAAAGCCTTGCATATTTTATCCAAACTAAGAATGCTGGGTTTTTTCTCTTAATTATGTTCAGTTCTATAAAGGAATTCAACAGAGAACTCAAACTTCCTTAAAAGCAGATGTACTGAGACCATAAGAAGTCTCAAAGTCATGCAGTACTTCATAAATGAGTTTAAGAATACATTTTTAAATGGGTAGGTCATCAGGCATTGGTAAGGCAATGGTCATCATTTAACTAAGTATACGATTAACTGTGGAAGAGCTACTTAACTGCTGAAATTCTTACAGCTCTCCCCACTTCTCCCCTTTAGTTTCTGTTTCTTAGTTAACATTTATGAAGTGCACCTGACATGCTGCCTCCTCAGCTTCAGCTCAGGTATACTTTTTTCCTGTGTGCTTGATTCCTTTTTTTCCAACACTATCATTTCAAGTGTTGAATTTTATAATAATATGTTCCCATCTTTATAAAGTTCTACCATGGAGACAAAAGTAGAAATGTAGGTGTTGTATTTGCTGAATATCTTTGTCTCATTTTCTAGAGTTAAATGTTTCATTCTGTTGACCTTAGAGCTTAATCACATTCTCATTATTTCAAGGAGATTGTTTCTGTGATATGCAGAAGGTGAAGAAGAAGGTCCTTGTCTTTATATCACTACAGCCTTCTTGCAGTATTTCCTTCAGAAAATGAATTTCATACTTAATAATACCAGTCTAGTTTAGGAGAATTTAGTTGAGGTGGGGGTAAAACAAAATTTGCTTTTAAAATCTGAATTTTGCTCATGGGAAGATAGATAATTTTGTTTAATGTTGTGTGAACATTTGCCAAGCAGATGTCTAATTCCTAGTTTCCTCCAACAACTCCAGAGGCAATAGGGACCTAAACCAGGTGTGCTTGAATTGTATCTGAAGATGAGACTAGGAGATAAAATTGCCAGTTGCTAGTCTGGAACTGGTTTTGGTTTGCACACACTGTTTTACTATGTTTGAGTTATTTTTCACTTACAAATTGAGGACACACTACATTTGTAATAGTGTACAGAAGTGTAGACCAACAACATCTGAACCTGCCTAGAGTGATGTCATGCTGAGTTAAAGCAATGTTTTCCAGGTCTGGAGTGATGGGGCTTGTTTAGACTGAAGTATAACAAACAACTAACAACAAAAGATGTCTCATTGCATGGAGGGGGAATAAGAGAACCTGCTGAAGGACCTACTGTGCTTTAAAAGGTGGTGTTTTGTTTTCAGTGCCACATGCAGTTTTCTATGGGTTGGAAAATAAAAAATGCTAGCAAAACTGCTGGAGATGGGAGAAAGGGGTGGCAAAGTGCAGATAGCAGAACAGTTCAAGGAAGCAGCTTGTGTGGGAAAAGGCTGGAAGTGGCACCTTGCAGGACAGCTGATGAAAGGGAAAGACCCCCTCAAGTTTGTCAAGGGAGGACAGATGGTAGATGAGAGGAGAGCAAGAAGCAATTGACAAAACCTGGTAAAACCAACCTGAGTGCAGTTTAAACCAGACATACTTATTAAGCCCAGGAAAGCTTGGGTTATTTTTCCTAGCTTATTAGATGGTCTGAACTAATGCCTTAATAGCAAAGTGCTTGACTTAAAATTCAGCCCTTGTTGTCCATCTAGAATCTGTGGAAGGATTAGATGCCTGAGTTCTGCTAGTAGCTAATAAGTACAAACAGAAACATAAAATAATTATAATATGGCTACTTTATGACCTAGAGTTCCTGGTGAAGTTCTATTCTGGCAGGGAAGAACAGACCATGAATCTCTTTTGGGATTTCATCAGCACCATTTGCAAACCAAGGAGCTGGTTTTTCATGCACAGTACAGAACTATCCTGCAATACCTAAGCTGAAACCAAACTACTTTTTGAATGTGAAGCAATTTGAATCTGCATCTGTGTGGCATTGAGAAGTACTACCAATTAACCAGGATGTAGCATCCCATTGAAGCAACTATTCATTTTCCCAGATACAATCTGATATGCCTATTTGCACTATTCTGGGAAAGTGCACCTGGTTTTCTATGTTGTCTTAAGTAATTTTAACAGTACATTTTGCTGAAGGTAATGTTTTCTTGCATTTTATTTGAAATTAGCAAGTAGTGTGGAACAGCAAGAGTAGAGCCTGACAGCTGTTGCTGGGGCCACAGTGTTTGTACTATCAGAGGCAGTTTTGCTCTGCAGACCCAGTCAGGTCCTGCAGTCCCAACGTTTGGTATTAGTTGTGTGCATGACCTGTCCTTCTTGAGTGCATCTTCTGCTTCAGCTTCATCTGAAAGGAATTCAGTTCAGCTGCCTCAGGGCTTCTCCATGACATGAGACTTTAGTAGGGACAACCAAGAAATTTGCTTCTAAATCAGACTCACAGTAAGACTTAAAAAGATAACATAGGTCCATCTTTGTATACTAGAGCACTTTTGGGTTAGTCCTCTGTGTTAGGCTTGTGTTTGCAGATATCTTTCTAGTATCATGAGCAATATTACCTGCTTGGAAATTAAAATAAGTTTGTTTATGTTGTGAAAAAGGCTTGCCTGAAAAAAGACACATTTCTGCTGTTCTTATTTTTAGCACCAAAAAATGTGATAACAATCAGTTCCATTAATAAACGCTGGCTCGTAAATTCAGCATTCAGGTTTCAGTGACAAAGATGCTGCTATAATTTGTGCAATATAACTGTAATATGCCTATCCTCAACTTCATTTCAAAAGCAAGAAAAACAAGGCTGACTAGTCTATCAGAGGATTTCCTACAATGATCAGTGAAGTGAATGGGACCCTCTGTGGTGGGTTGACCCAGACTGGATGCCTGATTGGTACTCACTAATGCCACTCTATCCCTCCCCTCCACCACTGGACAGCTTTTGATTTTTTAAAATTCTCTCCCTTGTTCTTCAGTAGGAAGTGAGCAGGCAGCTAGATGGGTACTTAGCTGTTGACAAGGATCAGAGTTCCACAAGGGAAGAAAAGGAGAAAAATATATTTTGCTGAAAAATTTAGGCTTGCAAAATTTCCCATAAAATGAATTCCTTCATACAATCTTTGTACTGCTTAACACTACAGAGGAACAGATACTTATGGGGGACGCAAGAGGTCTGAAGTCTCAAACTAGAACCTGGCCTGAGAGAAAATTACACATAGAGCCACAGTAACTGTTTACTAGTCAGAAAGTAAAAGGAGCTTTAAATACAATGTCAGAAGCAGCTGTAGAGAAGGTCCCACTGTTTGAGGTGTCTACTTAAAGAGGAAGTTAATTCAAACAGAAAGAAAGTAAAATACATAGAAGAGGCACCTGTCTCTGAGCACACTACCATCCAGTATATGAAGGAGCCCTCTGGGAGCAATCCTGCCTGCACTCAGGAGTGCAGACAACTCCAGAAGAAGGCTTCAAGGAAAGGAGCAACACTACCTCTGACTAAACACCACGACAGACAAAAGAGACTGAGGGGTAAAATTGCTTTGAATTAAAATACCCAGAATCACTACACAAAATACAGCTATGCACACAAAATGTAATGGAAAGCTTTATTTCTCAGTACTTTGCCTTTACATAAATGTAAAGGCCCCAAAAGTAAACAGACAAAATGAAAACCAAAAACAAAAACATATTGGATACCTACTTTTTATATGTTGGGAAATTAAGTTAGAAGACAAAATATTTTGAAAATATGGTTTGACTCTGGAGCTCCTCAAGTTACTCTGGGGTATATTTTAGAACAAACTCATTGCTACAGATAGAAATTGATTCCTCCCCTGACTCTCCTTGTAGTCTTAGCTGCAGAATGACTTGAGAATGAAAATCCATAATATGTTGATGGGTTTAGAAGCTGCACATAATAATGCCAACTGAAGTTGTCTTATAGGTGAGGTAATACACATAATTATAGAAAACCACTTGATATTTGAGATTAGACAATATTTTACAAAGTTGCCTGTTCCTTCTAATTTTCCCTGTCTGGAAAAGAGTGCTTCTCTCCATCCCCACAATCCTACACCTTAGGTAGCTGTAAACAAAGTGAATTAAGTGCTCAGAAACTTGGAGAATTTCCCTTTTTGAACTCATACATGCAACAAATGAGGATTGCAAATCTCTTTAGCCCCGCATAATACTAATTTAGACAGTCAGAAAGATATTTCAGTATGAATATATCTGTCTTCTAAATCAACTTTGCAGACTGGCACCACAGTATACTAAATAGAAGTTTGCATTGATCAATAGTCTGTTTCTACAAATTTCTGATCAAAACCCCTTTTTAAGGTATTCATTTTGATAGGTCTAGTACTATAGACATAAAGACCCTGCCACATTCATATTTTTGAGAAGCAGCTTAATGCATTCTCCTGTCTCCCTATCCTGGTTTGTAACTTTTTGTCTTTTGAAATTCTGTGTGATAATTAGACCTACCTTTGTTAGTTCATCCATTTAATTTAATTTAAATTGAAATTAACTTAATCCAGATTGATCCAAGTTTATTATTAATATCATTTGTTCTCTAAGCTTTGCCTATCACAGTATTACCTGTCATTTTCAGTAGTATTTATCTTTCTAACAAAATTAAGGATAGTTTTATCCCATTGCAGCCAGACTAAAGGTTGAAAAATCCATTTAAATATTAAGTTTTCATAGATACTTCTGATTAACTGTGTGGCAACTCATGACCGACATCATTGATATGAAGCACGAGTCAAGCTGGAATTCTTAGGCACTTTTCCACATTCTTCTTATAAGAAGATCCTGATTACAAAATTTATTAATACAGGGTCTACCCTAAAGTGAAAAAGCAATTGACCCTAACAGGCACCATGAGTAGCAGTTATTCTCCGTCCTGAATTTTGAAGGATGAATTTAACAAAAAAAAAAAAAAAAAAAAATTATGCAGCCTGAAGCTTTCCTATTACTGTCAGTATTGCATGGCACCCAGTTTAGTGCCAAAATCATACTTGCTATAAACTGAAGTTGGGACATAAAAGTAAGAACAAATAAAATGTATCTGTCCTAATTTTAGGACCATGTTTGACTCAATGAGTCCAGATAAAAAGTGCTTGAGTAATAATGATGAATTTTATTTTGACAAGTCTTGTTTGCCCCTTACATATGTGGAATGGCGACAAGAAAAGAGAACATACTTGATTATACCCTAAATTGTTCAGTTTCAACTTCTTGTTACTGAAAATAAATAAATAAATATTTTCCTGTGGAAGTGAAAACCTTGAAAGACGTTTCCTGAAGAGAGAACTGAACAAGGGACTAACTCGTTTGTGCAGAAAAAAACCCCAAAACAATAACACAAGTTTCCATTGGACTGCTTTGATGAAGGACTTTGAATTCACTGAAAAAACTAACAAATTTCCCCCAAGTTTTAAGAGGCTCACCAGTAATATTTTCTTTGAACAACAATATTCTACGATGAACATCTGCAACCATTTGTCAATGTCTCCATAACTCTAAAGGAGTCCCACAGAAGTAGTTTCCATGTGAACAGGACACTGATGCCTGCTCACAGTTTATGAAATCCAATCTCAATTTTACAGTTATTAAGATTATTAACCACAATAATATCTTATTATACAGCAGCAGTTGTTGCAATCAAATAATTTGCCTATCTAGCAAACACAATTATTAATCCTTTATAAATATAATAAATATAATCATGTTACAAGTGTGGCTATTCAATTGTTTCTGAAGAACAAACATGATATGCAATGAGGATGTAAACCATGAGGTACAATAGAAGGAGAAACAACCTCTGTAGAACACTTTTGGTTGATATGGTAGGAAGTTGTTCAGGACTTGAAAGGAATGGGTTCAAGACCAGCAACACAAACATCATTCAGATAGATACAGATATCTGTCCCTTCTCATATAGCTAAACCTAAAATATTTTTCTCCAGAAAAAGAACACATTTTTCTCATAAATTCACTCACAAGACTTGATCTTGTGTGCAGAGATCTGGAGGACCTTCAGCTCATGCTGAAGTCAGTACAAATCTGTGCAGCTAAAGCAAGGTACTGAAGTCAGTTAAATTTTGCTGTGGTAGACAATAAGAACAAAATCTGTCCTCTAATCAAAGTTCCCATGTTTCTTCATTTTTCAGAAAGTGTTACACATTATGGGCTTCCAAGGTTCTAACAGACATCTGCATTTTTACACAAATGGAAGAATCATGTAAGAATAATTCACAAAGTCTGATTTTGTTAGACAGTTTTGGTTTATGCAATCATTTTTATCCCTATTCAGAACAATTTTTGTGAGACATAGGTCTTGTGAGATTATGCTACACTATAACCAGTTTTAAAAAACCAAACAATCTATTTAGGAAACCTGTAAAAGAAGAATTTTATCTATGAAGGAAAACTAGGGCATCTTTTCAAGATCAAAGTTACACAAGTATTTCTGGGCAGAGCATGCTTATAATAGATCACAAATCATCAGCAGTAACACAGTTGGATCTAAAATCTTACGAAGAAGCCATATCACAGCCTTTCCCAATAGTGGCAACTGAGAAAATGCTGCTAGTCTTGAGTAAATCCATGGCTCTACTGGTGCTTCAATTTGTTTCATAACTGTATAGACATAATAAGGAAATAGGTGTTAAAATTATATCAAAGAAAGGATATTTATATATAATTTCTATATTTCTATATTTCTATATTTCTATATATACACACATAAGGACAGACAGTCATGTCTATGTACATGTACATAAACACCGCTTTTGAAGGTATCAACAAATCTCCTCCAACACAGGACACTTACTGATCAACTTAGTTTAATTGACTACTAGGAGCAGAAACCAGATGTATGTATTAATTGACAGAAACACAGCAAAACAGAATTTAATTCAAAATATGAAATAGGAAACTCTGATGTCATGTGATCCTGAATTTACTGCCTCATCAAACACTTGTAACATTTCCAGATGACTGCTGCAGAAGACTAAAAGACAAAAGTTTTCCTTCTTTTCAGTACATCCATTCTGTAGAGGACTTCAGATCATTATTTACAGCCCTGATTCACATTGTGATTTTTAAACTGATGTTTCAAACTTCATTGCTTTTTGCTTTTTAATTTTCTCACAAAATATGTTGTGACCTGGAAGGAAGCCATAGAAAATTGTACTTAGGAGCCAATGAACTGACAAGAGAGAACAAATTATGTTTATGGATTCCCACAGGGCTGTGAATAAAATGGTTCATCACCCACACAGATTTCTTCTACTTAGAGATTTAAAATACATCATTCTCAAAGGGCATACAGATACAGACAATCACCAAATCCCATGGGAATAAATGCAAATCATAATCCTGATATATGAGCTCTCAAGGACCATTGGAGACTGCATTTCAATCATCTTGGCAGTTATAGTACATTGAATCAATATAGCACATGGCATTATTACTCAGGCATGTGCATTACCATTCAGTAAAATAACAAAATGGCAAGGAAAAATACTAGAAGGTAGCAGTAGCTCTGTATATTGCAGACTGCTAAATTTCCAATTATCTGAAAATTAGAAAAGGTGCTTTTTTTCTCCTTTTAGTGAATTACTACATTTACAAAAAAACCCTGCAATATTAGCTCCCAATATTCCTAACCACACAAAAAATACATGATATAGATAAAAGTTTTCTTTCTGTAATACCAACCTAAGACAGATAATCTTATTCATAGTAGTGTTAATTAAAATTCATGAGCAACATAAAACAACTTATAAATATGACTATATTTTTAGGAGATATTTAACCACCTTGGGGACAAAACCCTGCAGTAATCCAATAACAACCCTATATAAACCTGTCACATAAAGACTGTGGTTCCACATCTTGCCTTGCATTGGTGAATAGACCTGAAAAGGCTTTGGCAAGAACTTTTTACTAAGTACTCTGAAAAATACTGAAATTCTTTCAATACATCTGTGATTGTGAATCTCATTTTAAAACACACACAAAAACCCACTTCGTATAAGTTATATTAGATCTTTTATTGATTATATTGATATGATTACAGATTTCTCCTTATTTTTCATCCATTCTGTGCCCCCTGAATGAATTACCAGTTTTGATCTTTAAGTTGAACTGTAACTGATATCAGTGAAACAGGACAGTGTTTCTGTTGGTGAAGCCCCTGATTGTAATCAGGAAATGTGTATGTGTCCAAAATAAAAGGTTTTTTTTCTACGTCTCATTTTGGTACCTAAAGCATTCTAGAAGACCTTTGTCTTTATCTAGAGTTTCAGATTATACTCAATGTGCTATAAATATGATTCAGTGTGATTCCCTTGTACTATTTTACCACAGCTAGTCAAGTCACAGGTTGCAACTAGTCAACCTTAAAGGTGGCAAATAACTGTTAGATTATTCTACTCTACATAGCAAGACATCATTTCTTGTTTAGAATTTTTTTTCTTGAATTCCTATAGGAGGTTATTCTTACTAAGACTTTTTTCTCCCTATGCTAAGTCAGGTAAACAGGTACATAAAAATTCACATAAATATTTCTCCTTGCAGGATTATGCTAATTGTAGGCTCCCCTTCAAAGATACAATTCACACACAACAGAATGTTCTTACAAGCTAAAAATGCTTCAATGATAGTCTTTGGTGCAGTTGTGTTCCAAAAAATTACATATAGTCTTCAGAGTTTCAATAACTTGAAATTAAGAATTTTAATGAAAAAAGAACATAAGTGTTTAAAGTCTTTAACTTCAAGCTACTTCATAAAGTCCCCATGCATACACATGGTAGAATTAGAAATTACCAGAAAAGTTGCAGGTAGTAGCAGTTCTCAATTCAAATGAAATAAATTTCAGCATATATTCAAGTTCAGATCTACAATTAGATTAATGAGATTTTTACCATTGCATCATTGAACTGCCTTCATAACCCAGCACTTACTTCCTCTACCCTTAATATTCAGCACTTCTAGAAGTGGATACTGAAATTTTTCAACTTGGTTGCACAAGACTGGCACCACAGATGATCCCAAGATCTGCCAGAAAGAAAGAACCTACAGTGTACTAAATTGTCCATGACATTTTGAAGCAGGGAAGAATAAACCAAAAGGAGAGGTAATCAAATAATTTGATTCCTTCAAATATAGTCAATAGCACAGGCACTAGCAGTTTAAAAACTCTTCCAAAAAGCATTCAATGAGACAACAAACACTTGCTTCTATTTCCTAGGCAGCTGTTTTGTATGTGACTGCATGTTATTTTGGTGATCTGGTGACTATTAAACTGATAGGATAATTTAAGTTTAGGGCAGCTTTGACAGTGCTTCATCATGCTTCTAGTAGAAGCTCCCTGTGCCAACAAGAAAACTCTGTGGTGATGAGGAACTTCGAAGAGAGGCAGTTCTCTCCTGGTTCTCTTGTCATCTCCCTCTCATTTTCAAATCTTAAAATGCAGTAGAGTAGTGATCATCAAGTCAACCTTTCCCTGAGGTTCTTTATTATCAGTAAAATACAGAATTTTGTTGAGTAAGATTCAACTGCTGAAACTTTGGACTGGCCTCAATACATGAAAAATAGCTTTGTTAAAGACACTTCTAAAAGTTTATAATGGGTTTTTCAATGTTTTCACTTTATTTAGGGAATTCTTCTCACATCTGTGAGCAGTATGATATTTGGAATGGTAAAATACAGACTTTACATGGCTGAAAGTGCATTAAGAGTAGGAAATCAGTTCTATTTTTTTAAAATGGATAAACATGTGTGTTCTAATGATGAAGACACACACTGTAAGAAGGACACTGTGATACCTGACTGACCCTGATACCTAATAGGTCAATACATAATTAAACAAGTGCATAAAATTATTATACTATGTCAAATTAACAAACTCTATTGCCTAAGTTTCTTCCATGATTCTTTCAGCTACAGGTATATATATATACACATCTGAAGTTGGACTACATGTCTGAAAACCATTTTCAAATCAAGTCCTAATTAAGCCTCACAAAACCTTGCCATAGAATCTTATTAAATCTCTGTCGTATTTACCACTGAACTTTATTAATTTGGTAATTTGAAAAATAAATTATATTATTGTTTTTCTCTCAAAAATGAGGTGCATCACTTCATTCACAGCACTGAGTCATAGTTTGCATAGCTGCAATTGTATTTTTTAACTCTTATTTCTCTTCAGCTGGAAAACGTCATAAATCTGCTTGGAAACAGGGTCACTTCAGCACTTCTTCCTCAGTTATTGGAAAGGATTGGCATTATATAGTGTAAAAAAAATTAAGCATTCAGTGGTAAAATTAAAGTTACTTTCTTCTCTTGGTAGAATATGAACTCAAGGAGAAAACAACACAGGCTAAGTTTTGCTTGTAGGAAAGATTGCCTCAGTAAAAATTATTTTCAGCCATATTTTATATCCTAATATGCCTTACTTGAATATTTATAACATAGATTAATCTCCATCTAGGAGTCAGCTACTTGCATTTCTCTTGTATTTTGATTTTTCATGCACTCATTTGTTTGTACTCATGTCTGGAAGTACTCTGTGACACTTTTTGTCAGTGTTAAGTGGTTTGCCTTATCTATAAAGAGCACAATGAACCTCATTGAAGAGGGCTCTAGAGTGAAGTTTTGTTCTTGACAGCACAGGTAGAATTCTCATCAGTGGATTCTTTAACTGTACACAGCACAAAAGTGATTGAAAGGCCGTATCTTTTGCAACAAATACATGTAATCCTGCTGTCACAAATCTCTGTGCTTCCTTATACTATATATCCACCCTACATCTTGTCACCACAACTTGTCTATTCATGGTTGGAATTAGACTGTGGAGCATTTTGGAAACAAAGTATATTGAAGAAAACATGTTTACTGTATCCCTTTGACTATAAAATTAATATCAATCACATTTTTGTTCAAAAAAAAACCCAAAATTTTTATTTTTCTATTAATTCTTAAATAAAAAACACTTAGTTTATACATATTGTAGATAAATTTATAATATTTATTAGACTACATTTTAAAAGTTTTCTCCTGAAATGTTAGTTTTCATAATTAGCTCTTCCAAAAAAAATTACCATTTTAGTGAAATTTTTGAAAGATTTAAGACAAAGGACTTTTTATCATAAGCCACCACAAAATTCTTGAACACTGAGAAAAACAAATAGATAAAGTCAGGGCTTTTTAAGCTTTCATGCCATTTCAATTGATGCCTGTGATCTGGATTTAACAATTAATAAGTAATTTTAAGTAGTGTATAAATTTACAAAATAATGAAAACTGATTTGAAAAAAAACTGTCTGCCATCAACCCTTACAAGAAAAAAATATTTAAAGAATTCAGTGGTTTGAAGAGACCTGTAGATGGCATAAAAACACTGAGAAGAATAAAAGACGCTGCTCTAGAAGTTAGGAAGGAGTTATTTACATACGGTTCTTGGAGATATAAGTGAAAGTAAGAATGGCAGCAAGTCAGAGCATTTCTGCCTTTCTGACACCATTAAAAATAACGACACAGAGATGTAGTTCTATGCATATGGCAGTGAGAGAGGAAGTTCAATAAGCAATAAATTCTGTGACAAATTCCGTGCTTATAAAAGAAATACAGTTCCTATGCATAAAAATGTAAGTTTTCCTTACCCGCTTTGATAATAATTTAAACATAAAGCATAACAACAGAAGCAGAGCTCCTTTCCTGTGAGCTACAGTGAGAAAACCACCAACCCTGGCTTATCTGATATCTATCTGGTCCTACATGCTCTGAAAGATACTAGGTATTTGCATTTCTAACACCACTGTTGTAGTGCATTTGGAAGTCATCTCCTCCCCCTACTTTATTGCCAGACTGACTGCTGAGCCCATGAAAAGGAGCCAGGAAGTGCTGAATTCCAGGTCATTCACAGGTCAGGGTTTCTTACTGCAAGGCTGCTAAGTGTAAAACATTGGTAACATTATTCCAAGGTAATATTCAGTAGTGGATTACTCAACATGCAACATTAAAAATTAGAGATTCTGACCTAATTTTCACTGGGCAATCAGATAGAAAACAGTAATGTAGGTGAATGCTATCTGGTTCTGTGAAATATTTCAGTCTTCTCAAAGAAGTTTTTTTTTACTGAAACATAGTTTTACCACAAATTTCCAAAACTTCTAGAAGCCTCAGCTTTTTTACATATTGATGATTAAATTAATTTCAAAATTATAGCAAATACATAATGCATTCATCAATACAATACAAAAGATTCCCCTTCTGATAAAACACAGTACTGAGTTTTCCCAATCCTTTTTTCTTCTCTTCCATTTCACCTTCAGCAGCAGCAGGAAGGTGAAAACAAGCTGAGTAAGACTGACAATACCAGAGAACATGTTTCAGGCTTTTTGAGGTGTACAGATGGTGATCAGGATGATGAGAATCTATATAAAATGGATTGAGCATCTCAGTTCATTTACAGTAACTCTACCATCACGAATGAATCTTTAGAACTCTCCAAGAGTATGATTCATAAGGTAAGATTGACACAGGCTGTAAGTCTTTATCAGTGACTATTCTATCTGCTTTCTTTTAGATCTGTGACTCACAAAAGCCTAGAAGATTTGAGATGAAAGAGGTTAGCTCAACAAATCAGTAAATTTCTTCTGCTCCAGTGCAGGTTCAGCTGTATCTCAAAAGCGCTTGTGAGATATTTGTCTAACATCTCTATAATAATGTCTAAAAGAAAGAGATTCCCAGTCCCTAAGCCAATCTGTTACAGTGCTAGTCTGTCTTTGCCATTAAAAAGCTATTATTAATGTCAGGTCTAAATCTCTTCTGTTGCAGTTTAAGCCCATCATGACTTTTCCCAGAGGACGTGAAGAAGAGTTTATTCTCTTCGCTTTTTCAGTAGCTTTCTATTGTTGAAATCTCTTACTAAGGTGCATTGGGTTTGCATGGCCAGGTTTTGGTAGTGGAGGGGCTACAGAGGTGGTTTTTGTGAGAAGATACTGGAAGCTTCCGCTATGTCCAGCAGAGCCAATGCCAAGTGAGATGTGCCCCTGGTCAAGGCCAGGTCAATCAGAAATGCTGGTAACACCTCTGTGACAACATATTTAAGAGGAAAGAAAAACAAAATGTGGTTCTGCAGTTGTCATTGTTACCTGAGAAGAGTGAGGCAAGAATATGTGAGTGCCACAACACTGAAGGCAGTAAGGTCAGTGGAAAAGGAGGGAGAAAAGGAGCTCCAGGCACTGGAGCTGAGATTCCCCTGCAGCCTCTGGTGCAGACCCTGTTGAAGCAGCTGTGCCCCTTCAGCCCATGGAGGTCGATGGGGATGCAGAGATCCACCTGCAGTCCATGGAGAAGACCCATGGTGGATGAGATGGGTGCCTGAGAGGAGGCTTTGAGCCTGTGGAAGGTCTCTGCTGGAGCAGGGTCCTGGCAGGCACCTGCGGACCCATGGAGAGAGAAGCCCTCTCTCGAGCAGGTTTTCCTGGTAAGACATGTGGCCCTGTAGGGGCTTATGCTGGAGCAAGCTGTGCTTGAAGGACTGCACCCCACAGAAGAGTGACCCACGTTGCAGCAGTTCGTGGAGAACTGTTGCCTGCAGGATGGACTTACGTTGGAGAAGGGAAAGGACTCTTCTGTCAGAGCAGCAGCAGAAACAATGGACCATAACCCCCACTCCCTGCCTCCTTTTGCTGCTGGGTAGGATAGAGGTGGGAAGAAGGAAGGGGTGGGGGTAAGGTGTTTTTAAAGTCTTATTTAACTTATTATCATGCTGTGATTTTGGTAATAATAAATTCAAGTAGTATCTCTAATTCAAGTCTGTTTTGCCCATGGTGGTATTTGGTGATTGATCTCTCTCTCTTCATAACTCTACTCATCAACCTTTCATTATATTTTCTCTCCCTTGTCGAGCTGTGGAGGAGAGTGACAGAATTTCATGGGTGCCTGGAATGCAGAGAGTCAACTTACTACACAAACCTTTTTCTCCTTTCCTTTATCTTAACCACATAGCCACTACAAATTTCTGTAATATTGTATGCTATATAGCTATTACTATTTTGCACATTTATTAGAGACAGAATGTCCTCAAGTACTAGTTTATAAGAGAAAAGCAATCCAAGTTGGTCTTGGCAATTTTTAAGAGCAAAATAAAATGCTAAAACCTCTAATTATTGGAGAATGTTAGCCTACAATACTAGAGCTACAAAATTATACAGAAGAACTAACTTTTGAGGTCATATCTAGGCAGACAGCTGCAAACATCTGTGCATCTGCTCTGCTTATGCTCAGAGGTGGCTGGAAGCTGTTCGACCATGCTGCTATGGCTCATGATCTGGGGCTCTGACTCAGCACAGCATGCTGCCTTTATTGCACTACTCTGGGTTACAAACAGCTTGCATCAGCTTGTCTTGGAGCAGGAATAGCAGAGCTGCATGGCCCTCTGCACCTGTGCATAAAGATCTACAGAGATATTTTGGGGCAGGATCTACATCTTTATGAGCTGCAGTCAGTGGAATGAACCTCAGTCTTCCCTGGGGCCACAAGATGCTCTTTAATGCAAACAGCCAAGCGTGCACAAGATACTATAATACAAAGAGCCATAACCATACTCCTAGGTAGTGTATGCACAATTACATAGTTTTAGATAGCTTTTGCTTGCACCTTGTATATAATAGAGCTGCATGTACACTAATATGCCCATACTGAAGGTAGGAGGGACACAGCTGGGTCAGACACAGCACTATTTACATTCAAGGTACGTATTTTCAGATAGTGTCATAGGAATGATTCATTAATGTAAATTAATATAGAATTAGGACTCTAATGATGAAAGGAAAAAACGCCTTAAAAAAAACCCCTAAATTTGATCCTTATTCTTTATATTGCTATGTTAGTGAGCATCAGTGCAGAGTAAAATAAAAGACATAAATTTTTACTTTAAAAAAAGCTTTTGATACATTGTTATTATCAAGTTTGGAGAGATACCTCAGCCCAAATTAAGGTGCAAACGAGACCATAGTACGGATTTTATTTAACAGTAAATGTGAGAGAAAAAGAAACAGAAGGAAATAGACACCTACTGTGGTAGTTTTTCTTATGGCAAGTTCCTTCAACGTTCCTTCATTTAAGAGTGTTGGAGGGGACTGTGATCTTTATGTCTCTCATATACTTTAAATGTACTCTTTATTAAACAATTTATAATAATTTATAATAATTTATAATAATTTATAATAATTTATGATTTATAACCTCCATTGTTCAAGGAACTGATATGGCACATTGTATGCAGGTAGGATTTCTGCTAAATTTAGACTTATACAGTAGCCTGAAATCCAAAAACTTTTGGAAGAGTAGTGCTGCATGTATAAGTATGCTACAGTGGTGGGACGACCCTGATGGGATGCCAAGTGCTCCCCAAAATAATTATATCTAACTGGAATGGGGAAAGAAAATACAGCAAAAGGTTTGTGAATTGGGATAAAGGACAAGGACAGACTGCTCATCAATTACGATCTGAGAAAAAACAGACTTGATTTGGGGAAATTTATTTCATTTATTGCCAATCAAAATCAGAGCAGGATAATGAGAAGTAAAACAAATCTTGAAAACACCTTACCACCTCCCTCCTTCCTAGCTCTACCTTCTCCCACCCAGTGATGTAGGGAGATGGGGGGAATGGGGTTATGATGAGTTCATCATGTGTTGTTCCTGCCGCTGCTCAGGGAGAGGAGCCCATCTCCTACTCCAGTGTGAGGTCCTTGCCACTGGAGACAGTTCTTCCCCAACTTCTCCAGCTTAAATCCTTCTCACAGCTCTTCATAAACTCCTCTAGCATGGGTCCCTCACCACAGTGTGCAGTCCTTCGGGCACAGCCTTCTCCACTGGTTGTAGGTGGATCTCTGCATCCCAATGGTCCTCTGTGAGGGGGCACAGCTGCCCCACCATGGTCTGCCCCATGGGCTGCAGGGAAATCTCAGCCCCAGCATCTGGAGCATCTCCTGGTCCTCTTTCTCCGCTGATCTTGGTGTGTGCAGAAGTTGTTTCCCTCACATATTCTCACTCCTCTCTTCTCTGAGCACAATTATATCTGCACAATGAATTTTATTTCCTTCATAACTGGGTCCATCCTGGAGCCAGTTGGCATTGTCGCTGTCAGACATGGAGGAAGTTTCTGGCAGCTTCTCACAGAAGCTACCCCTGTAGCCACCATTACCAAAGCCTGGCCACATAAATCCAATAAAGATACAGACAAAATGCTTGTCAAAATTTGGCAATATTCATGAGTCCCATGAATCTCTTCTGTAGTGATATGTGGTCTCTCTATTTCTAAATGTGATGCTGTTTCACCAGGAGAAGCATCTTCAGAAAACATGCATTAATTTTCCTGTTTCTCATTCTTTTGACACCAGATGGCACTGCAATATGTAACCATTGTAATCACCCCAATTAATTTTGATTTAAATGGAAGAAAATCTTCATTAATCAGTTTGGTTACTAGAGCTGTGTGATTAAAAGGCTTACTAACCCTCTTGCTCAATTTCAGTCTTCCAAGCAAGCAGCTGTCATAGTACCAGGGACTACCTTAGTCTTTTTGTTATCAGTATTCAAAGTACAGTTCAGCATTAGCATCAGTTTTGTTCACCTCTTTCAGTTTCACTAGCCTTTATCTAAAAACACTTGCTTACTGATCAAGAAGGGGAAAAATGTCAGATTTAGGAATTATGGATCTAGTCTAATTGCTGTGGAATCACAATCCACAGCCATAATGAGCAAGTACCTTGAAGTTATAAATGATCCTCACTCACCATCTTCCAGCTCATAGGCTGTTCTGCTTATAGTTGTAAAGCACTGTAGAAGAGCCTGAGCTGAACATCAAGGGAAAGAAACAGCACAGACTTCTGAAACCGAGAAAAGATAATTCTATTTTCTTTACTACTCTGATTATTTTACATCCCTAGTAGCTGCTCAAAACAATGTAGCTTTCTTCAGCATATCTTGTAGGTTCTTCCCTGATTCCCTTCCACCCACTCTTCATGAAAGAGTAGCCAAGTATTATGTAAGAACCTTTATTATCCAGGAAAAAAAGGAGCCCAAGAAGCATTTCTGAATGTTAACAGCATTTAAATCACTTCTCTTCCAGTGAATTATATAAGAAGCCATTGTTATTTAGACCAACGTCTGGATGACTGTCCCTATGCATCATGCATAAGATCAAAATTTCTTCAGAAAAAAAAGTAATAATCCTGGGAGATCAGAATCATATCTGCATATTTAACATGATGTTTGCTGAAATACGACACAGAGGAATCACAGAACTGTAGAATAATTTAAATTGGAAAAGACAATTAAGAACATTGTGTCCAGTCATTAACCCAGCACTGCCAAGTCCACCACTAATCCATTTCCATAATTGTTATGTGTAAGTGTCTTTTAAACACTTCCAGAGATGGTGGCTCCATCACTTATATGGGCAGCCTGTTCCAATGGTTGAAATAGGACTTTCAAAGCCAATCTATTAATGGCTTTAAGGACATCAACAGTGTTTTCAATCAGAAATAATGATTTTAGCTCCAAAAGAAACCCTTTATGAAGAGTCAGAAAATCTATTTTGCAAAGAAGAGCTGAAAAGATGTCAAACAGCTGCCAATTTTGTGTGAGGTAGGCTGAAAATTGCTAACTTCTGAGGGTTCCATAAGAAAGACTTAAGGACTTCTACTGCCTAAATAAAGCTTTGCAAAAGTCAAAGATAGTTTACCTTTTTGAGTATGGCCAAGTTTTGAATACATTTCTAAGAATAAGTTCTCTGGGGTACAAAAAGGACTGTAGAGGAGCTATTCAAAACACCATTTATTTTTGAGCTATAAACCTTTGACATTAGGGTTTAAAGCCTAAATTTAAAATTAATTTCTTAATAGTTGCAAAATATGACAGGAGAGAAATACAAAGTTTCTTTACTAAACAGATGCCCATAGACAAGATTTATGACCTGTCATTTTGGGGTGGTGTTTTTTATTTTTTTTTTCCTTTTTCCAGTTTGCTCCAATGGAGCTTACAGAATTTCACCAAAACACTTTTCTCACATACCAGATGCTTGTAAATCCAGAGCAGGTGTGCATGTGTGTTGACTTGATTTATGCCTCTGTGAAATAGGTGGGCAGCAGAGGGGAAAGAATGATGTAACAGAAAAAAGCCAAAATCACCCCCCACTGGCCCCATGTAAAAATACAAGTCCTACTCTTTTCTATGTCTATCCAGTTATGAAAAGAAATTAAAATAACATTTCTTTCTCTAAGACACATGAGAAATATTGTTGTGCTTCCACTGATTTTTTGGTACCCATTTCTTACACTGAACTTTTCCTCCTCATGAAAATTTACTGTTCTACACCGCTTTGTAAATCCATGTACATAGCTAAGAAAGGTAAGAAAGAAAAAGTTATTTGTCTTTACTCAGGAGGGGTCTTGTCTGAAATCCAGCCTCTCACAACATTTCTGCACAAAGAGACATAAAATAATTTTAATCTTTTTTTTAGCACCTCAGATAATGAAAAACAGAGAGTGACTATTTGAATGCTAGAGGAACTGGAGTTTTGTATAGTTCCTGTAGTAGTGCCTGAAGACCTTTATAACAGTGGTTTCTGAAAATAAAGTTTCACAAAAGTTCCTAGGACTATATTACTACTAGTATTTTTCTGAATTAGGGAAGATTTTTTAAAAAGGCAATCCCCTTCAAAAAAAAGCCTAAACAACACCTAAGTTCCTAAATACTTAAAGCAGCTTATGTAACAATATATTATATTTATTTCTGTATTTTACATGTAATAAAACCTTTAATTCAATTTTTAGTGTACTTTCCCTCTCGTCTGATTTATGTGCATTTATTAGATGATATATTTTTACAGTGCAAAAGGAGATGCTATGTGTGAGATCAAATTTCATTTCAGGTAGGTTGGAAGTGTGTTAAGGAAACTGGCACACACTGATCTCCTATTAGTGTGGTTGTCCATTACACAGTTTAACAGAAAGACACTGCTTTTGTATGGCTTGCACAGGTGCTTCCTGCCCAGTGGCTTGGCCTTGGCTTTGTTGGACCCTATAATGTTCCTGCTGGCTTGTTCCTACAGCCTGTCTAGATCCCTCTAGCTGGCAGCATTGTCCTTGTCCTGGACATTCCCCCACAATCTGGAGTCCTCTAAACTAAAAGAGACTGTTCGTCGTCACCTCCTTCAGTCTACTGAATAATAATGTCCCAGGACAGATTTGTGTGGTATTCTGCTTGACATCAGGCTCCAGTTGGAATACACTTTACCAAGTACACCCCTCCACACCTGATTGCCCAACCTTTCTTTGTACCTGTCCATAGCATCCTAAGTGGGATACAAGAATACAGTGACAGATAATGTCAAAAATTTTGCTGAAGTCCAAATAAGAAATGGCCACAATTTTCTCTGGCCCACGTATTTCATCATTCGATCACAGAAGAGTATCAGGTAGGTCAGGCACGATTTACCATTCAGTAAATTAAAGGTTTCCAATCATCTCCTGTGTGCACCCAAAAATGGGGTCCATGAGGACTTGCTCCAGCATCAAAGTCAGGCAACCATGGGTTGTTTGTATTCTTTCTTTTTGAAGATGGATGTGGCACTTAACTTTCTCCAGTTGTTGGCGCTCTCTCTTGAACTCCCCAACAACCTTTCAAAGATAACAGAAAGCAGCTTTGAAAGGATGTTGGCCATCTTTTCAACACTTTGGGTCGAGCCTGGTGGGTCCCAAGGATTTGTGTGGATCAAATCACTCAGCAGTGGGCCTGTAGTTTTATTGTTCAACCTCCCTTCCATGTAAGTATGCAAGGTGAGACTTTGGGATGTGGGGGGTGTAGGGGAGAGGTCTTTATGGAGGGGCAAATAAAGTTGGGTTGTTTGTTTCCTTGCTGTTTCACATATTTTTTTTCCTTTTTTTATTAAGCAGTATCTTGAGGACTTACATCCTGTTGCACTAGCAAAGGTTACTCACATCTTGCATTTGCTATACAAAGGAAATTGAGGGAGAAAAGAGGACATAAATTTAGAAAAAAAAAAATAGGAAAAGGAAAAGACCCAAGGCAGAAATCTGCAAGGAGAAGTAGAAGAGTAAACACATGTTGAGTTATTTTGCAAGAGCATAGTGGGAGAAGATCATAGAGCTGCAGTCATCCACCAGGCTTTGATAAAAGGAGAGACTAGAAAAAACCAGAGAGGTTGAAAAATGACTGATTGTAAGGCACAATCACTTCAGTTGTCCTGCCATGCTGTTTGAAAATGGCTGACAACAACAGCTGTGCCTGTCAATCTGTTCGCTCGCACAGAGGTTTGAACCTTTTTTTTTTCGAAATATGGAGATAAAGAACCACAAAAGATACATGAAGTAAAATGAACAACCACCAGGCTTGAGTACAATCAAGTGATAAAAAGACAAACTTCCTAGAAAAATTTGTAGTAGCATTAAGAAAAATAATGCTGGAAAAATTAATATAGACTAAAAATAATAAGGATGAACATTCCTCTTACCACATGCAGATATCTCAACTTCAGGATTAACAGCAGGCCTAATCAGAGCTTTTCAGCATTTGACACCTGGGCACATGTATATATAGATGTATAAAATTACCTTGCTGTTGCAGTTGTGAGCCGCTGCATTGAAGGCCCAAAGGCCCCGGAAGGTCCCAAAGAGGATGGGGGGGCCCTGGTGGAGGACTCCTGGGACCAGAGAACTCCCCCTGGGGATGGAGGCGACAGTGGTTTAGCCCAGGCTTTGGCAGTTATGCTTAAACCTCTCCCATTGGTCGCCCAGTTTGTCAGTTACCCCTCCTGTTCTAGAAAGTTCCTCTTCACTCGGTTGCTGATTTGTTGCTTCCCTCTGACTCCTCCCCCTCTCTCTCCCTATTGGACCGCTTGCCCTGGACCCTCCCTAACTCCGCCCCTGGACCCTTGTTTGATTGGTTCTTGTTCTCCCTTAGAAGCTCATGTCAGGGGTGCTGGGGGCTCTTGGTCCCTGGGCTCCCTCTGTGCTAGGCTCTTCAATAAACCTGCACAGAATACCCATACCAGAGTCCCTCTCGCCTTTCTTCAGCAGTCAGCTGCGCTTACCCCTGCTCTTGGCGCACCAACTGCCAAGCGAGCAGCCCACTGCAGGGTCATATTTGAACCCTCCAGAGAGTCCCACCCCTCAAAGGGTCAGGGGCACTCCAGATCGTGTCAGCCTGCGGTTGCCCAAATCCGGGTGGGCACCCAAGCGGCGGACCGATACCTTGCATTTCCCCAATTGTAGACTCCTAAGGCGCTTCCCAATGGCTCTGTCGCCAAAATACCAACTTGTAGAAGCAGATGTAGAGTTGGTGCTGTTCTGGGAGATGATTGCTATATACCCTTTCCTGTACACATTCCTCTTATCACACAGAAGATGGTCTATGTCTGTCAGGTCTGTAAAGAAATAGGTGACTATGGCAGAACAATCCTGGCAGTGAGTGATCAGCTCGGAACAAAGGAATATAGGTATTATGATGAACTGGGAATGTGAATCTATGTCCACATTTGCCAAAATGTACTGGCATATTAAAGCTCAAGATGGATGCATTATCTAGGAAAATATGGTTCATTATGTGCCGTGAAAAAAAGGGGAAATTACCCAAATCTTTGGCATAATGACTCTCGCATATTGCTTTCCAAATAGAGTAAAATGAGTGGTCAGTGTATGAGAAAAGAAAGGAAATAAGACTGTTTCTAAAAAATCTAAATAGTAATATCTAAATGGTACATCATCCCTCATATTCTGGATGAAAATGTGGATGTAATCTTAGTAAGTAAATCCATAATTTTAGAACACACATTTTAATCAGGATCACTTGCTTTTAGCTCTTAATAACTTACCTTCTATTACGTTCTCCATATAATCCTCCCTTTGTACACTTACCCAAGAGGAACCATTTCTCTTTGTGTTTATAATGACCTGCTTTATTAGAAAAGTTGATTCAAATATAAAACTCCAATGCTTCTAGTTGATGCAAATATCAACATTGCACTGATAGTGTAAAATCCCATAAGTGCAACCAATTAATGAGATGATTTATTTTAAACCTTTTTGGTACATTTTACAATATTGCATAAGAAAAGAAACACAAAGTCTTTTAAATAAGAGCTTAAAAATTTGTAGAGATTTCTTAGCCAATATTGTTTAGTAAAAGGCTTTTTTGCATGAAATAGAAGTATCAAATGTTAAGAATTAATGAAATCTCTAACTACTTTGCTTGCAGCAGATTGTTCTTGCAGCATTGCATTGTATTAGTCTGAACTTGGTTTAAAGCAAGCAGTTAGAGTTTTTCTTTGAAATTTCATCCAAAGTAAAAGAAGAAAAAAGCTTTAAGACCAAGAGTATCAATAGTCTAAGAACATTTATACCTTGGTTGTCACTTTCCACCCTACATGTCATTTTATTTAATCCCTTTGTCCTTCCCTAGATGTGACTTTGCAATTTCATTTATAATTGGTCCAAGAGTGTCTTAAAGTGATGTAAAAAGAATCATTAATATCTGGTGAGCTACAATGGTTCACACCCATTGAAGAGTGTCTAACAGCACTCATTTTATGAGAAGTCCAGATAAAGAAGTAATTATTCACCTATATTTCAAATTTATTCAGCTAAAAGCATCGGGCTGTTACATTTTTCCACTCATATGCTCGAGTATTTCTAATGAAACCAATGCTATTATTCTGCTCATCTCAGTAGTGACTGAGACCTGCAATGGTACAGAATACTGTATGTACATCTGGCTGCAACTTGGTGTTTCTCTTTGCCATAGTAGGCTACCTCCTGTAAAAGGGACTGAAATTGGATCAGGTAGTCTCTCTCGTAAAAAACACCTATTGTTCTGAATTCCACAGGAGGGCTGCTGAGGTGCATCTACAACAGAACATATGATTTTCAAAGAGTCAAAATATATTCATGCTCATAATGAACTCTGTTTACAACCAAGGGTTTGCAAGTTAACTACCCTGATCAGAAATTCTCCAAATCATTAAAAGCAGCTGCCAGCCAAACCTGGCTGCTTTTAATTTCCCTCACTTCACAATATCTTTCTTGTGTTTAAGTTCAGGAACATTGCACTTAGACAATTTTGATATTCAAGTAAAACTAATCTTTAACTTTGAAAATAAAACCACCTCAAACTAGAAGATGAAATGAGGTCAAGCATTTTTAAATTATCAAAAGCTGACAATTTCATGATCCCCTAAAATATTGTTCTTTTGTTGGATGTTGAATAAATTTTGTTTCGATTCAGATAAGATTTGAAAAAAAAAAGGTTTGAAAAAAACCCTTCAGGAATATCAAAAATGCTGATGGTACAGAAAATTTCCTACGTCTGTAGTTGAATCACACGAATACTGCTCTTTACTAAATTAATAGTAGAAAATAAATTGTCTGATCAAATATTTTTCTGATGTAAAATGACAGAAACACTCTGTATTTCTGAAAGTGTAGTGCCATATTTGGAATCCACTTATTAAATACCCCTTTTAAACACACTACTCTAGATGGATTCTTCTATGATTTTAATAACATCTTTGCAATCTTCTTTAAATATATATATTCTGTTATCATCAAACTTGACAAAAATTATGCAGTCTTTGATGAGAGGTAAAATCACAGGGACTGAGGCTGCATCATGGACTCTAGATATATTTTTCATGAATGTGTTATACAATAATGCAGTGAAGTTTGCAACCAAATAGCCATATAATACAGTGGCACCATTTACAGTAATAGTCAACAAGCTTTGCACAAAATTTCTAAGGCCTCAGGACTAAAGTTTGTCAATTTGCTCTGCCTGAATTATTCTTGACCTCTATGCAATTTGATTTTACTTGATTTAGTTGTGGCAGCAATTTCTCTTGTTGACCAGATGTTTTTTAGCTAATTTGTTTTGCTTTTATTTATCTTTGTGTGGTATAATGACACTTTTATAGAGGCAGCAGGAACCAGAATTTGCTCTGTAGAAGAAATTTGCATCCTTAACAATGAAATGTAGAGAAATACTTGGTATAGTGGCTGCTCTCCGCTCAGAACCTGAAATACAGGATGTGGTGCAGACATACACAGGACTGGAAAGAGAAAAGATGAGGCATGGGCTTGTAATGGGGATACCATGACCATAGACAACTTGCCAGTGGTCAGTGTAAAACATGCAGAGCTGGAATAGGGCAAAGCTGGTTGTTTGGATATTAGGACAAAGAAGTAAGATCAAACATACATAAAAGCCGTAGGTCAAATACATCAAATTTGGGTTTAACATGGACTTGTGGAGCAATGAAATATAAAACAGGTTAGCAAATGTGAAAATAACCTCAAGTGGATGTCAAGGGTGGAAGAAGATGAAACAGGCCTCAACATCATAGTTCTCCCCATAGAGGTCTCCAGATACTGAAAATTTAGATTAACTTCTCCAAATGTGTGGACTCAAGACTCAGTGTTGCCATGACATAATGAACTGGAGACTTCTAGTTCAGAGTAAATATCACAGGTGGATTGTCCAAAACTCTAAAATGAATCTGCCCTCAAATATTAAAAACGCCACAGAGCTGTGATCACTACAAAGTTTTGTTATGTTCCAGGTCCATTTTACCTGCCATCTTCAAACCAGAGAAGCATGTTTTACCTCTAAGAATAGAAGTAAACAATCCAAAGCCCATCAAAGCAAAGAACAGTCTTTATTCATAATTCTATCTTTGAGAAGTAGATAAGAGGTGAAATAAACATGGAAGTGATGTCAGTCATGGAGGACTCTAAGGGGATATCCCAAGATCCTGCAGTCACAGGACTGTTGAAGATGCAATAAAGTCATGTCTGAAATAAGTCACTTCTGTTGGCGATGAGACAAGCTAAATCAAGATTAGTTCTTAAAAGCTCCAAATCTATGTTGAAATTGTATTAAGTTTTGACACCTATGCCAGAAAAATGAAAGCCTATTGCTTCATCCTTGTTTTAGAAATTTAAATTTAGGAGTGCAGATGTGAGACACCTATTTAGGTAGTACAGAGGATGGACAATTCTTTATGAATTTAGCCCAGATTTAGATATGACGTGAATTTAATTTGCTTCATTTTGTTATCATTCCTGATCTTAAATACTTCTCAGACAAGATTATTCATGTCTTTAACAGGCAATTAAGTAGTCCATGGGACAGGATCCCAAGTTTGTAATTAGCCTGGACTTCAGAAACCAAGGGCATATAGATCAAAGATACTAATTCAGCAAAAATCCAAGAAGTGACTTACAGAAAGAATTTTGGTTGCTATAGGGAAAATAATTGGATAGTTATTATGGAAGATTAGGTATTATTTTATCCAAACAATTATAATTCTTTGTTGTTGTTATTTTCATTGTGTATTTTCTAGATTTAAGTACCACTAACTAAAAAGGGAACTGGTAACTTGGAAATTTTTGAAATATTTTTGTTTGAAGTAGGCCATCATTATGAGAGGATGAAGTGTATGTGGCAACTTCTTAAAAAAATAACCTTCCCAAGGAAAGTGAATATGGCAGAAAGTAAAGAAAGATAGTAAGATGATATGCCTATTATGAGACATAATAAGTCCATAATAACTCCATATCTGGGGAAAATAGTCCCCCCAGTGTCCTGGCTTTTTCCTAATTTTCATAGACATATTAAACTGTTTGTTTGATTTTTTGTCATAACCAAGTTAAGCAAATGTTTTTTGATCCTCTTAAAATCTATGCCACAGTAGCATTATTAGTAATAGGCATTAAAGTACCCATCTTTTCTGTGAATCTTTATTGGAGAAAAAACCCCTCCAATTAGTCAAAGTATATTTAAAATTGTAGTGGACACCTTTGTTCATTTCTGAATAGCAGTTGGCTCTCTGTGCACTGCAGGTGCCATCTCAGCTCAGAGCTGCCTCTCACATGCTGTCAGCAACATGCTCATGAGCCAAACAAAGTTAGTTGCCAACTTGGCACTCAGAAGCCAAGCGTGACTCTCTGCTCTCTGTGTTTCTCACAGTGACAGTTGTGGACTGTTGTAGTCACAGGGGTCTGGCATGAGAGGAAAACAACATTTTGGCTGCTAGAGGCCAAAATGCATTGTGCAAACTAACACTGACACCAGTTGTCAAAAGAAAAGATTTTTTCCCTCAATCCAGGTAGAAGCTAACCATGTATGCAAATTCATTTTTTTATCAGTCAGTCTTGTACTAAGCCATGAAACCCAGACCCTTAACAATTCAAATACTGTCATTTTCTTTCTGGGTTTTGCCAGGCATTTCTTGAATCAGTATTAAGAGCTGATATAAAATAAAATAATAATAATAATAATAGAAAATAAATAATGAGAAGAATGAAAGGGGTAGTGTTATGCACATCTAACTGGCACCTCAATAAGCTAGTGATTACTCACTGAGATATACACCAGTCATGGGGTAATGCTGAACACCAGTGCAGAACAATTTCATAGTGTCCCTGCAAGGTTGTGCTCCCTTTGTATCCATCCTGTGTTATGTAACTCAGTGAAATTTTGTTATTGGTTTCAACAAGACTAAAATGGGATCAAACCCAGGAATTTTTGCACATTCTCATGGTAGGAAATGCATGTGGGGTTTTTCCTGTTTTGAGGACCAAAGAATGAGACCATTAAAAAATCCTCAGATTTGAAGTCCAGCCTCATACTCTAGAACCAGGTACTTTATGAGCACCCATTTTTTATATTCACAACCACCATTCCACATAAATGTCTGACTCTGAGGACACCCACAGACTGTGCATTTAAATGTTGGCATTATTTAATACTTCAGCTGCAAGGACTCAATCTCCTCACCTCAATTTCATCTCCAAATTTCCTGTGAAGTGTGCTAGACTCCAGAATTTAGGCTATCACATATTAATAATTCCCCACACAATAGCTCTGTATTACGCCAAAAAGTAGTTCAAGATGCATCATAACAAAAGCTGTGTGCCTGTGATGTGAAGAGACTTGAAGCTACTTGGCATTATAGAGAATAAATAATGATTTGATGGATTGAGAGGGTTGGAGACATAAGAGATCTTGACTCTAATCTTGTGATGGGACGTTCACCAGGGACCTGGGTTGTGGTCTTTGCTCCAATAAATTTTCAGTTATTTAACATTAAATAACCCTTGGCCCTTTGTGTTAACCCTGTATCAAATAGTTAGTCAGGCAAGATGTGAACACTTATTCATGAGTGCCATCATCATACTTCAAAGTGATGATCCTTTTCACAACTTTTACCTGGGCCAATGACTTTAAATAATTTCAAATATGTTGTATTTGGACAAAGGAGTGCCAGAAGCTTCTGAAGGGTCAAATCTTTGGTCTCCTTTTGTATAATCTTTCTGCTGTCAAACACGACCGTTATTAATGACAAAACCTATGTTATATTTGGGAAGCAGGTAGTGCTCATGGATGAAAAGGCTTCAGCAGCACAATGGTGCTCAGCATTTGCTCTACGGTATTCTGGCAGTCCACAACTCTGTTCATATTAGACACTCAAGCAGCTGCCTACTACAATCTGCCATAATGACTTTACTTACCCCGGAGTTTGTCACGTTACTAAGAATTAGCTTAGGCAAGATGAAAGGATTAAAGAAGACGTTTTTGCAAAACAGCTATGATAACACAATAACAGTTAAAAACATATGATTAAGATTTACATTTAAAATTTAAGCCATTTAGACTGTCTCTAAGTTTGTGAGGCTATACTACTAGCTCTAGAAGTCATACGAAGGTGCAATGTCCTGAATAGTTCTAAATATTTCCTAGCTTCATAGTGAAAGAAGATTACTTCATAGAGTGTCTCTGATAAGCCCCTACCTTATCCCCCTAAACAATGGCACACCATAACTCATTTGTCCTTCACAAGAGATAGGGAAAAGCAGACCTGTGATTGGGTGGTGATTCAATACATGGAAGTGCAGGCATTCTGTTATTTCCTTTCTCGTCTGCTCTGGCCTGGTCTCGTCTGGTCTCCTCTCCTCCTCAGGAGCTCTTAAGATTTAATTTTGTTATCTGAATCAGACTCATCCCACTGCCTGGCCTGAAGCTATTTTCCTCCACATACAACCCACAAAGAACATGGTGGTATTTTTTGCAAATTAGATGTCATAAGAAATATTAATTTACAAGCTTTTTTCAATATTTTTGCATGTTTAGCTTCTGGGAAGCCTTACATGAAGACTTAAAAAAATCCCTGATATGACAAATGTTGACTGCTTTGCTAGATCTGTGAAAATCTCTCTGTGCCAGAAGGTGTTTTCAACAGAAAGAAGAAAAGGTATTCTCACCTATTCTTTGAGGGTAAATTATCTGTAGGAATAACAGCAAAACAGATTCCATACTTACTCAGGGGAGGATGTTAAGAAGTTACACGTTCACTATAATCAAATGCCAAAACATTCAAACTATTTAATAAAAACAGTCCAAGTCAGAGCATTACAAGTGAAAACATATTTCCTTTAGAAAACAAAACAACAATCAAACTTCAAGTGTGAGTTCCAGGAGAAGATGTGGGTTCTGATTCCCCAGATTCCAAAGACAGTAACTTTCCCTTGAGGTTATGAGAAAATACTACGCAGTAGGAAATAAGATTTAAGATAGGATTTCCACAAGATTTATCATTGACTGTGACTCCCAATCAGAATTCTTGCACTCATGTATCCCATTCCAAGCTATTACACACGGTGTGCAGAACCTCACTCAGAAATACAGTAAAAATAATCTATAACTTAGAAGCCGCAGCAAAAGTATGTCATGTCTTTTATGATTTTATCCCCACGTAGTTGGTGCCATGAGACTGCAAAACCAGGGATTATGAGCTGTTCTTCAGATTTTTAAGAAGTAGTTTTCAGGACCCCTTTCTTCTTTGATTAATTAAAGAGAAAAAAAAAAAAAGGAAAAAACGAGAGAAAGAAAGAGAGAAAGAGAGAAAAAGAAAGAAAGAGCAAGCAAATATTAAACTCAGTTCAACTAGCAGAGGAACAAATTTACTCTATCCCAAGACACTGCACAATTTCTTTCATGATTACTTCACCTCTCAATGCCATCAAGAGTTCATTTTCATGCCAAAGTAAGAAAAACTCAACCCACTCAAGAGTGACTGCACAGAAGGACAGAGATCTATTATATCCAAAATCTGATAATTTTTTACGCATTTGAGTCTCCAGATTTACAGTGATTTGGACAAAATGGTGAATGATTCTGACAGCAGCTCATTCATCCATATTGTACTCAGCGATATGAATCAGTGATTCTCAACCCTGCTAAGCTGGAGAACTCTAATCAGTAAATTGCCAAAATCTGGAGCTGATTTTCGTCATGACAATTCTCTTTCTTTTCATGTGAACTACTGCTAGGATCTGAGTGAATCTGAATGAGTTTAGAGGCATTATTTGTATAATGTTGGTGTTCTTAGGTCACAAATTTGTACTGCAGACATGTAAGTGTGTCATTGTGGTTTTGTGATTTTCATTAACATCAGTAGGATAAAGTGGTTAGTGATTAGTAACATATTCAAAAGGTTTTGTGAGTTCACTACTTCCTGCAGGCAACAGCCTGTATGAGTAAAGCGTTGCAGGGAATACAGAGGAAGTTAGTTCTTTAGGGATTTAATCTCTGGTGATCAGGAAAAGGTATTTTTACTTCACATCTGAAACTTAAAATATCATATTCATGTTTCATGCTGTTGCATGTATAATCTGATCATTAATTCCAAGACCAATTTTTTGCTGCTTGTGTAGGTGATACAGTTAAAAAAAATCTCCCTGAATATGACTACAAAACTGGTCATGAGGTCCCATACAGGTCATAAGTTTCCATGCAGGTGACAAGTTTCAACTCTCTCCCTTTTACTTACAGTATGGAAAAAGATAGCAAGAATTTTAAATATACATTTCATTAGAACACGAAGTCATATTTACCGCATCTTTCCAAAAGAAATGTATCACTGCTCAGTTGGCAAAATAAAAAATAGAAGATTTGAAAACAAGTTCTCCTGTAATTTTTTAGGTGTAGACGTTTTTGCCAGTCCTTCTTTACAAGTTCTTTTTTTATTGTCATTCCACAGCAACTCCTGTAAAGCAGGGAAAGCTGTTTTTTTTCTCACATCTCAGGCTAGGCTTGGGATCAGCCCTGTAGAGAAATCAAGCAACATTGTGAAGGAAAAAAAACCACTGTGCTGTACCGTTTTGTACAGTAGGAAATATGAACTCCTATCTTAAAAATTACGTCCTTTCTAGTAATTTCTGAAAGCAACATTTTCATATCCTGGGCTACATGCAAAGCAGCATGGCCAGCAGGGCAAGGGAGGGTATTCTACCCCTCTACTCTGCTCTGGTGAGATCCCACCTTGAGTGCTGCATCCAACTCTGGGATCCCTAACGCAAGAAGGACATGGACCTGTTGGAGTGAGTCCAGAGGAGGGACACCAACTTGATTAGAGTGATGGAGCACGTCTCCTAAGAGAACAGGCTTAGAGTATTGGGATTGTTCAGCCTGGAGAAGAAAAGGTTTCGGGGTGACCTAATTACAGCCTTCCAGTGCCTGGAGAGAATCTGCAAGAAAGATGGAGAGAGTCTGTTTACAAGACCATGTAATAACAGAACAGGTGTGAATGGTTTCAAATTGAGAGAGTAGGTTTAGATTAGATATTAGGAAAATAATATTTAGAGTGAGTGTGTTGATGCACTAGAACAGGTTACCCCAAGAAGCTGTGGATACCTCATGCTTGAAAGTGTTGAAGGCAAGCTTGGATAGATCTCTGAACTACCTGGTCTAGTGGAATGTGTCCCTGCCCAAGAGAAGTAGGGTTGGTACTAGATGATTTAAGGTCCCTGCCAAGCTGAAGTTTTCTATGATTATTTATGACATGAAAAAACCATTTACATAACAATTCCACAAGAAAGGATGTAGCTGAAAGTGTTATAAGAGCTTAAGTATGGTTACCATAAATGTTTTTATTGTTAATGTTGTTTCAGTAGGACTAAAATTATTATTGCACTGCAGTGGATTCCAAACTTATTAAATTGTTTCAATTTTTTTACCGTGAAAAATTATAAAAAATTAGATGGTTAAACTTTTTGGTATTTTAGCTTGGAAAGTTAATACTTCCATTTTATTCCCATGAGTCATCTGAAATCCCTCTTATGCTTTTAAATATGAGGAGAGATTCATGTGATTCTCAGAGTTGTGGTTTTAAATGCGAAATACAAGAAAGAATGTGTAGAAAATAAATCCGTCCCTTTATCCATAGCTTGTTCTTTCTGTTTCAGCATTGCATGTGGGAAGTGACAAAACCAGGCTTGTCAGTGGTAGGCAGTGGGAGGGTGTGCCAAAACTAGAGGAAATGAGTGCTAAAAGATTTTGTCATTCTGCTCCAGTAGGTGTCAGCTACCACAAACCCCACCTGAAATGTTTCTATACTGATGCACACATGAGGAGCAAAAAAGAGGAGCTTGATCTTTGTCCCTGTCTCAGAGATTTGTGACTATTGGCACAAGTAAAACCTGGTCCTGTGGCTGAAGTGTCCTTTTGGATGGTTACAGGCACTTTGGGAGGGGTCGGCAGAGAAGATGCAGAGAGGTGGTGTTGCATGTAACAGAAGGGCTGGACTGTATGGAGCCCACAGTGCACAGTGGCAAGGTTGAGAGCCTCTGGTGAGGGATTAAGCGACACACAAATAGTATGGATGTCATCCTGGGAGTGTACTATAGACCACTTAGCCAGGATGGGAACAATGACGAATTATTCTTTGAGGAACTAAGAGACACCTCTAAAGGAGCTGCCCTTGTCCTTAAGGGAGACTTTTACTTGGCATCAACAAGCATCACAAAACAGCCACAAACAGTTCTAGAAGATTCCTGAAACACCTGGATGATACCTTTACAGTACAGGTACTAAGGGAGCCAACTAGGAAAGATTCACTCCTTGATTTGTTGCTTGTTTACAGGGGGTCTCATGAGGGAAGTGGTGGTTGGTGGCCCTCTTGGCCACAGCAACCGCAAAGCAATTGAGTTTAAAATGTCTGCTGAAAAAAGGAAAAGTGCCACCAAAACTCCAGTTCTGGACAAGAGAACAGGCTTCAGGCTATCAGGTAACTAGTGAGTAAAGTCCCCAGCAAAATGTTTCTGAGAGTGGTAGGGCCCCTCAGTGCTGGTTATATTTTAAGCAACACTTCCTAAGGGCACAGAGGCAGGGAATTCCAACATGTCAGAAGTCAAGCAAGAAAGGCAGAAGGCTGGCTGACTGAGCAGGGATCTTCTTTTAGAGATAATGCGGAAAAAACAAAAGGTGTATGCCTTCATTTCACTTCAGGTGACACTTCAGGTCGGGTGATATGGAAGGAAAACAGAGATACTGGCTGCCATTATAAAGCTAAAATTCATGTGGTCAAAGCTCAATTGGAGCTGCAGCTGGCCAGAGCTGTGGGGGACAATAAAAAGAGGGGGTTTTTTAATATACATTAATGGCAAAATGCAGTGCAAAAATAACATTGGCCTATTAGAGGATGGGGATGGTCTCTTCACAAATGTGAGCATAGACAAGATGGAGATGTCAAATGCTTTCTTTGACTCTATTTTCGACACATATGGTGAACTAAGGTAGTGCTAGTGCCTTGAGCTGGGGGACCATGGCTGTGAGAAAGATGAACTGACACTTGACCCAAATGATGTAAGGGTTCTGCTTGTCCAGCTGGATCTCTGTAAGTCTCTAGGGCTTGAACGAGTTCCTCCAAGACTACGTAAAGAGTTATCTGATGTCATCATGAGGCCTCTCAATGATTTTTGAATGGTCTTGGATATCTGGAGTATCTTGGGTATCTTTCCTGTTGACTGGAAGAGCTTTCATCAGAAGATCTAGCAATATTTATTGGAAATACTACTTCTGTGATTTCTGCAGTCTGATTGGTGTTTCTCAGGGCAAGTTCAGAAAAACAGTAATAAAAGAATTCTTATTGTTATTGCTTTCAATATAGAGTTTTGAGTATTTTCATACCTGTCTTCTGTGCATTTACTTTTATTTAAGTAAAAAAATCAGAATACTGTTTTAGGGAACCTTGACCTAACCTCTAAAAAGACATGCCGAACATGGGGCTTCTCCTCCCCTACCCCCCTGCATGAATTTATTTTAAGTTTTGCATTTAAAAAGAAAGAAATTATTTTTGCAATATTTTTTATATCAATACTTGAGAGAAAATTTTGCATGTAGAGGATATTGACGTGTCAAAGACAGATCAAATTAAAACAGTGCCATAGAACCAGGCCAATAAACAGTGCCTGTCTGCCTCAAGAATATGAAGATAGAACTTTGCCAAAACATAAAATTAGGCCTTATTGCTGAGCTAAAGTACAGTCTATTGATTGAGCAACAAAAAATTATTTAATTATACTTGACAAGAACCAAAGAAAAGCTAGAGGAGAAAGAGCTAGCAGAAGTCATTGTAGTTAATGATTATGGATTTAATTATTTAGAAAAGACATAAATTTAAGAAAAATCTAATCAGCATTCCTTTTTCATTAGCAATTTTCAAAAAATTTTTTCAAAAAGCTTATATTAGCCTAAAGTGTATTCACCAGTTCAGTGTCAATTTCACTACTACTGGTAAACTAAAAAATGTAAAAGCTATCTAACAAACCCCAGCAGGTTTGGCATTTCACAGACACACATAGAAGAAGGAAAAAAAATATCCTAAAACCTTTGTGTTACGTCTAAATTTCCCTTGAAGTCAAAGGAGCAATTAAAGTCTGACATCCTTTAAGAAATTCAGTGGGAACTCAGATGGTTCAAACGCTCTGAAAAAATCAAGTACTTACCAATCTGAGTATATTTTAAAAGAATATTCCAGAAGGAGCTATTACACTCTTTCCTCCAGGTCAGTGGTTTTCAGACTTGATTCTTCCAGGCTCTCTTTTTTTCAAAATATCAAGTGGCCATATTGCCATAATACTAAGATGTGGAACATCTCTGGCTACTGTTCCGCTGACCTACAAAAACCTGTCTACAACATAATTTGGCCAAGAACTTCAGTCTTATGAAATCCTTGGAAGCTAGTAATTTCAAGTTCATTTCTCGGCAGGGTTTCTCTGTCAACAACAGAGAATTCTCTGCCTATGTTGATTCCAGAAGAATATACATGTGGATAGGTCTTCATATGTTAAGAATCAGCAGTACTCCTTACTAGGGATGAATATTGGCAAAGTCATATTGTTTTGTTTTCTGGCTTTGTTGACTTAGACATTATTGTCCTCGTTCCAGCCAGGACAGGGGTAATTTTTGCAGTAGCCAGGAGGAGACGTGGGTAGGACATGCATATTGTTCCATACCACCTCATGTCACTGCTGGGAGTTACTTCTGGGGGGAAGGGCTTTCTTCCAGTCAGGGCGGTGTGGCTGTGGTTGTGTTGTGAGCTTTGCAGTGAGCATTTTGCGTGCTAACCACTCTTTGTACACTTTTGTTACTAATATTGTTGCTGCTACTGTTTGTTTTCTTATCTCATTGCTGTTTCCAGTAAATTGTTCTTATCCCAGCCTGTGATGTTTTCCCTTTGTGCTTCCAGTTCTACTTTCCATCCTGCCACAGGGGTGGGGGTGCAGAAGGGGGGAACAAGCAGCACATGGTTTTAGTCAGAGCACTAAAATGGAGAATATAGTTCCTAAACCACAACAATAATTTAAAAGAATTGTCAACAATAAATATAATACCTTTTTCATAGACATTGTAGTATATGCATTCTTTAAAAAGTACAGCCATTCTTACAAACCCACATAAATATCAGATGTAAAGGGTAAATAAAGCAAAAGCCTCTGCATTTAAAAAAAATAATATTAAGAAAAGCTAGAGAAACCCCACAGCAACAAAACCAGATGTTTGAAATTTGAGCAAATATTCATGAAGAATTCTTACATCAGCATTCAACTAGCTATTTCTAGTTTAAGAAACCATATTTAGTCATACAGTTTTGTATTCCAATTTTGAATAACACCAGGAGACACAGTAAATCTATCAGCACTGTATTCAAGGGCCCTGTCTTTTAACATCGTTCTCTAGCTAGCAATCACTGTCTAGATCTACTGACCTAAATGTAATTTAATTTAGAATTTTGTTGCACTATCACAATTTAAAAGAGGAAAAGGAAAAGAAAGGAGGGGCAAATCATCAGGAACATGAATTGATAAAAAGAATCGCTCAGTAGAACTCTCCTCTCTCCCAAATGTATGCAAATATGTAGCAAGCCAATGTGCTCTGTAATGCTGGCAAGAAGAAAGAATATGATGATAATGACATGGCCTGCAGCTTTTTGTTAATGAGAACATCTATCAACTATCTACATTAGCAATATTTGAGTTACCCATATAGTGAGTTATTGATATGGTTAACCAGCAGACAGTGGATGGTAAGGAATAGCTGCATAGCACCTGCTGCTCCCTGCAGTGAAGTGTGATGATGTCAAATGCAGACAAAAACATTAGCCTGACCACAGGATGTTTTGTCAAGTCCATCAATACTTTTATCATGAATACCTATGAGTTAATTTTACAGAAGGAGTGCAAGCTACCTTTTTTGATAAGGACTTTTATGCATAGGACTACATTCAGGTTAAACTTTTACTGTCTTTTTCCTACATTAGCAAAGTTTTAATGCATTGCATAAAAAGGGAACCAAAGCACATTTAAAATTAAACATGCACATTTAAAATTAAACATGTACCTAGGTTATTATCACAAAAGACTACCTTGGACATAGCTCTTCTTCAGCAACCCTAGTGCTTTCTGAAGCACAGATCTTTCTGCATGTATCCACAGAAATCGAGCTACTTAGGAACTGCCCAGCTTATGAAAGGAACTTGCATAGCCAGATGGTGCTTATGTCTGGGATTTCAAAATTTATGGCAAATGTTGATGAAAGTGCCACAGCTGCTGTATGCTCACACAAACTGAGCCATGACTGGGAACTGTCGTGCCGTACATCATAATATCCCCGGAAAGCAGAGTGGTTTTACAAGTTCTTTGTAGAGAAAGTTTTTAGCTGCCAAAGGTAAAGAACTTATAAGAAGAAGGGGAAAAAAAATTCATCATGTTCATACTGAAATTTGGCAGATAATGTTTCTGGAAAGTCAGAAAGTGTCTGGAGGCAGAACAATGGCTGCAAAAAATCAGCAGACAACATCACAGAACATTCAGTCCCTAGATTCAAAGGTCAGATATTGAAGTGCTACCTAACAGACTGTGCGAATAGAGGGTATAACATTCAAATTGATTAGAAGTGGTTTCAGCAAGAGCATTAAATAATTATAAGCCTATGTGAAGACATAAGGATAGAAACAGAAAAATTAGAAACCATTTCACAAATGTTTTGAGAAGCCATGACTTCTTGGTCAGGCAGAATATTATGCTAGTGAAAAATAGTCAAATCTGTTTTGCTTACTGTATCTCACACACAACAAGATCTTCAGTATGATAAACTGAAATAATGATACCTATTAATGTTCATTGAATTTTGAGCAATGAACTACATTAACATTAATGTTAACAGAGGACATTATTTGACAGCTGACCCAATTGCTACCTTAGTATCTACAGTGGAGTCTCACAGAATGAAATAAGTGTTTCACCTGTATAAGAGTGCTCCAAGATGCTATGCTTTAGAGGTTCATTTCCTCATAACAGACTGCAGGAAAAGGGAAAAGGAAGCTTTTATTTTAAATATTTCCATGATGCATGTTTATAGCACATAACTGTAATATGGTAACTACTCAAGTCAGATCAAGAATTCCTGGAAGCATATGGGTTAAAGATTGCCAAAGATAATGATCAATTATTTGCAAATATAAGAGGAGGCTTCAAGTTACGTAATCTGTATTTAGTGTCTTTCTTATATATAAACATAGTAAATACCAGAACATATTTTTTTCTTAGAAGCTTGTTACCACACTGACTTTGCACTCACTGCAGAAGTCTGTCACTAATACTGTAAATTTCCTGGGTATAGAAGCTCCCTTTCCTGCCAATACTGGCACAGTTGTTTGAAGTACACTGAAGTTAAATGACTTTGTGAACTCTCAGCATCTCAGTTTTATACCTGGAAGCAGCAAAGTTTGCAAACTCTTCTCAAAGTGGTGGTTAGCCTACAGTGGACTGTAGAAGCAATAAACTGGGTCCATGTGGTGCACAGTACACTCATCAACACAGAAGTTTTGCTGGACAACCTTTGAAAAAACATGAGGGGAAAACCAGCTCCCGGCAGTATGGAAGGAAATGACAAAACCTCACTTTGAAGTTGAAAATTTCCTTGTTTAGCATTAAAAAAATATAAAGCATGAAACATATTCAAGTTTAAAATACTTATAGAGAAAGACTCCAGTTGAGATTTACTTTGATAAGTAACTGGTTATGTCTTCAAAACAGCAGACAAAAGTTTTGAGATTTGGGGAATTTTTTGAGAATGCATTGTAAGGAACAAAGCATCTATTATCTTCCCTTTTTTTTTTTTTTTTTTTTTTTTTTTTTTTTTTTTTTTTTTCTCTAATCCTACATGACTTTAGCATACTTATAACTTAAAACTGTTACATGTGGCAGCCACCTCCAGAATCTGCATTGTATACTTACACAGGAATACTATGTTTTCATGTTTTACCCAGGTAATTTAGATCAATTCTCTCTGTAACCCAGCTGCACATAAAAAGGGAAAATGGGAGGGAATAAGCAATTATTTCAGATACCTTCTTCCTAAAGGGATAGTATTTCACATATCAACCTGTTTTATCTGTTTTTTTCCAAAAATAGCACAAATCTGAAGCTCAGAAAAGTTCTACTTTTCTGAATTTAGCATTTACTTAGGTTTGTAAGCTTCAGGACTTTTAAACCATTACATCCCTAAGCTGTTCCCCTAATGTTCTTAATCTGCTAATTTTCAAAAAAGTCTTACATTCTGCAGACTCACATATTTTAATACCTTTACCTTTATTGATAGATGAAGACTTCTTCCCCATTCATAGCTATGGTACAGCATCTTTTCCCCCTCAACATTCATAAAAACTTCTCTTTTTACTCCATATATCCTTCTTAACTCCTGTGCATCAGTATTAAAGACAGGATGGAATTGTATTGAGCACTTTGCAACCAGCTCTGGGTGTCTAGGGGAGGGAAAATTTAGATCCTGAAATCCTTCTTGGGGTACTAGCAAATCAAACTACTAGTACTTCAGGAAAGAGTAGATTTGGAGACAAAAGATTTTGTCATAAATTTTGACGCATGTGAATCCATTCAGCATCGCTTATTTCTAAACGTATCATCATCACATCGGTTCCTTAGCACAGCAGAATCCTCCACGTAGTGTATAAGCAGATGATTTGCTCCCACATTTATTTTAAGAAGATCCTCAAAAAGAGGTGATTGTAAACACCATTCTTCATCTGCGTGTACTGAGTAATGGATATGGGAGGCAACTGAGTATTTAATTTCGCCACCTTATATTTTAGTCTTAATAATTTCCCAATCTTAGAAATGTCTCTCTAGCTTGAGTCAGACTTCTCTTGTTTAGGCAAAACATACATAGAGAGCAGAATTTAAGTTTGTTCTGTCCATATTATGTAAATATGCAGACTACAAATAATTCTTCATGGAATTATACTATTACCATTTAGATATACTCACTTCAATTTTAGGGGTATCAGCTAAATGGGAAATTCAAAGCCTTCTGTTCTCTTGGTTCCTCCTGTTTGTTCTTCAGCAGGAAATTTAAACCTGCCATTTCTTGCAATGCTCTAATTTTTTCAGGACTCCACAGATATTGCCTGAAATCTCACATAGACCTCTAAAGTGTTCATGTTACTGTTTGGTTGAAAGAACTTCTTTTGTTTTTCCCGCTGTCCATGTTTTTACAGTGCATATGAACACAGTAAAATGTTTTTAAAAGTGTGTGTCACATTAGCTGAAATGTTAGTATAATGCAAAAGGCAGATACCTACACTAACTCAGCAGATGATGTACTATTGAATTTCCAATATTGAGCTTTTAGTATTCATTAAATTCCATGAAAAAAAATAAGTGCAAAGACCATACAAAATACCTATCAAAATGATACATAGATAAGAGGGTGTGGTTGATTGTTGTTTCTTACACAGAGTAAGTAAATAAAACTCACAAGAAGGTCTAGTCTTTAGTTATTTTCAAGACTGTAGAGACAGACAGTGGGATAAAGATAGTCCCAATTTGAATATTATGTCTAACCATGTTGAAGTTTTGCTATAGATTACACTATATTGTATTGAAACAGTATATCAACATATAATCTATGTATGAATATATAGATTCATGCCATCTGTGGATCTGCTAATTAATACATCCATCTACAAACCAAAACAAATTTGTTGTTATTAAATACGCTACACCTGTATTAAGACAGTACTTCAAATTACATACTTTTAAAATTAGTAATTGGGCCTTCTCCACTTGAGAATGCTATTTCAATTTAGTTTAAATAATTCTAAGAATCTCTAAGGTTAGTTTTACTGCATAATATATTCCAGTTCAAACTGTCTTCTCTAGGGTCAGAAACAGAAAAATGCTCTGACAACTTTCCGAATAGTCTGTAGTTTATCATCTAAGGCGGGTTTCTGCACAAAAATAATTTGTCATTTCTAGACTAAAATATACTGTTGTAGACTCTTGCTCTATCCTATGTGGAGGTATTGCTTAAACTAGGTATAGAATAGGGTTATCTGCTCTTTGCTAGTTGCCATGTCATAGATCAATTAGCAACATTTACAAAGCTGTGTGGAAGGTAAGATTTTAAGGAAATTTTATCCATATGGGTCAGGACGATTTTATAATAAACAATATAGCAATTTTTAAAACCACCTTAAGGATACTTCCAAGATGCTTCAGCCACTGAAATGATCTGGCTTAAATTTATATTTAGATACTGCAAGTTATATAAACAAAACTCAGGTTTGCACCAAAATCTGTAATTGAGACTTTTAGTTTTTATAAGTAAATGTACATATTAAGGAACATGCATCATTTGTATGCAAATATAAAAATCAATGTTACAGATGTCAAAGTTAAATCTAAAGGATTTTAACACCCATAGTTGTTTTCTGCCATCCTACAGATTTCTACTTTTTTCCTACTATATTTCCTGCTTTTCATTGTATGTTAATCTTGTATATCATGTAAATATCCTTGTCACTCTACACATTTTTACTGCAGCTGTCCACAGTGCCAAGATGGGTAAGTCAAATTCTTGTTTGACGGAAGTAAGAGTGAAAGAGTAATTACTTTTTTCTGAGTGGAAAAAAAAGAATACCTGTATGTATACTGAGAGGTGGAAGAGGGGATGTTGGAGCAAGAACTTGAACCATACAAGGGATGCCAAATCCTTTACTGAAGAAGATAAGCTTCCTGCCAACCCTGAAAATTTGTGTTCAATATAAGCTCTGAAATATGTGGCATGATGTTCTCAGCAGGATATCACATATTAGCTGTAAAGTTCTCAAGTTCTCAAAAGGTGGCAACTGCAGAGTATGCTCTGTCCCTTTGTAGATCCTATCTGCAATTGGGCAGCATGGGGAGCATCTCCACTGAATAAAATGAGTGCTCTTTCTCCAGCACAGCATGATAACTTTGAAATTTCAGGTGTAGTAAGACTATTACAAATACTTTAAACCCAGGCCCAGAAACAAGAACTAAGATAGGCAGCCTAAACAAGGTAAGTGTGATCAAGACTAATACAGAGAAACATGAAAGAAAAAAAGAGAATCATGGAAACTCCTTGTATTGGTTCTGACTGGGGTAAAGCTCACAGGCCTTACACTGCTGTACTTTGCTTTGGTAGCTGGCGTTGATAACAGAGCAGTGTTTTGGCTACTGCCAAGCTGTGCTGTCCCTGTGACATTCCTTCCCCCACTGAAGGGGATGGGGGGGGGGCAAGATCCTGGGAGGGGCACACCAGCAGGCCAGCTGAGCCCAGTCAGCCAAAGAGATATTCCATACCATATGACATCAGCTCAGATATATAAGGGAAGGAAGAGAGGAGGAGGGGGAGGCATTCGGGACTTGTCCATGTTTGCCTCCTCGAGCAACCATCACGTGTGCTGGAGCCCTGCTTCCCAGAAAGTGTCCCAACATCGCTGCTGATGGGAAGTAGAGATTGATTGTTTTCCCCTCTGCTCTTGCGCGCGCAACTCTCAGCTTGCTTGTTCTATTTTTTCCCCACTGTAATAAAACTGCCTTTTCTTACCCTGATAGTCTTTTTCAATATTATCCTCTCCCCTCTCCTAGTGGGAGAGGGAGTGATAGAGTGACTGAGTGGGCACCTGGCACCTAGCTGGGGTCAACCCACGACACTCCTTTATGTGAGAAAGTAGTGAGGAGTTAGGGGAAAAATGAACATTGGGTAGACAAGAAGGCAAAGGGTAATGGGCAGAAGGCTTGTCCACAACAGAGTATATGTTCATCAAGAGGCTGAGTCGAGAAACTCATTTCTTGAAACCTCAGCATACTTCTTCAGTCATTAAAAATCTGTGAATACTACTGGAGAAGTAAGTTATAACTTTGTACGCGATCCTGCTCAGACACTAAGTCTCTGACCCACTACAGTGGATGACAAAAGAATTTAGTCCAGAATTACAGATTTTATATTTTAATTACAGAAAATTACCTTTAAATCCATCCACTAAACAAACTAATGGCAAATATTGCCAGTTACAAGTACCTGACAAATGCTTTCAGCACAGTGCTGCAGAATAGCTTCTGTGTGCCAGCACAGACAATAGACCCTTTCTCCTGATTTTTGCCTGCTGGATTTAAAGCTTTCCAGATTATAGGGGTTTTGGTACTTAGAGGTCCTTCAGTAACTTTTGAAATGACTGATAAGTGCTACCATGACTGAGAGCTAGATTCTCTCAAGAGGCAAACATGGAAGGGTGAAATGAAAAGCAGAAAGATCAGAGAAATTTCATGACAGCAACTTGTAATATTTCAGAATGAAAGTACTTAAAATAAATTGACAGTTCAAAAGTCAGCTGACACTTGGACAGTGTGACAGCAAACAACTGAGCAAACACCTGAGCACCAGATTACCCACAGTTAAAATGGTTGCAATTAAGGGGACAGCAAGATTTAAAAATCACAATCAGGACAAACAATGCTCAGTCCTGGGTCAAATGCAAGTTGAAGTTAATCTTGAAACTTATGTTATAACCAAAACATTGTATACATCATTACCTAAGTATCTGTATCTATATCCATATATTTATTTATGTCCCTATTTGACCTAGAGCCCATCAGTGGGATGACAAAATCCTTGGTTTCTTCATTAGGATACAGGGTTAGCCAAAATTTTTATAACAGATGTAGAGGCTTTAAACAAATGGACAAATTATAGATAGTGTCATAGAAATTTTTCATTTTTGGAAAATACATACCTAAATATGTGGATGAATACTGAGATGCCACATACTGAAATCTTACCCAGGAAAAAGTTTTATACTGCTTATACATGTTATACAACAATCTGTATTTGAATCATCACAAAATAACTTTTGCCCCAGGCAAAATTCCTTCGTACTTTGAGTGTTCAACACAGCAATTTAAATATTTTTCCTTTAACACTGTTTTCTGTGGGTGGTACTACTATATATATGGAAGCTTTGAAAGTGTTCTGAAAAATGCTTTTTATTAGAAAAAAAGGCCTTTATTTCTTTTCCTATTTACAGAAGACAAAAAATAAATTTTGATGAAATACATATTCAGAATGAATGTTAATAATCTTAAGGCATATATCTGGTATTCCCTTGCACTTTATGCATTCAAAAAGGTGAAATTTTCAGTCAAATTGAATCCCATACTCAAACATAGAGCTTGTTAAATATTGTTCCTCATGCCAGTGGCATTTTGTCGACTTTGAAGCTGCTTGTTGAAAGATACTCCTTTCCAATTACATAGAAGATCAAGGACAAAAATGGGTAGGTGTAGATCACTGTACTAGAAGATGAAATATAAATCTGCTTCTAATATTGACTATAAAGTGAGAGGAAAATCTGGAAGCAGATGAAGCTCTTCATAAATACTATGGTTATCTCTACATTTGCTAAGAAAGCATAAATATCCAGCTGAAACCTATCATTCTAAAATTTTGAAAATTATATGTAGTTGGAATTAAACTATTGGGGTGAAATTCCCTTATTAAAAATCACTGAGCAATGCCATATAAGTAACTATGTATGAAAAGTAAAGCAGTAAAACATCAAAGTAACAAATGTCATAGAGTACTCAGAAAATTTTTTATCCTTCACATACTCTCATCATTTTTAGCTACAAAACCTCTGATCTGCTCAGTTTTCTTTTCAGTGTGCACAGTTTTAATCTGCAGTTGTGTATCCTCAAAATTGCTGCTTGTAGTTAGAAAAGCATAACTAATTAATCCTTTCTTTTATTGTAGAAATATTGTAGAAAACTGAGCTCTGGAGGAAAGATTTTTCAGTTTACCTTCTGCTGGACATGCACTAGCCTACTTCTATCTCCTACTTCTACAGTCATCTTTTCCAAATGTTTTCTTCTGTACGGCTTTCCAACAAGAAGAGAATAACTTTACAAATAAAACACCAAAACCCTCACATCACCAAAATCAAACTGCAGAATTCATACTTAAAGAACAAACCTGATGTCATCTCTGGTAATATCTTTGTGTGTTGCTTATGCCTTGATGGTTTGTGATACTTTGAGAAAATTGTATATTAAACTGACATAGACCATGTGGGATAATGGATTGCATGGCATCTGCAATAAAGGTATATGGGGAGGAAGGAAATCAGATCTACAACTTCAATTAATTTTGTTTGCTATTCAACTGAAGGAAAAGCTGATATCATCATTTCTGGCTCCCCAAAGTAAAAGTTAGGCTCTGTACAACTTGAAAGAGAGCAGAAGCTCCCCTTATGTTCTTATGTAGCCTACAAACTGAATGATATCAGTCTTAAACAATGCCTAGAAGTGTTTTACCTTATGACTGCTTATAGTTTTGGAAGGATGACTAATGATTTTTAATTTGCTGGTGGCAGTATGGATCTTCTTCAAAATGTTTAGAGATAAGGCTCCCTAGCAGCCTCTTAAAGTTCTCTGAAATTTGTCATCATTTGCAGATATTTTAATCTAGAGTTTTATAGAAATTTACTTCCACTGGCAACAGTGTCATAAGAGTCTTGCATGGTTCTAGGATTTTGAAACACTAGGAATCCAGATTCTAATAGATTAATAATTTTATTTTAAACAGCTGATTTTTTTAATCAGTTAAAAAATAAAGAGAGTGGTCTGAGGAAGAATTGATTGTGATGTTTTGTTGTGTGTCTTGAAAATGAAGCCAAGTCAAATGCACATATGTTCTTTGGCCCAGAAATCTTTCTTTTGCATAAAAAACATACTGCATAACCAGCCACATCCCCTAGCTGCTGGATTTGTTACATAGACAAGAATTTGGAGGTCATGTGGCAGGAGCGACACTGTTTTCTGAACTCCTTAGATTTTGACTAACATTCAGCTTGTGCTGAGGGCTGAGGAAGTTGGGAGCAGTACCACTGGGTCAAAGTGTGGGCAGCATGAAGTCAGGACCATGGCCAGGAAGGGGCAAAGGTCATTTTGCAGTCAGTATCACCTGTGCTTGCTGTCTCCAGCAGCTACAATCCTGTGTATTGCTTTTCTGACGGTTTCTCCAGAATCTGCTAACTAAAGGAAAACGTATAGACCAAACTTCCAAGCTGGAAGGTATAAATATATCAGCTTACCCAAAAGAGTTTTTGAAGCAGGTCAAACAGCAGCTTGAACACTTCCCAGTGTGTTGCAGGGAACACCCACAGGGGAGGAAAGACAGGTACCCCTACCATTAGCTAGGTAGCTATATTTTCATACGTACACAAGCTGCAGGTTAGAGAATTTCTGCTTTAGAAACCTCAAGAATTAAGTGATGAACCAGTGAATTCACATATTCACCATTGACCATTACTTATGATCAGCTGCAACACTACTGGAATGAATTATCTAAAAAAAAATGAGCCAAACAACAATTCAACTGAAAATGCAAAGTGCAAAAACTTTGCTTGCAACACATTTTCAATGATGATGCAGTTTGATTGGAAACCATCTTCCTCGAGTATAACATTTCTTAGCATTAATCAAACAATTATGGTCAGATGGAAGATATTTATACCCAACAGATGAAAAAAGCCAGTATAAAAAGAAAGAGAAAATTTCAATTGAAATACAGCCTGTGAATCTGTTATTAAACAACGTGACGTGCAATATAGGAATAAGTGACATAATGGAGAATAAGTCATACAGGTTAGGTTCAACACTGAGTGTATTTAACAAGTAAATAAACATAATAAGTGTTTTCATTTTGCATACCATTTAGATTTTGCTTATTGAGGATAAATATTAAAGTATTCTGAAATAAAACATAATGCTTTTAATAATATATTGATGCAGTTGTTCCATTCTTTAATCCCTTAGCAGGAACATTTCTTCTTGTTAAAACATTTCAAAAAGATGAATTTATCGCATGTAAATCTAAGAATAAAAGTATGCCCTCTTTTGTGTAATTACATTAATATGCTGCTTAATTTGTTTTCCTTGTTGATTATTAAAAAATGATGACTCATAGGAAGCAATGGATTATACAAAGAGAGAGAAATCCAGTGCAATTTGAGACCTGCTTCTTAATCATTATTTTTAAATGTATTAGGCTCCTGTCCCTTTTTGTAATGAGACAAATAATTCAACTGAACTGTGCAAATTCAGTGAATTTTGGTATTCTGAGTTTCCAGTATTCGTTTACTTAAGAAAAAGTAATTTATATTGCCTTAGACTCTTACTGACTTCTTGTTAAAAACTTCCACATTAATTTTAGCATTTAGGTTTATAGGACAGTAATTACCAGGTGTGCACTTTTCCCTTTGGCATAATATTGACCTAATATTGAATGTTAATGAAGTGTTCTATGAAATAAAAAAAAAAAAAAAAAAGAAAAAGAAAAAAGAAAAAGAAAAAATTATTTAAAGTAGAATGACACAGTATTTATCTTTCTACATGCTCTATTTGACCTAGGGGGATTTTTCTTTTTTCCAATAAGAAGTTACAGTTGCTTTTCAGTAGTTGACTGGCCCTGCCTCAACCCACATTAACAGAATATGAGCTCCTTCACCTCTACCTGCCCACACTATCCAGTGCCACTGACAATTTCCCAGGTGTCAATATTTCCATTTGCCTGCCACGTGCAAGCCACTACACTGCCCTTTGGCTGTCACACACCTCACTGCCCTGGCAGAAGGCTCCTCCAGCCTCTGTATTCTGACTCTTCCCCTCCCTGCTGTGCATTGGAGAGACACTGCTAGGGCTCTGTCTTGCAGTTCTTCTCTCCAGCTATCTCAGCTCTTTCTGACAGTAAGACAACAAGCACAGGGTGGTAAACTGAGCACAATGGGTAAGTGGATTAGGGAAGACAGTTGGTAGGGCAATTAGAGATTAGAAGAGTAAGGGTAAGAGGTGAGAAAATCCAGAGAGGACAAAAGAGAAAAAAAGACAGAAATGTATTTTAATATGGAATGAAGGAAGTCAACCTTTCTCTAGGTAATTCCTTCTCTATGCCCACACAGAACCATATGTAATGCTTTTCCTTTCTGCCCTGGGTGTTTGGGCTGCTGCATAGATTTTCTTAATGCTGACTTTTGGATTCACAAGAGCTTCCTACACTTATAAAATAAAATTAGTCTAGAAGAGTCTTTGAAAGATGACTAGAAAACAATTTGGCTCTCTTCAAAAAGCTCACTAAGTTAATTGTGAAAAACGTTGATTTAAAGATACTACCTTTTTTCACTGCTATAGAATAGCTGTGCATGGTTGAAATGGGAAACTGTTTTCAGTGAAGGATGGATGTTATGTAAGAAATTGCCTTAAGTATTGATGAATCAACATAGAAACCAGCTGATTTTTTATGATATTGTACTTTTCCAGATCTATTTCTTAAACTGACTGGGGAAGTTCTTAATCCTACAAGGACAATGCAAAAAACAGGATGAGAGCTGATTCTCAAACCAGCTGAGTCTTCTCAAACCAGCTGTTTACTTGTATTTGCACATATAAAGAGTTTGTACTCTTTTAGACTGTTTTGCAGAAGCTGTTTCCCACGAAGAAATATGACTGTTTTTATTACTAAGACTGATAGCAGGTTGGCCTCCTGGCATAGTATTATTAGAATTAAAGCTCCATCCTGGACACAGGCATAGATTTTTCTTGTGCTGAAAGCTTGCACAGAAGACACAGCAGATTTCTATGTTTTGAGCTGAGCAAGAGATACTGTACACCATTTATTTTTTAGATTAATTAATTTGATCTTTTAGCCAATATAGTGTATCAAGCATGCAGAGGGACTTTGCAAAACACATATCCAATAATGAGTTTTGTATATTGTGCAGCAATTTAAAAAGAATATGTATAGAAGTCAGAAATAGGTATGACTGCATTAACTTCTACCACAGAATCTTTTAGCCAAAAGTAGTTAGAACATTGCAAGTACACCAATAAATCTTGGAAATTCATCTCTTGATAGCCTCTGAGTTTTTCATTTTCTCATAGCTCAGAAAAAATCATAACAAACCCATAAACCTCACCATGAAGACGAGCAACTTGGAGATGGCAGAATTTAGGGGCAAACCATTTTTTTCATCCAGCCATTGGATGCCAGTAGAGGTCATTGAGCACAAGATGTCCTGTTGCTGGTCAGGATGCTTAATTTTAATGTAATGTTTAAACTCCCAGATTGATTTTTCAGTTCATACACATGGTAGGAGTACTAGTATTACTGGAGAGTAAACCATGCAGATCAAGCAAAGGATGAAAAGAGATGCTGCACTGGGATCATTTGAAGATAGTTCGGACTATTCAGTGATAATGATGCTCAAATGAATTAGTTATATCTACAGTATGGTGAACATGAGTACTTCCCTTATGCCTTTTCTCCCAACACTTATTACAAAACATAACCAACAAATATATGCCTGTCTGGAAGGAATAAACTTTAGCAATTGTGCATTTATCTAACACTAAAATTTAGAAAGTTCAGTTTTACACCCTATTATAACTAATCTTGTCAAACATAACTGACCAATTTTAATTTAGAGTTTGGAAGTATCTCTTGGATACTGTATCATTACAAGTTAAATCAACTTTAAAAAGTATAAATATTAGCTGAAAGAGCAAGAATTGAAAGAAGGCAACAGAGAAATTTTTAGATTAAATTCAAGCAATGATGTGAAATCCCTGAGGCTGTTGCAGAAAGGAGAGTTCATGAGTATCTCAAAAATTCATATAATCTTTGTAATGAGTAATAATATGACTTCAAAATGTCATGAGATCTGAGTCTTTGCTGCCTCTCCAACAGTTGGAATGACTGTCCAATCTGAAGGACAGCTCTTGAAACATAAAAGGTACACAGTTAAACTCAGTTAGAAAAAAAAAAAAAAAGCTTGGAATAGACACCTACTTCTTGCTTATTTATTATAACTGAACTCTCTCTAGAGCTGTGAGAAGACACATTAGCAGTTAATCACCTGTTAGGCATTTTATAAACATAAAACATTTTTCTACATAGCACCCAAGGGTTTCAGTTATCTCAATTTATTTTAGGAGTCACATTCTGAGAACTTCCTAGAGGATTATATTATTCAAACCCCTGTGTTTACACTATGAGTGGAACAGAATTTGCAGGAAAATCAACAGTAATGCTTTGGGCACACAGCAGTCTAGAAATTATTGGATATTGAATGGATAACAGAAAAATGGATACAGGCATGAAACAAAGGTTGTGTGAAGACTACTGCAGAGATGAAGAAGAGATGGCAATGTACATGAGTTGGACTGAAGGCTGGTGCAACTTCTGCTTTATAGTTTTACCCTACATATTCAGAATCTGAAATAAGCTCTTTCCTATTGGTTTACTGCACGACACAAATTATTACATATATGTTACCAGCTAGGCTGGCACTGCACAAAATATAGAAGAGGAGTTCATTGTGCTTCACCTTCTGAAGGGTCTGCCTTTGTGGGAGAAAAAAAAAAAACAATGAAGGAAGTAAAGGAAGTTCATACTTTTTGGACTGTCTTTATTATCAAGAATTAGGATTAAAAAACAACAAATAACCCCCTCAACAAACAGCAAAATTTTGAAGGGAGACTCAACACCTTCTTGGTTCCCCTCACACCCTGTCCAAAAAAAGAGGTGCGCAATTTTGCTAACATTTAATGTGTATCACCTTTTTTCCCCAAAGTGGGTGCATTAGTTAAGATAAAGAATCTTCAACTAATGCATAAACAGCCAAGCTTTTCCCATCACGTTAAGTTTAATTTCATTAAATGGTCATTACAGAGCGCCAAATGAAGTTTTGATGATTTAACTATTTTACTGTGGAATAGCTATAGGCATCAAAGTTTTTCTAAGCTATTTTCTTGTGTGCCACAACTTTCCAATAACCTAATGATGTCCAAGAGACAGAAGAAATTGAGCAAGAAGCCTGCTTACTACTCAGGTTTTTTTAAGTTGAGACACAGACTGCAGTGCCAGAGTCCATCCAGACAGCTTTGTGTAACTTGGCTTACTCTTCATTGAATTCAAAATTCTGTAGAAAGGAGAAATAGAAGAAGGACATGTCTAAACCATTCTAAACTCGGAGGTAAGCAGTGCAAGAAAGAAGGTAAATATTTGTCTGCATGAGTACAGATACAGCATAAAGCCAATAATCTGCTTATGTAATTCATGTGGACAAATATATAGACTTACAATTTTTATAGGCAGCAAACTCCTTAGAGATCAAGAAGTTTCTGGTCAATGGTCTTGGCCATATGATATAGTTTTATATAGTCCTGAGAGGAGTTGAATTCTATGATTCTAGGATTATCCAACAAAAAATAGGAAATTCTCTCATTAGCCACCACCAGACACAAAAACCCCAAAACAACATTCAATCTGAAATCACGAAAAATAACTGGGACTCAAAGTCTGATGTTCTGATGTTGAGGAAGAGTCGTTGATATTTTTTTTTAGTATACAAAAATCAGCTCATTCATCTTATGGCAGAAAGCAACATTTCAGAAATATCAGATATAAAATGGCAATATGAAACTGAATCAGTTAGATGCAGCTAGAAGTGTTAGTCTTTAGGAGAGTAAGAACATTTTTTGCTTCATCCCTTTTATTTCTATACAGCTGAGGACATTCCCTACCACTCAATCACATCTTAAGCACATGGAAAGAGGGGTTTTATCTCACGTTTTAAGATGATAAAACACAAATATTCATCTGATCTCTGCCACAAGAGAGTCCCACAGTGAAACATCCCTTTACCATAAAGGTATTATTTTCATCTGTAGTATTTTGCCTCCTTGAATGAAAAATTCTGCTGGAAGTCTCTTGTCTAAACATTGAATACAGCTGAGAAAGTGAATTGTGAATTTGTGAAGAAAGGCTTCTGGGAATTAAAAACTCATCTCTCACTCCTGAAACAGGTTTTAGTAAAGCACAGAAGAAAAGCGTCTGTTGATCACTGGCAAATTTTTTATAGAATTTGCAAACATGCCAGAAAGATTCTAGCAAAATTCCAGGCACTTTTAAAATCTTTCAAAAATAAAGAAAGAAATAAACCAAACAAAGGGAAAACATTAGTATCTTCCATCAGAAACAAACAGAACAACCACAGTATTAAGAAATATTCCAGATAGCACTTTGCTCTTCACCTGGGGCAGAAGCTTGGAATCAACAGCTAATTTTTCTTTCCTTTATCTTGCCAATTCTGCAACTTTCTGTACTTCCTGATAACAGACCTCTACTCTCTATACTTTCATTTTTCTTTCTGGACTGAACAGGGTAAGTGCTCCCAGTTTTATCTTATAAAATACACTATCTTTCTCTGCTCACCCTAACAACTGTTCTTTTTACTTATTTATATATTGATCTTTTTCTTGAATATGACTAAACAGAGTTACAGGGAACATTTCACTCTTTGGTTTTGTTATTTTTTTTAGAGAAGAGATGCGAAAATCGTTTTTAGAACTAATACGTAATCTTAGGCATTATATTCTATGTTCTACACTCCAAACACACAGAACTTTAACCCATTTATTAACAAAAATTTTTGCAACCTGTCTTTCAGCCAGGTCAGCAGTGTAAGTGAGTCATAATGAAATACTTAATGTTAAGTTTTGCAAGTATTATTATTGGTCTTCAAATTCTCTACTAAGTTCGTGAAGAAAGAGAAGCAATACATCCCTGTACGACTTGATGCACCTCTCCACAAACTCAAGCAGTAATTACCTCTATGTGTTCCCCCTAAATTCTGAAGTGGAGTATCACAAACCAACTTTGTTGCTTAAAGAAGGGTGCACAACGTAAACACTCAGATTTCAAAGGTTCTTCTTAAAAAAAAAAAAAAAGCATCTTTTAACCATTTCCTGAAGGTAATATCCAAGATAATGAGTGCACAAAAGACTTTTTCAGAGGAAATGTTACACTTGCCTGTTGTCACTGCAGACATCATCCTGAAGTGGATGAGGCAAGATCCTCATACTAACAAAGCTGATGGTAACTTCAAGAATTATAGAGGGAAGGTGTAGGTTACCATGAATTCTTGCCAAGGATTTCAGCCCTTGATGAAAACTGATAGACAACATCAGTGGAGAAGTAGTTATACTTAATAAAGCTATTAAACTTCTTAATGGAAAATTCTACAGCTTAGGTACTTTGGTCTGCACTGTGAGGCCTTGACCAAAAGATTCAAAATAAGGTATAGCCTTTGCATTATAAGCACTCTTAGAAATCACCTAAGATTGTACTGTTCGTGTGGTGGTTGATGTGGCAACAAAAAAAGTTGTTGCTTGCTACAGTAGCACAGCAATCATGAAAAACCCCACAATTCTCTAAGAAATCATACCTGTTTTGGCTTGTTAAGTCCTGAAAAGATGGAAAACAACAGCGAGATGTGAGAACTAGGAATGGACTTGTACAGGGGCAACAAAACCATTCTTTCCAGCCATCCATTTTAATAAAGGCATTGGAACACATTTGATTTTAGTCCCATTATGGAATAAATACACAATTTTGGAACCTCCAAACACCGTGAAATGAATCTGTCACATTCTCAAGGTCTCTCTAGTATATGGTGCTTTTGGAAATCTGATCCTTTCACTTTGTCTTAAAGAGACAGCTTGTTAAAATTGAAAACTGATAAAACACATGATAACCAATAATACCCTAGAGAGATTTTTGCATGTATTTACATAACTTTGCTCCCTTTAAAAGCAAAAATGCAAACATGAAGCAGACCTCTTATTATTTACACATTTTAAAACAACCAGTATACATTTGTTTTTGACTTTTGTTCAATTATCCTAATCTCCTACAAAACCATTTGTAATAATCAGTATTTACTGCCATGGCACATATGGGCATGAGTGGAACTAATCATCTGCAGGCTGTCCCTGCTGCTGAGCTGAACAAACAAGCTGTTCAAGACTTCTTCCTGCAAACATTTCTGCTTCATAAATCAATGGGAACCTAATGTAACATATTTCTTTTTTTTTTTTTTTTACAGACACTTAACTGAGATCCACAAGCTCATTTCAGAATGTCACCAAAAAAAAAAAGAAAAAAAAAAAGAAAAAGAAAGACATGGACCCAAAGCAGACTAATAAACAAGCATTCCAGTCCAACTGCAGTTTTAATCTATAAAATTAATAATATGTGTTCTGGTGCCTACACCTGTGACAGATGGTCAGCAGAGAAGAAAGCTATCCCTATCAGAACTGCCGAGTTCTGAAATCCCAGTGCACAAACCACAGATGGCACTGGCAGAACAGTTCAAAGAATTAGAGATCCAGAAATAGACTTTTACTTTTCTGTGTTGCACTCCTAAAATGTGTGGGCACTATTTGCAAATTACCTAAAAGCAAACACATCTTTGGGTTAAAGCAACTTGTCAGCCTTCATTAATATAAATGTTGGATAGTAGGTCAGGGGCATGCTAATCCAATAGATTGATCAATTCTTTTTACATTTCAATGCTCAGAATTTCCATTGACCATGGGGAATGATTGCAGCTCACAGACCCTGAACATTTTTGTGCAACTCACAAGTAACCAAGGTAGTGCTTTGCTCTCCAGGTAAATGATGAGGCTTGGAAATCTATTTGTTGTTCAAAAATGTCACTATATGTGAGTTGACACAGGTTCCCTGATCAAATTTTGAAGCTATGAATGCTACAAAAATGTTTGGAGGACTTTAAGTGATTTTTCTATTCCACCTTTGTGTGTGAGTCTGAGCCTCTAGATCCCTACAGAGACCTGTCAAATCAAGCCCAGGATCTACATCTGCAGAGGTAAGTAAAAAAGACACTTGTTAGCTGGGAGGAACGACATCACAGTGACAGGATTGAAATACAATGAATTTTTAGTATCTAATAAGAAAATTACTACTTTTGAACAACCAATACACTCTTAGTTCCATACATGCAGTGTGTTCCCTTTGACCTACCGTAAGAGTTGGAGTGTAAGAGGCTCAATTATTGCAAACAGAAATCTAAATAAAAGGTCTTGCAGGCAGGACTACCTCATCAAAAGTGCTGAGGTTAGAAAATCAAACACAGCTGAGTTCCTATAAATTTCAGGAGAGCAGTCAGAGATTTAAGCCTGTGTCAGTATGGGGATGGGTGCTTAATCGTGTCTTGAGTGCAGAAACAGTGTTTCTCCCAAGTGATTAAAAATAGATTTAACAAGTGGGCTTTTTTTTTTTGCTTCCATCAGATAGGAAAGAGACAGGAAGAAACAGCATGAAAGGGTAGAAAACACCAATTAAAAAAATAAAAAACAAAAAATGAGTTTAGCTTTTAGGCCTTGAGTGGAGCAGTCTAAGGCTTCCATGGGATTGCTGATCTATGGAGAGCAGCAGAGTAGAAGAAGGGCAGGAGGGAGGGAGGGAGGAAAGGAGGGAGAGAAGAAAAAGTTCTCCCTCAGCTCAAGGAGGATCTCCAGTCTTTTGAACAGTGTGTGAGGTGGCTGTAAATGCAGCTCAGAGGAGGAAACTAATTTGTGTGCTTTCCTGAAGGTGAGTGAAGGAATAAAGACAGAGAGAGGGAGCCCATGGGTTTTAAATTGCTGTGTCTGTTCTCTTTCCTCCACCAGTTTTAAAGAAAGTCTCCAGAGATTAAGACAAGGTCAGTTGCTGCTGTTTTTCTTTCCCAACCGCACAATACCAGTCCAAGTCTAGCTCATATGAATTAATTTTTCTGTACATCCAAATCTTCCACTGTGGACTGCAGTTTGTGGTGGTGCTTGAGGCCCCGAAGGGCTCGGTCCCCCCTGAGAAGCTGTGGAATAAAGGTGCCCAAGTTTAAAGTCTCCCCTGGGGAGGAGACAAAGGTGGTTTTGCTCCACAAGTGGGCTGAGTTTCTCAGGGGTGGTTCCCTTTTCCCCCATTAGTTTAAGCACCTGCCACTCTCCTGCCAGTCATTCTTGTGTTCTAGAACGTTCTGTTCCATTCAGTAGTTGATTGAATCCCCTGGTTGTCTGTTACCCCCTCTCCTCCCCTCTCTATCCCCCGTTGGTCCTGGTCCCCTGGTCCCTCCCTGGTTCCTCCCTCCTGGTGTTTGATGATTGGATAATGCCCTCAGAATAAAAGTCTGTGCTCTGAGCTGTTTGGGGTCTTCTGATCCTAGACGCCCAGAGCGCAGTTGAATCTCACGCCTCTGCGTCTCTATTACTCTAGCCAGAAGATCCCTCCCTATCCCTCTGGCCTCTATAGAGATAGCTTGCTCTCTAAGAGCTACCTGCGGCTGGGAACGCACCGATTCCCGTGGCAGCGGACCGGCGCTCCGGCGGTCAGGGACGCTGGCTGCAGCCGCCAACGGGTTGCTAGCCAAAGACCCTGGGGCTAGCTGTCCAGCCTGGACACCGGCGACCGCGGCAGCAGTTTACTGTGCCAGTGGCACATAATCAATATAGAAAAGCAAGGGTGCAGAGAGAAATAATTTATTGGGAAAAGCAAGGACCAATTCCTTGTGATGCTTTGGACAATAGAAAAAAAATGGAAGAAAATAGAAACACACAAATAAAGAAATAAATTATGAGCTAATGGACAATACTTCCTTTAGCACAAGAACAAAACTGCAAAATGCTAATGCCTGTTGGAGCAGTCTCCATTGCATACAAATATGAAGATTAAATGCACTCTATTACATGGCAGCCTGTGATAGTAACCAGCAAACACTTGATAATACAAACATTAAAAAGCCATCAGCTACTAAGGACCATCTCAGCTGAAATGGACAAGACTGAAATGGCAACACTTGTTCACAAAACAAATCAATGGACTTGAAGTTCTGTTTAGTTATGCTTGCAAATTTACCTGCGTTGATTGCAAATCCTCCCCTTAACAGAGGGAGGAAGTGGACTTGGGAAAGTCTGTATTTGTTAAAAATAGAGTATTGAATAAAAGAGTTTAATGAAAAATCCTGATATTCAAACAGCTTTTTTAAAGCAGTAATTCCTGGATGATTTAGTAAAGGCTTTCTCTGCCAAGTAGTATCCAAGTAGTTTACTTTGGTTCTGGTTTTTGTTCAAGACTCTCCTGGCATCTGGAAATCACAAAACTTTGAGAATGAAATTTAGTTTAATCTTCTCATTGATTCAAAACACATCAACCATCAGAAAACAATGAGTTTGTTCCAATAAACAATCAGGAATGAAATTGTGAAATATATACACCTCTCCACGTGAAACTTTCTAATAAAATGCATACAACCAAGGAGCAAAACACCTCAGGTTTCAAAGTAAACTTCAGGCAAACTCTGTCCCAGAAAAGACCTAGGTATTTATACACAAATTATTATTAACATGTGAGAATGAATTTGAAGAGTGTTTTTGCAACTTTTTCAAAATTGTGCTTTCTTCATCTTAAATATTCTATTAAGCAGTTTTGTGTTCATACACTCGTGTAGTTATTTGCTGCTGCTTTTATATACTTTTACTTCTTTAGATTATATTGCCATCCTTAATAATAAAAACAACCCTCTTTATGGATTGTAAATTATGTCACCTATATATCACTTTATCATTAATCCTGTATGAATAAATCTGCCCTGCACAACACCATAAACAAACTAGTTTGAAGGTTATGAGAGACAAATACTAATCCATTAACAGTTGGCTGCATTCTTTAAATGGCTTAGCCCAGATGCCTGAGAAATGTTAAAGGATATTACCAATATCCAATTGTCAAACCCTTGCAACTGGTAGTACCACCCTTGAGGCAGGAATATCTGAACTGATTGTTAATTGGTCCCTGAACCCCCAGCTTTCAATCAAATTAACACAGCTTAAATTGAATATTAATATAAGACAAAGCTGGTTTTCCTCAAAATCAGCTCATAGAAATTGCTCTGATACTCAAGAACTGATACCCAAGGCTCAGCACCAGTCACCTGTTCTGAGAGTTGAGTTATCCAAAGGGAATGATAAGGCCTGATGCAGGCTCTGGAAGTATGAGGCCACTGGCCGGGCTCATGTTTTTTACTGTGACACTGTTGGTGTTTATGACACTATTGTCATTTACTTCCCACTACTGGTGCCAGCAGTGAAGCACCATGGTAGGCACCACTGCTCTAACTCAGATGCCATTTCTAGCATTTTCATAATGACCATTTTTTGCCTCTTTTATTACAGCCCAGTTCCCATGCCACTGTATGCCTCCAAGGAAATAAGCATTTATCTTTAAATTTAATGTTTAAAAATTTGAAGGGTTTGATTCAAACTGGCATCCTCTTAAAACTCAAAATTCTCCAGCATGCAATTTTTCATGTCCAAATCAACATATTGACAGAAAAGTTTGTATTTTCCTAAAAATACAACAGTTTAATAAGTAACATAAGGGCAATTTTAAACAACAGATATTTATCAGTGAATTATAAATAGTATATGTATTTCAAGAGAAAGTCAAGATGGGAATAATTCTGTGCTTTCCTATTAATGCATTTCACATCTGGTAATATTAATTTCATTTGCTGTACAAACTTTAAAAAATAAAAATAAAAGCTTAGAAAATGTGGTCAAATAATTATTATAATACTGTGGTTCTCAGATTATTCACAATTCATATTTCTTTTCCCTTCCCAAGAGATCAAACTAAAGAAAAATATGGTCAAATAGAGAGTGTTACAGCATTTTTTGAAAAATCCCAACACTTTATCTTCTTAAACTAGTCTACTGGAAAAGCAGTAACAATGTTGTAATGGGAGGGACATGGATAAAACATGCACTTTACTTGTTAAAAGAACATAGCCTTCCAAAATGCTATAATGCACTTAATGCACATAACAGACAAATGCTTCAATTAATTAAAAAAAATAGATAGACCCCTTCAAGGTATTATTTAATATAGAATTATTTTATTTCATTTTCATGGTGTACATATGCCTATTATATCTACTTCTTGTACTAGATTTTCAGAGCAGGAATAGAATATTTGTTTTGGTTTGTTCAATGCATAGGATTAGGAGGTCAATACGTGACAGAATTCTAGCTAATACTAGTTAATCTTGTCTAATTTGAGATCTAACCACATGCTAGCAACTCCAAATGTCAGTCATCATTTATGTAAAATCCCTGGGAATATGATACCATAAATATTGCTTGCATTAGTGAAGTTGAAGTTTCTGCTTTACTTAATAAGGAAATGGAAAGTTCAGAGCTTAAGAAAGTGAACTTTTTCTCATAACAAAGGTGTGATGTGAAGATAGAATAATGAAAGACTTAATTGTCCAATGGTTGTGTTAATGCTGTACAAAAAATTGGCATGGGAAGAAAAAAAATTCTTACAGGATGGTGATATGCTTTTTATAAATTAGAACTGTTTTATGGTACTAACTATTATCCCGGCACCCTACTCCCAAGGACAGCTAACATGTGAATATGAATAAACAACAATTAGACTAAAATTGTCAAGAATTCTAGCACATTCTAGCAGATTTTGGTTTTGTAGTTTTACTGTCTATCCTATCTAACCGCAGTAAATGAAGCATGGAACTGAACCCCTTCATTTTCAATGCTGCTGCAGGCTGAGTTTGCCTAGATTTCCTTGTGTAGCATATCAAAGGAAGGATTTTGTCGTCTGAACCCAACAAAGATGATTTTGTTCACTTGCGCACTTTGGTCAGGGGGTCCACAATACATTCTCACCACAATGTTGCCCTTGTTGCTTTTTTTTCTATTTCTGACCCCCAGACCCTCAATAAGTTTGTCACCTATCTGGAGAGCTGAAGAGCTCCATATATCTGAGCTGCTCTTCAGTGCACTGGCAGCCTCATCTCCTTTTCCCTGCTCCCTGTCTTTCCTAGGGAGCCTGTATCCAGGCATCAATCCATCACAGCCCTCCAGACACACAGGCTGTCCCCATCTCAGTTATTGCAATCACATCTCAGTTTTTCAAACACACTCACCACACTTGGTCGTCCTGCTGGTTTACCAGGCCGTGTGCATTTGTGCACAGGTACTTCCGAAGTGCCTTTTGACACTTCTTTCCTCCTTTCTAAGAATTCTTTTACTCCCATCACACAGTCACATGTGCTTATTATCCCTGATTTCCACTTTTTAATTTACCTGCAAACTCTCCTCATCATTCTCAGTGTATCTGGTTTAATATTCTCTTCAACAGAAAAACAAGACTGGGGGCAAAGATGCTTTTAGGCCATTACTGTCAAGTGGGTCCCATCTCTTGCTAGCAGTTCTCATTCCTCAAAGAGAGACCTGTGGTGCTAAAAGCCAAGACTACCCATGACACCAGGCAGTTGCTAACTCACATTGTGTATCCACTCCTACCTGAGTCCTGTTCCTTCAGTAGCAGAACTGAGAGAAACATCACTTGGCCTTCCATGTCCTTATCTTTGTCTCCAGAATACTGTTGTCCCTCCTGATTTCTTCCCAGGTCTCCCCCAGAAGTGATGCACATGGACAAAATGAACGTGTTCAGAGTTGGGAAGCCCTTGGCAGTCTCACTGGAACACTCCTTCCTGCCTCAGTCCAGGATGTTTGCAAACAGCAAACCTCACGGCAAACAAAGTGTGCCCTGGAAATTCCGGTCAGATGTGAGGTGATCCCACCCTGCAAAAAGGGACATCCAACCAGTGCTATCTTGCACTTCCCCTTGGTGCTGGTGCTCTGTGCATGCCTAGTTCACTCTGAGGCCTCTCTGAATGGAACTTTTTCCCTTACACAGGATATTACTATTAATCCTGTGAGTTCAGATCAGAGGATAGATAATGATATTTTGCTGCCAGAGGTCACAAGCTTCATGCCTCTCCCATCTCATGGGTCTTTATCCACCCCTCATTCAAGCATGGTCTGTATCTGTCCTTCCTTCCCTGCATCACAAGGCTCAGATCTTTCTTCTTCAGGATTCCTTGTGAAGCCCTGTCAGGACCACATTTATTCCCCCTGATAGCACACAGTCCACTCCGTTCCCCCTGCAGCTCCTTACCCTGGTGATTCAGGGTCCTGATCAATCTCTGCTGCTGGTGCCCCTGGAGAGGCATCCCATTACTTCTTGCTGCCACAGGCTTGACTGCTGCATTCCCTGCAAGAGTTCTCCTGCAAGAGTTCTGTCTGGGCCAAGACACTAGTAATCCACTTCTATCTTTTGACTGTACAGAAGCTGTAAACCTTCTCTTGTACTTCTTTTGCCAAGCTAAAACAGATGCAGTGTTTCAAATTTTCAGCAGTAGTTGTGTTTTTTTTGCATAACTCACTCTGCACTTTATAAAGCTTGGTTTGTCTCATGATAAACTTCTGTAAGTGATATTCTTTTTCTCTTCAGATACACAAAGGTCTTCTCTCCCTGGCACATGAGCAACCCTGTAGCAGTGGAAGCAGTGTAATATCTCCCAGAACTAACAGGTCCCAGGATAGGGTTCAATAAGTTGTAATGTGCAGTTTACCCAAGGCAGAGAAAGAAATTAACACATAATTTCTCAGAATGCATATTTCAAGAAAGCAGGAAACTCCTAGTTGATGATAAGGGAAAACTAACATACAGTATTGTTAAATATGCAACAAAATCTTTCTCAAACTACAGATAAACTCTCCTCATCCATGCAACTACAAAAGAGCCAATGTAAAGAAATACCATGAAAGCTATTCACAGTTTTCGGTTATTTTTGTTCTTTTTGGTTTTGTGATTGGGAAACCAGTTAAAGATTCATATCTGAATTGTTTATAGTGATGATCAGTAGAAAGACATTATTTCTAAGGTTTGCTAACTTGTTTCATGGTTTTTTCAAGGTTTAGGAATGGCACTCCCCAAATTAGTTCTCCCACCAAGGTCTTCCAAGCCACACTTCCACTTGCTCGCTGCCTCTTGCCATCTTCAGCCACTCCACCCCACCCCTCGAGTGGACTGAGAGGTGAATTGGTGTCAAACAAGGCAAAGATCTTGAACTAAGAAGATAAAATACAGTTTACTGGAAAAAGCAATAAGATAAGAAAAGGAACAGTAATGACAATGATATTAAGGAAAAAAGTATATGAAAGAGAGGGTGATTCATGCACAAAATGCTCAGGAGCCCAGCCCAGCTGAAGCAAACCCTTCTCCCCAGAAGAGAGTTTCTCTGCTTTCCAAATTTGCCTTCCCTGCACCTGGAAATGACCTGAGGTGGTATAAAATAATCTCTCTGTTTTAGCTATGCTCCCTCCTGACTACTGCAAAAATTAACCCTGTAACCAGGACAATAGTGAAATGACTTAATCCCATTTTTATTAATAGATTATTTGGAAAATTTTGTAAGAGGAATCTTCACCTGTTATTTCAAACTATCAGTTTTTCAGCTTAAGGTGAAATAAATGTCCTGGCCATGATACCTTGAAAGGACAAAACCTTTAAAGCAGTCTAGTTTTTCACTGTAGTTTAAGGACACACATTTAAACTCTATTTCTCCTACACTTAGCTTAACGTTATTCTTCCACTGGAAAGCTATCTGACAAAAGCACTAATTACATAGCCTTTCTTGCCTACAAGCTTATTATTTCTGGGAAATCTTAAACCACTAGGGTATCACAGTCCTCCCCAAGCACAAATTTTCCACAAACTGAGTAATGGCATGTCTATTATGATACAGTCATTCACATGCATTTGTAAAGAGATTGTAAAAATTCAGATAAAATTCATCAGTTTCCTTCCTAAGAGAAAAAGGAATCAATCATCATTCACTGAACTTTAACAATAATTCTTAATGAAAACCATTAATCCCAGCATATAATTAGTGGAAATGATAGAAATGAAAAATGTTTAACAACATTAGGAATAAAGACTGCAACAGTGGAAAATTATGCACAATGCTTTTCAAAATAAACTAGTTTCTTTACAAATAGGTAGCTTTCCCCTCCCTTCTTTTAAAAATGTTTCTGTTTAAAAGAGGAAGAGATATAAAGAACGCAGTCTACTAACATTTTCTGGTTAAAAATGTCCAAGATAGAAGAGGCATACCAACAATAAATTCTCTGAGAAAGCAGGCTGGAGAAGACTGTTACACCTCAGCAGCCATTCTCTTTACATCAGTTGGCTATACTGCTGGGAGGAGATTCTTGTGAAATCCTGTCCTGCACCCGTTAGTTACATAAAACCGAGACTACTGGGAATTGTGTGATGCTCCTCAGTCCTTGGCTCCCAGGCATCCTTAGCATGAGACTCCCGAAAGCACAGTGCAGCAGCCTGGATACATTAGCTTCCCTGGAAAATAAAGATATTAATTTCATCTAGTGGTAAACAGCCCAGATTCATTCCTATATGGAAATGACCTGGAATCATTCAAGGACTGGCATTTCTATCCCATCAGGTAGTCTCATTGCGGGGCACTCCAACTCTCAATATGTCTCTTAGCCTATATGAATATTAAAAAAAGACAGACCTCTGGTTACTTAGTAATTTCATTTGTTGTTGTTACAGTGTGTAAAGCTTGGTGATGCTGAAGAACTTTTATTTGAGAGAAATTTTCCATAGACAAGCTGTGTAAAAAATGTAGAACAAATTAAAAACTCTTGTGTCAAAAAAGTAAGTGGACAATCTTCCTAGCAGCTGGAAATGTTTTTTCCTTTCCTTTTCTGTCAATAAGGAGAAAATTCACCACTGATCATGTAACTTCAGGTGTTGTTTTAAACCATAAGAATACTTTCTTGTGAAAGATCTTGAATGTGATTCTCTATCACAATGACAGAAATCATAATTTTCAAGATTTCAAGGAACAAATGTCACTTGTAAAGAAATTTTAAGGGCAGTAATAAATCAAATCCTAACAAATTCAAATCATGTAAGAATTGAGTTTCATTCACAACCATATTACATCTATGTAACTCATTTGACTTCAGTAAAGCTTGCAATTTCTGATCTAGACAGCTAAATGGATTGAGAAAACAAGGCCTTCTCCCTCATTTTTTTTCTCATTTGAAGACTTCTATACAGACTTCATTGCCTTTGAAAATACTCAATCCCACAAAAAAAATATATTTTTCTTCATAAGCTTCCTCTGTTAGCCATCTATCTTTAATGTCTTCCAGTTTTCAAAGTCAGAAACAGCATTTTGCCATCCCACCCAGGGAAAAAATGAGCATTTGTTACTGGGTTGTATAAAGCTTTCAACTGATATAGAGAAATGCAACTGATAATTAAGTAAATTAAAAACTCCTGATGCTTCATAATTTGGAGTCATTGGTGCTAAATAATTGCACAAGGAAGAAAATGTTTTTATGCAATCACACAATAATTGGAGAGATTAATGATACTAAGTATATTTTGCAAGCATTGAGCCATTTCTGAAAACACTTGTAGTGTGAAATACAATATAGCCCAAAGACTGAAGTGTACTTGGAAGACAATTACTTTAGTTTCTAAACAATCCAATATGATTTTGCTCAAGCAGTAGTGTCTGAAAAGGAGCATATATTACATTTGGTTTTGTGCTTTAAGCTGCATTTTTTTTTGTATTTCTGTCACTTTTATTTTACATCAGTAGGAAACATGCTAAGTTTGGACAAAATATATGCTCTCTTGGTGTAAATGATGGATATAATATGATTACTTCACTCAAACCTTGAATCATGAAAGGACCTTTGTCTTACACAGCTTCACACAAGTGAGTCAAGGTGCATATTATATGCATGATCAAAAAGCAGAAAGTCTGACATTTGAAGGTCAGATCAGAGAGGGCAATAACAAAAAGGGAATTATTATGCATTCTTTTACCATAGAAAAAAGGGAAGTAATAAAGGTTATGTGAGAACAAAACTTTCCACCAGATTCATGATAAACTACTATAATTACACAAGAATCAAACCACCTCAAAACCCCAAGATAGTTCCTACAAACCATTCTTATATTGCCTTATGTTTAAAATTGATCTCATGCAATCTCAAGGTGTGCATTTATATACATTAACATAAAGCATTGGGGAATGCAAAAATCTGCATGGACAGGCTTCTGTGCTTAGATTGGACTTAGAGACATTTTTTTACAATACAATAAAACATAGAATTTGCTGTTGTCTATAGCAAAAATAGCACAAGTAAGCAATCTGATAATAGGAATTTTTAAAGAATCTGAGAAAGTGGTCTCATAAAATATGTAGCTTTACTCCATGAATACTCCGTGGGAATTACTTACCGGTGCAATGAACTGGATAAGCCATAAGTCAAGAGCAGGCACTGCAATTAATCTACTCTCCTTTCCTGATTTTGTGATGACAAATGGCAGACTGGAAAGCGACTGTACTAAGGACCTAATTATAGAATAGCTGCTGATGTGAAAACCATGGAAAAAAGGAATCTGAATTCACCCTTGCAGAAGCAATGTTTTTGGAAAGAAAAGCTAAGCAGCTCTGTGACAAAATACCACATTGTTGCCACACTGAAGAACATGAACCACCATGTTCAGGTTTGCATACTTGAAGTCCATACTGGTACAGTTCTCTATTTCAGAAGCTACACAGGTGGAGTACAAACCAAGGTCATTCCACTGCACAAAATCAGACAAGTAACTGTTGGTAGTCAGCTGCATCCCAAAATTTCAAGCAGAATAATGTCACGTTACAGTCATTTCAAGGCACAAAGTAGTCTGTGTGCTGCAAACATGGCTGTTCAAAATATTTATTCTGAAAAGTTGAAACAAAATAGTTTTTATATATCAATTTTGCTGTTGAATAAAAAATTAGGGAAAAATCACAATTTTAATTCTTAAAGGAAGGGAGGGCTTTGCCAGAACATTTGATACCCTTTCTCTCCCCCAAGGACTTCCTAAAGCCTGATCTCCACAACTTTGTATCTAAAGTTATGATATTAAACCACATAAAGCAGTAGATATTATAGGGACTTCATCCCACCATCCTCTTCTGAGCACTACTTTATCAAGGCTCTGAATTGTGATATAGAGACTATTTTTCTTAAAATAAAGGTTTGAATCCCACTGATAATTTTAACACAGCAACATAAAAAAGAAATATTAATGTTTATATAATAAGGAGCCACAGAGGCTTGCCTAAACAAATAATTGATCATGGACTCGCTAACAATGAAGGTGGTTTCTTTCCATCTTACCTCTGTTCATTATGGTGTTTGTATGAGAATATATATAAGCTGTCTTTGGTAAGTAAAGAATTCCTCGCCTTCCTTAAATATTCAAAAAGTCTCCTACATAATTTATGATGGTAATATATTCTGTAAGGTCTTTCTTTGTTGATGAATATGACAGTTAATGAAAACAATATTATAGAGACTTTTTTACAGTGTGCTATGCTTCTTAGTGAAAGTCAACTAAGCTTAATAATATTTCTTTGAAAAAGAAAGTTTAAGACGAAGTTCTGGTGACTGAGAATATTTTTTTTCATTTATTTAACCAAAGTTAACATCTTATACATGCTTCTTGCGTGATGTGTCAACAGGAGAAATAGCAGACAACAATGAAGACATTGTGTATGTTGCATAGCTTTAAAATGCTTCTAACCAAATTTAAAGTTTAAAAGTATTACTATGGCCTGTAGATATGCTACAAAAACATATATGGGAGTCATGAATTTTCCTATTAATATAATGTTAAATACAAATGACTATTAGGAATATAGACCTGACCATGCTGTCTTCAAATCAAGGCCAAAAATTTTACTATTTTCCTCATAAATCTCAAGGTAAATGACAACATGCTCCAAACTTGATTAGAGAATTTTCTGATGGGGTAGAATTCTCTTAAATAAAGGCTGTAAAAGTTCTATTTCAGCATTTTTCACATACACTCAGAGGGGATGTAGAAGATTAATGAAGTTCAGATATCTATATTTGTGAGAGCAGATGTTGCTTCTCGCACTTGGAGAATCGTAAGTTTTTATGCCAGGTAATAGGATTTTTCCTGTAAAGAGAGTGTCCTAAAACTGTAGTCTTTGAAAAATCCTGGTAGACAGTACTCCAAAGAGACTGGGCACTATATCTGTGTGTTATGCACACCAGTTGCTGGATTTGTTCAGTTACAAAGATTTCAAGGAACAAACGGGAGGACACACACACAACTTTACATTCTAGAGCATTCCTAAAGACATTTTTAATCTGGTGGGATATAAGCTTTATGGCTCTTCACTAGGAGCTACACAGTTTGCTTTGAGATAGACAAAGACTGAAAACATCCTAGTGCAAGCCTACAGTTTGCTATAGCAGTTGAGAACATCAGGCTAGATGTTAATCAAAGGCATCCATCACTGCCAACTTCCTGGAACAATGGTATTCTGAAACAGCTCTCTGAATGGAGAAAGTTGTTGCCAGTTTCCCAGACTGATCCTAGCTTATATTTATGTATTATCTCACTTTCTCACCATTGTTTCCCCATCAGCATATAAATCCAAGAGATAAGTAAAGGTGAAAGATTTCAGCCCTTGGGAGAAAGCACTAAAATATTTGCTTTCCTACCTATGAATCAGTATGAAAATGTTGCATATCTCCCTTCTCTTTTGCAATTATTATTCAAGTCGTTGGAGAGGAACTGAGACAGACAGCTGCAAAGGGAAAACCTTAGGAAAGGTGATGGTTACTTAGCAGCACTGCAGAAAGCTGTTTCTACTGTAAGCAAGCTAGAATAGAAGGAGTTAAATCTTGCATAGTCTTCAGACTATTCACATACTGACTTGGGAATTTACAGTGAACACAGAATCCTGAATTTTGACAATAATTATTATTAGAGGGTTTAATGATCATCCTTAAAAGTACAGTAGAATATGAACTGAGATCTATTCAGACATTCATGGAAATCAGATGGCATTTCAGGGCCAGGCACATGCCAAGGTGGTTTGTAATCTTAGGACCTCATGAAAGCTGAATTTCTGCTGAATATAGAAATATTTTTCTGGGTTTTATTTTGTTTGGCAGCAATAGAAGCATTTGAATATCACATCAGACTCATTACATAGATCAACTTTCTGCACTGCATATCAATTCAAGAGTCTAAATTTGAAACACCCTCAAATACAGTGTTTGCTATTTAGTATGAATGCTATAAAATACCAGACATCTATTTTACCGACATGCTGCAGTGCTTGTCATCCTCCTATGTTTTTTAGCTCTCATGACTGAACTGTTCAGTTTTTAAGGCAATGATTTGGAGCCTGGCATTTTTAACATTTTTCCAAAAATTACTTTCCCCTCATATTTGTTGCTGAGTTTCAAGGATAACTGTGAAATATTCCATGGATTTTGTTTATTTCACACTGAACTTTGCCTGTGAATTGCAACGTAATTATCTAATACATGGAAACATTCACTACTCTTTGTGGCTCTGATTCTGTCTTTGGTGATCTCAGAAGTGAATCTCAGGTGATCTCAGGTGTGTTGCCTCTCTACCTTGTTTTGTTTTTTAACCAGAGAATTCCTGATTTAAACAGCATTGACTGGTTCTAACAACATGCACAGAATAAAGCTGTAGCATTGTGCTTTACATATGAAGAAAACACATATATTTTTCTCTTCCTTGTAATTTTATTTTTCACTCTTATCAAAGATGTGTGATAGCAAACATGTAAACACATCTATATTTTCATTTATTTGCAGTAAAAGTCTCTTTGGTTACTCCACATTTAATTACACAGAACTCACTGATTAAAAGAAACCCCACTGTCTTATTTCTGTCACTTTGAATATTACTCCAATTTCAACAGAAGATTTCTTCTGGCTCACACTTTTGGTTAGTGTTTTCATAAATAGCTTCCTTAGGCAATTCTTTCTGTTAGGAATGTGTATGACATTGGAAAATCTTTTTTCCCTTCAGACTAGAGTTGCTATGATTTATGGACCTGATCCTGTACTGTAAAGTAGATAAAAAAGTTCCTTTCGAACCAGATTCACCATTATGTTATTCCAGATTTTCTGAAGAAGTGACTCTATTACATGGAAACTGCTTGTGAAAAAGCTGCTGTAGTCCAATAGCTACAAAGGTGAAGTAAACAAAGGTCAAACCTTTTCACAGCATTATTCCTATTTCCTAGGGCTCTTTTCTTTTGTTTTTGATGAATGTTCTTAATTTTTATTTTTCATCTTGAGCAAATGAAATTGTGTACTGTGGGGATATGTACATTAAAAAGGACTAAACCAAGTCTCAGATAATATAAAATAAGCCTTGCATACAGTATCAAAGCTAATAGTCAATTTTTACTATAGCAGAAAACCCACACAGATGTTTGCTCCCATTTTGAGATTTTAAAAAAAGAAGGAATAAAAAGTTAGATTTAAATTATTAAAAAATATTTTTTCCATATCTCCTTGCTTCCTTTATTTTTTCCAGCTGTCATGGAATCAGAGAATCATAGAATAAATCATCTTGGAAGAGATTTGAAGAGATCCTCACATCCAGTCTTTTATGCAGAATAGTCGAGACTGAATAGAGCAGACTGCCTAGTAGGGCTGTGAAAACCTCCAAGGAGAGATATTCTACAGTCTCTCTCTGAGCTACATTTGCTAATTCCCAATTATGCACAAGGTGGACAAATTACTTTGCTCTTATGTCAATTCAGAACCTCATAGACAGTTTCAATTAATGACAACAACATTTCATTCTTTTGGGGGAGTATTTCTTCTACTAGCTCTATACGTGGATAACTCTGTAATTTTGGTTTGGTTTGTGTTTGGTTGGTTGGCTTAATCTGCTATGTCCCAAAACTGCATATTGATTAAGAGGCCAGGATTTAAACCAGAATTATAATAGGTGCAAGATATAAACCAAAAAATAGCAGAAAAATATACAATAAATAAGGTGATTAATGCTTCCAGGGGGCCCAGTGAATCCTCAGAACTACATTCAGAAACACCTGCAGGATTTTCAGAAGTATAGAAAAGTTGAATTCTTTCATATGAGAAATGATAAATTCCTGAGGAGGGATGTCACTTTATCATCCTTCATGGTACTCACTCCCACATGACAAAAGCTGCACGGTTCGTATTGAAAGAACAACAGAAAAGTTCAGTTGTGCCATAATGTCCTGTAGTTATAACGTGGCTGAGTGTCAGGGCTGTGCTTGAGTGAGCACGATGTCTTCAGTCATGAATTCTCTGGCTGGCCCAGGAACTTCACAGCTCCTCCTTCTGCACAGATGAACCAAAGGACTGACTGGAGAGACAGGTTTAAATGAATTCCTGTCCACCTTCACATGGAAACCTTGGACTGTTACAGACTTGGAGATTCTCCCAGGTAGATCATGCTGTGCCAAAATAAACTAGTAAACATGATCTGCATGCTTCAATTATTAATTAGCATCCTGAATGGAGAACCTTGTTGTCCCAAAGACTTCCCAAGGTAGTTGCTCTTCCAAAATAGACTAGACTGTAGACAAATAGGACACCCTCAATAGTCAGTTGAGACTGTTCCTGAAAATGCAGAATATTCAGGTAGATCAGTCCCCTTTGCTTTCTAAACTCCTTCCCAGGAGCCCAGGTGTGGCTGGATCCAACCTTAGCCCACACTTTGTCTAAGTTTTATGTCTAAAGGATTATACAGGTGCAATTGAACTTTTATACAACTTGTTCGTCAGGATTAAGGATGTCAAATTGGATATATATATATATATATATACATATTTATTATGATAGTGATTAAACAAAAATATCTTAATCAGAATTATTTACTACTCAGTATAGGAACTATAATTACTAATTAGTATAGGACACTATTTCTAAGCCACATTGAAGCAATTATATTAAAGCAATTGTTTAAAAGCTATCAAAACCCATTATTAAATACAGATTGATGTTATTTACCCATACCCACTACAGTGGGCAAACATCTTTTGCTCAGCCACCTTGAGTGGTGTCCCTATTCAAGCAAGAAATCTTCACACACCCCCCAAGAAAGGGCATGGTAGAAGGCCCTGCTGTTCAAAAGTGGGACTTTATACTGTATACTATGTAGTATAAAGTGAATGACTGTCAGTCAGGTCTCCAGGCCATCTGTGTCACCTCAGCAGGTTTAGATAAGTTAATAGCACTATCACTGATTTGTTCCTTTTCTGGGTATTTTACCAATTCTACCAGATCTTCACCTCGCTATCAGAATGTTTAACTTTGGAACTGGTGAGTCAAAGAGGTTTCAGCATTCTTCAACACCAAAAACTGCATGACGCCCCATTTTCCATTCATCACTGGTAGATTTGCAAATAGAGAGGACATTGTTCCAGTTGGTTTACCCCATTCTAGGCAGAGCATCCTGCTACAGGTACCCAAGATGAAACTGGGCCTAGAACAAAGAGAAGCAGTTTATACTAACAAAATCACTTAGAGAAATATTTTACTACCACTAGACTACTATCTACAGCCCTAATCAATTGCTTGTTATGTCTATGACTATGCTTAGAGCCTGGTATCTTAGTACAATTACAAAATCTGAAGGGAAATTTCAATTTTTTCTTAAATTTCCCCTCCATTCAGTTCATGGTTTCAGGGTATTCTCAAAAATCACATTGATCTGGAGGGCTACGGCAGCTCTTTATCTATAACAGAAACATTCTTTACAGCCTGATCTTGTTCATGTTTCTTGAAACAACTGCTTCACCACAAACATTCACAATAGCTGGAATATACAAAACATAAATAATTGCATTGTCAGTGTTATATCACCATCTAACATAACAGGAGGTGGGGGCAATATTTTCATGTACAAATAACTTCCAAGAGGATTGAATTTTGGAAGACATAATAGTGGAAGAAATCATCATTCTATACAGTTGATTGGAAGACAGTCTTTTTAAAGCTTCTGAACTGGAACTTGGACAACAAACATGATTTACAGCGTACATTCTGACAAGCCAAAAGCAATCAGTATTGAGTAAATCTATAATATATTTGATAAGATGACTAAAATACACTGACAGATTTTTAGAAACATAATAAAGAAAATTAGGTTATATTGACATGTTGTATTCCATTATTAAGTTAAGAGCTATTTAAAATATTTAAGGGAATAATGTTACAAGCGACATAATGTATCTGACGAAAGAGCTTTACATAATAGTTAAAAAGTTTTCTGTTGAATGATGCACACTACAGAAACCTGTTCAAGAACAAAATTGGAATATTAAAGAGAAGTTTACTTGTCATAGGTAGGAATATCTCTTATAAACTAATTTTTCAATATTGCATGGCAAAACAAAGCATCCCCAATTTTTGGGAAGACTGAGCTGGGAAGAGGGATTTTCTTCTCTGTTTTTGAATGTCTATGTTGGAGGAAAATCTATTTTATCATCCTTTTTCATTCCTCCCCTCCTCCCTATCAGTAACTATTGAAATTTAGAGAAGATGTGCTCCTTTCATCTCTGGCACATTTTTTGTTTGTATGGAATTGACTAAAAGAAAATAGTTTCAGAATGAAACCAGCAACAAAATTTTATGGGGACAAGTTATGGGGACAAGAAAAGCGATTTCATTGGCAAAGTTTTGGTTATTTGACTTAATAAAAATTTTCTAAGATAGGAAAGAAAAAGCATGTGCTAATCAATGTGAACTGAGAATGCAATGATGGACATGTAAAATTTGTGTTCTAAGAGAAAGCACTCAGCTATATCAAGAGAATCAAGTGAACACAGAACAATGACATTTCCTAATTTTCAGTACTTAACTCCAGTCTGTATTTGTAAATACTACTACAAAAGATGATTTTTTGATAACCTTTTACAGTTTCTTAAGTTATTACAGAGAAAATATGATTCTTTTCCTAGTCATAGACATCATGTAGACAGCCTTGTGATTCATCAACATGACTGAACTTGCATGACCTGATGATGGAATCTGATAGCCTTAGCTGGTTGTTACCCTCCCTGTGAACCAGCAAGAGAGGAAATGACTGCAAGAGTTTTTTGACAAGAAAATAAAGCAGATCAAGTGCTGATTATTATTTACCCTTAGTAAGGCAGCCATGAAGCCAGAAGATCAATCTGATGCTATCTAGAATTAGTCTATTGATTAGGGCTGTAAAAGCACCATAACCCAGTAACAGCCTCATGTTCACAGCATCACTGGAGTTGTGTGACAATATTTACACAGAGGAAAGAGCACCACAGAATGTAACTTTTTTTCTTGATAGCTATTATTGCACAAAACATAAATTTTAACAAATGGCGCTTTTTTTAACTTTAAAAATAATAACATAAGTCATACAATTTTCTTTCCAGTGGCGCAGAAAGAAATATCTTGCTGAACATAATCAAAATTATTTTGCAGAACAAAACCTTCAATTAAGTTCAAATTAAATGGCTCTTCTGGTATAAGACATAAAGATTGATCAGACTCTGCTATGTAAGTGCTTATACATCCAGCAGGCTCTTTTCTTGAGCTAAGAAAATAAATTTTCACAAACATCACAATTAAATCAGCTCCCCAAAAACCTCATGCTGATTACCATCAGACCATCTCATACATGCAGTTCTAGTTAACCCAAGCATATCAGGACCATTCCAGTAGTGAAGAGTGTATTCCAGCAGCCATTGATTCACAGTCATTCTCCCCAGCCTTGAACTTGCCTTTCTGTTCCATCCAAACAGCTGGTGTCTGAGTCCATCTGTTTCTTGCCCTGGCTCCACATGTCAGCCTTCTGTTCAACCCTATGTAAATTACTTCATTTCATGTGTTCTGTACTTATTTTTGTCCTAAACCAAGAAAAAAATAATAGTGGAAACAAACCATAAAATCTTACCATTTTCTTGCAAACAAGAAAGTTTTCAACCACATTTTCAGTTCTTTTTACTCAAGATCACAATTGAGTAGTTCAGTTTAGCTTCTATCCGAAGCAAATTGAGAACGTTTTACAGATGCCAGCACCAGATCTTTTTTTCTGGCCTTTATTAACACCAACTATTCTTTTACTCTTCTGGCCTTAGAGAACAAGTAGTAGCTAATTAGTCAAAAGCTCACTCTATCTTTCCCATGCAGTTCATGGCAAAACTATGACTGAATTATTTGAGGAAATTTTTATTTTGATGATGGATCTCTGTGATACCCAGATGATTAATACTTCACTGTAACAGTATCAAAATTGAGGACATTTGGTCTGTCAGTGTGTGACATAGCTTTAAATGTCCTTCTATTTGCGCTATGACAAAGTTCTTGACTTGTGACCAGATGCTTTGTAATAGGGTAATGAAATGTCATTTATTGCAAATACTAAGAAGATAATGGTACTACAGTTTATTGTGTAACGGAGCATTAACTTTTGAAATATTCTAAACCAAACTGGTTCTCTGATGAGTTGCATTTTCACATGGAGCACAAATGATTAAGTATATTCAACATGGACAAATAAAGAAATCTGTTAGAGATTAACTGGAATTTTATGCTAGGAGGACCAAAACCCTGACAGCATAGATTGAAACCATATTCTCTTGCACTTACACTTCTCTGGTATTGTCCAACCTACCAGCATGCTGCTGTACTGCTCTCCATGGGAAATGGTGTGGAAAGGGGAGAAAAAGAAGGGATTTTACTGTTGCTTTCTTTTTGGTGCTCTCTCAGGTGTTATTTAAAAAAAAAGCCATGTCATCCTGCTTTCTCAAAGAATACGAACAAACATGATATGGTTTCCAGTGCTACTTTTCTAGACAGGCCTGTGACTTCAGGAATCTCACCCTTTAGCCCGTTCTTGGCACATATTACTTTCTCTTTTTTTTTTTTTTTTTCTCCATATATACATAAAGGAAAACATGGCAACAAATTCAAATTGCTCTTCTTTTATCACTCCTCAGAAATCATTCTCTCTCACACCCCATGAGAAACTTTTGCTCTGGCTTATTTTTCCAGCTATTTTACTCCGTCTGCAGTTTCATTGCTTCTCTCATTTTGCCTAAATATAAGATGCATGGCAGACCTATAACCATTAGCATGATCTGGGATCATGGCTAAAAGGAGCTTCCCTGTTCAGCCAGGAGGACGTTGTGAGTCCAGGTTAGAGGTCATCCTACAGGAGTAGGAGTAGTAGTTCCAGCTGTGAATTCTTTTGAGAATCTAAAACAAATACTGAAACTACCATGTCTCTTCAGCTATGCCTAAACTACAAGTCTAGGAAAGTGTCTCAATGCCCACACTTAGCTGAGATCCAGTAGCATCATGGCTCAAAACACATACACACGTACTAACACATACCTTGCATCCCAACCTGATTTCCATCAGAAGAAAAATGCCTCGATCGCCGGTATTCGGGCATGGACAGCTAGCCCCAGGGTCTTTGGCTAGCAACCCGTTGGCCAGCGTCCCTGACCGCCGGAGTGCCGGTTCGCTGCTGCGGGAATCGGTGCGTTCCCAGCCGCAGGTAGCTCTTAGAGAGCAAGCTATCTCTATAGAGGCCGGAGGGATAGGGAGGGATCTTCTGGCTAGAGTAATAGAGACGCAGAGGCGTAGAGTCCAACTGCGCTCTGGGCGTCTAGGATCAGAAGACCCCAAACAGCTCAGAGCACAGACTTTTATTGTGAGGGCATTATCCAATTATCAAACACCAGGAGGGAGGAACCAGGGAGGGACCAGGGCACCAGGACTAACCAGGAAGGAGAGAGGGAGGAGAGGGGATGACAGACAACCAGGGGATTCAATCAACTACCGAATGAAACAAAACTTTCTGGAACACAAGAATGACCGGCAGGAGAGTGGCAGGTGCTTAAACTAATGGAGGAAAAGGGAACCACCCCTGAGAAACTCAGCCCCCTTGCGGGGCAAAACCACCTGTGTCTCCTCCCCAGGGGAGACTTTAAACTTGGGCACCTTTATTCTACAGCTTCTCAGGGGGGGACAGAGCCCTTCGGGGCTTCAAGCACCACCACAGAAAAAGATCCATCCAAAAATCATATAATTAAATAATATTGTTTTTCTGGTATAAACCTCATTTAGTAACACATTTGACAAGAAACAGAGCATAGCATAGAGAGTTTGTCCTGCAATCTTTGTCTTGACAAGTTAATTTCCACTACTCCTGCTATTTTTTTTATTTCTAACAACCTGACACTTGCAGTTCACTGCAGTTATCATAACAAACATAAGTTGTGCTAGATTTTATTTACATGGGTATAAGTGGTTGCTTTTAATATACAGTTATGAAAATGTGCTGGAGTGTCTTTCAGTTTATATGCAACAACTAACTGTGGAAAGCATTAACTAAAAAAATAATAAAAAAAAAAAACCCAAAAGAAACAAACAAACAAACAAAAAAAAAAAAACAAAAAAACTACATCAGCAATTTGAAAATTCGAGTATCTTATCTATAACTTACCAAAGTAACCATGGCTATAAAAATGAAGCCCAATATTCCCGAAACTTTCTGAAATTACCTTCTGCACTTTCAATAAAAAAACACTGGATATGAAATTAAAAATCTTTTCTACATAGTACATATGATTTCTTGGTGAGATGCAATTACGTGTGTGTCTTCTTACAAATTGTCTATGGATTTACATTAAGAGAAAAACAAATAAAGACATAGATATTTTTCAAGATATTGCAAGGTCAATATATATTTAATATATTTTGACATAGCAAAAATATACAGAGTACAATACTAAATATCATTGTATACTGTATACAGTAGTATAAACATACTAAAAATTTAATATGAGAAAATCTGTACACAAAACGCTCCTTACAACATTCTATATTTTCACCTCCACAAGGACACAAGAGAGCAGTAAAACTTACCTGACCTCTCACCTTTAGGTGAAAAAAGCCACCTTAGAGGATTGAAAAAAGGTCTTTCCTTTCACTTGAATCCTTCTAAACTGAATTAGATATAAGGAGTTTTAACTGTGTACAGAAGAACCTTCTTAGGCTATTAGAAACAATGTTTTCCTTTCAGTACTCACACTCTCATAGTATTTCAGCAGAAAAGCGGTGAATTTTGCTTCTGAAAGCTAATCTGTGTTACACAGAAGGAAGAGAAAGAGGCACCAGCAGGCAGGGAGAGAAAGGGGTTTACAATCACAGCTGTAGGCCGTGGTGGCTTCTGAGACATGGATGTGTTTCACTCTGAGTCCATAATGAGCCAAAGAAGCTGCCTCCTGAAGAGAAAGGGTGGTAGCTCTGTGAAAGGCAAGGTCTTCCCTCACCTACAATAATATGAGCTCAGGAAGATGCAGGAGCCAGAAATCTATACTTTTTTTCTGAATTTGTTCACAGTGGGACCCCCACAGCATATGTCCATCATACCCCATCTTACATTCAAACTTCTGTCACGTTAAAAGGCATGCCTATTCACCAGCATTTAGCTTCCAGATAAATACTCATTGAATTAAATTTTTATCCAGAATAAAAACCCATAAACCAAAACTTTTAGTCTATTCTCATTCAGAATGTGTACTTTAAGCATGCCTTTAGATGTTACCTTGTAGAAATGCTTTACCTAATGGGAGCCTTGATCTAAAATTGTGTCCTATTCTGAATGCATAGAGGGTATTTTGCTCTCTTATTCATATTCATCTTTGTTTTCAAATGAGACAAAATATTAGTGTCCCAGTTTACTCGCCAGTACCCATCACATTTCTCAGATTATGATCTATTTCCACATCTTCATTTTCCTTCACAACAGATTCTGACATGTTCTGATGTATTCTACAGGGAACACCTTTATGGCTGCTGTAGAAATAGCTGCCTGTTAAAAGCTATCCTCTACCAACTGGCAGCTGGCAGAATGAACAGTGCAGATGATCCTGCTTAGCTCTGTAAAAGAGGAATGCTCAAAACCATTTTCTATCTTCCCTAAGGCTTCTAAGGATAATAATATGCAGGTTAACTCACATAATTAGTGGCCTTCCTTTCCATTAATAGTCTAAGAACTCGGGCTGCTGTCCTCACTCTTCTTATCACATCTTGTCTGTAAATTGTTCTAATAATAATGCTCTTATGGATCTCTCTTATGTCCTTCCCCATGAGGATAACAGGGTAAAGTGACCCAAAGATCTTCACACAGAACACCAGCTTTGTTGTAATACTCACTTTGCTCTAAACACATATTTGTCTCATTTCCCTATAATCCAGTAGTAAGACAGTCACAAAACCATCCCTGCTCTCCCTCACTGATCTCATCTTGTCCACATTGCTGAATCACAGGACATGTGCAACATGCTTCAGCAATCTGGCAGGAGAGAAGGCAGGAGACAGCACTCTGAAGAGAGCGTGAGGGAGTTCCATAGCTATATAAAGGTACACATTTGTACATTTAATTGGAAGATGAGACTAAGATAGGTGTGCTGAATATAGGGAAGTTTGGCAACTTTGATTTTTCTTTTCTGTGCTCTCAACACACAGCCAAAAATTCATCTATCCATCACCTCTGATTTATGGAGTATTACCGTATACTGGTTAATTAATTAAAAATAGTCTGAAAGTGCTGAACTGGAAAAAGATTTTGGGTTTTCTGAGCTTTGGGAACATGAATGACTTTCTGAATACAAGATTCTTCAGCATAAACAGTAAGTGCCCCAATGAAATGAACTTGGTTGCTGTTCATGGATGTTGGTAAGTACATTCAGAGTGGAACTGTAATGACCCAAGAACTCCTTCAAAAGTGACTATAAGGATTTTAAACCAAGTTTAAAAATATTATACAAAAATTTTATGTAGGACATAATATTAACTGGGACCTTTTAATTTTCTTGATTTCAAGTGCTTTTAATAAAGCACCAGCATTCTTAGAATCACATTTATGTTAGCAGGTGCTTACATTCCCATTGCCTCACTTTGCAATGGTTCAGGTCCCCAGTTTGTGTCATGTGGAATATATACAAGTGAGCAAGACTAAGTTGTTTTAATTAAAAATATATTGTTATTACTAAATTTTTTGTACCACAGTATGTCTCACAGATAATAAACTGGATAAGTAGGATCAGTCTCACTGTGCAGTAAGAGAGTTTCTCCCTCAAGTGATTAAAACCTAACTCTGCAGAGTTAAAAATGAAAGAACATCCTTTCCAAATATGTTAAGAATAGAAAGAGTGTAAGAGATTTTATCAGCATCTCACTATGGGTTGATGATTATAACCTAGACTATTTGAGAAATTCCTCTTATTAAGTACAGTTTCTGAAATACTGTAGTGAGAATTCAACCATTCAAAAATATCAATACAGTTGTTTAAAGTTTATGGGTTTAGATTTTGTTTTCAATTGTAATTTCTATTTTAAGTTTGCCATTCCTTTAATAAAATAGCAAAAATAACTATAGAAAAATAACAAATAATTTGATAACACTCTAATTGTATAATGCCCCACAATCACTTTCTTTGTGAGGTCATGAATTAATTAAGCATTTCTGAGACAGCCAGCGGACTGAAAACGACCTCTGTTCAAATTACTGCTTAGCTGTCAGGACACTAATTGTCTTCCTTCTTGAAAATTTGCTCAAAACCTAAGGAGTCAGAAATAAAGTCAAGGAACTGTTCTCATTTTTTTAAGGATGAAATGACATCTGATTCATCGCCTATTCTGTAACTGATAAATGGAAGTTCACAGCATGAATAAGGGGAGAACCAGAGCCACAAAACTAAATTATTTGACTTACTGAGAAGTTAATGAATACCTAATAAAAACCTTAGTGAGCCACTTGAAGTCAAAGACAAGAAGTGAATAATGGTATTTGCATCCTGTATTAGAGGTAGGATCAAAACAGATGACGTAAACAGACTTGCTATCCTGCTTTTCTTTTTCTATGCAAACACAATGGGGCATTGTTCAGCACACATGCATCAAATTTAAATTTCACTATTTTCATACAAGAAAGAATTCCATAGATTTCTTTTTTATTTTTAAAAAGAAAGCATTCTCAGCTTCTATTTTGTATAATTCATATATGCAACACTCGTATGTCTTTGATCCCATAAAGTTGTCCCTAAAGCAGTGTTCTTTCACCGAGTGTGCAAGAGCAAGTCAATGCACTGATTCAAGACATTTGGTTTTATTTACAATTCCTCAGAATAGGGTGACAAGTATCTAACAAAACTGGCATCCCTTTTAGGAAAGGAAAGCACAATTCTTTACACAGAAAAAAGATACTGAAAAAAACAAAAAATGATACTGAAACAAGCGATTTGTTACTCGTGCTTCTATAAAAAAATTCTAAAAGTGCATGTGGAGGTCTTGTTGCAGTTCGTTACACTATCATTTACATATATAAATTTCCCCATGAGTGTGTTTTTTAGTCATCTTAGGTAACTTGAGGTAGTATTTTCATCCTATCAAGTACCAGCAATTTATTAATTAACCTTATACTCTATTACAGTTTCTGCTTGAATCTGTTTGATCAAGTATTTGTCAAATAAATAATGATTTATAATATCCTGTTCTTGGAGATTCTTATTTTCATTCTGTTCATAGAGACTCCTCATTGTTCCCTTGCTCCAGCACCCCATTATGATGGTTTCAATGCTGTTTTAGAGTTACTGAGAATTCTTTTTTTCTTCATCTGATGTTGGTAATGTTGGGAATTTCAATAAATAAATAATTTTACTTAGACTCATCCTAACAGAAAAATTAATCAAAATGTGCCATATAGCATAACGAATTCAAGATACTGAATAAATTCTAGTAGACTCCATTTATTTTTAATACACTCATTGTCCAGGAATACTCTCTCATTTTGGCTTTGTTAGAGTTCAGTTTCTTAAATTTCTGCACATAAAAGATCATGTTTTTCTTTTTTCATTTTAAAGATGTCTAACAAAGAGATCAGCCTCAGACAGAGCTTCACAACAGCACTTAGAAGATATTTAGTTTCAAGGAAATGTTTGTTATTCTGCAGTAAATGGGACTAAATACGTTCTTAAATTAGCAGTTATTTAAATTCTTGCCTGTACTAGAACTAGTGGTAAAAAACAATGTAACATGTATAATGAAATACACACAGTAAAGAAAAACTGACAGCAAACTATGGATCATGAGGCATTGTTAACTGAAGGTATTGTACGGTTTTCTCTTTCAGAAGGCACCATTGTCTCTCATATTCATACTTTAAATAAAACAAGTGGCAATAAAAGCTAGACAGATGAAGGAGAAAACCTTAGAGCTCAAAAAGAGCACAAAATGTCAAAGTAAGATACTCTGAAGCATGCTCTAAGTAGGTTCCCAAGATGCCTTGAAACTGTATTAAAATTAAAACAATTTTTATATCCTAGCCATGAAGGTCAATCCTTGCCATAATATAATTTAGGGATGCAATATCTCTATGTAATAGACTTCAGCACTTGCTCCTAGGTGTACTATCTTCTGGCATACCATAAAGGTCTAATACATGCTCAGTGCTGTCAGAAAATCAGTTCTGGGTTGTAAGAAGGAGTATATTTAGACAAGACTGGTGTGCTCTTCACAGGCTGAAAATGCACCTATCTTCCATCAGATTTTGCAAGTTCACCAGTAGCACTGCAGTGCTGCTTTCTAGATCCTGCTCAATCCTGTTCATGATGGCTCAGTTGATTCCTCTTTCACCCTACTGTCCTCAGTCTCCTGTAATCCAGTGTCCAGGTGTGATATTACTGGTACCAAAGCACCTTTGGGGTCCTTATTCGGTTCCACAGGGAAAACTAAATTTGGAGCAAATTTAAAAGAACGTAGACCAAACACACTATCATTACTGAAGAACAGTGGGCCCTAATGTCTTTGAAGCTTAAGTTTGTTGGTACAAGGAAAAATCGAGAAATTAAAGGTAAACTTCACAAATTAATATAGGAGTTCTGTGATAAAGTTGCAAACCTCTTCTGATGGGTTGTTTTGAATTCTTATTAAGGACAAAAAACCAACAAATTTCTGTTCTTAAAAATAGAACTGTAAAAATATCTTCCTTATTACCTATATGTGTTACAATTATTAAGATAGTAACATTTCACAGAAAAATAGCAGAGTGACAGAGAATAACTGCTCCTGAACTCAATTGCATTTTTCAGTATTTTGCACATAGATGGATAGGCTACCCTAGTCCTTGGGAGCCTTAATGTCTAAAATGAAGTAAATTCTCTTTATATTCCTTCACAAATGACATGCATAAAAGTATATGAGTTTTCCTCAGCTCTCTCAACCATGATTCTTTTGCAGATTCAAGACCTATTTTTATAAACTGTCAGAAAATTAATCATTTCCCACCCATGAGCAGTTTTCTTTATTTCCCACCAGCCTACCCTATGCCTTCACTTTTGTATTTTCTTCTAGCTTCTTTTGTTGATCTCCCTTTTGTTTTAGATTACTTTTTATAACTCTCCCTCCCATTGTCCCTTGCTCATACCTTGCTCTGCTGAAAAATCTGCAGCAGCCAGGCTTTTTTTTGAAAAAGTGACAAGAGATGCTGCTGATTCAGTGCAGCAAAGATGTGATACAATGAGAGCAGTGGGTGGTTTTATAGCTTGTGTCAAAATATGGGCTGGCCTTAGTTTTATTGTAAATTTGTTTAAATGACTGGGTTTGATTCTTTGTATCAGGAGAAGCCAAGCTCAGAATGAAGTTTTTGATGGTTGAGGAGATTTTTTTCTATCTACTGTTCTGCATTTTTCTCATAGAATTCTTACAAAATATCCTCATGAAGTTGAAATTAGCTACATAGTATGAGGACTGACTTCTCCAAACCAAATATTTTTGCAGGGCTTCTTAGCATACATATATTTGCTACTGTTTTACAGAGCAATCCAATAACGAATGAGTTCCAATCTTGCTATATAAGGAATGTCCACTTTGAAAGAAAAACAAAACAAAACAAAACAAAACAGCAATGCCATAAATGAAAAAATCATAGTGGGTTGAGGTTTTTGAAATCAAACTGCAGCTGAAACTTCCTGCGAACACTCCATTATTCCTTCATAGAGCAGATTTACACGCTACAGTTTTTTTGGGTAATGTATTCTGTCACTCCTATGCACATTGTTACATCCCACTAGCTGCCATTGCAACTACATTTCATAGCCCTCAGTAACCATCTTCCTTTTTTTTCTGAAAGAGTGCTGGGGAAGAACAGTGAAGAACAACAGAAAGGTCTTTCTAACCCCTGTAATCTATATGTTGAGAAACTGCAAAAGAATAGAGGAAATAAAACTATCACATTTCTAGGCTCAGAATTCAACATTACTGCTTATTTAAATAGAAGGAGTACCTATGTAGAATATAAATCTGAATCAAAGAATTCTTGAAGTGTTTTGAGTAATCCAATAAGAGACATACCTACTGGGAGAAAATCCTCTGGGTCCTGAATACATGCAAAATATTTTTAGGCATGAAATCTTCAGTTAATATAAATACCAGGTTCTGAGCTAATCTCTTCTTCAACTATGTTAAAGCTCAGAAGAACCACAAAAATATGTCACAGAGTTACAATTCACCACAGACAAGTCACTGAACATGACTGTGATTGTACACCTTCCTAAACCATTGCAAATGCAACATTCCCAGGAGAGAAATTTGTTATGGAAGAGCATTACACTAGACAGCTCTGTTTCCCAGTGGGTGAGTGTGTGCATTTGAATTGTCCTCAAGGTTTAGGTGAAATTGTGTAAAATAGATGGTGCAAAATACCTTATTGATATGAGCAATATTTCTTTTCACCTTGGTTTACATCAGGTAGGATGCAGTTTAAATGATGGTTATATAAGGCCACATTTTAAATAAAAGTGTCCAAACAGAATTTTATTAGTCTAAGTAATAAAATTCTCCTATGTAAACAAAACTCACTCAGTGCCTTTCTGTTACCTTCTTGGCCAGCAGCACTTTGGAAACAAAGCAAAAATTAACAGAAGTCACACGTGAGCTTCATTCTTTCATAATCTGTGATTATATTTCATGGTCTGAGTGCAAAAGTTCATATGACACTTCCTGTCTGACTCTATTTCAATTTTCCTAAAACATTAGCTTTTATGTATTTTTTTCATATAGGGGATGAATTGTCTCTCCTGTGTATAATGATTTGTTTCCAGCATTTTCTAATGCCTGCTATCTAACATTGGTGCTATAATAATCCGACTTTGATCTTCCCTGCACTGTAGGAAGCTGAAAATCAGAAGCTGAAATCTGGCCCTAAGGAAACATATCTTTTATTATGAACAGGATCAGCATCAGATCCTGCTTTGCCAGTCCTTTTTAACTTGGTCAGAAATATGATGAAAGAAAACAAAACCAGCTTGTTTTAGGCTCTCTCTTAATTCATAGTATTTATAATATCTTTTCTCCCAACCAGTGATAAACCATTATCATGTGAAATTCAGAGTATATAAGTATCAATATAAATGTATTGTTGTGATTTCAAATAACCTCATTAGTTTGGCAGCTTAGTTACAAATAACAGTTCTAATCCTCATAGGAGCAATCTAACTGTTTACTTCACAGGAGGTTAATGACCATAACTCATCAAAACATCTTTTTCATGATAATAAGAGTTATGAAAAAGGTATTTAATTATTTTTAATTCAGAATATATTTTACCCTATTCCTTGCAATGTGTTTGTTGCACATATACGTGGGTGGGCTTTCTTTCTTGCTATCTATTAAATTATTTTTTTTAGAAAATCCTATATCTACTTTTTGTTCTATATAAGAACTAACTAGCAGGGATTTTAAACAAGCAGGACATTTTTAATGACTGGTAATTTAAGTCTGTGGGTGAAAGAGCTACAGTTGAAAAGTACCAGTACACAGAAGATAAAGTGATTATCTCAGATTTATTTTGAGACTTAGATATCTAAATCAGAGAGCAAAAAAGAAGATCCAATTTATTGAAGCAAAGCTTGAGAAAGGGAAAAAGTTGAAGAAGAAAAGAAGGAAAGAAGAACTGGCTAATAATAAAAAAGAGTAGAAAACAAAATATTCCAAATCATTCCTCTATGTTAAGTCTTTGTAGCATAGCAAGATATGGCAGAAAAGGTGAGAACGCAAAGTGAAAAGCATTGGCTGAAGAATGAGAATATGAGTTCGTTATGCAAGTTTTAATTTATCATATTAAACTGTATTTCAGTGGGACCCTCACTTTGTGCTCTTGAAGTGTCTTGTCCTGCCAGAACAGTTGCCACTCAAAATACAGGCAGTGTTCATTTAACTTCTCATGTAGTTACTCTAGTCTTTGTAGCTATGGTAGTGCTGCCAAAAAGGGTTTAAGGTTTACTGTAACTGCTGAAGTATAAAAAAGGTTTCTATTTATTTTCTCTCATAACATCGACGGAAATGTCTCCCATTCATGTCAGAGATGTTTCATATACCTGTTCTTCCTTAAATACCTTTGAGAATCTGCCATTTCAGGGAACACGTCCTTTGTCCTTGCACAGAAACACTGTACCTCTATGTGACAATACACCAAGGTACTTTCATCACTGATCAGTTGCTGTTAAAACATGAATCTTACTAGATATCTTGCTGTAATTTGACCTTTTTAAAAATAAATCTCTTTTTTGGAAGTTTCTCTGAATAATTTTAATAAATAACTTAACTGCTGAAGTAAATAATCCAGCTTTAACATGAGAACTGCTTCCCATTGTAATATAGGTAACAGGAAAACAGTTCAGTAGGGAAAAAGTTCCCTACATGATTTTACCACTTTGTGACAACCTAATGCCCCAGTTTTCCCAATGTCTACAGTACAATGTTGATCACCCTAGTCTTTCAAAGTAACAATAAACCAGTAACTCTGAATGAAGCTCTGGGGATTCTGAGTATTTAATTCATTTTCCTCTTTTCAAATACATCTTGTTCTGACAAGGTACAACAAAAAGTGTGAGAACATCTATCTCCCTCCTAACGTGTAACAAGTTGATAAGAAATCAACATTTTCTTCTGTCCTTTTTGCCTCTATCAGGCAAGAGAACACCAAAAGAGAGTCAATTAAGCACATCAAAACAGAAAGTGTAAACATTTGGGAACATTTCCCTTTGATTACTTTCTTTTACTTTCTCACACTGATGTTCTTTCCTGACATTTATGCTATATTATGTGTTAGAACAATTATTTTGCAAATGTATCATCCATCAGATTCATGTTATTGCTTTTATTCTTACATACTTTCTCTTACTGAAACATCTTAGTTGAATTTTCTTATTGTACAGTTTCAAGAAAAATCAAGATGAAATTTAATAAAACCTTGTTGCATAATTTTCTATATTTATTCCCCTCTTCATTAAAGGCTGGAATTTAAATATGAGAATACTTTCTGTTCCAATATTCAGTGATGCCAGAAAACACAGAAGACTGACCAAAACGTAAATAAGGTGTCGTTAATCTTAAAAGCAAACAAAAAATTTGATTGCAAAAAATGCTAATTTTAGTAATGCTGCCAAAACTAATATGGTATGAATGTACTTAGTAATGGACTCTACTATATGCCTTGCATTCCAGTAATATTCTTTCTTAGAATGTATCACTTGTCTAGGATCGTACCTTAAAAACCAATGGTCTACTAAGGTTTTGGTGAGTTTAGAAAGAATTGCATTTTCAGGGGGCAGATATCCTGAAATGCTATCTTCTTCCCCTTTTTACTATAAGAAGCATGTGTAGTGCTAGTTTCTTCAGTAGACAGAAGTTTAAATTAATGTAGCATGTCATATTGTCACCTCGGTAATCTTCAAAATATAGAGGTGGGTTTGAGAAGAAGTAAACAAAATTAATACTTTCATTGGAACAGTGAAATATCCACAGGAGAAGCCTCGAGGGATCCCCAAGGTTTTATCTCACAGCATTGCATTGACAGGAACCTATTTAAAATCTATTTCTCCACAAAATTTGTTACATTGCCTATCCAGGTTGTGTTTGCACATATACTTGTATTGTTTCCAATGAAAACTAAATATACCATGACTTTGGAAATGAGAAACAGAAGTGCCTTAAGCCCTGTAATTTTCTGATAGTTTTTGATGCAAGATTTACAATGCAAGGACTTTTTCACATCCAGTGTGCCTTGTACTTCACCTCATTTTTTTATGGAAGTTCATGGCAGGTGATGACTTGGGTTTATCTGCAGTTGTGAATTCATACAATGGGAAGAAAGTAGTTTTGTTAGCACATTCATAAGAATCTGTGGAATGCCATAATATAGAGGATTCTCTTATGAGAACATTCTACATATAAGTATATAGTCCTTCTGAAAGACTTTTTTTTCTTTTAAAGATACGTTTTACAACAGGATTGTATAGTACAGGGAGAAAAATCCAAAAAATCAGGATGTTGGAAGGATCTCTAGATTAAATTATTCTATCCAGGATCAGGACTAAACCAGCCTCTTTGTATTGATGTTAAAGCCTCATTTACTTCAGGTTTATCTACTCTTCCTGAATGAGAATAAGAAAATTATTTTTTCAACTGTGCTTTTCAGGTGATATATCCAGACTCAGAGAATAACTGTGTTAAATAATGAAAAGATTAAAAAATATTTTTGTATACATAATTTGAGCAAGATAATTAAAAAATAAAAGATAAAACAAAGCAATATAGCTATTATAGTCAAAACAAATGAAATATTGCATATCTTAGGGCATTTTACAATAGAAATAGAAAGGGAAATATGTGCGGGGATCCTGGGGGCTGTCACTCCCTTAAAAAAAATAAAAAAGATAAAACTATATGAATCTAAATTATCAAAGTCTAGAGTAAAGTTCAAAAGATCAGTCAGGAAAGAAAAAAAAAATTCAGTAAACTGATCTCATTTTCTGAGAGAAGCAGCAAAATAATTGGTTCCACTCCAGATTCCTAGAACATTACTGAAAAACATCCCTCAATGACTAACATTGATATGACTAATGATCTGAGCTAGATGACTGATGCAAACAGCTTTCTGCAAATATTTTTATAAAACTTAAAACTAATTGACAGTTTAGTTTTGTTTGCTTTCCTTTTGTTCTTTTTCCATTAGCTTTCCAGAAAAGGCACTTCAATTTTCAAAATGTGATAGGAAGACAAAAGTGCTACAAAAAATATTAATAATAGCTCCTTCATCACACCACAGTAGAATCTACAAGTTTTTTGCCCCAGGAGAAACATCCTTCCCACATTATTTAAAGCAAATAATTAATCATTACATAAGATGGAGAAAGCAAATAAATGTAGAGATTTACACTAGGACAATGTGGACAGTCTAAAAAGATTTACAGGGTTGAAAAAATGATTAGGTTAAGAGAACTTCAGACTATTCTTACTGCTATCAGCCACCAGCTAATGGCACATGAAAGAAGAGAAGGAAACATTTTCCACCAAATAAGAGCTACATGACGACCAAAAAAAAGAAGAAAAATTTATTTGAAAACTTGCAAATTTCACTATCCATCCTTCCTCTAAGAGTCCAGTGTTTGAGGCAATGCTAGACTTTGATACTCTACTTTCACCTGGATAAGAACAACTGTGCACCAAAAAACCTGGATGCTTGTGTGCATCGCTTCTCTTGGATTTACACCACATGATTGTCTGCAAGACAGCAACTTGGTAAGACCAGGACATCTGTAGTGGGCCTTTGATTCCTGGATTTAAATAAAGTATTGTGTTATTAATGAGGACTGAGACTATTCCTTTCTTATTAGAAATGCTAAGGTCTAAAAATGAAAAAAGATGGACATACTGGGGGTGTAAACTGTAACAAAGAGTTATTCCCCATCTCTGTACTTCCAGGTGAATTTCAGTTTATGCAACACAATGTACTAATTAAAATTTTATTAATCAACTATCAGGATTAGGTTACCTGGCATTAAGACAGGTATAAATAATCTGTAACTAGTTCAGAGAACTCTCATGTGACTTACCCAGACCGGAATTTGGAACAGACTAGAATTTGGCTCCCAAAGAAAAATCATCTCAGTCAAGACTGTTGATGAAATAAGACAGCAAATGAGTCAAAAGGCAAAATTCAGGAACTCATGGTAGTCTCTGTGACATCTAAGCTTTGAGGAAGGTTACAGGGAGGTATTTGGCATGATAAGTCAAATCACTTGTGGAGTTATTGTTGTAGAGATCTAGATTTCCTCCCAAGCAGAAGACATATTAGTTTAATCATGTTGGTGTCTGCACATATACACACATACAAACACACGTGCTCCCAAACACAGAGAGAAGGTAAAAGAGCAAGTTTGGAAAGTTACTATAAAACTTCAAGAACTTTAAATTTAATAAGTTAAATCAGAAATTTATTCAGAAAAAAATATATAAATTTATGGACAGTTTTGGACACTACAACAAATATTCAAAATATTAAGCTACTTACCACACTTAGTAATAAAGAGTAGTTAATAGCCTTTGAGATAAATGGAGAACACCCTCAAATAGTAAAAATTTTTGCTCTGTGATACTACCTTCACTCTCAAGTAAAGCCAGCCCCCCAATACGTACTGTGAAATGAGCATGATTTCTGCTGCATATTACAGTCAAAAGATAAAGTCTCTGAGGTTTCTCTTCACCAAGAGAGTTTAAAATATTCTGGGTGTAGAAGGTGCATGTAGTTATAGCTCTCAAATTTGATTTCAGAAAGAAAAAAAAAAATGAAAAAATTAGTTTGGAAGCAAAACTAAAATCCTGGTTTTTATGGACACTATAATGAGTGTAGAGAATGTAAGAGGAATATAAATACTAGACATGAATTTCCATAGGGAGGAGGGCTTGTTAAATACCAACCTATTCTATACTTGACCTTTCCCTGGATACCCAAAGAAACCAAGGCTAGAAGTTGGTTTTGCCATCCCTACATAAGATATTCGATGCTACAAATTATTCCTAAACCTCAAAGAATGTATTCTATTTCAGGAACATACACCAAATGTGTCATTTAATTAGTAAGGAAGTTTCTATGAAATCAGGTTTTGTATACCTGATGTTTTGTGGGTTTTCTGGTTGAATTCCTTCAACTGAGAATTCTGAAAGTTAATTAGCTCACTGGTTTTTTGTTCTTCCCCAAATTACTAAGCACCTACAGTATGTAAAAATATAATGGCAAACAAAACTGTTTACATATATATTTTAAAAATAAATGTTAAAAAAAATTTGCATGCTTTTATGGGCATTCCCAAGCATTCTCAAGTTTTTTTCCAAGCGTATTAAAGTGTGTTGAACAGAGCTCTTGAGGCAGAAGGTATTCCATGCAATCCTCTAATTTACCTTCTTAAATTCATTATGAAGTTTTACAGAGTTACATTGAAGAACAAAGAAAGAATAACAGTATTTCTTTAAATATAAACATAAAGAAGAAGGGTGCTTACACCATTCAGTTTATCTGGGTCTTGCTTCCTACTTGATGCGGGCAAAACGCAGCTCTTCAAACATGAAAGTTAGCTTGGCGTTGTACAGTAAAATATATTTACATTTTTTGCACCTTTGAGTGGTAGCTATGATAGTACTTTGAATATTGATTTCAGACTTCATTTCTCCTGGACATAAAAGTAGAGCTAAATCTTTTTATTTTTAAAGTTTTGCTTGATGATCAATTCATTTAAAGATATAAAAATTGGAAATGTTAGGGAAAGCTTGTATGATTTCTAAATATGTTTTTAACAGATGTGATATTAACAATGTCTCTGGTATAATCTTGGGGAAAAACCTTTCAATTAGCAAAGATTTTGAAAACAGCTGATTGTATCTCTGAAGCTCACTTTTGAAATTTCATTACTGCTAATAAAAAGAGCTTTTGACATTTTGAAAATGCTGAACTTTGCTAAAGAGCTTATGAAGTGGTTGGCAATGACATGATTTCAGAATGCAAACACTCTAAATATAAAAAGGGCCAGAGATTTCAGCTGACATTAAAAAATTTTACAGTCCATTGTCACTAGCAAATGTTTTGGGTTTTTTTTATTGTCATTATTTATTCTCAAAAAACTGCATTTAAAGAGAAGTCTGAAGACTAAGGATCTGATGAGCATTGATACTTCCACTGACAGACTTCCATGAGTTCACTGAAGTTCCAGAAAGATTTCACACCCATGCAACTGAGTGCAGAATCAAGTTGGTTATTATACTGCATTTAAATGCAAATTACTCAATTTCATCTTGAATAAAATCATGTTTAAATGGACTGCAGTACTTTAGAGCTACTGTCTATAATTTTACTATACTGGAAAAGGATGCATTTGACATTCATAAAATTGTGTTACACTGTCATTTGAATGGACATTTTAAGTATTCACTGCATAAAATAATGGGTAATGAAACAGTGCTTAGATGCCAAAGATATGTAATGTCATTCTTCAGACTATCGCTGCATCCAGTGAGAACTAAAATTCTGTTTTTAATGGTATTAGCCATTAAAATGTATCCTTTCCTCTGTGGAAGAGTAAAAGCTTTACTACTTTGCCAAGCAGAGCTAGATTCCACCTATCCCACGTATGTCCATACAGTATGCTGAAATTGACTAAAATATGTCTGTCCTTGGAATTCAGCTATTCATGAGATTTCTGTGGTCAAAAAACCATAGGCAAAACTCATGTCAATCAATAGAGGTACAGGTTTAACAGACCATTCCTTAAATTTGTCATTGTGGTCATCTTAATGTCTGAGTAGCATAATAATAATAATACCTGTCTTAAAGAAAAAGATCAGTTTTCTCATGATTAGTAAAAAGTAGCACCGTATAATGAAAATGGCAAATAGAAATATTATCCCTTTCATTTAAAGAAAGAACACAATAACATGAGAAAAACTTATGGATATAGGTCTGAGAAAGAATAACACTGGTAATTTACCTGGCAGAAGTAGAAACACTAAAATTAATGGGATTATGTCCAAGAATTATTAGGGTTTTTTAACAAACAGTATCAACTATTTCCATGAAAACAGGGCCCCATTGCATGTAACCATTACTTGGGAAGACAAACACCATCATTACAAACATTCCCACCTTCTTCATCCCACTTTATATACTGAACATGATGTCACATGCTCTGGAATATCCCTTTGGTCAGTTTGGGTCACCTGTCCTGGCCGTGTCTCATCCCAGCCTCCCAAGCACCCCCAACTTCCTCACCATTGAGGCAGTGCAAAAAGCCCTTGGCTCTGTGTGAGCCCTGCTCAGCAATAACAAAAACATCTCTGTATTATCAACCCTGTGTTCAGCACAAATGCTAACCACAGCCCCACACCAGCCACAGTGAAGACAATTAACTCTACCCTAGCAAAAACCAGCACTCCATGGGAAGCAGTGAATTAATTCTATGTTTTTCTTTGCTTGTGTGCAGAGCTTTTGCTTTCCCTATTAACTGTCTTTATCTCAACCCACAAGTTTTCTACCTTTTACCCTCTGATTCTTTCCCCCACCTCAGCAGAAGGGAGTGAGAGAGCAGGTGCATGGGCTCAGCTGACAGCAGAGATTAAACCACCACAGTAGTGAACTTAAAACATTCTATTTTCACTCTCATCTGGAACTAAGAGAAATTTTGAAATCTGTTGTGAAAAAGAGCCTGTACTCTGAAAATTGCTTGTTTACCACATGGTCAGTGGGACACAGTGCAATTTTCACTCTTGCAGGTTTAAATATTTGACTATTTCTCTTTCAAATATTTCCTCCCATCTCCTGTGAATAGCTCTTCTTCTAACCTCTATCAGAGATTTTGCAAATGTTTTTTTCAGGCGCATGAGGGAAATAACAGCAGGAGAAAATGACAAGAACTTAAAACTGTAGTAGCTTTAATAGCACTGCATTTTAAGTCTTTCCTTGGTCAACCAGGTTCAGAAACACACCTCAGCTCAGCGGCACAGTTACTGTTATCAAAGTAAGACCTTTGGCAGGCAGCTACAGTGTCAGAAAGTAGCAACAGGCAGTTTTCCTTCAAAGGCTAAATAAAATCAGATGTCTAAGGGGTGTAACCTCCTGGATTACAACACCTACCATTGCCTCCCACCAAGACAATATGAGAGTTCACCCGCACAAACCCTCTGTTGGGATAAATAATATCAATTCCTCCAAGTAACAGATAAAGATATGGGCATCGTGCTCAGCAGCTCTGATTGACTAGACCATTAACTTCCACTACACATGATGATGCCTCCATTTTCCTCAGGCCTCTGAGGCTCTGATGCTCATCTCCATTTTTATATAAATTATCAGTGAAATTGCTTCACTCAAAACCAGACCCCTATTTCACTCCGGGCTTCTGCCTCTGAAGGGTCACTCAGTGTCTGCTGAATGCTAGTTTGGGGAGATTGCCATATTTTCTTTCTGTGTTTACTTGTGAGGGCTTTTTTTGTTAAATCCTTATATGCAACACGAAAATTCCACTTATAGGTTGTGTCACTGATGTCCACTCTCCTTCCCTGGTATTCCTTCATAAGTAAGAATAACTTCAACACAAACTCAACCAATTCAGGTTTGTCTGTTCATTCTTGTTACGATTTGATCTGACAAAATATGTATGCACACATCTGAGCTGTCTGATGTCCCATAAGGCATTGAACTCTCTAGACATGATTCACCTCATAATAAAGTAGACAGATAAAATAGGTCAGATTAATCTGGCACTAAAATGTGTATTTTTCTGCAGAGACAAAAGTACTTTTAGGTAACAAATGGCAACCTAATGTTAGTAAACAGGAATTCTAACTTTCTGTTTACATTAGGTTTTTCTTTTTACTATGAACTCTATCCCATTACCACCTACAATGTGTTAAACACACCCACATCACCCCAAAAGATTACAGTGTAACATATCTTGCAATTAAATCAGTTATGCTGCTACGCACAAAGACATCCAGGAAGCTGCTGTACTCCTCTCTGTCCCTGGGCCTAAATACCAGAAAGAATAAAGCATATAATGTCTAAACTACTTAAGTGGATTTTATACAATCCTCCTACACAGGGCACCATTCAGTAGAATTTTTTCCTTTTCCTCCCAAAAAAGGCTTTTATTGTAGGTTGTTAAAAAAACAAAAACCAACCAACCAAAAAACCAAACAAACCAACACAACCCAAACCAACCAAAAAACAACAACAAAAGAAACTCCCACAGGTAGTTCAGATCAATTAATTATTAAAGCATGGTAATATTCTTTCTATGGTCTTACATGTCTTTTTAGAAGTTTCTGACTTCATAAAAATAAACAGAAGCCTGCACAGTGCATTGGGAATGTTGGGAATTTTGTTTGTTTGTTTTCTCCTAATTTTTGAAAGTAATAAACGGTGATAATTCATTTAGGAGATCCTTGGTTACTGCATATTTTATGTTGGTGCCTTTAGATTTTCAAAAATCCTATGAATCATGTATGGAAAACTGCAAGAATTCACTTTGGAAGTTAAGTATAAAATTAAAGTGGAATTATTTGAGTTCTATTCATATAACAGTGTCAGAAGAGAATCTCAGCCCTTGTCACTGTCTGGAAAAATGTAACTAGACTAGAAGTTACACTGTTTTTTAATTAAATAACTTCTTTTCCTAATTTTACTATAATCTAGTTGAATAGCACACTGTAGTTTTGTCCAGGATGTATTTCTACAGTGCCTGGTAATGATGTCTCTGTTGCTTTGTATACATTGTTAATGAGTCTTGGGGGTTTTGGTGGTTTGTTTGTTTGTTTGTTTGTTCTGCAGAATTCAGCTGAGTATTGTATGTGACTTGTATGTGCATAACTAGAATTTTGACAGAAAAGCTGCCAAGCTATGATCACTAAAAAGAAAAACAAACCTGCTCACCTAGCATGTTCCATTTATATCTGCAGAATAAGAGTTGTTACATGCATTATTACTGTGCTTAAAAGCAAAAAGAAAATCTTTGTACTACACTCTTGTTAAATGTCCATTCAGGTGTTACATTTAAGAGACAGAATGCAACAGTCCTTACTAAAGCATTTTTTCTTGTACAAAAAAACCCCTCTCTTCAAGACTGTACACATTTGAAATATACTTTAAATCAGCACTAATGTGAGTTTATTATGTTTTGTACAAAAGTTTTCTTTGAATTTTACTCTACAAATAATGTCCAAGGACTCCTAATGATCCAGGTACATTATTTTTTTAAAATTCTCATCCCCTGGTTCTGTTATTACTCATATTTTCAATTAATTTCTCTTCACTCTCCCTGTCCAAAATAGTTCTAGTGGCTCCTAGTATTCATTTGTTAAATTCTTTCTCTTCTCGCAATCTTTTGAACTGTTTTCTTTACATTTATAACTAGGAAATATTTGGATGCTTGTGACTTAATTTAAAAAAAAAGAAATAAAATAGAAAGACAATGCAATTATGATAAATAATTGGTAGAGACAAATTATTTTAGATTTAAGAAGATTTTGAGAAAACAAAGAACAATGCCTTGTCTGGTTTCTACTCCAGTCAACCTCTGGATCTATTCAAGCTGCTCATACTCCACGGAGTTGGGAGAGGTCCAAGAAGGAAACACACAAAGAAGGAAAGGATGGCAGGATAAGCTGAAATCTCAATTACCTAAGTGATTTCTAACACAAGTGGAGGTCCACACATTGTACTAGAAGCCTTTTGTTATCCTAAGTACATGGAAAGTGAACCATCTTTTAAAATCCTGACACATAATCTCAAAAATTTATGACTGAAAGGCATCAAAACTCAATCTGCATAAGGTTTAAATTTTCCAAAGAACAACCATTTAACACTGAAAGAGAAACTAGATACATTGCATGTTCACTGTATGCGAAATAGGTTTCTAACATCTTTACATCAAAATCAGGAAACCTGAATAAAATTCAGGTAGTGAGGAAAAGGGGAAGGAAAAGGTTTGAAGAATATGTAAGGTGTATGAATCACAACCTCAGAATAAGCATGGAGTTTATATGAAACAGAGAAAGACATATTTTATAAATTAATAAAAATTGTATTCAAATGAGAATGACATCTATTAAAATGGAGATTGAACTCTTAAGGACAAGTTCTTCTCCGTCTTTTTTCTTTCCTGAAAAACCTTTTGATTATATAAACAAAGACCTAGAGTTGAATTGTTTCGTGTGATTGATGCAGTAGAGATGAGAGGTCTCTACCTATGACCATAAAATCAGTAACATTTTCTCTGAACAACAGTATTTAACACTGGAGCAAAGGCAGAGTAACTACAGAAACCTGGGTATGTGAATTTTCATATCCAAACTGGAATCAAAACTGAAAGTGCTTAGCCTGGGAAAATAAAGGGAAGATAATGAAAACAAGTCTAAAAAAGACTGGAAAAACATGGGAAAACTGGCACATTAAATGGCAAACATCTCCAGCAAATATTTTAAGCAAATCTATTCAACGGGGAATTATATTCTAGTAGTAGATACTGAAAAAAAAAAAAAAAAAAAAATCAGCATAAGTGTAAAGGAGATGCAGACAACTAAAAGCCAGGTTTCACCTAAAAACTTGGAGTATCATTAAATATATTGTTAGGATTAGAAATAAAAAATACAAATACATTTACTATAGACAGAATATCTGGCACCAATTTGATATCTTTGCACTATTTCATTTTGATATAATAGATTTTATAGGCAGGAATAAAACAATGCATGGGGTTTTTTTGTGGTCTTCAGCAAATCTTTGGCATATTAATAAAGAGAACATCATTGGCTAAACCAGAAATAAATTGGCTTACTTCACAAATGAGGCAATGACTACAAAAAATTACCACCTTAATATCAGAAAAGACATTTGAATAATTTTCTTTTAGTCATCCCATATTTTCTAGACAGTTTTTTACTTTAGAAGTGTTCCAAAGATAATTTTTGGAAAGCCATTCACTATTCACATGGAGGAAATAATTTTTCTCAGCATAGAGACAATCATACAAGAAAAAATTTACTGTATCACTGCTTCAAATTCTCCAGGGGTTATGATTTCACGAAATGTTGGTTGTTTGCGGTTTGTTTTAAAAATACATATGCGGAAGATAAATGTTACATAGGAAAAAAGCCAAAGGGTAACTATCCCTTGTGCATTTCCTATTTAAAAAATTATGTCATTCCTTTGTTCTTGGCATTATTATGCCTACAGTGAAAAAATTGCTAGGAAGAAAACTGGCAGTTTATTACAATTTCTTTTTATCTTGTTTTCTCTTGCAAAGCTGCTTACTAAGAAATGCCTCTAAAACAAGACAAAACTATAAAAGAGCATATTTAGCCACCTTTTTGATCAGCTAGTTCATATCACAGAACTACTCCAATAACTTGCAAATTCCAAGAGATATAATTCCCGTTTCTGACCAGAATTAGAAGTGAAAACTAGATGGAAACAAGGAAATAGAACTCACAGTCATTTTGAAGCCAGTTCTCAAAGGATGAAAGAATATACTCCACCAGAAACTTGAGATGAGCTATCCCATGTAATGTTATTTGACAGCAAGTTAGTGTTCTTTTCCTGAGGAAACCAAAATATTCTGTCTCTTTCTTTAAAAATAAAGGATCAAGTGAATGTAAGTGATAAAGTTTTAATTAAGAGGGGTTACACTCCACTACCTTTGAAAAACTTAAGAAACTTCAAAACAAATCCTATACTCTTTATATGTATGATATGTCAAGGTTTTCTAAGAACAACATAGTTAATAGTGGCATTTAAGGGAATATCTACAGTTAATAGCTTATGAAGAAACTTTCAAAATAACCAAATATTTCATACATCAAGCTTTTGCATAGTATTTATTCATAGACAGAATACACCACTCTAATAGGGGTGTACCTCATATAATAGGATATGTATTATACACATAATCTCAATATTAAAATGCCATGCTAGAAAGTTAATGAATATTGGAGTAATGTTTTTCACCTTCTACGTTTTTCTTTTTTTTTAATAAACAAAAAGAAACATGAATATTAAGAAGATTAGTCTCAAATTATTTATCAATTAAACTTTAAATTTTTTTTCCAGTAGAGTAAAACACATTATTGTCTAAAGTAATGTTTAATTGGAGAAATGTTCTGTGGTGATCATTTTAAAGGGGGAAATAATGAGAGTATTGTATTTCTAAATGAAATTACACTAGCATAACAAGGTTAGCCCATACACTACTGTACACTACCGATGTAGCAATAGTCAGATGTAATGTGGCGGTCGTGGAAGTTACTGCCGAGGTAAATAAGGACTTGGAAAGTCCCAATAAGCCTAAGGGCCCATGGTGGAACGTTAAAGGGTTAAAGGGTTCCCCTCTCTCCTCTGGAAGTCAATGGTTCTTTCCCCAAGGTGATGTAACCCAGTTATGTTAATTGCGACCCTATAGTTGGCCTGTTTGCCCCCCACCTCTTATGCATATGTATTTGTATCTAGAAGTTTCTGTGTTATTCAATACCCCGTTGGTTGTTGCTCTCTCTCTCCTCCCCTTCCCTCCCCTCATTGGATTGTTGATGGTTACGCCACTTTCTCTCTGCCCCTGGACCCTCTCCTGATTGGTTAATAGTTCCTGTATAAAAGTCTGTGTTCTCCCCTGTTCTCGGTCTTCTGTCCCTTGACCCCTTCAAGGGAGGAACCCTTAATAAACTCCTTGGGTACCCATACAGAAGATCCCTCCCTTTCCTTTACCCCTGGAGCCCACTAGGACTTGTCTCTCTGCACCCAGCAGCAGAGTGGATTGAGTGCCGCAGCAGGAGCTTAAGCAGCACCACCAGGGCGACTCCATGAGGGATGCCTCTGGGACATGCTGCAGGGCTTTGTCCATGAGGACGGTCCCAGGGCAGTGACATAGTAGCAGTAAGACAGGGCAGCTCTACTCAAGTCAATAATGCAGCTTTCTGTGTCAGTAATGTCATATTCGCATGCACTGAGGCCAATTCTTCCCTTTATATTTTCCATAGCTCTAATGAACTATGAAGTGAATATTGTAGTTATACTGATGATGTACAAAAGCCTTTGCATATCAATTAGCAGTGGTAATAAACAAAATTAGTTATTCCAGAAGCACAAACTTCTCTTGTTTCTGGGTTTTTTAATTATATACAAAAAGTAACCCTAAGACTACATAGGTAACCTTGATTGAGCCCCTTTTTAGGGTCTCTAATTCCATGGCCAGTGTGACAGATGCACCCAGTCTGAGCAAGCGGCTGGTGCTGTGGTTCAGTCCTCACTGACAAGTGGTCCTGACTGAAATCAGCCCTGCCTTGCAAACTGTGAGATCTGTGCCAGTCTGCCTCTTCTCAGGAACTAAGGAATTTATCTCTTATCAGCAGCCAACAATATGAACTGAAGCTGGAACTACACAGAGCTAAAACTGCTACAGTTGTACTCCTGCACACACACATACCAAAGTGGGGAGGTTGACTACCAGTCAATCACTTTTATGCTACAAAATCTGCAACCTTTCTGAGCCCATCAGGCTGCCCCATGTGGCAGCAGGCTGCACACTGGTGAACTCCCCCTTGACAGGGAACTCCTCTCAAGGTTGCTCCTCAAGACTGAGAGACCCTGTACCTGGCATCTGATACCAATAATGAAGTAAGTGACATTTAACATTAGGCCTATATGTAGATTATATGCTACTGACATTTATATGCAGCCAGAGATAAACTTAATTATTATAAGTGTAGGAAGCAGTAGTTTGATGGCTGTCCAAATCATTGTCTGTCATCATCTAGGTACTGCCTAAGTTATAATTTAAATAACTGTCATATTGTTGTTAAATCATTGTTTGACTAAAAATCAATTATTGCATAATCACCATTTGTTTGCCGTTGACTTTAATTCAGCTATTGATTAAATATCTGATCATAGTTTGGTCATTAGTAAGACCCTTCTCGGACACTTCACAACTATGATTTCTGTTAATAATTCAACTGTTACCACATAGAAGTTTATGCCCAGAATCCTTGCCCCAAGGTGGAACAAGAGGGTGAGTGTCCTGGGAAAAACCAAGGGAATTGTAAGGAACAAAACTTTTGCCTGCATGACCCATATTGAATTTCTTAATGAAGTCAGCACATGGTGTAGCTGATATGGATGGGAAAGAGAGACAGGAGAACGGACACTATTCTATTGCTTCTGGTTCAGTTCCCAGCCTGCTTCTTTGTGGCAATACCACTAAATCAGTGGCACTTCTCTTCTGCCATCAGTAAGGTGATGGACATGAAATTATGTTTTGTCTGTGCAAAACTACTCACAACAATATTTATCCTAATACTGTTTATCCCTTTTAATAAATGGCCCAGTGTTGATGGCTGAGGAAGGGAAAAAGACAATGTGTTATAATCAATGACCTTTATTGGTAGAGGTAATGAAACAAGCTTTATTACTGACAATAAATCTAGCACTTTAAAAAAAAAATGAACAAACATTAGTTGCATTTGAAGGACATGCCTTTTTACAGCTACAAATACTTACTCTGTGGTATCTTAAAACTCCAAGTTAATAAGAAGTCTCACTAATAACAATGGTAATACTGGACAATACAATTCCTGCACCATACACTTCTGTCTGTAAATGATGAACATAAAATTTAAATTAGGTGTTCAGTAAATGAATAAGTCCTCTGATTACCTGTTTAGAAAGTTCACATCTCCCTCTGTTGGGTAACTGAGACAACTCATTGCAACCACACAAAGCACTATATCCCCATATAAAATTGTGGCTTTCTTAGGCTTCAGGTGTTTGTATTTTCAGATACATTTGCAAAGCTAAACTCTAAATTTTGCTCCAGTTGAATCCCTGAGTCCTTTTGTGTATTCACTAAGAGACCAACAACTTTGTTGTTCTGCATCCAAACCTTTTTGCATATAACCATTATTCTCTCAAGTGAATATGTACATGCACACCCTTGGATGGAAGTGCTGCCTGGCAGGCACACTATCTTTAGTGTTACAATCTATGAGTCATCCCTTTAGGGCTAGATCCCAGGTATCCCTCCTCCCATGCACTGAATACCTGATATAAAATAGAGCAGAGTAAGCCCTCAGCCCCTCTCCTCCTGCCTTGAAGGCTGCAATAAACTGTGTCTTAATTCAGAATAATGAGGAAGAGGATAGGAGGAATCACGTGCTGCTTTTCTTTTCCTGAGTCTACCTGTATGATGCAGATATAATTCTGAACTTAATCCTGGCCACCACCCTATGACCAGAGTGAGCGTCCCCAGCTGTATTAAGTCAAGACTGCTGGAACAAGGGCTCAAATGAGTGCCATTTGATGCCACCCTGGGTCACAATTACAGTTTCTTGGAGCTTAACCCAAATGGTAAAGCTGGAGAGGCAGCAAGGAGGGCAAAAGGAGTTCACTCGAGCAGGTTTAAACCTTTTTCCAGGATGAGCATTTTTTGTCAAGGTTAACTCCAGCTGTCAAGTGACATCCGTGACTGACGGATGCAGAAAGGAGTTCACAGACTTGAATTTAAAGGTCACGGAAAATTCCTCCCAAATTTGCGTCAAAGCTGACCAAGTAGTTTCAGCTGAAAATATGAATATAAAATACTTTTAAATTTTACTTTTGCTAATTCTGACGCATTTTGTGATGTAGTATGCACCATAAAACAGGATAAATGAAAACGGCAAAATATTTTCCAGTTTCTTATGGGTCGATGTTAGTAATGTTGTACATGAAATACATCAGGATAACATACCTCAGGGAAATATTTAACCAGGAGCTTTCACAAGGTAAATGCAACTACAACTAAACTAGGAAGAGAAATGGAGGAAGTATTTTGAATTTGTATCTCCAAATGAAACCAGGTTTTGATACACCATATGAATAAATCAGCATCATGCTATTGCATATTAAGCCCTTGTGGATTTAGATTTATTTCCTGTGGTTTCACCACAATGGACAGGCTACTTACATATTGTATAAGCTGGAGAGAATGTCGCCTCAGAATGGTTGTTTAGGCACATTAAGACAGAAAACCCAAGTTCATTTTTATGTGGATATTAAGTTTCTCATTTGTCAGAAATTTACCTGCATCTAAAGTTATAGACTATCTATCTTTCTGTAGTGAAACAAATATTTAAATAATCCATAGGCTCATTCAAATTTCAGTTTCTTCTCTGTTTTATGCAATGTTTTTGCATTTTGGTTTCTCCAGAAATCTTAGACTATACACATTTACACAGTAAAAAAGCTTTTTTATTGTTTTCCAGCTCTTTCTCATTTGTTTATACCCTCCAGTAAACACATTTTGCACGTGAAGGTTTTTGTGTGTAGTCTGCAATGAGAGATTTTAACCATAGGAATGGCTGACTAACCTGGCTGTAGCAAAACAGTTTGGATAGCAATGAAAGGTGCAAAATATTCATCAGTAAAGATTCCTCAAGAGTAGATGCTTAAAGCATTTTGGCTCTGAAACGCTCAAAATATATGCATTTGTTAATTAAATATACCTATATGCAAAATTTTTCTTACTTTTGTCCATTAGAACTGTATTTTGATTTCAAATTCTTATTCATCATCAAATTTTCTACTAAGCTGGCAATGGCCACGTGAGACTTCTGATTCTAAATGGTAACCCATAACTAACCCAAGCAGTTTTCTTCTGAGAAAAGGAAGTCCAGTAACACCATTAGACAGTGGCATAAAAGAACCTCAAACTCCTCTAGAAGATAATGGCAAGATAATGGCTCTTTTCTTTCTAGAGAAATTAATCTCTTCCTACTGAATCTATATGAACTCAAGAGAAAAATCAATATTCAAAGGATGCAAATAAGATGTGTACACCCTTCTGTTTTAACTGTTTGGGGCTGCCACAACTGTACTTAAAACTACAAGGTCTACAAGTTGTATTTTTCTTCTATGGGCAATCTCTGTGCAAATTACTAACAAATATATAAATTACTCTCTACCTTTATTATAAAGTACTAACTGATTCTGTGCTCTGAGAATTCACATTAGCAGCTGGTGAATTTGGAGAGGAATCAAATACAGGTAGAGAGGTTTTTCAAGTGCCTCAGAGAGGAGTGGCATTGACAGAATTCTGTTTGCGCTAATATTCCTATCACCTGCAAGAATACTCTATTCTTATATTATATACTGCCTTATGAAAATAACAAGGTCATTGTCAATTTGACATATTGCTAGCAGAAGCATTTGTCACATTAAGGCAAACCTAATTTGAATAACCAAATTCTGTACAATTTGAGTGAGAATTGCTTATTTATACTGGGAAATATAATTCCTCACCTCTTCATGCCGGTTATCTTTTAACATTTTTCTTTGTGAAAATAACAAATGAGTAGAACTGGAGAAGGTTAAACAAGGATGGAAGTCTGAGACTGAGATCAGAGTCTACTTTCATGGCTTTGCTCTTATATATAACCAGTGTTGAGATAGATTTCTCTCTTAAATATATAGTTTTCCCATGAAACTGTCCAGCTTTTTTTTTTCAATATAAAGCTTCCCAAATTAGTATTCAGACACTATATAAAATCAAAATCCACAAACAAAACAAAACAAAACAAAACACCTCAATAACAATAACAAAAAAAGAAGGTTGGGTTCGCATAATCATTGAATTCTGAATTCCTGGACTTTTTATGTATGTCTTTATTTTGGATGCACAGAAAGTTTTGGAATTTTACAATTAAATTGATTCTGTTTAGAATCATAAGTATGAGTGTTAGGAAGACCTTTCTTCAATTTCCAAAACTCAGTTAATCTTTTAATAACTAGATTTTTGGGCTTTCTCAACAAAAAGAGACCAATAAACAAAAATCTCACAATGTTTTGCATTTGAAAATTTATTGAACAGTAAATAAATAATGATAAGAGTGAGGTATAGAGAAGTTCAGTCTGCTGGGCACATTTTTTCAAGGCACTGGAAAGAGTTTTCCACAAAAGGTACAAACTCTGTCTCTACTGCCCTTCAGAGGAGCAAATGATGAGATGTGTGAATATTGTTTGTGTCCATAACAAGATGAAACCTTTTCTGAAACTGTCCCTTCTCACTTGTCTCTTCTTCAGGTTATATCACATGAATTTTTTCTCTGAAAAGCTGATGGTTTTTGGCTGTTATTTTAGACTTTTTTTTTTAATTTCCACTGAAAAACTTTGTCAGAGGTATTCACTTTCATGCACTTCTGACACAGATATCTTGATCTTTGAGAAAAGCAAAGTTTCATTTTTATATTACCAGGAACTTGAAGACATTGTAGAAAGTGAGCTTAGTACTTTTAATGATTAAACACTAAAAAAGTGTAAAATAAAGCGAAGGTCTTTACTGTATTAAGTTCTCCCTTCAAGAGCTTGAAGTAAAAACTAGAAAGATATACCAAAGAAATGAATTGTTGTACACCTTTTACAGACACAAAATGGAGACTTGACTTTGCAGGCTAAACAGCAAATCCTGGCTCCTTAATCAATCCTTTAGTCCAGAAACAAGAACAGTGGAAAAGAGAAAGGAATAATTCATGGACACTGAGACTTAAGAAATACCTGCTGTATTTTGATTACTTGTAAGAGGCAATTTCTGATTACTAAAAACCTGTTGTGCTGTTTTGTGTTTTGTAGTTCATCAACTGAATAGAACAGTGCTTTAAAATGAGGGAAGTTGGAGGTATTACAGAGGTAATGTATTAAAAAACACCATTGTAAAATGAATTACCTGAGCTCTCTTCCAATCTGGTTTTGCTTCTGAACTTAATAATAAAGTCATATAATTTTTTGTGAACACAACACAAACAATAAAATTTTTCATAAAAAAAAATTACATTTATTCTGCAATATAGAACATTTAATAAATTAACTAGAAAATCCTTTTTTCCTTCTGTTACCTCCTATATTCAGAACATTTTTTTCGTGTTTATTTGTATCAAAAGACCTTTCACTGAAGCTAGTCAACAAGCAATTTTCATTGTTTTCCACCTTCATAGTTTGCAATAAAGGAAAACACATATAGGAATTTATTAGGAAAAAAACCTGAGTGAACAAACAGAAATAAAATACCAGATAAGACATACCTGAAAGAGTTTAATCAAAAATATGACTGGCAGATAACTTTATGTACCAATTTTTTATTTACCAAACCTCTTTCTTGACATACATGATAAGCATCCAGAACTCAAAAATATTTCTTATGCTGCATTAGATTTGTAAAAGAGTCTTCATTATAAATCAGAATTTAAATAAGCTTAAAATTATAACCAACAAATCCTAGGTAAATGATGGTAACCTGCAAATTTGTAACACAGCAAAAAAGATATTGCTTAAATACATGCCTTACAAAGTTAAAAAAAGTAAGTTCTAAGGTAATTTTAGTAATAAATCAGGCTTGAAATATTACCTGCTGCACCTATTTTAGTCAGTGCTTGCTGATGATAAACATCAATATGAATAATTTTAAAAACACACAATTTTTTTTTTCATCTTGTTAACTCAAAGTGCTGGTATGCTAAATAAAATATACACATTTCAAGCATCTAAAGTCATATTTCTTCAGCATTTCTCTGAAGAAAACCTTTCTCTTTCCAACACATCTGCAGAGGAGCCAGCAGTGCCTCCTTGTGGGAAGCAGGGAATTGGGACAGGTCCTGGAGCCTCTGTCCTGAGGACTCCCCAGCACAGCCAGGCAATATCCTGCTTATGGTGCCCTCCTGCCTTGGAGAGCAGCTCCACTTTGTGCAGGCCACAGGAGCAGGTGATCTCCAGAGAGCTCTTCCAAACCAAGCTTCTCCACTTGTCTACAACTCTAAATGTAGCAATGCCAGGACTAGGAATTCACAAATCTCACTGAAATTTTTCTAGGTGGCTTGTGCTTACCAGTCTTCACATAAGAAAATCAATCAGAAGTGCATGGATTGTTCATTTAGAAACTTCAAAGGTTTTTGTTTCCTCACCTTTTTCTTCGGACATGAAAGAATGCATTTGCACTCATTTGAAAAATCCAAGAGGCAAACTTCTGGTGAGCCCATCAGTGCAATAGATATGGACTTGGAATTTAGGATGAAGATTGCTTGTGAACTGTAAGTAGGAATAAAGACATAAGTACTTTTTCAGTTTTAGAAAATCAATACTCTTTGGAAGAAAGCTGTCCCTCTCAGCTTAATTCTAATATAGACACTGAAGAAGAAAATCTTTACTATCTTGTTACCTTTTTAACATCCCACTTAAAATCAAATTGTCAGCCTGAAAATACATGTGCATCTTTTCAAAGAATATGGAAAATATTTAAAGCAAGGCAGGTTTAAATATGTCTTATCTAGAAAACTTCCAAAGGTACCTAAAACATTAAGGTTTCTGTAGCTCTAGATGGGCATATATGTGCCCAACTGTCCTGATTCCAGACATCAGAATCTAGTCCAAAATGTGCATTAATGCTTTTTGTAGAGAATCTGCTTTCCTGTTTCATTAGAATAAAACAAGTTTACATCAAATTTAGGTCTTATTTTTTATAATTACCTGAAACGTATTTTCTGAACTAAAAATGAACTCTGGGAAGGCGGCTTCTGCTTTTGCTACAAGTAAATTGACTCTGAGAGCCCTTTAGCTGCTGGCTAGTTATTTTAATCTGGAAATCTATCTTAGTTAATGAAGACAAAAACCCCAAAGAGTTTTGTTCTCTCAGATCAGATCTATGACCTCTCCATCTGACTCAATTTGAGCTATTGAACCAGGTTATTCCCTACCTGAGGTGTGAGCTTCATGAAAGGGGAGACAAGCAATTACTTCACATGCAGAGTCCAAAAACCTTCATCACTTCAGCTAGAATTCCTCATTCTAACCAGAAACAGATATAAACAAGTTAACTAATTGATATAACCCTATCATTCAGGTTCAGAAATGAATTGTCCTTTATTCCTACAAGGACACAAAAGTCTCTGCTTGTATGCAGAGAAGTGTTGCATCGTTCTGTTCAGACTTCAGGCAATAAAATAGGCTATTGCATAATGGATCAGAAAATCTTTGTGAAGATTAAAGGATTTTTAGATGTGCAGGAAATAACATAAAAGTTCAGAAACCATAAAGAAAAGACATTAGTAAATCTAAGACTCTTGCAGAGGCCTAAAATTTCATTGTGACAAGAAACTATTACTGGCTGTTTCATAAACTTTATCAAAAGTTAGAGAACCTAAATTGAACTGAACACAAAGATGAAGCAATACCACAACAGACAGTTCTTGAAGACTGCAGGATTGCAGTTTGAAAGAAAATTCAGCGCAAGAGAATTTTGCTGAATAAAATAAGAGAAAATTAATTGTTCTTGCCATCATTCTTTTCTAAAATCCTCAATTTAACTTGGATAAGTGTAGGAAGAGCTCACTTTTATTGTCACTTTTTGATGCCATCCATTTGGAATCTCTCCAACTTTTTAATTTTGTTTGGCTATAGCCTGCCTTAACCAGTTAAGATCCAAACAAAACCATTAGCCTGAGCTCAAAAGGCAGCAAAAGTGATGCTTTAAATAACTCATGTTTCTATGCTTTCTATGTTTCTAACTGTGATATACTGAAAATGCAATATATAATTCTGTTTCTAGAAATAGGCAAAGGTTCTCATCTGCTGTTGTCCCTTATGAGGATACAGATTCAGGCACAAGTAACATCTCTAAAGCACTTCATCATCTTCCCTGACTTAAAAGTAAACTTCAAGGCTTAATACTAACTGAAATAACTGAGAAGGTTTACCCTACAAAATTTTTCATAGGGTAAAGGAAAAATAAAGAAGGAGGTCAATAAAAAGGAAAGTTTTCTTATAGTTTTCAAGTTCTAGTGTTTAAATTACCGTCTCTTCAAAAGGTTTAAAACTATTGGTTGTTGTTTGCAGTGGTATCAAGGCAAAAGCTAAGTGGCAGATAACTCTTAAGCCTACAGCTCTAGGCCAATATCAATACTGCAAAAGAGAAATTCCTAGTAATAGAGACATAAGGTGAGTCTCTTCACAGGAATAAAATTACCAGGAGCAGCTCCAAAGCTCTGAGATTATACCGCATTGATCTCTGGCTGTGACACGGGAGCACAGTTCAAGAAAGCAAAGAAATAAAGATCTCCCAGTAGCATATATGAGGAATTTAATTTAAAATTTTAAAACAGAAAGTTGTTGTTAATCAGAATAGTATTCCACAGGTAAATACAGGAAGCTCCATACATGGTATGTATGAGGCTGATGTTCCAAAGGCTACTTTTTCCTCTACAGAGGAGTGTGGATTGTGCACGGCACAACACAGGGTAATCAGAGGTGGGAAGGTGAATATAGAGATTTTATACTGATTTATCTATTGCACACTAATCACATCTCAGGAATTGAAAAAATACACTGAAGTCTTAGACTCATAGCCATTTTACCATACATCAAAGTACCTTTTCAGCATATATGTGTATAATCTGTGTTTTCATATACCAGAACAAGGATTAGTCGTCCGCACATTATTGGTGGAACATAACTGCTAAGAGCAACTAAGATTAACATTTTGAAGTTATTAACAAATCAACATTATTTTTGGTTGTCATTTAGTAGTGGTTGGGCTCTTCCTGCCCAAATGTGACCAGTTATTTTGCTTTGGTATTCATATTATAATATACATAATATTATATTAATTATAGTATTATGATATAATAGTATACAGCTTCCCCCTTCTTTCCCTCAAATTTTTGTCACTTAGATCCAAAGAGTAACCAAACTTCAGCAAAAAAACCCCCAACTTTTGTAAGATCATGTGCCAACAGAGTATCTTGTATTAAAAAACCCTTAAAATGTCTTTTCGAGGTCAAGGTTGCTTAAGAAACAGTAGAAATATTTCTTACTATGAAGCTAAAATTTAAATTTTAACAAATTTTACCAAATTTTCTTTCACATATATTATATTACCAGATACCTTTGTTAGCTTTTGCTAAAGACATAATTTGTAATGATGAAAGAGCTCTTGTGAGTGCTTGAAAAAATTAAATTTAAATAAGCTTTTTTAAATCTACATATATAATAATTTCCTTATGTCCAATAAAGACCTCATAAGTTTTCCCACAAAAGAAAATTAAGTATGGAAAGGATTGTTACTGAGTTTCTGACAAAAGCAAATGACTTTGCCTTTAACTCAGCTGTTATCATTGTTTCTGTATTAGCTGTGTGAGTTCTTCAGGTGTAATCTGTCTAGAGGCATTCAGATACATATATATATTTATGAAGTCATTGACATTTATACTGAGATCTATTCCATTTGCCCCCTTCATTTACAACTATAATTGTTCCATAACTGGCACCTGAACTTTATATCTTGAGTAATCTTCAAAGGCAAATGACTGCTCATTCAAGCTTTAGAAGTGAGTTTTCCTTTTCAGTTTCTTTGCTTTGATGAGATGATACTTTACACAGATCTCAGCACAAAAACAGGATTTTCAAAAGCAATTACTAATACCTCTTCACAAAAAAAAAAAACAACAACAAACCAAAAAAAACCCTGTATGTGTATTCTTATATATATATATATAGCTTTTTTCTTTCCATCTACAGTCATGTACAAAGAACACATGCATACAGATCTGAGGACTCAAAGGAAGCAGAAAGAGCAGTCTTTAATTCTTGAGATCACCAGCCCATTACCTGAAAAACATATGCTTTGTTTGAAGAGTCCTATGAATAATCAAAGCCTGTTTTTTGCATAAAAAAGAACTAGATTTTTTTTTTCTTTTTGCATATTATAACATTCTTTTGTGCAACCACTTGCCCCGTCCTTGTCTTCAAAATTTTCTCAAAACCTAAGCAGCTTCACAGACTGGTATATTCAGTAAACACTAAAGCAATTAGTACCTAATATATATCTTGTTAGTTGCTTTAAACTTAATTATGTCAGTCTTTTTACAGAGTTGTAATTAAACAGTTTGTGATCAGGCCAACATGTATGTCACTAGCTTAATCCTACAAAGCTCACTTTAAGACATACACACATAAGACCTTGAAATTGAACAGAAATCCGTGCTTTCTCCCTTGTCCTAACAAAGTCAAATGTTTTGGAAGAATGTGGCTAAGACATTAAGCTCCTTCAGACTTTTTTTTCAACAACTTCTCTGAATTTCAGGGCCTTTTCTGACCTATTTGATTCTGTTTATCCTCATCACATAGTTGACATACTGATACGTTAACACCTGTCTTCAGGCTGTATTAACCAGTCCTTAGATTTCAAAAGAGAATATACTCAGATATTTTGTATGCTATCCTTAAAACAGAAATGTGTTCCTCTCAACATTTTGAATGGGAGATTTTGTTGAGTAACTTTGTGAGTGATTTAACTTGCATCCCAAATACTATGGCACATGAGCTTACCATGGAACATGGATGCTGCAGCGTATTTATTCAGAGAGATGGTGTTTGAACAGACAGGGTGCAGTAAGCATAAACAAAGAGAAGGAGACTATTTCACATTTCTGAAGGTTCCCAGGTAAATTCAGATCTGGGTTACTATAGGTCTTGTTGCTGTGTTCGCTTTCTTCCTTGATTTTTCCTAGATTTAATAGGCGCTTTTCGTCTCTTGCTTATCATTATTATTTAAGGAAATTTCATTTATCTTTTAGACACATTTATACTTCATCCTGTGGTAGCTGCAAATGTTAACAAATACACAGATCTTTCAATCTTGATTTCAATACTGTTATCTTTCTGTGTGCATTATGCCACAACTGTGCTCTGCTGTGCCAGCAAAACCAGGGGTTTCTCTGTTACTTAGCTGCAATTCGTGCTTGAAATGCTGGGTTATCAGACATCATCTCCTCTCTGTTGATCAGTGGCATAGCAAGACTTTCTAGATCCTTGCTTTCCTCCTAGAATTGTTTTTGCTGCCCTGCTCTATGTTCACCCAACTGTCTTTGGCAACCCAAGCTGGTAAGATTAGGGTGTGGACTTGTGGGCACTCTTTACAAGGACCACATGAGGTTTCACCCTGCTTTTTCCCCAGCCTGCTACCTCTCAGAACGAGCAGTCCTGCCCCCATTCAGTTCTGTTTGAAATCACACTGGATAAACCTCTGGGTTTTTTTCTTGCTGTTTTTTTCTCTAAGCATAAGCTGACAGCTAAAAAGACCCATTTGTAGGTGTAATCCTAACAGGAACTCCCTTTTATTATTCCATTCAGCTACACTCAAGCATGTAATAATTCCTCCTCCATAAAGTAGCTGTGCATACTTTGGTCCTGTATTCACCCGTTACTAATAGCTGTACAATCTTATTTTGTTTATGACAGAATATGGTCTTTGTTTTTTATGGTTCTGTATTATGCAAATAAGTACATATAATCTCTCTACCTTGTAGACTGAATACAAATTATTTCCCTGTCCTTGAATTTAATAAATGTTTTAAAGAGCTTTTATGAAGACATATCCCATAGCTATTCATGGCAAGGAAAAAGCATTTAAAATCTAATATCTTAAGGATATAGACATATGTCCTTTTTCTTAAAATATCTCCTGTCTCAAAGTTGCTTATTTTAAATGTCTGATGGAATAGACTATCTGAGCTTTGAAGGAATGAAGCTATTTCTTCCTTTATGTTTTATTTATGAACATACTTTCTTTTTTCTTGTTTACTTCTTTATAAGCAGCATTGTGTCTTTACTGGAAATACTCAAATGAATCAAGAGCACGAGAACATTTGCATTTTTAATTGCATATTTTCCTGCACAGTAATTCAGATAATAAAGCCTCCCTCCTAGGAGAATCACTGCAACTGGACTAGCTGCTTAATTCTTAATGACCATTTTTAAATTAAGCATGCAGCACCCCAAAATGGTAGCAGTCTTCAAACCAGTTAAACTCTGTCTTTGCCTCATTCCAATAAAGGTGCTGGGAAGCTGAGACTAATGGTCATACCCTTTATTCTGATCGTTCTTCAAGAGCTCACTGCAGCCTCAATGCTTCATCCCCCTTATATTTCACCCTGGTGTTAACACTGAGTTATACCTAAATCATTGCCACTGACAATTCATCCAGATAATTTCAATTTGCTGCTAATCAAATAACCATTACTGTGAAGTGACATCACTTTCATGATGGATGCAGTGATTTAAACGTGGGAAGCAGGGAATAGGGAGAATGTAAGTGCCCATAAGTATTTGCTTATGCAGCTTCAAGGTCACTTAGAAGCTGACAGAATCAGTGATTGGGTGACAGTAGCAAAGAGTAGAAACTTAGGCAAAATAATACAAACAGTGGGGTTTAGTGAGGACTGTGATTCTTTCCCTGTAGCCCCGCCAGGAAGCAGCAAGGGCAGGTAGGTAGAAGGCAAGATAGGACTTGAGCATCACAGGGCAGGCACAGGCAGCACAGGCAGCAGCCTCCCTGAAATGGAGCCAGGAAACCAAGTAAGTCAGGGTCCGGATCAGACCCAGTGGTGGTCACCAGGATCAGCCAAGAGTCTGGAAAACACCCATCAAGTCCATAGCCAGGAGAAAGGCCCAAGATCAAACCAGAAAGCCAAGTCATCAGAATGGGATGCAGATCAGGACAAGGGAGGAATGAGATGGGCTACACATCGTTGTGGCCACAGACTAGCTCAGATGGAAATCTAGTACAGGATCCTCTGGTCTTGGTCACTGTCCAAACACAGGTAGAGAAAGCTGCTGCTAGGGCTTCTTCTGACTGCTCCTTCAAAACAGGCCTTTTCAGCATGATGGCTTCCAAAAATGGGGTTGTTTAGCCTGGAGAAAAGGCGACTCAAAGGTGACATCACTCTGCAACTTCCTGTAGGGTGGCTGTTGTCAGGTGGGGATTGGTCTCTTCCTGCAGGCAGCCACTGACAGAATGAGAGGACAGTCTTAAGTTGTGCCAGGGGAAATATAGGTTGGATATTAGGAAAAAGTTCTTTACAGAAAGAGTGGTTAAATACTGGAATTGTCTGCCCAAGGAGATGGTGGAGTCACCATCCCTGGATATGTTTAAAAAAAGATTGGACATGGCACTCAGTGCCCTGGTTTAGTGGAGGTGTTAGGGCATGGGTTGGACTGGATGATCTTGAAGGTCTCTTCCAACCTGGTGATTCTGTGGTTCTGTGAAATCAGCTAAACTCCTACAGGGAAGAAGGGGACCATGCTCTCAAACACACTTCAAGATTCACTGAACTGCATGAAGTATAAGGTCATAGAGCAAGAATACTCATTTCCAGTTCTCTTTACAGGTTTTGTAGGCAGCAGGTACCTTAATTAAAAAATAAAGACCAAACAGACTTTTCTAAAAGTGGAGCTTTGCTGTAGCAAAATTGACAAGTTTTGTGCATTGCACTCCATGTAAATACAAAGTGCAACAGATGAGTGTCTGCATATTTACCTTCTTGGAATAAGGCAACAGCATTTTTCTGTTGTTGTAAAACTGTTAGATTTAAACTTGTGCAAAACAAAATAAACACTGAAAATAAAGCAGTAAATATTCCTCTCCATATAAATTTAGACTAGGCAGTTATTTACCATATCAAAATAAAATTTAAACTCAATATTTAAAGAAATATCTGTATTTGAGGAAATAACAAAACTCATACTGAATATATTTTAAAAATAAAAAAGTTAAACTTTCCAAACCAGATACTTTAATAGGAGTGTTCTAAACAAAAGCAGTGGAATAGCTAAAAGCAGAATCTGCTCCAAAGTTATTCACAAAATATTCAGAATTTCAGTAGTAACCCTTATTTCTATAAAAAAAGCCTTTTTACAAATTTTGAAGGTGTGACCATAATGGACATTTTTGCATACAGAGAAAATAGGTTTTTTTGTGGAAGAAAAAACATCAAGTTACATCTCAAAATTCAACACAGAGTCACAATGTTACCCAGTTTTTCCTGCAATTAGAGCCAAGTCAGAGATCTGCTGAAGTAATGTTTTGTAATTCTTGGCAGTGAACTCTTCATCAAAATATAGAGACTAAAAGTACATGATGTTTCTTGTCTAATTCCCTGACTATTCATGTTTAAATGTGCAGATGAGCCAAATTTCATCTTTCAGTAGGTTTTAGGCAATAGCACAGTTCATGTTTAATCTGTTTAGATCAATCAACATGTTGAGGAAATTGAAAAAAAATATTGTCTTCAGTGTGACACCTTTTATTCTGTAACTATATATTTGAAGTGATTTGTCCTTTCAAACATGGTGTTGTAAACACTTCTTTCAGTTTTTCTATGCATTATTGGGAAGAAAAATATCTATAGCAAGGAAAGAATGATAACAGTAACTTCTTCTGACCTTGCACAATGATTCATAAGAGGGATACCTATGAAAATTTAAAGCTTCAATAGCATTATTTTTGGTGACACTGTAAACCATCTATGTTTTTGAAATTTTTAATACAAAAGAAGAGAGAACATATCTCAAATATGAGTGGCAATAAATTAAACAAAACCAAAAATAAACCTAGAACAATGCAGGATTTGCTTTTTTCCCATTGCAGCACACCAAAATTTTATTGCTTTGGAAAAAAGTGGATTTTTCTTTTGTAGCAAGGTTCTATTATATGTCATCTCAGAATTATGTTCATTTACATCACAACCTTTGTTTATTTAATCTAAAACTCCTTCACTGAAAGCTCAAACCATCTGAGAGTTCTTTATTCTTAGTCATATCTTAGTCCTACTTTAGCAGCAGTGCTCAACCATTTGTGGCAGATATACTGCAGAATCTTTATCAAGCCCATCTGTTCAAATCTCCCCCTTTATGAGAAATCACTGTTTTAATAAAGACATTGTTTGGATGAAGATAAACTGAAATTGAATGAAAATCTTAAATCACGTACTATACTAAAAATACATAAAAATTTTTAAAATACATAGTACTTGTTTTTCCTCATGATACTGCATTTTTCTCTTAACAATTATAAAGAATAATTATTTAAAAACCAAAATGAGCTATGTACAAGTTCTATATATAAACTGTTGAAGTTGTCTTCAGCAAAAGGGTGGGTGGAGAAGCATATTATAGGATTTATTTATCTCTTTTTTGTTGTTTTTAACTTCAAACATGTTTCACGTAGTCTTGGAAATAATAAAATTACAAATGCAGTTATCAAAATGAAGTAATATTACTGAACTAAGAATCACACATGATCCATAAATACAGTTGGAAATTTCTGACCTTCTAAAATTTTATAAGTGAGAAAATGCTCCCAGTCTTCCTATTCATAAAAAGTGTTGTAGCTGTAAGACCAAACTTTGTTTTCTTATTCAGCAGTTTCAAGTCAACAGGCAAAGAAAAATACAGTGGGTTCTACACACATAAGTTGCAGCAAGGATTAGAAGGATTTTTATGATTCAAGCTATGCACCTCATCTCTATTTTATGCACCAGCAATGACTCAATTCTGGAAAATAATGTGCATACTTACTCTTATTAATATATATAAAGTTCACAGTGGGACTAAATAATTCATTAAAGTTCTAAATTCGTAGGGTCAGCTAAATGAAAAAAGAAAACCATAGAATACAAAACACCAAATGAAAGGAGTACGAAGTGCAAATATCAAACACAGAAAGGTACTCAAAAAACATAACAAATGGATCAGTCCATAAACAGCAAGCAAAATAAGGATAATTTTAGAAATGCAGCATTGTTTGCCAAGCTCTAGAAATGAACGTCAAGAAAATTTGTCCTAAAAATATCAAAACCCTGAATGCATCATGCCCACTCTCAGAAAAGTAAAAAATAGGGCTGAAAGTAGGAGAAAAGTAGTAGGTGAGAAATCTTCCAGAGTTTTCACTTGTGAAACCTGGGGAATAATATGAACCAGTGCTCTTGAGCAAACATTAAAACCTGATACTAAGAAAGTAGGAGGAGCCAGTGTTAATATGAAAATATTATCCACAAATATAGAGATCATTTAAATAGAATCTTGTCATCAACAACAAAGGCACAAAGATATAGTATGCAAATCTGCACATTTTATAAGTAGTTTTGGATATAAAATTTCCTTTTTAGTTCATGTTTTTGACAGCATGTGGTGTCACTTCTGGTGTGGTACTGTGGCAAATGCCATCAGTAGATCATGGTATAACAAAATGAAGACAGTTTGTGAGATGATCAAAATAATCCAGCACATTGGAAGAAAAGCCATTTAGGAAGCCAGAAATACTGCTGGTACAAGCAGAATGTCTCTGCAGTCTTCTGTCCCTTGAACAAATATAGAATAGCAATAAAAGAGGGGATGGAGAGAAGCTATTGTCAGAAATACGCAGGAAATGTGAGGTCTGTGAACACAGCCCCTTAGCAAAACTCAAAGCAGCAGGCTTGCCTGACAAGATGGAGGGGTGTCCCAAGAGCTATAATAGGCCTGGTTTCCTAGAGAGGAAAGAATTATTTCCATGTCTGAGAGAAAACAATATATTCAAGAAATATCTTCGATGAAATCTAAAATTGGGGAAAACCAGAAATGTGAATGAGCAGTGTAAGACATGCAAGAATAAATACATAAATTCTTCAGATTTAGGACTGCTTTATTGCCTGCTTTTACCAACGTGTCCACTTGTGCTTCAGTTTTCAGATGTGTCTTGCATTCTCTGCTCAAATAAATAGATGATTTGTTTATAAAATGAGTATAAATAATAGCAATAGTAGTATTTAGCATTACAGTCCATAACAGTTGGAGAGAAAGACTGTGAAAATAAGAATTAGAATATTACCTACCCTTAGGAACAGCTTCTCAGAATTATCTCTTTATGAGATTTAAACCTGGTCCGTTTCTAATACTGAAATTGTTGATTCAAACTTCAGAAGAAAAAAACAGATTTCTCTCTCTTGCTAACCTTATTTAAGCCAGTGTTTACAGAAATGCTAGAGGCAAACATATTCTTGGTATTCTTAGCTTTTAAAGTGGGCTGAAGCTCCAAGCAAATGCTGTGTGATCCACTTTCTGTGCAGATCAGACCCCAGTCTGAAGTTTACTAACTGCATGGATAATTAAACATTAGCATTTTCATCACGTGCCGTGAAATCAATTGATGCAGGTCTATCTGATAGTGAAACTAAACCCCTTTTAAGTGTCTGAGTGATCTCAGTGTGGGATTAGTTAAACAGCAAGTTGATGCTGCAAAGGCATGCCCTGAGAGACAGGAGCAGCAGCAGTGAGTTCATCACGAGGCAGAAGCACACTTACTGGGGCTGTGGAAGAGTCAAGGTCAGGACAAAAAGAGAGAAATCCATGCAATAAGAGATTAGCTCCTGGGGCTATTCCTTTCTTTGCAGATTGCAAAAATTCTTTATAGGTGTAGCTCTGGGGATTTATATACAGAAGATTTTTCATTTTCTTTCTCTTTTTTTTGGCTTGTGCTAGAATCTTTGTGAGCTCCACATTCAAATGAAAAACTTTAGCAGTACAGAATGGATTAATACAGGATTACAAGAAGAAGATTATATTTCTGGGTCCTCTCATCTCTCTTTTTTATAACGTATATCCCAATATTACATTGCACATATTCAAAATGACTCCTTTATACAGAGTCATATGTTAAAATAGCTGTCAAAAGAAAGTAGTTTTTTAAAAAGTAGCTGAGATTTGTGAAGAATTCTAAGAAGATTTGCTTAGCCTATAAAGAATGTTAACAGGGCTATTCATTAAAACTCTAGAATAATTTAGGATTTAAATGTGTCCTTACATCGTGCACACTTTCTATTTGGCTTTTAGATCCTGTATTACCTGACATTATATTTCTTTCTTTTCCTTCTTCAAATACTTCATGCCCTCTGACATTTGTGTGTAATAGAAATTCCAGCACAAAATATCACGGAATCTCCCTGCTCCTTTTATCCTAAGAACATTATTTCTCTAAGCTTTTCCAGTCACAAACATTTGGTAATCTGAAAGGTCTGATTCTGCTCCTACTGAGGTCCCTTGAAAAACTTCAAATAAAAGTCAAACGATCTTTCCAGCTCTCTGGAAAGCCTTTAATCCAGAATATTTTAAAAAGGAAAAACTCCCATGTTCTTAAGAACATAAAGTATTAGTAATTTTTGTAGACATGAGGCTTGCAAAAATGTTACAAATGGTGAAACAATTCTGCTGCTTTTGCTTGTTTTAAATTCACTTAAAGAAAACAAACTGGATTTTAACTTCTGGTTTTAAATTCTGTTTTTTACCTAAGACATGCAACTGCAACAAGCTTCACAACAGAAATGGTTATTGCTACAGTCTGGTTAGAGTAGTTTCTCTCTACAAGGAACTGGGCTGAGACCCCTGTCCTTACTGCCCTGTGCTCTACTGCCAGTCTGGTATCCAAAAGTTATTCTTTCTTCCTTTTATCTTCTTACCTTGCCTGGTGAATTGTTAAGTGTAAAAGTCAAACATACAGTTTCTCACTTGATCCTCAAGAGATCGTTAAATCTAAGAACTCATAAAAAAAAAAATTCAAATTCTAACAGAATATTTATTAGCATAAAATAATCTTTTGTACTTCTCTAAGCACAAACAACAGAAATTTGGTAAACCCTGGCATGGATCAGGCCTGATTTCACTTTCTCACTTGTGGGCAGAAGAGCTATTAATGTAGGTGTCTTCTGTGGTAGCATAATCAGTCATTTTTTATGGAATCATAGAATCATAAAATGTTTTTGTTGGATGGGACCTTAAAGATCATCTGTTTTGAGACCCCATGACATGAGCTGGGACACCTTCCACTAGATTAGGTTTCTCAGAGCTGCATCCAACCTGGCCTTGAACACTTCCAGGGATGGGGCATCAACAACTTCTTTGGGAAGCCTGTTCCAGTGTCTCACCACCCTTAGAGTAAGGAATTTCTTCCTAATATCTAACCTAAACCTATTCTCTTTTTGTCTAAAACCCATTTCCCTTTATCCTGTCACTACATGTTCTTGTAAAAAGTCTCTCTCTATATTTCTTGTAGACTCCCTTCAATACTGGAAGGCCACAACTAGGTCACTCCAAATCCTTCTCTTCTTTATAAAGGAAAGAATGAATAATCAGTCACAGAAATTAAGGTTTTATGGAAAGTTCATGACATTCATTTTGATAATCCATACCATGAAAGTGATATGCAAAACTGAAGGTCAGCCGTAAAAAAAATGTAGAGAAAAACATTCACTCATGTAGCTACTCCATGCCATACATGTCTCTGCATTATGAAAATATTAGGATAAGAAAGCATTTCTTTTTTTGATAGAGATTCAGGGAAATTTTGATAGAAATTCAGGGAAAACACACAAAAATTTAAAAAAAATCTATTTTTTTTTCTCTGAAATCAACTCTTGCAAAGTTCCTTCTGGCTCTTACCATTATTCTGCCAGTTTTCACTCAGACCTTCTCAAACCTGAGCCCATCAATCAGGGATCCTGCCAAAGATGCAGTGAGGGGAGTTCCCCTCTTACACAAACTGCTCCATGTACCGAAATAGAGAAGAAAATTCTTCAATGACACCCCAATATTAGTATGTAATCTTAGGGATTATGAGAACCCCTTTCACATGCTGCACATAACCTATGTTCCTCTAACTCCAGTTTGTTGCACCACTGCAGAGCAGGAGAAGAGGAACTGTGACTCATCCACCTCGCCTTTCCAAAGATTAAAAATTAATGTAGCATAAATAAGCAAGGCCATTTAGGCTGCACTCCATTTTTCTGAAATGAAATGTATTTTAAAAACTTTCTACCAGGAATAATATGAAATCTGTATCTTAACAGGTAAGCAGCATTAAGCAGTCAATAATCCAATTAATGAGCCTCTGTAAAAAGTCAAATATACCGATAATTTATGCACCTACTGAAATGTGCGGGGTCAGCATTAAGAGTGATATGAGTCACCCACCTGTAAAAAGATTTGAACCCTATCTGTTGCATTTCACATTAGCTCCTGGCACTCTGTGTCACATTAAACATAAATAAAACGATATACAAGAGCCCCAGGCATGATTCAAAATGTAAGACAGCAGAACCACTGCATGCAGGTATCTCAATTCATTGCCAGATTCCTCCTCTTCACCAGCAGCTAGAAAGTTGCTTCTCTGTTGCTGTGTCCTTAGGGGGTTAAAGATTGATTGTTCATTTATATTCACTGACCTAAATGATTCTATAAAAAGGTGTGTATCTGCTTCCCCTGACATCTCAAATCTAGGCAGTTAACTGGAAGAACATTTTAACTCTTCCTATTGGGTTAACTCCTTCTACCAGACGTATGTTTTTTGGTGTTTCTAAGCAAATAGTACCCATCTTCTATAACTGGTATGAACGTAAGCCTTTACTGACTTCACTTCTGTTTGCACAATTAGACCTGTGCTTGCTTTATTTCAGGCTCTGCAAATTCAAGCAGAAGATGCTTCACTTCACCTATCTAATCTTGGCTCACAATTTTCTCTTCACAAAACATTCTCTTGGGATAGAGAATGTTTCAGTCCAGAAGCTTGGGATACTTCTGTCTATCTAAAATTTTTGCAGTTAATAAAGTTAATAAATTTTTCCAGTATGTGGAATGAAAAATACTTATATACAATGAAGTTTTCATGCAGCGCTCATTTTAGTGTGGATTATTCTAACTGGATAGACAGAAAATCCTCATGGGTGATAGATGTGAGGAAACATACTGTTGGGTTTTGAAGTTGAAATTTCCAGTTCTTTCACAAAACTGCTGAACGAATCTGACCTGTGGCTCAGACACATAAGGAACATAAAATTTGGGGTTTAGCTGTAGCAGTTCTATTTATCCTGCAAACATCAGGCTGGAAAATATGTCAAATAATTTTACCCTGTTCTGTTTCACCATTGTTCCTCAGTTCTGAGGCAAGGGAGATTCTTCAAGGAATAAGAACAATCCTACTTTTTACCTTTCAATCCATGCTATCCAGACAGGGATTTAATAATGAATAACAGTAACCGATCATTTTAATGATGGCAGCTGGGTCTGCTAGAAGCTGAATTAAAAGCAAAAACTAATTTCAAAGACATTGGATAGAGGAACTTAACACTTCCACTCAACATTTTATCTTTTACGTTAGAATTAAAAAAAAAATAGAAAAAACCACAGTAAAATAAATTAAAATCAAATTAGTGAAAATGCACATTCCATTAATGATGACAACAGAAAGACTCTTATGTGAATCATGCTTAAGTCACCTGAGCCTATTGCATGGTCCACATGTGGATATTTAAACCAGGGAAATGGAAAAGTTTATCTCCTTTTGCCAAGATCCTGATCAAAGACTTCTAGACAGGTATTTCAGGCTTAAGAAACAAGCAAATGAACAAACAAACCAAAACCCCCTACGAATAACCTTAACCAAACAAACACAAAACCTGTCTGCCTCCACAGAGATGAGAGATTTTACTGCATCAACAGCATTTTGCTTCAGGGAGCACTGGACTCAATAAACCAAGTACATATCTTAATGTATTTATTTTCTGGGTAATGATCAGAACCCATTCCTTGTCCTGTACTTATTGTTATTGTATAGCATTACAAATGTATGTGCTTGTGTGAGAACAAGATAGCAGTTTGTCTAATGTACTTAAAATATACTCCAGATAGAGTATTTTTTCATAAAAAGTTATTTTAGGCATTTTTACTCTGAGAATGTACTTTTTAATATGTTAGGGTAAGTCTATCATACACACACAATATTTTACTCCACACGTACTGAAACCAGTGAGAATATTATTAAACAAGAAAGTGAGTAGGGTTGGCCCAATTTGGACCTTATGCAACCATACACATTGTTGAAATACTGATTTTACTGAAAACAGAAAGGCAACAACCTCTTCATTCAATTTAGTCAGCCTTAAAACAGTGTAATCTCTCTGGATTCTTCTAGCCTATATCTCTTTTCTTTCCTTTTCTTGTGTCTTCTTACTCCATTTTCATTCTTTTCTTCTGTTTATGAGTGTTTTAAAGACAGCACTATAATTAAAACCATGTTTTAAAAATCTGACTGTGCTTAAGATTTCAAAATATCTTTTTTTCACCCTATAAGGACAATTTTTCCTTCCATCTCCCCCAGAAACTCCCTATTTATTTTTCTTTATTTTGTAGTGTTTTCCTCTTCTAGAAGTAACTTTTCCTTATTCTCACAAGACATCCTCAAATTATAAAGACACTGATCCTTTCCTTACTTTTTCCTATGCTACAAACATAATGTCACTGCAATTGTTGTGCACACATTCCTTGCCAAATAATTACCATTCTCAGAGGAATTTGTGAATCCCAACAGACAAAATTGAATATTGCACCAACCGTGATAAGAAAACAGATTTACCAAGACTGGTCTAAAATAAAGGGCATTGTTTGTGCCCTGCATCTGCAGAATTGAAATTGGAATTAAAAAGTGTATGCAGAAAAAGGAAATAATAGTTTTGTATGGTAAATTTAACAATTTCAGAGCAAGATAATTAGGTTGTAGTTTTGCTGATGGACCATTTCACTGAAATCTTGTCAGGTAATCTGCCCATAGTCATGCATTTTAAAAAGAAGACATAATCTTGTGGCTCAGCTGGTCTCACTTCTCTGTGGGAACCCACTGCTTATCTGCTCAAGCAGCCAGGATTGTGATACCTCCTTATTCTCATACCTCATCTAATAAGGGCTAGACCAATGGTTTTGTTCAGTGATTTGGGGGACTAGTCAATCTGTCATGGAACTACGTCTTTTTCTTAAAACTCACCACTGCTGTAGAGTTTGCCTCTGCATGTTTAAACTATCTGACTGTAAATATGAGAAAGAAATTCAAGTTCAAAGTTATGCACAGCAGAACAAGACTCACTCTTTCAGCTGACGCTCTGAGCCGTACTGAGAAATTTATAGAAAAACATGATGGATTGTTTCCATGTTTTCACTCTACTGAGAAGCTGAATCCTTCCAAGAGAAGTGTGGACTTCCAAAGGCTGCCAAGCAAACAAGAGATTTCTAACTGCTGTTCTGAGCTTCAGCAACATATAACAAAAGACTTGTACTACGTTCCTTGCTTGAGCAAGAGCTTGTCCTAGACTGTCACAGTCTTCTATTTGCCTGTGTTGCATGGCAGGCTTTGGAAAATTGACAGAAAGTCTGATGCATGTACTGAACCCTTATTTAGGTATCGATTCTCAGCATAGCAATGCAAAATAAATTGATATTTCTAACTTGGTGTTACGTTTCTAGGTGCCATGGCAGTGGAGCTGTGAAGGTCCAAGTGCTGGTTAGGAGCTTGTGGTGTCAGTGAAAGGTCCTGTGGCTCCTCCAGCATATTCCACACTCTTCAGGTTGGTGCTATGTACAAACTATTCTGCTGAAACCTCACATTCTCACTCAAACAAATTCCAATAATCCAAAAGAAGGATTTTATCCTGTCTTCATGTCTATTGTGCTTGGCTGGGAATTAAAATACAATTAGGTCTATTATTCATTCATAGTAGCAGTTATTAGATCTTTCATGCTGCTGAAGTACTCAAAGAACAAGTTTAGGAGGAAATAGAGATATAAAGCATAATTCAAAATGTATTTCTTGTGGAGATATTCCCAAAACACTCATGAGGAGTTTGACTTTTTCAATAATATGTCCTACTCAACAGAACAGTAAGCTAATGCTTATATCCTAAAGCTGACTTGCTGTTTCTCTTCTCTCATTGTGGTGGTACAGATAACTGGGCAAGTGGAAAGGGCATAATAGCAGCAGACATAATTTTTGTCTCTGTTTTTAGATATTGCTGTTTTACCCAGACAGTTTTATATGTATTGGATTTTAGACCTAGCATCAAAAATTGAATGGATATATATGTGCTCAGGATGAACAATTTCATGCTTATTTTCCAGGATATTCATATGCTCTACTCTGGGTGAAAAAATAGCTTGAAGAAAATATTCTTCTATTATTTAGGTTGATATCTTTTTCTACCCAATACAAATAGTGGAAGCATTTTGAAGGTAACTATTTTAAGGTTCCCATAAGAAAGGACAATGGCAATGAACTTTCTGAAAACATCTTTTCATTGCCATATAGATGCAATAACATCTGTGAAAATTCAGTGTACTGGCTGATTAATGTAATATGTTGGTTAAAAAAATACAAGCCAACTATTTATTGAAAGACAGAATTACTTGTTATAAAGAACAAGATTAATCACATCAATAATCTTAGAATGATATTTTAATATTTTTCTGCATTTAGTCTGTGGCACCTCAGGACCCCATCTTGATACCTTTCTCGACCCTGCAATGTACCTGTGTTTCAAAAATGGCTGGTAGGAGGGAAAGGGAAACTGGGACAGCAGAGGCATAAGTGACCTCTGCACTGCAAACAAATTATGTGCTCTAAGGTATGATTGTTCATGGCACAAGTTCTTGCTTAGAGTGAATAGAAATAAAAAGAGAAAAATCTAGCAAAGTTTTCTCTGATTTGAAACTATTGTGTAAGATAAAAAAACCCTCAAACCTCTGATGTTCTGAGCACATACTCACTGTTTCAAAGACATATTGTCAATGATCTAGTTTTGATTTGGACTGTGGAGAAGATCCAGTCTCTCAATAGGATAGTAAGGCACAATTGTTCCTCATTTCACTAGAAACATCTCTTTTCAATTCTATCCACACTAAGCAGGACCACCTGCTGTGGATCGCGACTTATTGTGAATAGAAAACAATTCATTTTTTAGTCTTCTGGTTTGCTTTATGTATTGGTGTAAAATAGTGGTGGAGCTATTTTCTTCATGCGTGTTCCCTGCCACTTCATGACATACGTCCCATGACAACAAAAATGATGAAGTAACTGTTCCCTCATGTCAAAGTGTTAGGAGTGTTCTGGCATGCAAAGAGAACAGGGTGAAGGAGAAAAGAAACTGAAGTCTTCTTTCTTCCTGTTTTTTTCTTTGTTGTCTTTTTCATTGCTAGTTTTAGGCATGTCTTTTTCATTGCTAGTTTTAGGCAGCTCAAAGAGATTTGAAGTTAAAATTCATTTCTTGGCATCCTAAAGACAGAATTCCTATCCAAAGTACCATTTGATCAAACATTCTTCTTGACTGAACCCAAGTGTTATCTGTGGCAATTCTGACTCCCAATCTCAGTACTTTTTGTACTGACTGTAGTGACATCAGAAATTCAAGGAAAGGACAGACAAGATGAAACCACGTATAACCCTAAATTATAAGGTAACTCAACAGCAAAATTGCCAGAATCTTGAGAACAACCTAGCTACTAGAGCAAAGGGAAATTTCTGAAACTAGGCAGCTTTAGACACAGGAGGTCTAAAATCACCTCTTCTGAAGCTTATAAAAGTTAACATCCAATAGTTTGTTCAGATCACGCTACAGTGTACATAAAAGAAAAAAGAAAGAAAGTGAACTTTTTGGATTCCTGCAAGTCTCCTGTAAGACAGCACAGCTACATAGCAAAATAATTCAAAATATTATCCCAAATCAAAATTTCTGAAAGAATCACAAAACCACAGGATAGGTAATGTTGGAAGGGACCACTGGAGGTCAAATAGTCCAACCTTCCTGCTCAAGCCATCTGGCTTTCACAGGGATAAACACATCATATCACATCACCCAGGATTGTGTCCAGACAGCTTTTGAATATCTCTGTGAACCAGACTCCACAACTGCTTGGGGAAGTGTAGTGGTGGCTCTGAACCAGGAAGGATTAGAGTCCCTCCATAGACTTGCAGAGGACAAAGACCTCTGGTGGCATGTTCCACAGACAGAGGATTTCCCTCCTGAGCTGCCAGAGACAATGGTTTAGACCACCAAGCCACGAACACCAAGTTCCTGCTATTGGTTCCTTGATTTGTCTGTTATGTATCCCAGTTCTGGAACATTCCCTATTACCCGGCTGTTCATTCGTTGTTCTCTCTTCTCCCCTCCCCTCCCTTAACCTCATTCGACTGCGCACCCTGGACCCTCCCTTGTATTGCCCCTGCACCCTCAGATTATTGGATGTTATTCCTCCCTTAAATACCCATGGAATGAGCTATTCAGGGCTCTTAGTCCCTGAGCTCCCTTGGGGATAATAAACCTGCCGAACCCTCGTACTAAGAGTCCTCCTTCTTTGGGTAGTTCTTTGCTATCCTGCAGTGCTCTGAGGGCACCAACACCTCAGCCCGATGCAGACTAGCGGAGCCCACTGCCGGCTCCCCGAGGAAGCCTTCCCAATCGGAACGCGGACAGCTTCTCAGGGTCGCCCTAGCGCTCTGCTGCCGGGACCAGAGTGGGATTAAGAAGGAGGGAACGCAACAGGGCAGCCTGTTCCAGTGTTCTGTCACCCTCACATTAAAGTTCTTCCTCAGTCCAGGTGGAACTCCCTGCTCATCAGTTTCTGCCCAGTGCCTGTTATCTTATTGCTCAGCAGCACCGAGAAGAGTCCAGTTCCATCCTTTTGACACGCTCCTTTCCTATGCTTACATGCATTGATAAGAATCCCTCTCAGCCTTCTCCAGGCTAAACAGTCCAGCTCCCTCAGCCTTTCTTCATAAGAGAGGGGCTCCAGTCCCTTAATTATCTTTGTATCCCTGTTCTGGACTTTCTTCATGAGTTCCATGTCTCTCTTATACTGAGGAGCCCAGAACAGGACACAGCAATCCAGATGTGGCCTCACCAGGGGTGAATAAAAGTGTAGGACCACCTCCCTCAATCTGCTAGGAATACTGTTCTTAACGCACCCCAGGATACCACTGACCATTGATTTTTCTTTCTTATATTTGAGATATATTCCAGATAGCTTGTATAAATCTAGGGTGCACAGAAGAAAAATACACTCACTTTTGAAATACTGTCAGAATCTGAGTCTTTAAAGTTGTGACAGGATAACTCAAGACAGAGAGTGCTGGCCAAAAATGTTCCAATTCAAAGGTTCTGCTGGTAGAGATAAGTGAGTCAGCAAAACCAAAACACAGGAGGTGACCAAGTATATCAGGTAGGACTTGCTTTATTTGTTTAGGAGTAATTCTGTTTAAATCATTGAACTATCATGAACTTTTGAATGAATAGCTTTTAGTTTGCTGAATTCAGTAACCAGTCTTTGTTTCTTCAGTTGTTTTGACCTGAAATGACATGAGAAAATGTCAGGTAATTTTTCAGTGGAACTTAATGACTCCATATTAATGGATTTTTAATAGAGCAGGGAAAAGTAGAAGTTAGTGTTTCCATAAACTCTAAGTGAAATAGGACCTACTAAGTTTTCATTAAAATATGAAATTAGATAACAGTTTGATTTTTTTAAACATAGGATTACTTATAATAGGATTATTAGGCTAAGTCAGGTGTCAGAATGTATTAAAAAGACCTTTTCAAATGGAAAAAAAAACTGTTAGAATTTGCTCCTTAGCTAATACAGTGTACTTAATACGTAATTTCAATGTAATTCCTTGGACACAGCCTGTCCTTCCCTGTACAGTCAGTTCTTCTTGTTTATCATATAGTCTTCTCAAAGACAGGGTAGCCTATCATTGCACAGTATGTTCAATCCTTCACTGCACACTTGTGGACAAGTGGATATTTACAGACGAATTTGAATTGCATGCTACCTCAGTGTACAAGATCAAGTCCTATTTGATGAATGAACCACAATGCAGAACCTGGTACTTTGGCCCCAGTGAGGGTCCTCTACTGGCAGCAATTTCACAGGACAACTGAGCTGATGAATCTCACTTGAATTTAAATCCAGAGGTCACAGACTTAGTCCTTGTAATCTTCTAGGAGGCCATTCAATGTAATAACTAAGTAAAAACTATGACTGTTGGTCTTAGCAAGTAGGAGAAATTTGTCTGATCTCAACCTGTAACTCTATCCTCCTTTCTTCCAAATAGATACTAGAAACAAACCATCTCAACACCACACTGTAAAGCATCTAACATGCAGAACAGAACATCTGCATTGGAAACTCTTATGCATTAGTAGAATATATCGAGACAACTTTTATTTTCAGGAAAAAACCTGCTGTCCTAGGGTTATTCAGTCAACAGTTTAAAGATGAAATATATAGGCCAAAAGTAGAGTCTCCATTCAAACAGTAGCAACTGAAGAGAACTGAATTATAATACTGATTTTTTACATGAGAATTTGTGGTCCACTGCACTCAGCTGCTAACAAACCATGATCAAATAAAATAGAGATAGGAAAAAATCTTCAGTCTATATAGCAAAATATTTGGCTAGATCACAGGGATGGCAGGAGGATATAAGGTCTGCACCCACAAGACCATTAATTGTTCAGTATATAATAAAGATTTTTTTTTTGTTTTTATGTAATTTTTTGAGATACAAAATAACTCATTTGAAATGACCCAGTATATTAGAAACATAAGGCAGCAATAAAAGCTATGCAAACCTGCATGACTTATAAAGAAATTACTAAGGTGAAATTTATTTCTTTTATATTTGCTTTAAAGTAAGTAAAATGAGCTGTTTAAGCACATGAATTTACTAAATCAGATCACATAGATCCTTTGGAAATTTTCCCTTGGTTTAGGAAATGTTCATGGTAAGGATTAGTTTTACAAAGAAGACAAATTAACTGCTGTGCCTCAGATAATAAGATTAAGATCAAATATGCTTTTCTAGTAACAATGTATTGATTTTAACTACTGAAGACCAATATAAAAAGCTTTTCACCAACTCACATTCTACTGATAACAGAAGACTATGTGAAGACCATGTGAAACAGTGCAACCAGAAAACTCACTTGAAGTTGCAAATCTACCACACTTAAAATTTCCCGCTAAATGACAGGTAGCATTTAGTTCTCACAAAAATGCTAGTTGCTGTGTAAAATAAGGAGCACTCTACAAAAAAAAAAATTGATGGCTTGTTTTGGTTTTTTTTTCGAAGATGCAGATTTCCATAGAGACACTATTGATGTGATTCTGCACCACAAGTACCTAGGAAAGTCAAGTTGTTATACTACAAGGAAGTTAATACAAAATGCATTAATTCAGATTTAGAAGGAGGAGAACAAGGTTGCTTTGCTTTTCTTCCCAGCAGAAAAATTCTTTCTATATAACCCCCTGTGAAAAGACAGAATGCAGAGAGTGGGTGTATTAGTTACACATCATAAGGACAGATTTTACACTGTACCTTCTGACACCATGATAAAGCTACAGCTGTAACAACTTATTCAAAAATCAATTCCTTGTTACAGGCTTTTTGCAGTTCTGCTAGAAGTGTCTTGAAGAGATTTGCTATTCTCACTGCAGGTGCAAAAACTACTTGTAACTATTCATGTACTCTAGAAATGATAACCAATAAATCACTTATTACAATAACAACAATATCCTCTACTGTACTGAGATATAATAGTAGTACTTACTAATAAGATAGAGGAACCATAATCACTATAAATAGGAAAATAAGTTAGAGTATTCATTTTGACAGATTTTCAAAACTTAACAAAATCAGCTCTTATTTTAAAGCCCAGTAAGGAACTCAAGAAAGGAACATGGCAGGTGTTACATATTAACAACAATCAGCTTTAAAAATAATCAAAGAACCCTTTTAAAATATATGTATTATTTTGTGAAACCCTTAAGCTTGGCATATTTTTATCTTAAGAGAGAATTTCAGCAGTGATATGGTAATAAGAAAGACCTAACTGGTAAGCCAATTTTAAGTTAAAATCATAGACTTAGAAGTGGAAATTTAAATCTTGAACCTTTTCTCATTTTGCATATTTACACAACTGTTTTTCTACTTCCCAGGAATTACAATATTTAGACATATTTAGAAACTATGTGGTTGGCTGGACTCTTCTATTTTTTTTCTTCCCCCGCTTCTCCTTTTTTTAAATAGAATTATAAAATCACAGAACAGTGTGGGTTGGAAGGCACATTTAAAGGTCATCTAGTCCAACTCCCCTGCAGTGAACAGGGACATCTTCAAATATATGAGGTTGCTCAGAGCCCCATCCAACCTGACCTTGAATGTTTCCAGGGATGGAGCATCTACCACCTCTCTGAGCAACATGTTCTAATGTTTCATCACCTTCATTGCAAAAAAAAATCACCCTTATATTTAATCAACTCAAGTAAATCTACCCTACTTCAGTTTAAAACCATTACCCCCTTGTTCTGGATGAGGAACACTGTGACAATAGTAATAAGAAAGAAGAATGGAAGTAAATCAGACATCATAACGCTATAAATACTTTGACTTGAAGTGAATAGTGTAAGCTTCAGGAACTACCACTCGAAAACCTCACGGAAGAGATCAACAAAGGACCAAAGTTGCAGCTGAAGACTATGCTGCTTCTCAGGCGAAACTTTGGGTCTGCATTGGGGGAGAGATGCCAGATACAATCTGAATGCCAAATGGACTCAAAAGAAACTATCTCATTGTGGGGTTGTGGCTGGGTGCAGGGAAAAAACCTGAAAGACTGCTAAGATTTCAAAGCTACACAGAAGAAGACAAATTCCATGAAAAAGACTGTGGCAATTGAAAAAGAAACACTAAGGAAAAGGATAAACCTTCTGTTATTGCAAGCATGACTCTGTAAGAAATTTCAGCCAGCAAATTAACTGAAATCAACTCCAGTTGAAAACAAAGATGAGGCCAAAGGGAAGCAACTCAAACAGCTGTTTGCCAACACAATGAGTTAGGCATTGTTAAACAACTTCTTTGGAAGATATGTGTGAAAGATAAGGAACCATTCATTAAAGTCATAATAGGAATGCAAAACAAGACTGTTTGTGACTGGGATAAAGCTGGATGAAAGAATTAACTGCTTAGAAAGGACGGAATTAAAATTAAAAGTGGTAGTAAAGTACTGTGTACTCACAAAAATGACTAATTAAATAAAGATAATATTCCCCATAGATGAAAAAACCCACTTTTTTTTTTTCAAGTCTTCTCAACTATATGCTAATATAGGAATTTTTTCCTGATACAGGGCTGGAAATGGTTTATTTGGTTTTGTAAGTTTATGTGAGATATATGAAGTACTGTTACTTTTATGGTTTCCACTGGTTTCTTAGCATTTTTCTTCCAAAATGAATCAATTCACAGTGGTAATTCTCAGGTATGCTTTGATATAAATATGTAGTAAGATCCTAAGTAAATTCACCTGTGCTGCCCTAGTAAATACTTAAGATTCTGTGAAAAGAAGCACTCACCTTTTGGTTGATACATCTCAAGATAATTCATTTTGTTTTAAATTGGCACCAAAGAAAGAAACAGATAAAACCCTAAGGAAGTGGGTTTATTAGTACGGCAGACAGAAAAATTAGGAGGATGATAAATAAAGTCAACAGAAGAACAGAAAGATTTGAATGTGGAGGTAGAGGTACTGAATTTAAATACAAGTAGAGTATCTGGAGTCCTCACAAAGAAAGGAGAAAATCAGAAGTCAGACAGTCTGCTTGGATAAGTAAACAGAAAAGCTAGAATTTTAAAAATGAAAATAAAAATCTATAAATATATGGATAAAGGATCAATGAGTTACACAAATCAGAAGTACAAATATTCATAAGAACATTTGAACTTCAGTTTTCTAAGGAATTTAAAATAACATAAAATTAGTTATCTAGAGGTAGGGTAATGGAAATGACTGCATCAGTTGTAGAAGCAAGCTTTCTTTGTTAAAACTGAAGGGAATTAAAATCCATAAACTGGGATATCTATAGATTTCTGGTATCAAATGTTCAATTAATCATTCATGTAGAGGTTGTACTAACAAACAGAAAGCCTACTACCCTTCTTACTGTCAGAAGTATGTACGGGGGCAAAAAAGGAAAGAAAAATGCCTCAACTACTACAATCCTGCTTGATCCCTGTTCAGAAACAACTCAGAAAGGAAATTACAAAGAAAAGGTAATTGTGCATCGAGGTAAGGGAACAAAAATCAACTTTTTTTTTTCAAACATGAAAATATACCTTTGTTGTTTTATCACTCTTCTCAGACAACTGAAATGCATCCATGCTAATTTATCTAAATTTAAGCAGAATCTCTGATAGAAATGCCTCATGCAAAATTATTTTTTAATTCAGAAAAGATCAGGTTTTACAGAACTGACTTACAACAAGAAATTTTATAGAAACAGAAAAACAGCAACAACAAAAACCCCTAAACCAACCAAAAAAACCCAACAACAGAAAAAAAGACTTACATTGAAAGGTAAGTTATCACACGAGAGGTGCTAAAGATGTTCTTTAATAACAGGCCTTGATACTGATCCCATTTATTATTTTCACTGGTGACAGTAATATGAGGAATTCTAGCAAGAAAAATTTCAGAGGCAGTATCACTGCTGAACACTGCATTACTGTCCCTCAGGAGTAATTAGATTTCTCTGCAGATAAAACCAAACAAACATACAAAAAAAAAAAAACCACAAAACACAAAAGACCCCAAAAAACAAAAACAACAACAACAACAACAAGAAAAAAAAAACCAAAACAAAACAAAAAAAAACCCAACAAAACACCAAAAAAAACCCCACCACAAAACCCCCCAAACCTCCAACAGAAAATTTTGTGCACTTAGATAATAATAATAAGAATGCATGTCCTAAGATGCGAAAGGCAGTATTGATTGATTCTGCTACAGGTGGTTATTATGACGTGACTGAAAAAGACCCAAATTAATTTCTAACATGCAAGAACTGAGAGGCATTCAGCAATGGGGAACTAGGTGTACTTATTTACAAAGCACTGAAAATGCCTCCTGGATAATCCTTTACAGACATCTGATAGATATTTAAAAAGATAAGATTTATTTAAAGTAGGTTGGTGTGGAGAAGAGTTCCTAGGCTTATTCAAGTAAAAACATGATGGTAAAGCAGTCTCATTTTTTGTGTTAGGAATATGAAAGCTGTAATGACATTTAGTTACTGACCAGGATATGAGATCTATTTATGTTACTTAGGAGTACTATGCTTTTTTGCATTCAGTAAGAGCTGGCTTTCCCTCCTCATTATATCTGTATTTATTCTATGGTTCAAAGAGTTATATTGAGAATTTTCTTGGGGGATAATGTAATATATTATGTGGTTAGATAGGGTATTAGTAGTTTTATAACCATCAGAGTTTCAAAATTCTTGAAAAACTCATCATCTCAGAGGTTAATCATTTTGAGATTGGATTTTAGAAGTTCATGAAGAGTAAAGAAGAGTAAAGGGCTAAATGAGCAATCTTCTGGCATGAAATTTTAAGAAAATGAATCATTAGTGTATTTAAGCTGGCAGTGGCTTGCTGTGGTTTGTGGGTTTGTATTTAGTAGGCTTTAGGCCTCTGTGGTTACCAAGTAATAATGAAAAATTCTTGGCATGACAGGCAAACATACAGAAAAGGGATACAAATTCTTATGCAGGAGAAAGCTCCATTTCCCTTATGCTCCAATTTTACACTTAGCAAAAGCAGAAGGTACAAAGACTCAAAATAATTGTAATGGTGTAATTATTTTAAAATATTTACTTTATCAAGATGTCTTCTGTGGCTCTAAAGAGCTATAGCAGAGAATTTCATAATGCCAAAGTGTTTTGTTGGTGACATGTCTAGGTAGTTTTACACCTTCTCTGCACTTTTTACTCTGAGTGTAAAAAGCTATGAAAACCCCCTGAACATTGAATACCATTGAATACCTCCCAAAATAAGATATTGATACTGCTAACACAAAAGCAGAATAAAAAGTAAGCTTAGAATAAGCACTGAGGTATGTTTGTAGGAAAAAGGTTAATGCCTATCGGTATCACAGAATCACAAAATTTGTGAGGATGGAGGGGAACCCTTAAGGTCACCTGTTGCAACCTCCCATGTTCAAAGAGGAACACCTAGATCTGATTGGCCAGGATCATCTCCAGATGGATTTTCAATGCCTCCAAGGAGAGACACCTCACAAACTCTCTGGGAAACCTGTGCAGTGCTCACTGACTGTCAGTATAAAAGTGTTTCCTGATGCTCAGGTGGAACCTCTAGTGTTTCAGATTGTGCCCATTTCCTATGGTCCTGCCACTGGGCACCTCAGAAAAGAGCCCTGCTCAGTCCTCTTTGTGCCCTTCCTTCAAGTATTTGTATACATTTATAAGATCCCCCTGAGCCTTCTCTTCTCCAGGCTGTATAGTCCCAGCTCGGAGTCTTTACTCATAGGAGACATGCTGCAGTCCTTTCAGCATCTTTGCAGCCTTTTGCTGGACTGTCTCCAGTGCATCCATGCTCTTCCTGTTCTGAAGAGCCCAGAACTGGGCACAGCCCTCCAGTGGTCTTTCCAGTGCTGAGTAGAAGGGAAGGATCTCCTCCCTCAGCCTTTGTCTGATGCAGCGCAGGGTATCACTGACCCTTTGTGGCAAGGACATATTGCCAGCTCATGTTCAGCTTGGGTGATTAACAGGACCCCCAGGTCCTTCTCTCTGACAAGATGCTTTCCAGATGGGTTGTCCCCAATATATACTGATGTGCAGGGTTGTTCTTCCCCAGGTACAGGACCTGTTGAACTTCATGTTGATCCTTCCACCACATTTCTCCAGTTTGTCCAGGTCTGCCTGGATGTGATCACAACCTGCAGCCTGTTAGCCACTCCTCCCAGTTCTGTGTCATCAAGAAACTGGCTGAGAATACACTCTACACCATCATCCAGATCAGTAACAAAGATGTTTAAGAGAACTGGACACAGTTGTGGATTCTAGGCTTCATATGCCCTGTCCTTCCTAAAGATCCTGTATCCCTCCATTCAACACTCTAATCATGAGAGCCATCCCACCACACTATCACGATTCCATCAAGATTGCTGCCTTGCAGCTGATGTTACCAGGATTCCTTGAGTGTGGATCATGTTTGTTACTGTCAGGCATTGTACTGAATGAGCATCCCAAAGTGAGAAAACTTGCACCTGAATGAAGAAAATCTGAGTACATGAATTCTTTCTTTTAATTGCAAGAGGCTTTGTACAAAAGCACTGTCCATAAAACAGCTAGGCTTTAGCAAATCGCTGCCACAGAACTTAAAGATCATCATCTTTGTTGTGGCATTAAGCTCTGAACCCATATGTGTGCCACAAACACATAATTTCACTTTACAGTAACTCAGAGCTCAGTTCAGCCTCTTCTTACACCTACTAATCATTTATGAATTATGCTTTATGGTGTACCCCTTTACACCATAATCAAAGATGATAAAATTATTATAATGAACATTTGTGGATGCTTCTCTGTGTAGAAATATTTCTTTTTGACCATATTTTTATAACACCTCTCTTCTTTTGCAAACATTTAGAAATCAGAGCTGGGTCAAAGTCTGAGTCTCATTTTTATGCTTTGGGAAATTTACAGAATATTAAATCTCTAATTCCCATTTGAGTCAAGGACTGTGAAATGAAAGAAAGTTCAGAAAGAGCCTGTAGCCTCTTATTTTCCCTTCCCTTATCCTTCCTGCATTTTTTTTTATTAACAGCTTAATTCAGATTATGAAAAAAGGAAAAATACCTTGGTTAACGCTTGTCAACAAAATGAGTGAATTTTGTGTGAATCACTAATGTATTACATAATTTTATACAAGAGAACTTGATGTCAATAAATATCAAGCAGACTTCCTGATGTAAAGGGATGGTTTATGATTCACTTTCTTATCTGTCATTAAAAATAACCAAAATTAAGTTTCACAAGGCACCGTTGTTTGAAACCAGTAATGTCTGTGTTCCAAATGATCTACCCCAAGTAATCTAAAGATCACTGTGACTGGAATCAGATTGCTAGCCTATCTTTTTTTTTTCCTTACCTGATTATGATGTTGATTATACAAGCACTAGTATTTTAGAGAAGTCTATGGAGACACCTTTTGTGGAAAAATAACTGGGGTAAAAAGAGAGTCGTACAACAATTATAGGACAAAATACAGTTGCTACTCCCTGGATGGAATGTGGTCAACATATCTGACCTCCCACACACAGCACAATCTAAGGAGGAATAATCAGCAGGTGGAATGGAGTGGAAACACCGTGTCCAGACTCTGTTGAAACCCTTGCAGAGGAGGGAACTGGGTGGTACCTTTTAGCTGATAAGCTGCACAGCAGCTGAAAACCAAGAGAGATGAAGGAACATGTCCTGCTGCTAATCAGCAGCCGTGGTGAAATCATTCTCCTTGGAGTGATGCATGTCCCCATCCCAGGGTTATCTCAGATACCATACTGAGATACCCACCCCCAAGGTACGGCCATCCTTCACTGAGTAAGATGTATGACAAAAGCAACTCAGGCTCCCCCTAAACACAACTAAAGAGTATAAAAGTATATTAAGAATGGGCTGAACCTGTCTTTTTCCCCATGGGAACAGGAACTGTACTACATGTGTGCTGAATAATTATCTTGTGCTAGCTTTTTTAAGGATTAAGATCTTGTTACTATTTCACTTTGACTATGTTTTTGCAGTCAGATGCTATCATCAGCAGTCTTTGAACCTTAGTCTGTCACAATTTTATTAACTAAGAGTGTTATTCTGTAAACTGTTAATGCAAGACTTTCAAGAGCACTGACAGTTCCTGGCAGTAGGCAAAGGTGTGGGGACCCAGGAGAGGTCTCTCTATTTGGAGTGTAACCCTGAACTTCAGTTGAGCTGCCCTCCAAGCCAGTGAGCTGCTCAGTGAAGGATCCCCAACACAGGGGTCTGGTGGACAGGACAGACTGGTAGGGCATGAGAGGTCTTGGCTTCACTGGAGCTCTGATAGACAAATCAAATACTAAAGGTTTAAGTAAATAGCCCCTTTTCACATGATACCTACAAAAAAAAATAAAGTATTTAAACTGAAAGTTAATGTTAGATTTTTACTCCCCAACTTCTGTAGAATTCTGGCTATTTACTTAGGTGCTTATTGGTTTATTAGATACTTTTGAGCTTATGTGGATTCATTAATCCATTATTTTTGGTTCTTTCAAGAACTGAGCATAATTTTTCACCCTTTTTGTGACAATAGCCCAAAATCAAAAGAAACTGTGCAACTCTGTGGTTTAATTACTTACAAACATAATCTAAGGACTTTCACAACTGTTTGTTTTTTTGTTGATTTTGAGTGATAAGTTCATAGTTAGGTATCAATTCCTGAGAACTCATGAAGTCTTTTATTTTTGTCAAGAAACTACACACTGTCACCCAAATTTTCTACATCTCAATTATGTGTTTAATGTCCTTCAGGATTTGGTGCTTCTTTATATTTCTCCCCAAGTAATTCCTTTTTTATCTTCACTTGCTCTGTATTAGTGTTTTAAGAATCACACTTTTAATTTCCTATGTAAGTAAATAGAAAAAAATATTCTGAAATAAAGCTTGTATTATATCAATGAAAGAATGACATAAGCCTTACTACAGCTCACCCTTCATCTTTCTGGAAGTGGATAAAAATTAACACAGCAGCAGTTAGGGCTATCTTTCACCAGGCAATACCACTGAATGCTGAAATCTATTCCCTCTTGCTGGATTTCTATACACATGCAAATAAAAATGCTCTCCTCCCCAAGGTCATATTCTCTATATAATTGCAGAGGCCAGCCTTTCATAGCATTATATAAAAGGGAGGTGCTCTCTCAAATATTATTGTTTGATGGTTCAGTGCAGCATTTCACAGCACACCCTTAATGTAGCATGTAAAAGTGTAATAGACCATTACTGCATTCAGACATATCTCCAGATCAGTGATCAGGTAAAACCTTAAATGGAAAGAAAGGCTGGTCAAATAGCTACAACCTACTTGTCTCTCTGCAGCTACAAAAATATTAGTGAGCTTTCAACACACAATTTCTCAGTTCTTTCCTTTCAGAAAAGGATTGTCACCTGGGGAAAGAAAATGAATAAACATTTTTCCAATACTCATTTGTTCCCTGTCAGATATGACAGCTGGAAAGGATTTTGAAGTGCTGAATTTTTGTTTGTTTGTTCATTTGTTTGGTTTAAATTAAAGTGCATGCATCTATGCTGTTTACAAAGATTTGTGCATCTCCAGGTTTCCTTCACCTCATCAAATGGAAGTATGAATGATTATCAGGAAGTTGCTTTTAAATAACTTTTGTGAGATAGCATTTTTTTTTATCAGGAGGCTTTTGCATAAAGATACCTGCAAGATAAAGACTTTTTATAAGGATAGTAGACTTGCATAATGTTGAGAATCAAATCCAGTCACGCTTCTTTCTCAGTTCACAAATCACAGTGATGAAAAATAAGATCAAATATATAAAAGAAAATAATAATGAAGAACAAAACAATATATGAATAATTCACAGTCCAAATACTACAGAAAACAAAAGGGAAAGACAGTGGGGAAGAGTGGCCAATACCCCAGAGGGCTGTGCAGCCTTTCAGAAGGACCTCGACAGGTTGGAGAGATGGGCAGAGAAGAACCTTCTGAAAATCAACAAAAGCAAGTGCAGGGTTCCACCCCTGAGGAAGAATAACCCCATGCACCAGGACAGGCTGGGGGCTGGAAAGCAGCTCAGTGGAGAAGGACCTAGGAGTCCTGGTGGACAACAAACTGTCCATGAGCCAGCAGTGTGTCCTTGTGGCAGAGAAGGCCAATGGAATCCTGGGGTGCATTAGGAATAATATTGCCAGCAGGTGGAGGGAGGTGATCCTGCCCCTCTGCTCAGCCCTGGTGAGGCCACATTTGCAGTGCTGTGCCCAGTTCTGGGCTCCTCAGTGCAAGACAGACATGGAGCTCCCAGAGCAGGTCCAGAGGGAGGGGCAACAAAAATGAGCCTGTTCAGTCTTGAGAAGCATGACTGAGAGGAGATCTTACCAGTGTAAATACGTGTCTGAAGGGAGGGTGTCAAGATGGAGCCAGGCTCTTCTCAGTGATGCTGAATGATGGGAAGGAAACAGGCAGAAACTGATGCACAGGAAGTTGTACCTATGAAGAAAAACTTCTTTACACTGCACCTGTCTGTGCCCAGAGAGGTTGTGGAGTCTCCCTCACCAGAAGGAGCATTGAAGAACACTCTAGCCATAATTCTGTTCAATATGCTCTAGGATGGCCCTACTTGGCCATGGACACATTAGGGGCCCTTTTGACCTTACCCATCCTATGCGAAATATAGTTATTTTTTACCAGCTCTTTTAAGCTGCTAGGAAGTTGGTTTCTCATGCCAAAGGAAACACTTAAAAGATTTTTAAAAGCATAATATGTCAGCATATCATTATATTGACATTATGTATCTTTTAATACTCTAAAATAATAAACATATAAAATATTTCATAGAATTAAAATATTGATTTCAAATATTTCTGGGCTTCTGGTAGTAAACATGAAAACCTGAAAATAATAATAGAAAAATAGAATGTTAGGGGTTGAAAAGGGTCTTAAAGATCAGATAATCTCCTCTAATTGTGACATATCCTAGGGCATTCAGGTGACACAATCTGATTCTTACTAAACATGAAAAGTGTGTAGAAAGAAGGAAGGTAAAATGGTGGGAAAGGAAAGAATTGATACCACAGCAACAAATTCTAAGATTGTTCACTTCATCGTTCAAAGTCCTGAGTCCTGTATGTTGTGTATGAATATGACTTACAGTAATTTAGATAATGCATATGTTTTTAGAGAAATCATATGGAGAAAAATATGGTTTGAATTAATTTATTTTAAATGAGAAAATCCAGTACAGCAAGAAAAACTGGATTTGGCAAGAAAAAACTATTTCACACCAGAAAGGTTGTAAGAAAACTGCACAGACTTAGGAGAAAAAATCAAACTTAATAACTTATTTATGTGTCTACTTTCCTAGATATGATTTCCACAGTATGCAGTAACACAACTCTTTGTGTTCTTTTAAGTTCTGTGAAGTATTGCTGGGCCTACCACAACTCTCTGTAAACTAAACTATACTCTAAACCTCTTTGGAATTATTTGCAGCTATTCACTTGAGCCAGAGTATGCTACACTGAAAACTAGATGAAGTTGCTATCGTTCATTTGAAAAGCATGAGAGGTAATAGAGAGACTCTGTAATATACTGGTAGGAAATCAAGTACACAGAATGTGTAGCTGTAAGAATACTCATACCATGCATAATGTTTTAGTGAGCAGAAAACAAACTGGAAGATAAAGAAATGGAGAATTCTATATTCTGTATCTCCCTGATCGAAATGATCATCTGCAAGTCAAGTAGATAATCTCTGAGAACAATTGAAAGTGTCTATAAAACAGTTAGATAACTTAGTAAAATATTTTTACCATATGGTCAACTGAACTCACTAAATACATCTAATAGTAGTTTAATTACCTTCTGGGATAGTCAGAAGAACTCACAGATTTTGAATAAAATATTGATGAAGACACAGGAGATGTTTTTAACAATGGTATGGTGTCTTTGCAAATCTGAAAGAGAGACAACCGCTGGAACTGTGTCCTGGGATTGGTCAATTTCTGATCATTTCAAAATATCCCCAAGTTACTATCTGAAAATGTATGAAGTGAAAGCTATTTGCCCAGAGAAGATTTTAGGCTTTTAGGTTTTCAATTCTCTCTGAAGTAAGGCATCAAGAATTACACACACACACACACACAGAAACTAAGCAATCACCCCAGGGGTCTGAGGTCTAATCTTCCTTCCACTGTTTTGTTCTACCTTTCCTTTCCCCCCTTCTTCATTTGCAGGGAAGCTTAAAATCGGTATGGGATAGGGTACAAAACTTGTCTCAACAGAAAAAACCCATCTATTTTATAATTTCTGCTAAGTTAGCTATACACCTTGAAAAATTAGTGGAAAAAATGTAAAGAAAGTTACAAAAAGTATTAAATGCATTTGAATATACACATATTTAAAAGCCAGGAAAAGTTGGCAAAGATGCCTGCAAGGTTGAAGTATTGTCTTAACCATCTCCAGCTATGAATGTATGAAAGTGCTTCTGGTATCTCAAGCTCAAAAACCTTTTATTCTGTTTCAAATACACTTTGTCTGATCAGGTTTTAAACCTTCTGCATCGCTCAGCAAATCACCCACTGGGACATTCCTGAAGATGACATGAGGAAAAAATGTGAGTTAAAGTGAAAATCTCAAGAGAAAACTGCATTGTATGTTCTAGAACTATATGTTACTTGAAATATACAAATTTTATTTATTATAAGGAATTAATAATCAGCTTCTTCCTAGCTCTGTTTACTTGGCAAAGTACTAGCAAGGTAAAACCAGAAAACATCTAACACATTATGAAAGAGACACATTACCTTCAATCAGTTAAGAAATGCTAAATATTAGGATTTGTCAAACAAACATGTTCAGATAAAAACCAAACAAAAAAAGACAAATACCAAAATTTATATCATGCCAGATTGCTATGGCAGATCTTTGCAGATTTCAAGTGCAGCTACACAGATATTGATACCTATAAAGATCTGGGCTGAGATTCCCAAACCAGTTCTTGATAACTGAGTGAAAGCAGACATCATATATCAGTTCAGGAAACCATGCTACCACAAGGCTTTACATCATTGAAGGTTTTAAAGATGTAGTCTCTGTCTGAAACTCCTATGTAGAAGACATTATTATCAACTGTATTATATTAAATCAATGATTAAATGTGTCACTGCACTATAAACAAGACCTATTTAACCCCCAAATCCTATATGTAAACCCATATTTGAGATGTGAATTATAGCAGCAAATAATCTAGGTGAAAAAATGGCAGATGCCAGCATTTTATAAAGAAGCTAAATCTTCCCTTTGACTAAGCATGTTTTTAACCATTTATATCACAAACAGCAACATTTCTAGACAAGGGTTTTTTTTTTAAAAAAAAAGAAACCCCAAAACTCCCCAAACAAACAAACAAACAAAACAAACCATAACAGCACTATTTTAGGGGGAAAAGATCTTCATTTCCAATACCAGAGACCAGATAAATTCAAATTTTCATTTAGCAACTCTTTTTCTCTCTTTGGTGACTACAACTAATCCCAGGACATATATATAAGTTAAAGTGATGACTGTGGCACCAAATACACTCATGGTTTCTGGTCTTGGGATCTGTTTTTATTACAGTTTACAAATTCTTTAGGTCAAGTTAGAAATACTGGAAACAAAGACTTCCAGCATCTTACTGGTTATCTTCAAATGAAAGCTAAGTCTCAGTAAGGAGAAACAAAAAATAAAAACACTTGAAATACTTGACTTTTAAAAAGTATATATCCATCAGTCATTGGAGCTTTCAATGTATGACAGCCTGTAAACAATAAAGCAGTAGTACAGAACATTAAGAAACAGTAAATTATACTGAATAACACTACATGTCCTTGGGATCTTTTCACCCACAGTTTTCTCAGCCAGAAATGTCCAGTCATGATTGCATTACACAATTCCTAACATGGTTGGGAATTTTAGCTACCCGATTGTTAAAAGCTCAATATCACAGATCTAGTTTTGATACCTCTAACAGATTATCAGGAACTGCAATGACTGGTACATTTGAAGTCATGTTCCTCTGAATGCAAACTATATTGTGAAAACTATATGGAGTTTTTATGGGTAAATCTATTTTTACTATCTGCATGTTTTTCTCTTTTTTTCCCCAAATTTAGGATAGGAGCCCTCAGTAGACTAGGATTAGCTAACATTTATTCCCTCCAGCAATTTCAATATAAGGTGAAAATAATTTCAAAGTCATAAATGAGACCGGATATTCGGTGGAATTTCTCTGAGTCCTATACCATGACAAATATAAAATTACATAAATATATATCAGGTAGCTAACAGTTGTCATGTTTTATATGTACATCAGCTAAAGTCAGATCATTGTTCTAATTTCACTGAGCTGAGTATTCACTGTAGTCAACATTAAGTCATCCTCTTACTCATTTGTGTATTGTACAGCAGAACACAGATTAAATCCAATGCTAATATAAATTCAAGCTGGTGGAGTCTGCATAGCCCAGTGAACTGGGAAAATACTACCTCTAGTTCCTATAGCAATGCAGCTCCATTGGCATCACATCAGCCCTGGAGTAGTTATACCTTCCACTCCTGGTTAATCAACTACGGCCAGCATAATGCAGCTGGAAATTTCAAATTACAGACACAGTTCATGCCAAGAGTTCAGAGGTTGGGTCCATTGTATTATAATCTGAAGATGTGCTCCACTATAGGAATACAAACCAACAGTAATACAAGAAACAAAAAAAGAAAGCAAGAAACAGCTGTTTTAAAAAGATATATTTAGGGTATAAAACATATATGAAGAATATCTTTCACAACTCCATTAAAAACTCATGTGAAAGAAAAGTTCTTTATTAAAATCTGCATAATCATAAGTAATTTCCTTAGAAACCGAATGAAAAGTAATGAGATAATTTCTAATTCTTTAGCTTAAAAACATTGGAACTGCGGACAAAGAATATATAAAACCAAAAATTTTTTTCAGAAGTAAAAGGTTTTTATGATTTGGTCTTTATTCAGCTTTTAGAAACAACTGCTTTCTTTTTGTTCAGATAACTTTCTCCACTAAGATGGTTCAATTGAAAATAACCTTTTTAAAACTGTTTTGTTTTTCAGCTTGCTCCCTTTAATTAAACTCCACATTCCAGAAGAAAATACGGAGTGCTTTCTGAATATTAATTATAATTCCCTTGAAGTCTCTTAGGTCATTAAAATATGATTAGCTAAAGGCTTTTCCTAGGTGGAATGAATAATAAACTTCAGATATACAGATCCATTTCAAGTCTGCAATGATTATCTTGTTGGGATTCAGTTAATGAGAAAAATCCATCTCTGTTGGTTCAGTGACACGGATGAACATTTCAAATCCCAAAGATACACAGCATGACAAACATAAATCACAACACCTGGAGTATCAAGTTAGCCACCTCAGACTGAAGGGTCTGCAAACCACTGAGAACCACACAAGTATTCCTGCTGAGTGTATTACCTAAAGTCTCCTCTTCCTTAATTATTTTTATCAGATTACTTTAAATCAGTCCTGTGCTGAGCCTTATTAAAAAATGAATCCTATTTCCACGACAATAAATTTGTTTTACCATCTTGTAATAAATGGATACATGAATGTATTTGTAATTTTTTTTTCCATTTCATCTTAGATGTAAGCAGAAATCAGATAAATCTGTCCAGGAAGTGTGATATGCAACATTTCATCAGTTGTTTGGTATTTCCAAATGCTCCTTCTGGGAGTTAACAGTGGTTCCAATTAGAAAGAAATGTTGTAATTATCATTACCAATCTGTATGAGGTTTTAAGGACATTTTTGCATAGTTATTGTCAATTAACACCGTCAGCAAATGGGGCAATATTATATTACCCACTATCCATCCATTGAGGAATGGATGGATAGATACAAACCTTCCATCCAGGAATGGTCTAAAACCATCTCACCTTCATGAAAATTAGACCATATCAACACCTGAAACAACTTGGCTTGGGTGGTGATCCCTGGGACCTATGGGAAAGCCTACAGCAAGGGAAATTTACCCACAGGGATGCAGTATCTGATTAAAGTGTGTTTAAACAGACTGGACATAAACAGGGCTGTGGGACCTGATGGAATGCACCCCCTAGTGCTGAGAGTGTTGGCTGATGTCACTGTGAGGCCACTCTCAGATGTGCTGTAAATGTCATGACCACTGGGGGAGATAGCCAAAGACAGGCATCAGCAAGAAGGTAAAAGAAAAAAATTATCCCGGGAATCACTGGCCAGTAAGCCTCACCTCCACCCCTGTAAAGGTGGTGGAATAGGCAGCAATTCTGGAAATGGAATAGCTTTCAGTACTAAGTACAGGAAAGTGGATTTACAAAGGGAAAATCATGCTTAACCATCTGATGCCCTTCTTTGATGACAGAACTGGACCAGTGGAATAGAGGAGAGCAGATGATATCATTAATCTTGATTTTAGCAAAGCTTTCAGTATAATCTCCCATAGCATCCTCACAGACAAACTGATTAAGTACATACCAGATAACTGGACAGCAAGGAGGGAGGGCTGTCAGCTCTAGATTTCTGGGCTCAAAGGGTTTTGATGAATGGCATGTGGTTCATCTGGAAGCTAGTCACTAGTGGTGTCACTAGGCATTGATGTGTCGTTCACTACTGTCTAAACTCTTCATGATGACCCAGATGACTGGCCAGAAGGCACCCTCAATAAGTTTGATGATGATAAAAAACTGAGAAGAACAGCACTTGGTGGGTGTGCTGCCATTCAGAGGGACCTCAACGGGTTGGAGAAATGGGCTGACAGGAATCTCACATTGTTCAACAAAGAGAAGTGCAAAGTCCTGGTGACAGAATAGTCAGTACCTGGGGAGGAATAACTCCACAAAACCCTACAGGCTGGGTCTGACTGGCTGGAAAGCAAGCTTGCAGTAAGCCAGTGGTGTGCCTTTGCAACAAAGACCATCAACAGCATCCATCCGTCGCTGCATTAGCAGAAGTACCATCAGCAGGCTGAGGGAGGTGAATCTCTCTGCTCAGCCCTTGGGAGACACGTCTTAAGACCTATGTTCAGGTCAGAGCCCCTCCCTACAAAAGGGCCGTAGACTTACTGGTGTAAGTGCAGCAAATGGCCAACCCAGGTGATTACAAAACTCATTTTTTTTTCATGTGAGGAAAGATTGAGAGAACTGGGGCTCTTCAGCCTGAAGAAGCAAAGTGTCAAGGGAATCTGGTCAATGTGTATAAGTACCTGATGAAAGGAATAAAAATGGCAGAGTCAGACTCTTCTCAGTGATGCCTAGGAGAACACCAGCATGTAATTAACATTATTCAAATTCTAAATCCTAGGGCCACAACACTGTACCAGCTACTATGAAGAAAATTAACTCTGTCCCAGCTGAAAACAGCACAGTGAAAAAGCAGCAACACGCTTCACAAACACGCTTCACGCTTTCACAAAATGAAATACAGGAAATTCCACTTAATTGCTGGAAAAAAATCAACTAAAACTCTGGAGTGGTCCAACACAAGAAGTTTTTTTTTCCTTTTAATATATGCAAAATCTAACAAAAAACAGTCTAAAGTAACAGCAGCAACTAGGTGATCTCTAGATGTTCCTTCCAACTTCAATGACTGCTTGATGGAATTCATCTAATCACGTCATAAACACAGAGAGAACTTCCTCACTGCAAAACCATCAGATTCTTAACTCTTGCCTCTCCCTTCAAAAAAAGTGATATGCTTCTGACACAATATTTGGATTATTAAATAAATAGGGCATTGCAATGCCTACATAATTTGATTATCTATTTCAAAGGAAATCTATCATGACCGTCTTCTGCAGAAAACTTCTAGACAATAATTCAAGTAGAATTTACAAAACCCAACATTTTTCATGGTTGCAGATAACAGATATAAAGTACATAAAGCAGATATTAGCAAAGTAAATTGTAGTTAATCTTGCATTTCTGCCATATTTATTGTGAATAGCTATTGAGCTAGGTAAAGATCAGACCTAGCTGCTAATCATTATGTTGCTCTAGGTTGAATCCCTCCACTGAGTGTGTGCACGCACACCACACACACACGCACACACAGAGCAATGTTATTTAAGTGTCAGGTAATTACAGCCTGAAACAGTCTGAGAAACAGCAATACAGGTAATTAAATCTTCAACAGAACATCATTACAAGTGCAGGTTGTTAGTGCAGGTTCCCTGGGCTGCAGAAAGCAGAAGTAAAAGAGTCAGATCAGCAGGCAGGCAGATACAGACGTAAAACACACACATATGCATACAAGAAATACATATATTCTCTATCTCTTCAGACTGAAACATGAGAAATTAGAGTCCACCTACATACAAAATAACTCTCAGAACTGCTAGTTACAACTCATAAAAGTAAGCTGATTTTTACTTCCTTTTTGTACCTCCTTATACCTTTAATCATTCCATTAACAGCAAAGAGCAGCTAATTGAGTCTACTCCTATAAATTACTTGTTTCAATGTTAAAAAGAAGGTCCATTACGTGACAGCAATATGAAGAAGAAATAAAGTTCTGATGTCATTATTATGCATAGAAGGGCTTATCGCTTTTTTAAAAATTTAATAGTAAATGAGGAAGCTAGAAGAAAACCATATAAAAAAAATATTTGGCCAAAATCATATAAGAAACATAGGGAAACATAACTACACATCATGACACATATCAGAAAATATAGCAACAAAATATTAGAGAGTATTGGAAAATTGTACTTTTTTCAAAACTGCAAATGAAAGACTTGGCTTTCTTCATTGTAAACAGTAATTATGGGGCAGACTCTGACACTGTTTTCTCTATTACTGGTTATGCTGAGTAGCATTTTATTTCAAAAGCTGTCTCATTGACATAAGTAGCTTCTTTATATTAAAAAGTCTTACCCAACTGAGAATGTCAATTAGTAGTCAAGCATATTTTGATCCTTTTCTAAAGGTAATCAATGTCCTATTTTTATCTTACAATGAGAATATCTACTCAAAAACCTATGACCACTTAACAATGTAGCACACTTCTCTGCAGCTTGCACAGCACACAAAACAGGCTGCAGTTCTTTTTATTGATAAAATGTGATACTTTCAAGCTCTGCTCATATACTTGTTTTATCTTTCTCAGTAGCTGTCAGAAATACCAAGCACAAGAATGGAGAAGATGTATACCTACAATTCAGTCTGACATCATAGCAAGACATGAGCAATTAACAAGTGAATTCTGCAGGGTTTTTATTGATGTTGCCCATTGTCATTCAAACTTTGGCTAATATGAAAAGAAGTCATCTGTGCTAACTTCTCTTTCTGGAAAGGACAGTAATTTGACTTGTCTTCAGTTATACGATAAAATTTGATCCAACTTCTATGGAAGTTTTTATAGAATCAGAGAGCAAATGTCAGACTCTTTGCTTTTAATAATAAACGTTCTGGTCTAAATTCCTGACATGGGACATCGTGTGTTAGATCAAGGGATGGCAGGATACAGAATTGGTAGGATGTAACCGTGTGCTTAGCAAAGCTGATGTACTTGCCACTGATTTCTCTGGGGGTCAGGAGTTTGTTCTTAGGCAGGGAACAATAGAATGGAATGTCATGGTAATTTACACAGACAGTGCTAGAGGAGTGGTAAATGAAGAAGTATGAAAACAGTAGTCAGGATTAACAAAGAAATCTAAATTACAAGCAATGGTGGCTAACTTTAACAAATGTGAAAAGAAAGGCAGCTAACACGATTTTAGACACATAATCAAAGGCCTATCTTAAATGGTTAAGAGAGCAGGAGGAAGCAAATAAAGAAGATCCATAATCAGTGTTGAAGTATAACACTGAACCTTGGTTTCTTTACTGTAAAGCTGTTGTTCAGTTTAAACAATTTAAGCAAGAATGAGAAAAATGCTATCTTCATCTTACTGACAATTTCAAAAAATGGAATTCTTTAAAGAAATGTCTCAAACTAACAGCAAACTCTAACAGTATCCATGGGAATTGCAGCTGGATAACAGTAAGTCCATGAAAAATGTATTTGTGTGTGTGCAAGCTTGTGTGTTTATCAAACATGCACATACCCCTTGGGTTATTGACATAACCTATTGTTTAAACACCTAGAAAACACACATTTAAAATAGATATAAATAAAACCTTATAGAAACCTGTCAAAAGAAACACAAGGCTGTTGAAATCTATGCTGCTTAAAAAGGAAGGGCTCTTGCAATAGAAATGAGTCAGATAATGAGTCATCCGATCTCCTCAAATAAAAATTAGTGATATCCATGTAAAGAAAAACACATTTGAGTGATAGCATATGTAACACCCACCCTCTCAAAAAAAAAAAAACAAAACACTAATGACAGTGCCAAGAGATTCTTGATAGAGCTAGGAAGTCAGAAATATTATTATATTATTACCAGAGAAGTAAAAAAAAACTGAAAAGGATGAGCTATATGCTAGAAACAGGTAAGGACAGTGTTCACAGCCGACAAACATAAAATCTGACTGCCAGTGCACCTGCAAGTGTGGAATACGACATTCTGAGAGACTGCTAAAATGCCTTCCTTAAATAATCTTTACAAGTCTGCCCAGCATATTCTCCTCACTTTACAGTCTCTGCTGCATTCTAACTTTCTGTTACTGCTTCCTATATGTGCTTTCATCTACTTCAACCTTGCTTCTCATGAAAAGAGATGTAAAAAATCATATGAATTTTTCTAACAACTTATCTAAACAGAAAAGTAAATTTTTCAGCCTGCTCACATGGCAACAAATCCAACTACCCGTGAGCCGGTTGGAAGCCAATGATACCAGTACCAGGGTTTTCACACAGCTGGCCATTTAGAAGATAACAACATCAAATCTTTAAAAGCAAGGAGTCAGTTACAGTCTGCCTCCCTCAGCCGTATTACCTGGACTGAAAGGAAACTGGAGAGCTGGAAGTCCTTGTGTTTTGGATACCTAACTGAGGAGAAGGTGAAGGGACAGGTGTTGCTTCCCAAATTCTCCAAACTAGGTAATTGTTCGTTGCAAAATTCTTTGTCAGTTGAATGAAATAAACTTGCCAGCAAATGTTAAATTGCATAACAGATTAACAGATCAACAAATCTGGTTAGTCTCTCATTGCTTGTACGCAACACACAGTCTGATAGGAGCAAAAATTTTGCTTGCCTCAGAGAGCAGCTGTATGTCTTCCTTGTTTACATCTCTACTGCAGCATGCCAGATTAATCCAAACTTCCATTTCTGTATCTCTAATTTTGCAAGAAAACTCCTGGGTAGACAGGTATTTATGTGCCTGATTTGCAGACTCCTGTAACACACATATAAGCCCTTCTGCTGACAGCAGTATCAGCAAGATTTATGTAGGCAGCTACCATACAGATTTAGGAGTCTGTCTGCACACATTGCACAGTATAATCAGTGCCAGGCATATATTTAGACAACATATTGGTCATACAGATAAGTGGGGAAAAGTATATTATTTCAGAAAGTTTGATCCTGCATGTCAACATTTAAGGCAGCAATATCATAGAATATTAATGCAGCTACAGAATTTTCATCATTATAAAAACCCACATCTCCATGAATATTATTATTATTATTATTAAACATTCATACAGCTATTAACTTTGCATGATCCTTGAGTGAGATTGCAGAAGGACAAAGTCCTTTCCTGGAAGATTTTAAGTCCAAATAAGGCAAAGATGAGTAAGAATATGCATAGAACAAGAAAAAATATTAAAAAGAAAAAAGAAAAAGAAGTAAAAATGATAGGGATTTAGAAAAGAAGATTAATACAAACTGTGAATATTTTAGGGACAAAAACCTGTTAATATATTTCATTGCACAGAGTGACTTACAGTGAGACATGAGATATGGCACAGGAGGAGAAAATTATGACTGTAACTAAGCAGAAAGTAGTGGATTGGTGATCAAAAAAAGACTCTTAGAGAAGAGTTTCAGAGGGGAGTAGCAGAAATACCAAAAGATATACTCCAAAGACACAAATCAATCAGAACAACCAAAAAAAACCACAACAATACAGCCTCAAAAGTTTACACAAAAAATTTAAAACTAATTAAGGTACTGAGAATTTCCAATGTCTCTTCAACTGCTACAAGAACCTGTAGTAAGAAAGCCAATTTGTTTCCTCATAGATATTATCCTAAATTTACCATTCCCAAAAGGAGGAAACTTCACCATGTATATCATGTGATATTTCAGAGACACTTCTTTCATTGAGGAAACACCTTCTCAGACAGTGCTGGTACCACATACACTGCTTTTTGCTGACTTCATTTTCACTGGAAATGTCATTCTGTGCTTGCCTTATATGGATGATTTGCCCCAGGCATCTGACTTGAGCCAGATGTTTGGGAAAAGATATAGAACTCAAAAAAACTTTACCTGGACTGTACAGAATTTTTCTTGTGTCAAGTCTGGCAGGTAAAAATGAGAGCAGCCACCCAGTACAATCACAAAAAGGGGATGTTTTGAGCAAGAATATTTGTTGTGCCACCTTCATTCTTCAGAAGGATATAGAAGACAATAGATTTACTTCTCTAGCCTGCCATAATGGGGCAAGTTACTCAAAAATCATATGTCACTAAAGGAAAAAGGAGGTCAGGATCTGAGTGATGATTATTGCAGAGAGCAAAGGCCTTAGAAATCTCCTGATTTTTGGTTAATGTAAACTTTAGCAGCTCTGTCCAGTTTACCAGGTTACATGGTTATAAATTAACTGCCAAGGTTGTCCATAATGAGAATGTGCCTCAGTAGAAAAGACATTGGAATAGTCCAGGAGGAGCAGAGATGACACACACGCTCACAAGTTCAGGTTTGTTGTAATGAATCACATTTCTACATTGGTACACAAAAGTGCCCTTAGAGATAGACTCCTAAAGAGGGAACACAGCTGAATGACTCTTGGGTTAGCACCAGTATTTTCTGCAAGTTATCAGCCAATGTAAGGACAAACACTTTACACACAAGTGTGGAATGAAATTCAAATGAAATACAAAGTAGCTATTCCCATGAAAATCTGGAGCTAAATGTTTTGATATATGTTCTTTTTAATGCAATAAACATTTCACTTACCATCCAAAAAGGTGCAGTATGATTTCAGATATCCTCTAGAACTCAGCACATTTCTTAAACCTCACTGAAGCATGTACTTACTTCCATTTTCTGCTGTCCCTCACTTGTGTTCATGTTGTTTCAGCCTGCCCCCCATGAAGTGCTTTCATTTGAAGGCTAAATGTTATGTCCTGTACCAGATATCATCAGATGGATAATGAAGAGCTTAATTCATACAAATTCGGGGGGTTTTGAGGATCCCAGTGAACGCGCTGACTAATGCTGTGATTGATAAGCCTTTCTGAAGTGTGAATGACTAAGGACAAGCCCACTGCACTGAGCAGCACATTCAGCTGAGGTGTCCAGCTGGAATCATATACTCCTAAAAAGAGAAAGTTCTCCAAGGACATCAGTCTTGTCTCAGACACCTCAATTTCTAAACCTGACATTTGCTACATATTGTCAGCAAGGGTCCATTCCCACAGTAGTGCTTTCATGGGCACAGAGGGTTCAGAAGACTGGCAAATAGCAGAGTGTTATGGGCCTCATGTGCTAAAATACCATTCTGAATCCCACTCTGAGCACTAGTTATAAGGGGAAAAGAAAGGCTGTTACAAGGACCACATGTAATACACTAATCAAATAAGTCAAAAAACAATATATGTGTGCTTTTTTCTGGTACATGGCCAAAGTAGTTGATAAAAAGTAGATTTCTGTCAGAATGGAAGAAGAATAGTTGTTGATTTAAAGTACCAGAAAAAGATTCTTATTTTAAAAGATGGTCTATATTTTCAACAGGGATAATGAATTTTTTGGTAGCAATGGACCTTGATTTTTCCTTGTTTCCCAAATTTGGATCTCAAACAAATTATTTATGTAGCCTCTTAAGTGTGTTATATTTACAAAGGCTTACACATCCTACTATGCACCAAACTGAAGACTTCCAAACCTTTGACTTTAAAAAATTCTACTCGTCACTGAGTTTTCATAGAGTCCACATGTGATGTTCAAACACCAGAAATCAGTGATTTCTACAAGGATTTGTCCTATTATGGACTCGTCCTCACCCCCACTAGAGGGAGAAACTGTCATATAAAGTCTTCTGAAACATAATTGCCATTTCACCAGACTGAGCATGAAGAGGCTGACAAAACTGGTCATGGAACAATTGCATTTGCACCTAATTGCCCTGCAGAATACTACAGAATACTACAGAATTAGAGTAACATTCCTTTGTCGTCAGCTGCACTAGCTTTTGAGGAAGTGGCTTACCTAATGTATTCTAAGGTATGCATATACATCTTGACATGCAGCAAAAAGGTTGTGTGAAGGTTTTTTTAATTCTTATTTTAAAAGGGAAAATAATTAATATATAAAGAATCTATTTCCAACTAAACAAGATGAAAAATACTGAGAAACAGCTGGATTTTCCTCTTACCTAGGACCAAAAAATCACAGTTCATTTGTTCCTCCCTGAATATATATTTATTAGTGCCACTTGTAGGTGGAATATCATGCCAAGAATTCTATAGTTGCAAAGAAGATACAATAACTTCTTAAAAGTGAATATGCTTTCAGGATATTTTTAGCCTGTTACATATTCTTAATTTTCCAGAAGAAATTTTATACAGGTAGTCCGGAACTCTGAGCTGCTAAAATACAAAACTAGTAGGGGAGTGAGCTGCAGTAGAATATTATTTAGGACCTTCAGAAAAAAGTTTAGACAGTCCATTACTTCACTTAGTTACATTAAAGGGTATAAAAATATTTTTCAAAGGAAGGTTTGGAATTTTCTTTTCATCAGTTCTTTGTAATTTTAAAAATTTAAAAATGGTAGATATGCATAAAACAGGGAGAATTTTGATTAGCATATAATGGACAACCCTCATGGTCCAGAATAGTCTAGACATGTAAGACAAGTTTCTATCCTATTAACGACAGGAATTATAGCTCCTAACACCAACAAGGACATTGAAATTTATCCTGACTGACCTTCTGCATAGAAGAATCTAATCCATAAATTTCTGCATTTACTGTCTAGTGTCTATCCACTATTTCTCCCAGACCATTCAAGAAATGGGAAGATTTTTTAATATGCCTCTGTGTTTTCTTTTTGTTCAGATGATATGATTTGTTCATAATACACACACAGGTGATGTAAATTCAAGGCTTCAAATTTAGCCTTTCAGTTATATAAGCTTCACAGCATTTCATTTGGGCGAGTAAAAAAAATAAAACAGTCTTTTCCATTGTAAGTAGTAATGTATCACCAGCAAGTCAGTAATCTATAGCAGTCACTAGCATAAGAATCTATTAGCCAGTACATTTATTTCAAAATATGTATAATCTATAAATAAATCAAATGAAAAATAATCCTTAGTGTTTACACCATGCTACTGTATACATCCCTGGTGGATCCTTACCTGGAACACATATCCCACAGTACTAAAGTGTGATGCCTGTTATAAAATACGTGCGCCTTGCTGTTCTTGATAAATGTATCTCAAACCCCCTAGATATACACAGAAAAAGCCATTTTTTGCATCCAACCATACCCTGTGACTCTTTCAGGCTTTCTGCAGCCCTTAGGATTTTAACATATTTCCTCATGCCCTGCCAAACCGCACAAAGCCCCAAGTTATCACCAGCAGCCTCCAGACATTCCTGCTGCCCCTGGCCCCTGAACCTCCATCTGGCTTAAATGGCAGAAGCTGTGGTGGGCACCTGGAGCTCATGTGTAATTCCCTCAAGCAGCACCCACAGAGATTCAGCACGCCTTTAAATGGGCAGTACCTTGCTTTTACCCAGATACTTAAATTGTCAACTTAAAAATAACTAATATGAAATGCAACAACCATTTTTCTATGAAATTCACATTAAATAAAAGATATAAACGTGCATAAAGAGTACAAGTGAAGAAATTAAAAGTAGAACAACACCTAAAATATTTACACCTGAGTAACCTCAAAACCATCTTCCTGTTCCTCATTCTGCTACCTTTGTGTCTTCCCTGTTTCTCCTTCTTTCTTCTGAAAATGTGGTAAAACATTTTAGCTATAGCTGCTACAAAGCCTGTCAGAAAGCTTAGCCGCAGGAAAAAAAAATCTCCTGGAGCACCATCATTAGAGGTGACCTCCAGTAATATTGGTGTCATTCAACAACCTCATGGTGAAGAATGTTAGCTCTTGTGGCAAATATTCTCTTCAAGATTATTTTCCTTTGAGACATTCTTTGCAGGCTTCATCTTTCATCGGCAGTTCTTTTTCAGCCTCATGCTTATCCAAGGGGAGTTCAATCAATCCTTTAGTTAAACAAAGGCTGTTTCCTATCATTAGGAAAGGATGCTTGTTAAAGACTGATGTACAAGAAAATTCCATCACACCTTCCCTCAACTTCAAGAAGCCTGAAGAAGACTATGCTGAGGAGTGAAGGAGCCTATTTTTGACAATTAGGCAAGGGAAAAAAAGCTAAGATGGAAGGATCAATGAGCAAGCTGAAAGCATAATTGGTTTGCATTTCATGTAATATTTGAGAGGCATTTCTTTACAAGGAGGGTACAAAAGTTCTGAGTTTACAGTAATGTACAGCTCTGACATACAGGTATATTTAGGATAAATTGTAACAGCAATCCTTGTCAATAGTTTACAGTGTTGCAATAGAAACGCTAAAAACAAAGGAAGACATGTTAGAAGAAGAAAAGTCTGACTCTAACATTAAGAATTGCTTATCAAGTAAGAGCTATAGTGCTAGACTGTATAGTGCTGTTCTTTAGGCTTGTGACTGGGAGAGAGCTGACAACAGAGTTTTAGGTGTTACCAAACAGTGCTTGCAGAGCATCCAGGCCTACTCTTTATCATTCTGTGGCCTCCCCAACCCCCATCCACAAATAGGCTAAGGATGGGCAAGAGTCTGGGAGGGGACACTGTTGGGACAAGGGGCTGAACTGATTGCAGAGACCTGCATGACAGCATGTATCATGCTCAACAATAACTGTGAGGGAGTTACTCCAAAGGAGTCAAATTTGTAATAGCTGGGCATCCTTGTGCTAGTGATGAGGAATTACCTTAGCATCACTTGGAGTTTGATTTGGGTTTTTTTTTCACTCTTTCTTTTTTTAATTTTTCTCCACACTGCCTCTTCCTTCTTCACTTATTAAACTGTAGTGGCTCAAAAGATTTTCTTGATGATCTTCAAATTCTCTCCCTTACTTTGTATTGGGGTGGCTGGTGGGTACTTATTTGCTGAGGTCAAACCACCACACCAGCAAGGCTGTGAAGTTGACTAGAATGGCTGGTACAGTGTATAAAATGAGGTGAGAAAATAGCACTGTGAAGCACATCTAGCAAGAGAAGGGATAGAAGGCAGAGGTAGAGAGAGCAGGAGGGCAGGGGAGAAGTCGTGTAGAGCATGTTTAAAGGGATGAGAAGCAGAGTAATGGGTAGTGCAGAACAGCAAGAACAGGGAGTGGCAGCGTGAGACACAACAGCATCAGAACCAGGTGAGATCAATGCACCAACTCTGCTTAAATGCAGCCTTACCCCCCTTCAAGGCTTCAAAAACCATGAACAGTGAGTGCCAATTATTACAGGAGAGAAAAAGCAACAAGCTGACCTAGCAGCTGCTTCCTCTGAAGAAAACACAGTAAAATATTACTGTGTTTCAGCCTTTACATTAAGAATTAAGTACTGTGTTTACTTTCCATTTCTGAGCTTTTTTATTTCCATTTAATAAAAATGTTCTTGTTAGAAATTTGATTTACATTTCATAGCTGCTTGATATACTTCACTGCATAAAGCATTTTTCACTGCAACTTGCATCCTATATCAATCTTTGAATCAAAAAATATACAAGCCTCAAACACCTAAATGCAATAATTCTGTGTAGTTCTTTAAAGATGACAAGAAGATACCACAGTAATTACCAATTTAATTTTTTTTTCTTTTTGTGACTGATGTCGGACCTCTTCCATTTTGGTATACCATGAAAGTGACCTTTAGAGAAAAGTAACTTTTCTAGTAACATCTTCACCCTTCCTTGCCAATTTGCAATCTAAGTTGCAAGATCCAGTCAACTTAATACACTTCACATTATGACTTAAGTATGGTGTTTTTTGCAACAGCAGCACTTCCATTCAAAGAAACTGTATTTTCTTTTGCAATAATAAAATTAAGAAATCTCTCAGTACAGTGAAAGAATCATTGCCATTCTTTACTTAAGGAAACACAATAATGCAGCAAAAATTGGAAGAACTGATGGAAAAACATCTGAAAATTTTCTCCTAGGGTTGTTGCAAGACACCCGGACTCAGAAGGTTTGGTATGGTAACATTCAAATATCTCATTGAATGTGGCTATTTATGTGGATGACTATAGGACATGCTATCTGAAATGACAGTCTCTCCAAAAAGGCAGAAATGTATTCAAGTGTGATTGAAACATGAGCAGCACCTTGATATAAAAGACCAAAGTACCATTTTTTGGCCAGGATGAGCAGATGTAATCCAGAATTAAATAACATCCTCAGGAAGTTAAAATGATTTTTTTAACCAAGCTCCTCAAAAAGAGCAAACTCTTTTTGTGGTGTATGTTTTTTGACCATAAAATAATTTATCTCAAGATTTGTTCAGAATTTAGGCAAAAAATGTGTCAAAATTAACAAAAAGCTATGCCTGTGTATTTGCTGTAACATTCTAGTGCCCAAGGGATTTGCTTACTTTGCTTATTTCAGTCCTAGAACCTATGATATAGTTATGCAAAAAGAAAAAAGTTCCTTGTGTCTATCTAGCTGTCTTAGGTTACAATGGTATGTATTCTATCACCATCTTCGTGGGATGCTGGGGCCGGGCGTGGCAGTGTTCCTGATGGCCGCAGAATGGTGTGCTAATGGGCCAGTCGTTGGGGCCGGATGGGGATTTCACTCACCCCAAACATAGTGCAGATAGTGGCTCATCATCCCATTGTGAGATGTCCGGCCCAAGGGGAGGAACCAATGTATCCCGATCTGCATATAAACTGAGATTTGAAGCACTATAGGCAGCTTTTTCCACGGGATTCCCAGAGGAAGACCAGACCCTTCTACACCACCACTGGACCTTCAGAAGAGAACTACACCTTTCACAGGATCATTGCTTCAACAGAAGCGCATCTATCACTCCCAGAGGACTGCAACCACCTTCTAAGTGGACTACTACCAACACCCTGACCGACAGGGTGTCAGGTTGTATTCTGACTCTGTCAGTGGTTTCTTTTTTTTTTGTATTACTACATTTTTTCCTATTAAATTGTAGTTCTGACTTTGAGCCTCTCACTGATTTGCTTTCAAACTACCATACTAGCAAAGCTTTTCTAGAAGACCTACACCTGCCAAGACCATATGACTGCTAGAGGAAAAATTCTATGTAGTATGCTGAGTGTAATTCTACCACACATGTTAATCTTTCTCGAATTTATATTGGCATAAATGAATTAAAGAAACTTGGCTTGATTAACCATACCAAAAGCTAAGATGGAATGGAAGCATTCCCTGCAAATAAATCAGGTTGCAAATACTGGGGAGAAAGAGATAATTCAGCTAAACAAAGAGGCTGGCAGAAGAACAAGGTCTGAATAAATCAAGCTGATGACCAGAAGAAAGTTCCCAATCATTTATGGTGTGAGGGTCTGAAAGAGCTTCTCAAGAGGCACAGTGGGACACAGGCCAACCAGTGCTGACAAGCCTGGTCATTTATTGAATTACAGTACATGAATCCTATGCAATGTGTCTGTGCACTTCACAGGACACGTCCATCTTGCTTCCTGCTCATACAGGATGGATTAAATCTTTGTCTGAGGATGTCCAGATTTTCTCTTGTCTGGAGTACTGATTTTGGCTGAGATTGAGGTAATTTTCTTCATAGCACCTGCTATGGTGCTACTCTTTGGATTTGTTTGGATAACAGAGGGATGTTTCAGCCATTGCTGAGCAGTGCTTACTCAGTGCCAAGGTCTTCTCTGCTCCAGATAGTCTGCCAGTGAGCACACTGTGGTGACAAGAAATTAGGAGAGAACATAGCCAGGACAGCTGACTCCAACTGACCAAAGGGGGAGATTCCATTCATATGGCATCGTGCTCAGCACATAAAATGGAGAGAAGGAAGAAGGGTGGGATGTTTGGAGCAATGGCAGTCATTTTTCCAAGTCACTCATGCATGGTGGAGCACTGCTTGCCTGAAGATGGCCAAACAACTGCCTGCAGTTGGGAAGTAGTGGGTGAATTCCTGATTTTGCTCTGCTTGCATGCACATGTTTTTGTTTTTTTTTTTATTCTCTATTTAAGGATATTTATCAACCCACTTTACTCCTCCAATTCTCTCCCCTGTCCTACTGATCAGGGAAAGAAAAGTGGCTATGTAGTGCTAAGTTCCCTGCAGGAGTTAACTCAGAACCTCTGCTCAGTGGCTGAGTCCTTGCTACATATTCCTGAGAACTGTACTGTTGGGCTGGATTGGGAAGGAAAGGATACAAAACAAAAAATGAAATAAAACAAATAAACAGCTAAGAATGTCTCCCACAAACCAATCAACAGTGTTTTAGCATCCACTACCATTATAATAAAATTACTGGGATTTAATATTACAAGTTCTTACTGGCTTGCCACTGCACAGCTTCTCATTCCACTTTCTGTGTAGAATGATGCCCCAGACTACTTTCACCATCAAGGAAACTACCAGAAACCATAGGGAATCCAGGAACAAACCCTTGTTGTTTAAGAGAAACTTCCAAAGAGACCAAACAAGCTTAATACATAGCAGCATCCACCAGCTCTCCATGTAGAAATCTTGGCAGGGAAAATGCCCGGAAAAGGCCAAGGTATTCTTTCCTGTTGTAGCTGTTTTAGTTCTGTGGACTTACCATTTGTCATTATTTATAGAATAAAGGTCATGCTCCAGTGCCTCATGCAAAACCCATATGGGCATTCTCCTTCCAGCCTGCAGCTCTTGCTCTGGCTGGCCTATCACATGGAGACTATTTGATAAGATAGGACTGGTTTTAGCTCACAATACCAAAAAGAAAAAGGAAACATAATTTTTCATTGATATTACAAACCCTGTACAGAAAGCAATACCCTAAACTACCTGCTTGCAGTGTTTTAGTCTGTACTACTTCTGAGCACAACTTGAAAAATGATTCTGCTTATTTTATCTTATCACATTAGCCTGGTATTACTTTTTGCTCATAACCATTCAGACATGTTTGGCATTTAACATATGCTATTTTGGAAAAGATTCTAATCTGTTAAATAAGTTTTAGGCTTATCTGAAAAGGCATTTTTCTTGCATACTGCTATCTGCAGATAGTGTGATGAAAGATTAAAAAAAGTCAGTATCTCTCCCTTCCCTACAAGCAGCTCCCCCTCTACTAATCTTGGTTGTTACAAGCAAGGATGTCAGAGACCTGGCATACAGGTTTATAGACCAAATTGACAATTTTCTTTTAGTGCTTTTAGGTAATTATATTTTAAATTTACATGAGAATACTGATATATGAGTTAGTGAACCATAAATTACAGTTCCAACAAGTTTTTTTAGAAGAGGGAAGATCTTCCTTTGAAAGGGAAAGAAAAAAGAAGTGAAAGAAAAAAGCCTGGGGATATTGTGACCATCTTCAGCAGCAGGCAGCCCCAATACTTTTAGCAATTAAGCTTGTCAGAATTCTGTCTCACAAACTCCTGCTGTTCTAACAACAGCAAGTGCCAGCAGGCAGCTGTGTTCCCAGAGACTGTGAACATAAACCCAGCAGAAGACAACTTGGTAGTTCTTTGTGGAAGATGAAGAAAGCCAGACAGATGAACTCCCTAATAAACTTCTTCTGTGAACTAAGAGCTGCAGGGAGTTTAGGCTTTTATGCTTTTATTTGCATAATGATAAGCGTAAATTCTCAAGTCACAAAAGGAAATGGACATTCCTGCCTGAGGCCACCACACTCTGCATCAATCACTCCATCACTTAAGCAGCACAGCCTGATAAAATCATCATGCCTTTATAAAATAAATACCTTGTAAGGAGTATGGGAGAACTCAGCATTAAGAGCAGGGGGACTCACTGTAGGTTAACGAGATTTGCTAAGGTGTGAATCAAACTGGTGAGGTTCTTTAGTAATTAAGTATTAAAACATTAAAAGTCTACCTGAGCTCTATTTATCCAGCAACTTATTTAACTTTCCTAAAGCACAAGCAGCTTAAGAAAAATATCTCCAACTAAATTAAGAACATGGCACAGAAATGGTTGTGGCCAGCATATTAGAATCATAGAGTGGTTTGGGCTGGAAGGAACCCTAGAGACCATCTAATTCCAACCCCCTGCCATGGCCAGGGTCCACTTCCAGTAGATCAGGGTCCCATCCAACCTAGTCTTGGTCTCCTCCAGGAATGATGTGTCCACAGCTTCCCTCAGCAGCCTCTTCCAGTGCCTCACCACCCTCACTGCAAGATTTTTTCCTGATAACAAATCTAAACCTACTCTCAGTTTAAAGTCATTCCATCTTGTCCTATCACATATCCTTATAAAAAGTCCATCTTCAGCTTTCTTGTAGGCCCCTTTATGTACTGGAAAGCTGCTGTAAGGTTTCCTCAGAGCCTTCTTTTCTTTGGGCTGGGCAAGCCCAACTCTCTCAGCCTGTCTTCATGGGAGAGGTGCTCCAGCCCTTTGATAATAATAATGACCCTTCTCTGGACTCAATCCAACAGGTTCATGTCCTTCCATGTTGGGGGCTCCAGACATGGACACAGTAGTCCAGGTGGGATCTCACTAAAACAGAGTAGAGGAACAGAATCATCTAATTTGGTCATGCTTCTTTTGATGCAGTTCAAGATAAGATTGTCCTTCTGGGTTGGAAAGTATAACCTAGGAAGAAAATTACTTCCAAAAAACTGCCAGTAGTCATACTCTGCATTTTTGAGGTTTTGGGTTGGTTTGTTAGATTGTTTTGCAGTTGCTTTGTCTTTTTTATAAATTTGAATTGTGGTTTTCTGTGTTCACCAAGAAGATAGAACCCACCTATGTAATTCAGTCTTACAAGCACTAAGATACAGCCTAATTATTCTTACTTCTTATTCCCAATTCAAAATTCAGTGCTTCATTTGGTGCAAGGGATGAAGCAAGTTCTGTGCATAGACCTCAGCAGATGAAAAATGAATCTTTTCACAATCTTTGTTTTGCAAAATTATGCCTTCAGGGTCCTGATATGTTTTATTCCCATTCTTTAGATATAGTGAAATTTCTTCGCTGATTTTTACTTTGCAATCAGAAATATATCATGACAAATTCATTGCTTCAGTAGAGTCCACTCTCAACAGAGCTCTATAGTCAAGTATAATACATTACTCAGTTTACCATCTTTCATTTTGATGCCACTGACATTCATCACTTCATGGCAATAATAACGTGAACCACCACCTGATTCCAAAGGATGGTGGAAAACAGGAAGATATTATAACAAATACATGACACAATTTGGACACAGGGTGAACAAAGCACCCAACGTATTGATAAGGAAGACAACTTTCAAATAGTAATTTAGAGATTTTAAAAATCCCAACATTACATTAATGAATTCTTTTAGGTTGCTTCTTGGGTTACTGTTAATAAAATAATTTTCTGGGGATTTATGGTGCTTCATTTAGACCTGGAAACACTGGGAGAAGCAATACTGAAGGTATATATTGCAGGAACATTCTGCCAAAATGAGACGTTAAGCTGCATTCAAGGCTTATTTTTCTTTTTTTAATAAATGACTATCCAGTCATCCTCAGGTGGAAGTGTAGCTGCTTTAATTTGCTGTACCAATGCCTAATATAAGTGTACCAAACCTGGGTGTCATTTTCTCCTCCAAAGGTGTCTAACTTCTCCCAAACAGGCAGGAAACATATTAGAAGAGAAAAAAATCTATCCACTACTGAAAGCATTACATCTTCTGAGAAGGTATCCCTTTCTGGGATAGGAGGAGTGTCTGGTCAGAGGAGTTTCCCCTTGTCATTTCACCTTCAGTGGGTGATGAAACTGCCAACCAGACTGTAGAACTTTTCACAGAGCCTTCAGGCCCATCCTGAGAGGTAGAAAAAAGAGGATAAAAACAAGACTGAAGCCCTACTAGGTCCAGGCTCACAGGATGAACCTGTCACCAGACTTTCAGAGTTTCAGAAAAGATAACAGAATGCCTAGACTCTGATCTGAATCTAAAGTGTATCACAACAATGAATTGTGAATGCTAGGTAATAGGTAAACTCAGACAGCTTTGCACTTATCTTCATTTTTCCCGCTAAAAGGTCCATGTTACTGCAAATTAAAAATGAAGGTGGTCACCAAACTAAAGTCACAAATTCTTCTGGCTGAGACATCAGTCATAACACATAAGCTTGTCATGTTCCAGGTGTCTGATGGTAGACAGGGAAATAGGCCTCATTTTCTTTATGCTCTGATACCAGAGAGGATTATCCCCCCTCACCTCTCTGTTTCTCTAGCTTCTTTAATTCTTTATTCTGCAATTAGAATTTGACAGATAGAATTAAAGAGCTGTAGTATAGTGGATTCTCAACACAAGCATCATGGATACCTACTTCATAACCATCATCCTTCTTCAGGTTACATTATCCCCCATAATATCTGATAAATATATAAATTTAATCTGTTTCAGTTTAAGTAGTGTGATTTCCACCATACTACTTAACTGTGTGACTGAAATAATTTTATTTTTTTTTCTCCCAGAGGGGTGAAGGATGTATTGCCTTCTTTTCTTTTAAGTATTTTCTTTGAAATCAAGTGATATGGTTCTTTTAGCCTTCAGTGGGGGCATGGGTGTTAATTAGTCCCTCTGCCATTGAGATCAACCATTGCTTAGCCTCCTATTTGGCATCAGGAAGTCACAGAAAACTTAATTTTATTTCTCATTAATCATGTTAACAAAATCCAGTGAGTAGCTACCTTAAATATCATTGAGGTGTAGGGGATGAACAGACCTTGAGAACATGGAGTGTACTACAGATGTGAAGGAGCATAAACATGGGAGGTAACAATGAAGCTCTGCAGCCCAAGGAGTCCTTTAGACAGCAGTGAGAGTGCAAAGGCAGTGGCCAAACAAAACAGCTCCCTTACCTGTAAAAAGACTAGGTATTCCTTTAAGGATGGGAAAAGAGCTCGCAGTCCCTTGAAGCTGGAGGGCTCACAGCCAAGTCTGCTCACTGTTCAATCAGCAAACACAAATCAGAAATTCTGTACTATCAGAATAGCCATGTATTTACAATGCATGAGTCTTGGCAAAACACTCTCTGCTCAAGCTGAAAGAAAATGAATGCTTGTTCTTCTGGAAACTGCAGTTAATTAACCAGAGAACCATTCCACTTTGCTTGCACTATTCGTGGCACTTACACAGAAGATCAGTCTATTGAAACTAAACCTCAACAAAAATGGATTTAAGCTTCTAAAGAATTTTTCTCAGTGTTCAAGCATAAGTCCTATGCCTCTCCTTTGATTTCAGCATGGATTTTGTCAGACTGATGCCACAAAATTAGGTGTGGATGCACATCTCCCTAGAAATTAGCGAGGAAGAACATTATTTTCTCTTTATAAATGAGAAGTAATTTCCTGAATGAGGGGGAAGTTGAGAGTGGAGAGAGCGATAGTTACTTAAAGGAAGCCTGGAAAACAAATGGAGAGTAAATGTATTAGTTCTTAAGAAAAAAATCACTGTCATTGGAATTCATGTTTAACTGAAGTTTCTAAACATCAGAAAGGATAATAATATATGCTGTAGAAACACTATGATCAGAGTTCTCAGGTACAACAGATTTGCCCACTAGGAAGCATCCATCAAAGAAGCTTTAATGATCTAAATGTCACTGTAGAGCAAAGAAACTCCAGGAATGTTCTTTTATTATGCCTGGAACAGTAACACTTGTACCTGCAATATTTAGAAAAGTATATGAAGAAAGAGAAAGCAGCCATGCTCTGTAATGAAATCAAGTATTATTTACTCAGCAGGATCCTTTGCCTATTTCAGGTGGGGTTTGTTAATTTGTTTTTTTAAGGAACATATACTTGTTGCTGTCAAAAAAACAAATGTGCTGAATGTTTTTCAGCTTTGCAAGAAACTCTTAGTGCTGCATGTCACTGTGCACTAACAATGCATAGTTCAGGTAAGATGATTTTATCTTATTTTAGGCCCTAGAACCTATTAAGGGGAATGGAGGTATCAAGTGAATTGTTCAGCACCGAATTCTTTTTGGAAGTAGTAGAAGTATGCACAGTATAACAAAGTTGGGTATTATTACTAATATGAACCATTTCTTTTAAATTATTGAGATCAAACAGATCATTGCCTCATTGTCCCCTAAGTGATGTCTAGGTCTTTCCAAATGAGGAGTTGGAGGGACAAATGAGTCCCTCCTAATTCATATGCTTAAACATTCAATTTACTTCATTCACTTTATAAGTAGGCATCAGTATGAACAAAACATAAAATGTCTCTTCATCTTTTAAGATACTACAATTTACAGGCATTTAGATACAACAGACAAATATATAACTTTTCCTCCTATATTGTTTTGCCATAATTTGCTGAAGCTGAAGGAAACCATGAATAATAGTCCAAAGTCAACCATCAAAAGTACAATAAAGAAACTGAAAACAGTTAAATGGGTACCATTATGTTCTAATCCATGAAAGAATTTCCTCTTTTTCTTAAATTAACATGAAGCAGGGGCTAAAAAACTGAGTTCACTTAAACTTTCTATGAAATTAATACAATTTTTATTTAAATATTCTTAAAATTAATTTATTAGAAAAATATATATTTATACCATCTTGCTATGAAAATAATTGTCCTACATCTGAAATACAGGTTTTGAGCAAGTGCTCTGTGCAGCTATTCAGAGTAAGTCTTGTGATGGACAAAATTCAAAGATGAAAATCATGCCATCAAGGTTGTTTTAAATATTTAATTTTTTGTGGTCAAGAATAATCTTAATCAAAACTCAAAAAAAGGGAAAATTTTCATTATTTTAAAGGAATTTAATGGTAGTTTGTCTTGATGACTACAATTCTGTTATCCTGCAAGGCAACTTACAATCAAGAGCCTAAATTCAGAAAGCATTCCAAATCCTCGATAGAACTATGATAAAGGTAGTGAAGAAATTAAGGTGATCATTATTTGTGTTTTATTAAACAGACTAAGTTTACTAGGTTTAAATTTTCACACACCATTTAAACCGTGATAGTATTATGAAGGATGGAATACCTTCATATGATTCCATCTTATGCCAAAATGCTAGATAATTTCAGTAAATTCCTCTGCCATCTGCAATTCACGTTGAAATTTATGATCAGACAACTAAAACTGTATTAATATTGATGATGAAAATAGATTAAGATTTCTAATGCTTTGCAAGTTGATGGGTTTCTTGAGATAGTGAGACAGCTTATCTGAGAAATTCTACATAAGTCATGACTTCCATGGGACAAGACTGGACACCAGCCCTAAGAAAGTGGCTCAAATTTCCCATATTAAACATGAATATAGTACATGTTGTCTTTTTTTTTTTTTCCTCTTTCTTACTTTATTCTAAGGCAAGTCCCCATTTTAGCTGGTTTTATTCCAACAAATTTTGAAAATACTAATTCTAAGCCCATAAATATGAAATGAACTTCCATACATTTCTTCTCAATAATTGAAAAAAACCACACACCAAGGAATTGCATCAATTTAACTCTCTTAAATTGGTATAAGTGAATTATATTGATTTAGCTTAATTCTCTAACAAGCTAAATGAATGCACTCTAATTCAGTATAACCAGAGTTGTACCTATTCAACGAAGTCAATTTAGAAGGAAATTTACTAAAATTCAATTCAGTTTGTTTATGTGTGTAGAAAAAGTCTATGGGGAAGCATATTCTGGATAGCCTTAGGAAATGGCATCACATATTTCCTTTCCAACATGGAATGCAGCACCCATTCCAGAAGTTCAAAAGTTCAAATAGGACATTCTACCATAAAGTGATAATTATTCATTCATTTCTTACCATATTATTGCAACTCATAAAATGCATGTGTGTGAGGAGATATCACTTGGTGCATTAAAAAAAGGAACAAGGGGTTTTGGCCATGATATACAGGTTGTCTATATCAGTAAGGTTTGAATACCAAGTATTAATATAATGAAAGAAAGCATGAAAAAAATATATAGGAAAAATGAAATAGCATCCATAGAATCACAGAACTATAGAATATGTTGAGTTGGAAGGGATCCATAAGAATCACTGAGTCCAACTCCAAAAGCATCAGAAACTACAGAAATCAGGTTTTGGACTTTTTGCCCCCTTTTAAACTTACTGCCAAGAAACAGGTTTTGTTATAATTTGTTCTAGCAAAAGGTAAACCCTGAATGCATTACTGCTCAAGATATTAATTCATCCCTAGCATCTGAAGTATTGCTTGACATTGCTTTAAGGTTGCTTTGCACCTTTTCCATTGTATCCCATTGAACACTTTCGGGGTGAGGTGCATTACTTTGAAATAATGGCAGCAGGATTCATCCTGATTTGGTAAAAAGGAAATTCAGATGTGTATTTCTATTATTCTAACCAAGTCACCCAGCAGGATTTCATTTTCCCAACAATTATGAAATGAAATTACAAAAGTATACAGCACTGATCTGTCCTCCCCACGAAAATACACGTTTTTCCACCCACAGAGTAAAGAAGTGTCACTAATTTTGCTATTTCCCAACTCAGCTAGAAAGAAAATAGAATAAATATATGCCAATTTCAATGTGATTCTATTCTAAATGTCCCAGATATTCTTTCATTCACCTTTTTTTTTGTTTTTTTTTTTTACTTTGGCCACTAAAGAACTGTCCAGTTCCCATCTGTAGAACTGGAGAAATATGTTTGAGTAAGCACTTAGTACTTTAAGATTGGTCCATCCTTCAATATACACTTCAGAAGCTTGGAGGAAGGACCCAGTGTTTTGCGGTTTTCCTAACTGTGTTTTTCTCTTGTTTCCTAAGAAGTATACTATCTCGATCACCTTCATCTCATTGAAGGAAAGACTAAGAGATTATATCTTTCCAGAAAAGCTTACTACAAAATTTACGGTCAGATCTTCATCATTGAAATACAAATGAAATTAATTGGTTTACTACAACGATAGAGAAAATAGAATTTGAACACAATGGCAAAAATGCACGTTTCCAGAACAACTTGGATGATTTCACAACAAGAGGTTATGCATCTACAGACTTCCAGATTAATGCTGTGTTTCATGTACATACGCAAACTCTGACTTTTGGGTCACAACTTATTTTTGCAGTTTCAAATTGCTCAAAACTTTATTGAAGTCTAGGAATATGCAGGCAGCTGCACATTTCCATCATCTTCTAAGAGTGCTGATTGTGTGATTCATACCAAAGATATGTATTTTAAGAGAAGTGAGGACATGTTATTTAAGAATCCTAAAAATTTATTAGCATTTTCAGGGATGCTTGACAAGCATTAAAGTAAAATTTGGCTATAAAAGTAATTTAAGAAACCTACATGCAAAAATGTGCTTATCATGATGCTCACCAGTGAGTCATTAAATTCAGTGATGCTGTTCAAATTCTAAATTTTAAAAACCCCAAATCCTCATATTCACATCTATCCCTGTGGTACCCGACTTTCTTCCAACAGAAAGGGCAACATTTTTCATCATAGAAAACTGACAGTGCAAGACAGATCACATGCCACAAATAGTAGTGGGACTTCTTTGAAATTACTGTCTTGCTGAATACTTGGAATATGCTTAAGCTTATGCAGACAATTGTGTTAAGCGTATTAAGCTTAAATAAAGCTTCCAAAAATACAGGATTTATTTTGACACTTCTGTGATTAACAGTCTTAAATAGAAAGAGCTAATACTCAGATGTGCCTCACACATTGTCACATATCAGAGAAGGTATTCCCCAATATAAATTACTTATAAAATGGTCACTGAATATGTCATTTCTTTTGGTTTATGACAGGGTTGGATGATTTACCCTGGGTTTCTTGGGGGAGGGATGTGATGGTTTTATTGAAATCAGTGCTCTTCTGTCAGGAATATATTTGTGGTCCTTTATTACTGCATGCAGAAAAGAAGCCTCTTTTAGTCTTGCTTCTAATAAAGAGAACATAGGTCATTACAAATACAGAATGGGTTGTACATGACTTGATGTCCCATCCTCCAAACTCTTACTTGTGAGATTTACACAATAATTTTGCAAATATTGCAGATAAGGCCTACAGTAATGTGTTCAGCCACAAAGGCATGGGAAACTCTGCGCTAAATTAAGGTAAGATGATACCCAATGATTAATTAGAAAGTTTTATTTATGGCAGCAATGATTTAAACCTTAAATATTAAGGCAGTTTGAACGGCCCATGGTGGCAATGATTTAAACCTTTCTGAGCAGCCAATGGCAGAAGAGCAATTCCAACTTTTCTGGCTTTAACTTTTCTGAAGAGCACATGGCAACAATTTCTGAACAGCCCATAGCAGCAGTGATTTTTACTTTTAACGTAATGTCTGCCTGAACAGCCTGCCAGAGAAGCAATTTAAACTTTTAAGGAGAGGAAGTGAAGAAGAAGGAAAGGTAGAAAATTAGAGATAGAGGTAAAGATCCAGATCATCAGGCAGGGTTCTAGAGACATCTCTGGTCCATCTCCTTTGGATGGTGGGTGAACACCCAGCCCCTGTCACTTGTGCTATTTATAGGCTAGTCCCTGCACATGCACAATTTGTTATTTCCAAACAGAAGGGGGTTAGGGGAATCTCGTGGTTTTAATCCCACTCTCTCCATCGGAGATGCAAGTGCAATGCTGTCTCAAACTTGGGTTTAGAGATAGTTACCCAGGATAAGGAAGCAGGTCCCAGAAATATGCTATCCTGCCTCCACAAGACCCTCTTTTCTAACTGCACCTTATCTCGTTGGCATGGTAACATCACTTTTCTCTTCTGCGGAGTGTTTGAGATATTTACTCTTTTGGGTTTTTAGTCTCTCAAGCAAATATTCCCAAATTGTATGCAGAGGGAGAAATCTCCAAAGCAGTGCAGAACATAATTCCCTCAAGTAAGTGTAACTACCATATTTCATGTAATTTTCCTATCTTCACTTTTAAACTATTTCTAGATATAAGTTACAGACAAAAATCCCCAAATGCCAGTAGCAATTTGGCTGGATAACACACCTTTATCATTCTTTTATCCAAATTGTGAATTATCCGATTTATTTGCTATTAAGGTACTGAAATTTTCACAGGAAAAGCCATGACAATGCACTGCTGTTATGAATTGACATTGTAGCAGTGTATGCTATATGTGGGGACAAGAAAAAAAGGGCATTTTACGTTATAGAAAAAGGAAGACCAGAAATAAGGATGACCACCTCAAAAACAGAGACACAGACAAAGCAAAGATGCTTTCTTCACCTCAGTATTCAACACTGATGTTGGGCTATCAATACCTCCTGCAAAAAACAACAACAAAACAAATCCTTACATCCAACCCAAAATACCAACAAACAAAAAGAATTTATTAAAACTCAAGGGTATTATTCAATTTAACAACTTTTAAATTTTAGCAATTTATTTTATGTAGTGGAAATCAGCAAATGGAAAGACATAAAATAAAACATGAATGCTTTTTCTTAGTGATTTCCACCACTTAAAGTGATGCTCGGCATGATTTGTTTAAAAGTTTATGACAAGACTATTCTTTCTTCCATTTGGTGGGTTTTTTGGTGTTGTTTTTTGTGTTTGGTTGGTTGGTTGGTTGGTTGGTTTTTTTGGTTGGGTATTTTTGTCTTGTTTTTGTTTTTACTTGCTTGCTTGGCTTTATCATTTTTTTTTTTTTTTTTTTTTAATTTCTGAAAAGGACATTTCTTCTTAGAAAATGATCATGCTTTTCAAGAAGTAAATTGTACATAATGTGTTTTGCCCAGCTCCAGCAGTGTGGAGAGCACTGCAGAGGATGACAACATCTTTCAGATAAATTTGAGATAAATTGTAAATCTAGAAATTGTATGAGCTCTCATTTTGGACATCAGAATCCAGAAATGTCCACAGAAATTTGGCAGCTGTTAATGTAAAGTGGAAATTATGCACACAACTATTTAATATCCTTGCATAAATGCAGGGATTTGCATGTGCAAGATTTTTTTTTGGTCATTACACTGATTTTATCACTATCTAAAAAAGAGTTATTTTGTTTTTTATGTTCTCTCCATTCAGCAAGTAACAGAGTATCCAACTTAAGGCGCAGATGGACAATGCAAGAAAATATTTTTCAAAAACCAGTAAACATACATTTCCATTCAGAATTTGCTCAATTTAGTTTGAAAGTAGATGCAAGATATCAGCTTAGGAGTTTGTAAAGAGCCTTTATGCAATTATTTGCTCTCCAGTCTACAAGAAATTTGTGTCTGAAGAATACTTGGATAGTAGGATTCAGACTAACAGTGTTACATAGTGTTACACGCTAGCAATGCTTCCTTTATTGCCTCTCCATTTCTTGCTGAATGCAAGCTGTCGCAGAGGATCTGGATAGGCTGGTTTGATGGGCCAGGACCAGTGGTATGAGGTTCAACAAGACCAAGTGCCAAGGGCAAGTTGTAACCTGTACTTTGGCTACAGCAACCCCATGCAGTGCTACAGGCTGGGGACAGAGTGGCTGGAAAGTAGCCCAGTGGAAAAGAACCTGGAGATGCTGGTCAGCAGCAGCTGAATCTGAGCTAGGAATGTGCTCAGGATGCCAAGGCTCCTGGCATCATGCCCTGTATCAGCAATAGTGGGGTCAGCAGGATGAGGGCAGTGATTGTCCCCATGTACTTGGCACTGGTGAGGCCACACCTCAAATCCTGTGTTCAGTTCTGGGTCCCTCAAGTCAAGCTGCACTTCGGAGCAGAGAAAGCACATATGACCAAGGGATACTTTTTGGGGTCTATAATAGGTGACACCTTCAGGCAAGTCTGGCAATGTGAAGGGCTTTTGGGAGGGGCTCTTAGGATTTTGGAGTTTTTTTGAGGGGTGTTCGTAGTGGGGATTTTTATGCCTACTGCATCACCTCACAGTTTCAGACTAAAAAATCCAAAAATCCTATATGAAAGAACAAAATTTTGTAACACTGCAAATAATAATAATGATTAAAAACTCTGTTTTATAAAGTATCTCAAGTCTAACTATCTGCCTTTAGGTTAAAAAAATCAAGAAGTATTAAACTCAAACAAGAAGTTATTACAAAGGAATCTTGGAGTATGACAGAGAGTACTTTTTTCAAAAACTCTGCTGGCAAAGTAGAACAAAATCATAAGAGAATTAACTAAAGGTCTGGAGAACATGCTTTATAGTCTTTCAGGAGCTTACTCTATTTAATATGTCAGAAAGATTAAAAAGATAATTCGTTTACAAGTGGGAAAAGCCTCCAAGGGAACAGAAGTTTGATCATAGAGAGTTGGTACAAAAGTGTTTATTTAGACCCAACAGCTGAAAAGTGAAACAGACAAGCCCATTTAATCAACAATGCAAAGCAGATATTTTGATATTTAGGAGGATCAGGGATACTTGAACATTGGCTAATGATTTTTCTAGTACACAGAATCGGCAGATAATTTTTAATAACACTAGGATTTCTGAGGCTTCTGTGTAGTAAATCCACAAATGCAAAAAGAGCAGACCAAGCTAAATGTACATCTGTCACTGTGATCTATAGCTCTGCTGTTGTCTGGTTTTGTACTTCACAGTAATGACATCTGGAGAACCATCTCACTGAACATTGAAAGTGGCATAGCTGTTATGCATGCTAATGCATTTGATTAATAATAGGTTACATAGCACTATATAAACAGCACAGCTCAGTCAATACTGTCCTCCTCCCACCATTCAGGGATACATCTTCTCAGTGCCCTCCCTCTGATTGGGATTTCCTTTGGACCATGAGCACACAGAAGCAATTCTCTTACTGGTTAGACAGTGGCTTTTAACAGAGTGCCAGGGAAGGATGCTGCCCTTTCCTTTGATTCACAGGGGATAAAGTAGGATTCAGTTTTTAAATAAAATTACTCATTTGCACTGGGTTTACCTGACAAGGTGCCATCAGCAGCACTGGAAGGTCTGTAGGGGCTGTCCCTCTGTGGGATGCCCAGGCACAGCCAATCCCAGCAGCTCCAGTGTCCCCAGAGCAGAGCACGGCTGTGCCCCTCAGCCAGAGACAGGTGTCCCATCCCAGACAGGAATTATGGATAGAAAGAGCTAAAGCAATATGAAGCAATGATATGCAGGATATGCAGGATATGTCCTACTGGTATGCTATGCAGTATGAAAAAGTGAGATACTTGAAGTTATCCCTAAATTAAGAATACTTAGCCATTTCACGTTGGGTTGCCTTCAGTTAGCAATGCTGACCATCAAAATGGTTGTAAGGACATTCACCAAGTAAGAGAGAAAGCCTGACCTGCAATGTCTTGATCATATCCTTTCTGTAGCTTCCTGCATTGCCCCTACAGCAGGCTTATGTTATCAGACTGAAGGAAGGGACAACTTTGACATATATCTTCATTCTCCTGTTCTGTGCAGCTAATAGCTCTTGTTGTACATCAAATCTGGACAGACATGGGAGATAAAGAACAGCAAAAACCCATAAGGTTTTTGTGACTTCAAGGGAACAAGTGCACTGCTGTCCTTATAAGATTTGACTGGCGTGGTCTGAGACATGCTTAGATATTGTAATGAAAAATTTGATATTCACACAGAATTACTGAAAAGGAATTGTAAAAGAGAATCTAGAGAAACAAAGAATTACAATATGTTGTTACATAGCAGTGGGGTGAAATTAACACATTCAATATGTTTGGGAGCTTGTCATATACCAGCCATGCAAACAGTTAGCAAATTGCCTTCACAAAATGTTAAGTGAAAGGGAGAATATGAGCTGCAGGGAAAAGAACTCTGTCTAAAGACAAGCAGAGTCATTTCCATTACAGGTAGATTCACCTCAGCTCCAGCTGGCCCCACTAAAACATAGCACAGACTCCACAGACCATGGCTGATAAACACATGGCTTTGAATCCCCAACCATTCCACAAACGTATTTAAAAGTAGAAAGATGCAAGCTCTGGATGGGATTCTAGAGAAAGTCAACTGGCTGATCTGTATGGGTGAAAATTAATACCTACATATAAATAATCTTCCTTCATAAGGTCTTTCACCACTTCCTAGGCTGTTTAAATGAAAACTGTAGACTAAATTCAATCATTCTCTTCCCAGTACTTTCAAATAACATCCCATATAATCAGAAGAATAGCCCATGGAAGAATTTATCACCTATTACTATCTGTATTAGGAGAGAGCTATTCAATCCCTTTATAACTAACTTCTCATCTGGGTCAGTGAATTTAGGCTGCTTGTTTTTCCTTTTCTCCTGTATATGCCATAGTGTTTCTTCACAGCAAGGTTTTGTAGAGAAATATAGTAGTTAAATACACTCACCTTCAGATAACCTGGTACAAACACAGTAACAGGTCTGTTACTAGTTTTTACAATGGCTGCATTTAGTCCCTGCGGTTGGTGGAGGTAGTGAGATTAATATCGATTTCAAACGTCTCACACAGGTTGTTCCAGGAAAACATCAGAAGCATGCAAATTCATTTCGTGCTTCTAAACTATTTTTTTAAGTCCTACTGGCATCTCTGGTACCTGGGACTTCACTGGGAGAATTAACCTGCATGGGAAGGAACAACACTTATGGAAAAATGTGTGCAACTAAACAAGAGAGGTCTGCAGAAAAGCAGAAGTTGATCTTGGGATAAAACCGATAAAAGGATGAACATATTAGACCTAAATATTACATACTTATTTAAAAAAATCTGGAAATCTCAATAATGAAATAATCAACAAGGAGCAAAGCCCTTGAAGTGAAATATTCTTTCACAAATCATGACAGTTCCCTTTTACTAAGTTGATTTACAGCACAGAACTAACAAAGACCCATAATAATCTGGAAAGCAAACCAGTCACTCAATTTAAAAATAAGCCACAGGTGTACTAGAAACACAAAAGACTTCTGACAGTCTTTTAAATAGCTACAAGGAAAGCTTTGCTCTTCAGAAAATGAAAACTAAAAAGCGAAAATGAAAAAAAACAACATACCCTGAAACTTCAGCTAATTTTTTTGAAAAAGGCAGTTTCTGGATTTAGTAGAAGTTTTTCCCTCCTTCAGTTTGTGACAGAAAGATTAGGTTTTAAGTAAAAAATAAACAAACACTTAGATGTGCTTTGGAGACCATATAAGTCAGTATCTGAGATGAAAGTTCACATACATTAAAGAATTAAATATGAGAAAATAAATTCCACCCTAAATATATTGGCTATATGGATTTCTACTTTTAGTCATTTTGCAAAGGTATCTAACACTTGCTATTTCATTAAAAACCAGGAGTATAATAACAGATCTTAACTTTTCTATGGAAAATATTTAAGCACCTGATTCATCACTGAAGGAAAAAAAAGAATCTGACAAATTTGCTGAAAAGATTTTAAGACCTTCCTGATGAGGAAGGTTTTGTGTGTGTATGTGAAATAAATTTAAATTAGTGACTTTTCACAGCACTAAAATTTGTGAATGCAGCTACATGGTGTGTCCAAAGTGTCGTTCTACAAAAATGTATTTTTTACATCTAATAGCATCTGCCACAGTTATTGTTTGAGTACTTGAGAAGCACAAAATCTTCATCTATGTTGAAAATAATTACATCTAATTCTAATAATTCTTCATGGATTTCAAACAATCAGATTCTGGGTTTTTTTCCCTTTAGAAAAGACTGCTTAAAAGAACAGGGAACAATTATTTATGCTTCTGAAAGATATATCCTGTTTACATGTACACAGAATAATAGCTCATTTCTTCTGTTCTCTCCTAAATATCAATTCCATATGAAATATAATGCACATTAGTTAGCTCAGTCTTTGCTTCTTTCAAGTGAAATAACTCCCTGCCCCTCTGCTACATGAAAAGGGGAGATTTACACAAACCCTTAGTGTTTGATTAGTCTCTCAGAGCCCCAGTGAAGTTGAGACCCTTCATGCCCTACCATTCTGTCAATGCCCTGTTATGGGGAGCCTTCACTGAGAAGTTCACTGACTTGTTCAGGGTCACACTCCAAACAAAGAGTCCCTCCCTGGTCTCCATACCTTTACATGCTGCCAGCGACTGTCAGTGCTCTTGAAGGACTCACATTAACAGTTTACAGAATAACACTCAGTAAAATTGGGATGGGTTAAGGTTAAAGGATTGCTATGATCATGTCTGACTTAAAAAACGTGTTCAAAGCAATATATTAATTCAAAGCACTATGCAGAAAAGCTCTAATCTATCTGGTGTGAGATAATCATTCAGTGCACAAAGAGTATGGGTCTTACCCAATAGGGCTCTCTATGAGGGTCAAGATAGGTTTAGCCTGTCAACTGATCATGGAGGTTACAATGGAGCCTTCCCCAACTCTTCCTCATTCCTAATTAACTCTTATATTCTTTATTTGTGTTTAGATGGAGCTTGAGTTACTTTAGTCATGCATCTTACTCAGTGTAGGGTTGTTGTACCTTTGGGGGGGTATCTCAGGATAACCCTGGGATGGGGACATGCATCACTCCAAGGAGTGTGATTTCACTACAGCTGCTGATTCAGCAGCAGGACATTTTCCTTTATCTACCTTGGTTGTCAGCTGCTATGCAGTTTATCAGCTACAGAGTACCATCATGTTCCCTGCTCTGCAAGTTTTTCAACGGAGCCTGGCTGTGGTGTCTCCACTCCACTCTCCATCTAGTCCCCCTTAGTGTTATTTGTGGGAGGCTGGATATGCTGACTGCTTTCTATCCAGGGAGTAGCAGCTGTATTTTCCCCTGTAATTTCCATACCATTATCTTTTTTTTTTATCCTCAGTCATCTTCCCACACCCTCTAAGACAAAATCTATATAAGTTATAGAGGATAGTTCGATTGCTAGACTGAACCACCAGCAGGGTATCACTATGATCTGGTTCCTACAGCATCTATGCAGCTCTATTCTGGTGTTCCACCAGGTTTTACATACCCCAAACTCTCTGTTTGGGGCATATGTGGGATCTAGAAGAGATTGACACACTGTACTCCTAATTATGCATCATTTTTCTCTCTCTCAGAAACAATTTTTGAGAAAGTAAAGTGGAAATTTAGTCTACTTTCTGTCCAAAAGAGATTCTTTTTGATTTTTGCCTGTTGGAATTTTAAATGCTATTCTTAAAAAGTGCACTAATAGTAAAAGCATGAGATTGAATAATACCTTGGTTGCTATTACTCATGTCATACATCAATAAATATTGACATATATGCCAAAAAGCCAAATTATATTACATTTGAAATAAGAACTATTAGTTTAGGAGGAATAAGCCTAATTATTTACCAAGGATGGAATTATGAGAACAAAACCTCAGAAATTTAATTGTTTTGAGGACAACATTAAAGCGTTAAGCCACTAGCATAAATGTACAGGTAAACCTCCATTTTCTATTATTGCTACTATTTCTAAATCAAATCAATTTTTAAAAACACTAAACCAAAAGTTTTGTGGAAGAAGAATTTGGCATAGTATGAACTTATATTTTCCTTGAGTTCCCAACATCAAAAATACAATATTTTTCTGTGTGGTTTCAAGGATGAGCTCTTTTCAGCCCTAGGGTAACCTCTGCTTTACACTGAAGGAGAAAAAGATTTATCCCATTTCTTCTCCATCATGCTCTCCACCAGCAAAGGTAGGAAGAGTTGATTATCCCTCAGTATCATTTTCCTCTTTGAAATTGAAAAAGAAGAACACAATAAAAAGGAGACAACTGTGATATATTAATCGAAGGAAGGTGGAAAATTGGCATTTAGGGAGAAGAAAACAGCTATGAACAAAACCAACAGAGCCATAACAAACTAGACATCAAAAAAAATCAACAAAACAATCAACTGAAAAATCAACTGACAAATATTACCATAATATAAGCATATAGTAGATTTTCACACTCACTGTCTGACAACCAGCTGTACTTATGGTAAGAATATATTTTTTCCCTCATTCAGTACAGTCCAGATTGTCAGTGTTAAGTAACATCAGAAAAAAATAGCTGCAGGAAAATTGGCTTCCTTAGGCTTGGGAATGCAGCAAGTGTATTCTAGGGAAGCATTTTTAAAAGCATAATACCAACAGAGGTTAAACCCACCTGGATATCAATTAGTATGTTTATTTATCCCACTCCTTCAGAAATTAGAGTTTTTGATTTGGTCAAATGTAGCCACTTATTCATCCTTTATTTGGAATAAATATTTTTTCCCAAAAACCCCACTTGTGTGAAGCCAACACATCGATTTTCCAAAATTCATGTAGTTTTCTTGTATAAAATCCAAATATTTCTGTTTGAAAATGACAGCAAGGTACTCCATGAAAGTTCCAGTCTGAATGCTCTATTTTATATGATTAAATCTTTACAGCTACTATCAGGTATCCTGATGCATAAAAAGTTGAGGTATGCTACAGGATTTGTACAAGTATTCTTAGAAAATGCCTAGACAGATCTGATGGACCAGGAAAGTGTTTTCTTCCTTTACAGAAGAGTTTTATGCTGGATATAAAATTGTATCTGATATCTCTAAATTAAAATACTTCTCATAGATTAATGAAAACAAACAAAAAAACCCAAAACAAAAACAAACAACAACAAAAAAAGCACAAAACCCCTCCTAAACAACAACAACAAAAACCCAAAGAACCACAACAAAGAAAGTAGCTCAGATTTCCTCCTACTAATATTAATGGCCACCATGAACTCCAGCTGGCACAGTATTGTTTTCACTGGCAAGTTGAAAAAATTTTTAAAAAGTGTACTTTATAAATGACCTTTTTATTTACCAGTCCTCCAGACTGGTAATTTCAAATTGATAGGCATATCTAGGCTTTCATCAGATGTGTGAGCCTTCCCACCCTACCAACCATTATTTCTACTGATTTAAAAAAAAAAAGAAGAGTTTTCCTGGCTTTATATCCGCAGATCATAAGTTTTTTCCTGCAGGAGAGCATTACAGAAACCAATTTATCTATGCACCCCAGGGAAAACCAGCTTGCCACAAATGGTGCTTTAAAGGATTACATAACAGTACTTGCTATAGGCTGTTTAATAGCTTTAAAACCCAGTATGAAGCCTTTTGAATTTCAGAGTGCCTTTATTTAAAGACAGAGAATTTTACCCCTTTGGAAACCACTGCATTATTTAGCAACATGAAACACAACTCTTGAAAGCTCTGAGTATCTTTGTTTACTATCTCCAAGGCCCAGTGACTTGTGGAATTAATAGTGAAAAAGGAATGGAAAGGAATTGGTTTTGCCTTTTCAACGTTAAATTAATTACATGTGAGGATGTCCCTGAGATTCATACAGAGAAATCTCTGAAAAAATATCAATTAGGTTTCCTCTGTGTGGATTTTATAAGAATGATCTGCTGAAATATTTTTTCTGCTAGGTCCTGAAAATGGAAAAGTTGCCATATATTTTAGAAATATTTCTTTTTGATTCTTTCTTTACACAAGGTTATCTAGGCATCAGAAGTAAGTTAGAGAAGTATAAGTACTTTTTTCTACTTAAGCAAAGAAAATCATCTCTATTGATATCTGAAACCTTAAAGGCCAGAGGCTATCCCTTAAGGACTTCAGATTCTTGTTTTAATATCACAAAACGTGGGTCCGTTTAGAGGACAAATGTGTGAACACCCTCCCCTCTCTATAACTTTATAACCTTTTACTGTTTTCAACCACTTCTACACAAAATGTGTTCTTGAATGTGGTAATGATGAAGTTGAAAACAAGAACATACTTTCTGTCTTGAAACATATTCAGCAACTAACATTGTGGGATGGAAATGTTACAGACTGCAAATTGCGTAGATGAATTTCAAGGTTCAGATGAAAAAAAGGTTCATAAGATAAAATAAAGGATTCATATGTAAAAAAAAATCCATACACTGTTACAGGATGTAAAGAACAACTAAACAACTACAACCCATATGCATTTGAAGAGTATAGTTCAGTGGGTTTGTTTGTTAAATGGGTATAAAAACCAACATAAAATCTAATCTTTTCACCTCTGTCTAAAGAGAGCTTTTGCTCTCCTTTTGTTTATATAGTAAACATGGCATTATGATATATGCTATAATGTATGCAATGTATATGTCAGCTATGTGTAAAGTGTAACATAATATTTAAATCATTACACTATGAATGTTGCAGACTATGGTAAAATTTACAATTAGTGATTGACAAATATTTTTAGGTTTTCCAGGAAACATCTTCTTTTCCTCTATTTTCTACTATTTTTCCCTTTCTCACTCATCTCAGTCTGAGGGTGTCAAGTTCTCTGGTAGACTGGGATAAGCAGTAAGACCCATTGCTTCTTTATTCTTAAACCCAGACAGCACATGAATACACCCTTTTTTTCCAGCCTTTTCTTTTTCTTTGTCCAAAACCAAGAATCTGAAGTTTTACACACATTTTATTGACTAGTGACTTCAAAAAAGTTAACTGTATATAATTCTCAAAAGCTATAAATTTGGAATACCCTGCCTTGCACGATGTTTTTCTTAAATGCAATTTTAGTTAGACAGAAGTTATTTTTTATAGGTCATTCCATTAAACTTGAAGTTGCTATAAGTTTTGGTAACTGTATAAATCCTCAAGCAAACTACATTTACAAAAACATACCCTTAACTTCAGTTCTTATCCTGAACATGTTAGGGAGTTGGTAGAAAATTTGAAATCTGTTTTAGACTTTATTTGCACTGCCTTCTAATGTCAAGTTGAGCTCAAAAGTAGCTGACCATTTGATTGTAATATTGTGAGGAACTTTCCCATTTTTAAGTCATTTACAAATAACCCATATAATTCTTATAATTAAATTCTCTAGCTGAAAATCATTGCTATTTAAGGAGTCCTGCCTGTCCAAACATAAGGAGGTTTGGGAATATGAGGCTCTGCCTAGAGCCATTCACATACATGTCAGGGGCAAGCTCCTGTTCCAAGCTAAGAAGCCTGACAGCAATATTTCTGCTATCAAACATGCCATTTCCAAACTGGATCACAAGTCATCTGCAGCTTTCTGAGAATTTTTAATGTCTATATTGTCAACTAAAATGTTACCTGAATTGCATTAAGCACCACTTTGCAAGAAAGCTACAAGAAAGGCAGTTAATTTCTCCTTCAGATTTTTTTCTTTTTAATGACAAGCAGTTAGAATTAAAGCCTGTTTCTTTTGTCACTGTAAGCACGAACATTTCCACTATTTTGCCAGCTTTTAGTTTCAATGGTATTTTCTCATAGGGTAATAACTAGCAACTCCTATCTGATATTGCCTTTCATGGCAGCAAAGATAATTTTTCCGTTATTATCAGGAGGCCTTTGAAGCAACTTCTACTAATGTAATTTTTCTATTACACATGTATTATTTCCTCCTTCCTTTCTGCTCCCATTTCTTCATTTAGACAACTCCCAATACTGACAAAAGTAATGCCTCCTATAGGCTCAGGTTAAACTACAATTTTTCTATTGCTTCTAATATCCTAACCTAAGTGAAAAAAATTAATTTTGCAATTACTAACCACATTCATCATTATGAGAAGATAGCCCTTATATCCCATCATTCTCGTTAAGGATATGCTTGGTACATTGCTTTTTTCAGTTAATTTGTGCAATTTCATTAATTGTATTTGTGCTGATGACATAAAACTGAGGGACAGGCTCATACACCAGAAGATTGTGCTGCCATCCAGAAGGACCTGGTCAGGATGGAGAAATGGGCTGACAGGAAGCACATGAAATTCAACAAAGGGAAGTGTGGAATCTATACTTGGGAAGGAACAAACCCATGCACCCGTATATGCTAAGGGATATCCAGCTAGAAAGCAGTTTGGCAGAAAAGTCCTGGTGAACACTCAAGTTGAATATTAGTCAGTAATGTGCTCTTGTGGCAAAGAAGGCTAATGGTGTCATCAGCTGCATAAATAGAAATGTTGAAAGAAGATTGGGGGAGGGGATACCTCCCTTCTACTCAGCACTGGTAGGGCAGTCTCCTGTTCTGGGCTTCTCAGCACGGGAGGGACATGGACATACTGGCACAGCAAAGAGCCAGGAAGGTGATGGTCAGAAACATTTTCCACATGAGGAGAGGCTGAGCAAGTTGGAACTGTTCAGCCTGAAGAAGACAGGTCTCTGGGGGGATCTTTTCACTGTATGTAACTGCCTGAAGGGAGGGCAGAAACGGGACAGAATCAGGCTATTTTCAGTGGTGCCCAGTGACAGGATCAGGAGTCACTTTGTTACTGGGAGGATGAGTGAACACTGGCACAGTTTTCCCAGGCAGGTTGTGGAGTCTCCATCATTGAAGAGTGGCTGGACTGTCAGTCAAAAGACGTCTGGACATGATCCTGGATATCCAGGTCTATGTAACGCTGCTTGAGCCAGAAGGGATTGGACCAGAGAACCTCTAGAGTTCCCTTCCAAACACAACTATTCTACAATTTCATTTGGATAGAAGATCAATGAATTCTTCTGTCTAGATTTTGAGAGCCATCATATTACTCTTAAGGGATTTAGAATTATAAGTGATTATTATTTGCCAATAACTAGAAACTCTCAGCTTATTAAAATGTCTCACCAGTCAATGAATTAGTATATCAACATTATCGTATTTAATTTTGTTCCAAATAGCTATCAGCTTTCACTAAATACTACCCTGAACTTTCTTCACTACTATAAATGAAAAAGTATAAATAGCAGCAACATCACTCATTAGACTTTCCATAAGCTTTGGTGCATATAGCAATAAAACAGATTCTTAAATAGATGTATACTTGGAGTTCTTTAGTGTAAAGATGGACAGTTCAACTGCATGGAGTCATCTTTTTTTGGTCATATGTATGACCAGATACCAGGTTATATATTAGGTAAGCAAGAATATATCCACTACAGGCTTTGATTTTAGTATTAAAACCCCATTATTTTTACATATTAACAACCTTGCTGTATGCTTATTTGACCCTAGGCACACTGGATTTCAGCTATTTGTAAGAACTAATAGCTATTTTGTCCTTTAGCTTAGCCCAGAACCTCTCTTCAGAAACAAAAGAGATGTGGTGATTGCCCCAGCACCGTCCTTTCCAAAGCAAGACATTTTCTCACATTTGACTCAGCTGCACAGGAACAAATCCCAGAGCACAGCAGCACAAAGCAGCAGGGCTTTGGTCTCCTGGGCACACACGTACATTGGTTCAGGGACAGCATCACAGAGAAGGCCCTGCTGTGGGAATACTTATATTCAGGTTAGGCTAACTGGAACATTCTGATCTCAGTACTAATTAGCTCAGATGAGCCTTCAATGGAGATATTCCCTTTGTAGATGCTCACACCATCAATGCCTCCCAAGCACTTTTTATATTTTCTCTCTGGGCCTAATGGGTATTGGATGGCCAATGGTCACAAAACTAATTCTGACTGCTGAGAATGAAACATTGCAGAACATAAAAATATGAATGGAATTGCACAAGGGAGCAGAGTTTGAATGGAAAAAATAATGACAAAAATATTAGCTGTTCACCTCTGGCTACCAAGAAGGACAGAATACATGAACAGAGGAAACAGAAAATTCACTACAAAGAGTGGAGGGGCTAGGAAGCACCTGCCCAGAGCGTTCAAAAAGATAACACAGGAAATAGAGAAAAAATTGCTTTCTGTCCGAAGATATGGCAAGAATATTCTAATGAAGTGACTCGAAAATGTCTGTTATCTATGTAGTCTTTTAGGGTTGAAGACCTCTTGCTGTTCTTTGAACCACTTCAGATGATTTGAAGTATAAACTCACAGCATTGAAGCTATTAATTCAATCTTATGTCAGAGTTTTTCTCTTTCCTTTAAAAAAAAAAGGTGAAAAAGGAAAATGATTCCATGAGAGATATTATGGACACTGCTCTTCTTTCAGAGGCATCCTATTTTGTTTTGTAGTTTTGCTCTCCATTTATCACATCAACTGGAGAGAGATAGGACTCCTGGCATTTACCTACACAACATTGTGTCATATTCTATTGGGGTGACCCTGACAGGAGCCCAGGGACCCTCCAGAGGTGCTCTATCACTCCCCTTCTCAGCTGAGCAGGGAATCAAAGATATAACAAAAAGCTTATGTGTCAAGATAGACAGGGAGAGATGATTCAAAAACTACTGGGACTGGCAAAACAGACTCAACTTAAGGAAATTAGTTTAGCTCATCACCAATAAAATCAAAGAAGAATAATGAGGAATAAACCCACATCTTAAAAACACCTTCTGCCCACTGCTACAAGTGGCAGTAGGCAGTTTCTGGGCTTAACTTCGCTCCAGAATTCTCTACCTCCTCCCCCTGTAACGACACCAGGTGTCGGGGAATGGGGACTGCCCTCGGTTCAACATACATTGTCTCAGCCTGTCCTTATTCGTCAGAAGGACACCTCCACACACTCTTCTGCTCCACCATGGAATCGCTCCCATGGGAGCTCTCCATGAACTTCTAGAGTGTGAGTGCTTCCCTGTGAGCTGCAGCTGGTCACAAACTGCTCCAGAGTGGGTCCTTTCCACAGGGTGCAGTCCTCCAGGAACAGGCTGCTCCAGGGTGGGATCCTCTCTCCACAGAGCTTCAGGTCCTGTCAGGAGCCTGCTCCAGCATGGGCTTCCCATGGGATCACAGCCTATTCTGGGCATATCAGTCTGCTACAGTCTTGGGACCTCCACAGGCTGCAGGTGGATCTCTGCTCAACCATGGACCTCCATTGTTGCAGGGGGACAGCTTTCCTCACCATGGGTTGCAGTGGCATCTCTGCTTTAGCACTTGAAGCACCTCCTCCCCCTCCTTCATCAATGATCTTGATGTCTGCAGGGCTGTTCCTCTCACTCCTCTTTCCCAGCTGCTGATGTGCAGTACAGTTTTTTCCCCCTTCTTAAAAACTTTAGCCCAGAGGTGTAACCACAGTCTCTGACGGGCTTGGCTTTGGCCAGCAGAGCGCCTGTCTTGGAGCCACCTGGCATGGGCCCTGTGGGACATGAGGGAAGTTTCCAGCAACTTCTCACAGAAGTCACATCTGTAGTCCCCACCACTATGAAAACCTGGCATGCAGACCCAATACACAGACCCATATGGCAGTCAGTTGCAAGCACTATCTTCTCTCATTACTTAATTTCCATGCAGGTCAAAGCCTGTAAGACTCTCTGTTCAACAAGAAATTTATTCAGTCATGTGGGCTTGGAGCCTTCAGCCAGGAGTCTCAGATGTGCTAAAGAAGCAAGATCTCTACTAAATCTCACTCTACATAAAAACTGTTGTTGTGGAAAATGAACTTGCTTGTGCTGGCCAAGAATACATAGTTTCCATTATATAAATTAAAATCTGTCGCAGTCTGACACCAAATATTTTTTTGTGGCTTGTACTTACCTTTACCTTATCTGATAATTTATTTTTATAAAAACAGGTAATTCTCCACATTTCATCTCAAGCTCTAGAATGATGCTGTGTTTTCTGTTCACATCTTGCTTGTAGAATCCTTGTCAATAACAAACCCAAAAATCCCCAAAAATATCAATCATGTTATGTTCAATTTTTAGTACTATTTGTTTTCTCCTTGCTTACTTATCGACCATGTACCATCCTTGATGACTTTGCAGATTTAGAGGTACTATGGCAGGATTCTCTGCAATTACAGAATAAGGTTTGTGACCTCTTTTGTCAACATACTATGGAGTGAGATGCTGTAATGATATAATGCACTTCAATGTTAGTGGTAGAAATTAAGGAAACAACCATGAAAATAGTAATCTAAAACACAGATCCAGGCTTAGATTCCTTCTGTTTTAATTTACTACTTCAAGTTACTTATTGTATTTTTCAGTACATTCTCTATCCCCTATTAGAACACTAATTCAGAAAGAAAAAAACAGCAAATAACAAAACAGTGGTTATTTTGAAGACATGAGCACCTGCTTTAAAATGAGTCTCACACATCTCAATTGCCTGGAATGACATCACTTTTGATTGGTACATATAGTCAGGGGTCAGTCAGTTTAAGCTTTATGATAAGCATTCCAGTGGCTAATAGAGAAATGAGACTAATTCTCCATTTTGAAGGACATATTTTACTTACACAGCACCCAGATGCAGAAACAGATTGCTATTTGATGAGCACAGCTAGATTAGTTAGGAGTGAGAACATAACCTGAATATGAGAAAAGCACTGCCATGGTTTCACATTGCAATGCTGAGTCTTTGAAAAGATCATGCAGTCATTCTGAGCCTACTGAAAGGTGAAGGTGCATGTTGTCACTGAAGAATGGGACCACTGTACTGAACAAACATGTGTTACTGTTCTAATTTAATGGAGATGTGAAAAGAATAAAAGCCTTAGCACATTGCACTGTTTTATAGATGGTGATTTGCTTCCTGAATATTATTAGTTTGGCACAACACAGAATCTGATCTTGATAGACCTTGATGGCATTAATGGAGGCTTATGCCTCTATTAGTAATGGCAATAGAAACTCCTCAGGTGAAGTTCTGCATTACTGAGGCTAATGGAAATTTTGCCACTGTATTCAACTGGACCAGGACTGCACTGCCAGAATTACAGCCAAAAATAAGAGATCTTTCTCCAGTCACGATGGATATCCTTGTTATACATTTGGTATCAGAGCATTGATGAAGCCATTCTTCAAATTTCTAATTTTCAATGAATGTTAAAACTTCTACTCCAAAATATTTTAGAGATTCAGGGATTTTTCTTTTCAGGAAGGTATGCAAATTAGTAAGAAAAAACAAGGATGTTGAGCAGTCTGTTTGACTGCAAAATTCCAATTGCTTTTTCAGTAAAGAACTCCAAGAACAGAAACAGTCTTAACTGCCCTTTTTATCAATGGTTAGGTTTTGTTTAGCTCCCATAAAAATAGATGCAAAAGGAAAATGTAGAGAATGTGACAGAGAACCTGACTTGTTTTTCAATCCTCTACAAAGCAGGGCTACATTCCTGGGAAGGAACTCCAGAGTACAAAAACAAATTTAGAAATTTCAGACTTGGAAGTACTGCCTGATGGTTCTGAAAGACAACACATTTTCTTCCACCTGACCACAATTCAGATGGCTATGGGATTTGCAAGGGGTAAGCATTTTAAATCTGAAAATACATCTCCAATTTGTCCTTCTGCTGATTATTTCTCCAAGGGAAAAATGTGACCACTGCTGGAGTAAGCATTAAAGCCAATGTTAATAATATAATTTCAGTACTGTTGAGGATCCAGAGGCAGTTACTGATTTTAGTGTTATCACAAATTGAGCAATTCTATTAACCTTTAAACCCAGATTTCTGCGCAAAGTAACACCAACACGGTAGAGGGTACAATACGAGAAGTTGAATTTGCTGAACACTGTTCTAGGCATAGTCAGAAAAAATTCTCAGGGCTTAAAAAAGCAAGAAAAGTATATTTTAGCATCATATGCACCTTGTTCTGCTTTCCTGTGTTTGTGGATTTTGCTTTGGTGTCCGCCTTACTTTCCTCAAAAGCTATCATTATTAAGTCTCTACTTAACTAGAGATTTAAGCATATAGAGAAAAAATAATATTTTACTAAGGTATGCTTGCAATTTTTTTCTGCAATGATTTGCTTAACAAGACCTTCAGCTTCATCAGTAGTGAACAAAACTCACATCTAAATCTTTCAAAGACTCCAGTCTCGCACTCAAGTCTGAAGGAAACTGAGTGACAGGAGCCCAAAAGTTAATCTGAAAACTTTTATCCAAAAATAAACTCCTGTCCACTTTGCAGTAAGTAGTGAGCCAATTGCAGGATACTTTCTACACTTAAGCAAATTAAAAACCTAAATGTGCTGTAGAGAGGACGAGAAAGTGGCAATCCTTTACCAATTACTGTGGAAAATCAGATCACATTACATTCTACTGCCATGTTAATCCTGATGAGAAAGATGTATGCATATTGCAAATTGCAACTTTAATCTAACATATATTTATATAGAAAGATTTTTCTTTATTCCTTTCCATGCTGTTGTGAGCTAACCCCAACACGCTGCTGAGCACCACTCTGTTGCTCACTCACTCCCCCCAAAGCTGCATCAGGAAGAGAATGGGAAGGATAAAAGTGAGAAACTTGTCAATTGAGATTAAAACAATTTTATAGGGAAAGCAGAAGCTGCACATAGAAGCAAAACAAAATAAGGAGTTAATCAACAAATTCCTGTTGTGTGGTCATCTCCATGAAAACAGGACTCCATCACAAGTAATGGTTACGTGGAAAGACATATGCTGTAATTCTGTGAGTGTATCATCTTCCTCCTTCGCACCAGATTTTATTTCTGAGCATTGCATCATGTGATGCCGAATATCTCCTTCTTTAGTTGAGGACAGCTGTCCTGTTTGTGTCCTTTCACAGCTTCTTGTGCACCCCCTACTTGGTAGTGGGGCACCATGAGAAGCAGAAAAGGCCTTGACACCATTTAAACCCTTCTGATAGTATTTGCATTCCTATGTTAACAATATTGTTTTAGTCACAAATCCAAAACATGGTGCAATTGCAGCTACTGTGAAGTAAATTGAAGTAAATCAACTCTATTCCAGGCAAGCCCAGCACAAGCCCCTGGGCTGTTACAGGGAATTTTAAAATTTCCACCAAATAGTTCCAGAGTAGTTAAAAAGACTCTCAGTATTGACAGAGGAAACATGAAAAAGGTTAAGAGGTTCTGGCACTTTAATTGGTTAGTAATTTAATTTGCTTTCACTGTAGCCATTAGCAACCAGGATACTTCAGGGCACTGTCAGTCTATCCCACTCCTACTGCTGTGGAATTACCTCTGGACAGCTCAGGGGTGGAGGAGATCAAGAGCAAACCAGCTCAGTCCTTTAGCCTAACTACCTGCAAAGTCACACTGCTGCCTCCCTGGCTGCACGCAATTTGGTTCTTAATTCTCTGCTGACCATAAAAATGTGGCTACAAAAGGAGGGGGGTGATGATTTGTTTGTTAGATCTGTAGGAAAAACAGATACAGTTAATAGTCCTCTTCTCAGTGGCTGCAAATACTGCCTGCAGGAGAGGCAGGAAACGTGGAAAAGGACAGTTTTTGCTATTGTACTGTCTGGCAATTTTCAGTTCATTCTTTCTTTACACAGTGTTTTTGCCCCTCAAAAACTAAAGAATAAAAGGAACCTGGCTACACACTAAAGTACACACTTAGGGGAAGAAGAGCACACTTCTAGGATTATTTTATTTAGAGGAATATAGTAATTGTTTTCTTACATTTGATGCAATGCAGTTGGGAGGCAGCAATTCATGTACAAGATGAAATGCATATTATGTATATTCTGATCAGCAGTACTAACAAGTTCTTTGTAGAATAAACTAATCTGTGATCTGGGAAATAAAAATGCAGCATGAAGGATAGGATGACAGCAGGGACTTTGAAAGACAGGCACAAAGAGCCAGGGCTGTAAACAACCCCCCAGTGACAAATTACCAGTGACTAAAGGCACGCATCCTTGAGAGCTGCAGCTTCTTTGGGGTGTGTAAAAAATGGAATAAAGTGATAACCAAGGATGGAGAACAGTATTCATTCATTCATTCATTCATTCATTCATTCATTCAAGAGAATTGAATCAGCTCTGCTAAAAATGGGTCTCTTGTTACCTGACCCCAGATTAAAACCACTGGAGATCAGTACAGTGCCCGTGGACTTCCCCCTTGTGCCCCGAGGCAGCACAGACACCCACAGCTGGGCAGGGACTGTGGCTCCTTCACTCTGAGCTACTGCTGCCTATATTCATAACATAGCTTCCCCAAAGTAGGAAAAGCAATGACAGCCATTTAGAAATGGCTGAGTGAAGGATAGGACTGAGTAGGATTGAGAGAAATTCTCTATCCTCCACACACACTTTTATGGGTTGGATACTGCATTTTAACCTAGTCTGGGTCTGAGACTCAACAAAGCTGCAACAGTTTTCTCTTTTACTTCACAAGAGCACAGGTGACCCTAAGGGTCACTTCTCTTGTACTTATTAGCCAGCAATCTCTCTAAAAAAGATGGCTGTGGGATGGCACTTCTCTCTCAAAGCCATGGAGCCAAACATGATCCAGATAAAAAGTTTCACATATACTTGTTAAGATTTCATAATATAAATAATACTATGCAAAGAACTGCTTTGGGCTTAATTTAGTGATAGAGGCAGTCTGATACCAAACAGATATCTCATCATGCTGTGATACTTACCACCAGGTCTTTATTAGGTGAAAGGAGAATAGTGGATTTCTTCAACCTACAGCTCATGACAAGGATTGCTAAATAAACAGAAATAAAAGTAGAAACACCACCAGTGAAAACTTACATGCATTCACACTAAGTTCTGTAAGTTTATTTCAGCTGTGACTGTACGACATCTGGCAACTCTCCTTCAGTTACATAAACATGGTGAACAACAAAAGGGGGGGGGGGGGGATGGGGGGAAGGGAGTTTATTATCTTGAATTGTTGTGCAAGGCCATAAATCTCCTGATAGCAGATTTCCTGGATTTCCCACAGTCCTTCACAATTATTTTTGCTCCTTCTTCCACAAGTATTTGAACGGACAATGCTTCCAGCCAGCTTTGATTGAGCACACAGGATAGAAGTACATCTCTCAAGCTCACATCCCAGGAGTGTCAATATTTTTGTTTTGACAGCCACATTCAAACTGTCTCTCAATTTTTACTTCCATATGCCTATTAAAATACTATATATGTTTAAAAACTAGGTGTAGTGGTTGGTTACAGATTTTTTTTTTTTTTTAGTATTGAACAATTTTCCAGCTGAATTTTTTATTGTATGAGACAAAGGTTTTAGTAAAGTCTCTTTCACTAAGAGTACCTGAAGTTTTTAAATAGACTTGGTAATCAAATCTTAATAAAACACATAAAATAAAATTAAAATTATTAAATATAAAGTGTCTAAAATATTATTTCATTAGGAAATATAAGAGAGAGTAGAATGAAAAGACTGAACTAACAGATCTGATTTCTGCAGACTTCCACATTTATGAAAAAATTCCAGTACTTTAATACAGCAGTGTGAGATATTAATAGAAGCATCCTCAGTGCATTCTTCAAGTACTGCTATAGCACTTTAATAGACAGAGAAAATATGCAGAAGCCCAAAAATGTGGGTTTGTTCCTTGTTTACACTTATTCTCATGCTTGTGATATGACTTCAAAAGATAACTAACAATTTAAATTAGAAAATAAATAACAAAATGTCTGAAAGTGTAGGAAAATCACAGCCTTTTGGATACAATTTCCTCCAACTTTTACTTCATTCCTTCTGTCTCTTGCTTTAAGATGATCAATCTCATCTCCTACATCTATTCCAAAGCATCTCTTCACCTAGGCATAACTTAAAAGGATAAATTAATAAATGTAAAGAACAGAAAAGCAGCTAAAGGATTTTTTGGATTTAGTACATCACTAGTAGGCATTTTGGCTGTTCTAATCTTTATTATTTTTGTTGGCTTATTGTGTAGTACAAATATATAATCCTTGATACCACAATAAATTGTAACACTGTGGCAAGTTGTGTAGCCAGGATATCCCTCATAACTAGCTCCAAATCTTATCCTCACCCAATCCACACAAAGAAAAGGGGAGCTAAAAATAAGTAAAAAGTTTATTTTTTAATGATCCAGAATGGTACAACTGAAACATCTGTTTAACATATTCAAATCCAATTGTACTTTGAGTTTTGTAGATCTTATTATAGTTGGAGTTGCTTAAAAATACCTAACTGACACTCAGAATTCGGGAGTTTGGTGTTCATGAGTTTCAAGGTGGTGGGTTCTTTGCAAGTGAAATCACTGTGTCCCTGCCATGCTTTGCAAATCTTTACCACTCTAACTCTGCCTTGAAGTCACACAACAGTAACATGAATCAAGTGAATTATCACAGCTACATACCTCCTGCAAATAAGCATTATAGGAAAGGATTGCCTCTTGCTGCTTTGTTTTCTTACTTCAAAGTCACTGCCTGTGGTTGTTTTAGTTGCTGCAAGAGCAGAGGAGGCAAGATACACAATTCCATAGAGAAAAGTAATAGAAAAAGCAGCTTAGATGACAAATATCCAACTCTAAATTTGGGGTTGAAGACTCCTTTTTTCAAATGTAAGTAAACAAACAAACCTGTACAGATGGGACTCCAGTTCTTTCGATAATAAGTTTCTGCACTTTCTTATTTGAGAAGCTATTTCCAGAATTCAATTCTAAGTGATCAAGTTAACATCACAGCTATTTTCTATACAAAACATAAAAGTAAATAATTCCTCTATAAATAAATATTAATCAGCAGGAATTGTAGGTGTGAACTACAGCCCTGAAGTGGAAAATTTATGGGCAATGACATTACCTAAAACAGTACTACTGACTAGTAACTTGCAAAGCCAAAAGAATTTGCTTGCAATTATTTGACATGGTCTGATTTGGGGTATTGCCATATGAATGTATCCCCATTCTAACAGATGGAATGATACTACATTTTTAAGAGAAAAAATTCCTTCATGAAAAGAATTGTGTCAGCTACTGTGCATGTCTGCAGAGGACTTAAATCTCCAAGTTTTTTTGGGTTTGTTTTTGTTTGAGTTTTTGGGTAAGCATTATAAGAATAATTATGTAATGCTTTGGAATTTTCCTATAAAATTCTCATTTAGGCAAAATAAAAACTGCATGTTAAAAATTGTCACAGTAGTGTTTCCCAAACTTTAGGTTACTGTTTACTAGCAATGGATAATAAGGATACTTTAATCAACACCAAAAATTCAAACTGTAGACTTAAAAAATTAATTAAAATAATGGGGGTATGCAGCTCAGTGATCACATAATATGGATGTCTCACCACTGATCTGATGGTTCCAACTCCACATGTTTTAGGTTTTAATTCAGAATAACCTCATGGGTGTTCAGAAACAACTCAATATTAGCTTTAAACAGAACATCAAGTTTAAAAGCAAAGTGCAACACTTGCACCTATAAATGTCAGAATCTCCAGTAAAAGTTGATGTCCAACTTTATCAATTACTACATACAGAATTTCTGGGATCTTTATTTGAAAGGTGGTAAGAAAACCCTGGATTAGTTTCAGAAGGAAGCTGGAAGAATTATTAATTATTTGAAATACTTAATGTTTGGTAAGACAAAAATAAAAATCTGTTCATTTTAGTCAAGATGTTTTCCCAGCCCAAATTTACACATTACTTTAATAGAGGACAAAATAATTGGGTAGATGAAGACATAATGAGACACAGCAGTAGAAAGCTGGGGAGACACCATTAGATAAAAGTACATAAATTACTTTTTGTCATTATAGGTTACAATAAATCCTTGGAGATATTTACCTGGAGTTTTGTGGATTCTTTGGTACTGCAAGCCCAAGACAGAAAATGGTTCAGAAACACAGGCCCTACCTTCATGTGGCCACAAACCATATATAATCCAGAGCCTCCCCTACCCTCTACAGTTTTGTAGACTATTCGGTCTCTTTTTCTGCAAAATTTAAGAACGAAGTCATTTCAACTGGACAAGCAATCTTTGGGGTCATATTTTTTTATGACTTTCCTAATGCTTTTTGTCTCCAATAAATGACATAGAGCCATACCATTCCTAAATACGTTTAGGTGTTTGCTATATCTTATGTGTACATTCTTATAAAATTCAGTGCTACCCTCTGAAGTTGCAAACTCGGTAGGTAATGCTCACATTAAACCTTAGACTTTCTTCATCAGAAGTGCAGTCAAAACATGGATTTTTATACTGTTCAGAATCTGTACAAGAAAGAAGTGGGGGTTTATTTTTCTCTTTAAGGGATAGATTCAAATATGGCAGTTAGGACATTGGTATTTACAATCCTCTTAGAAACATGATGATCTGGAAGAATATTGTTCCCTTCCTCCTCCCACTATCCACCCCCACCCCCCTCAAAAAACAAAAGGAAAGAGCAGTGAATTCTAAGCAGTGAATTTAGTACTCCCATCTCCAAATTCTTCAGACCACTCAGAACTCAAAATGATAATAAAACAAAAGATCAAAATCTCTGAAAGTAGCTTATAGAAGGTCTTGCATACTCTTCTGCTCAAATTTCTAAATTAGATATAAATTTTAAAATGTTGGCCTTAACACTTTTATTTTTACTGAAGTTGGAGGTTTAGAAAGAAGTTCAATAACTCAAAGTGAATTATGAGAAAGCCAGATCCAATTTCACATTTCTGATTATTTTTGTCTATGTTTTAGAAATCTGGATCTCTTTAAAAACAGTCACAGCATAGTCTTTTGAGTTGGTCAGCTGAAAATAAATGTGCTAAAATGAAATTATAGATGTTAAAAGGGTCAGAATATGCTAGAAAGGTTGGATAGCTCTGAGAATTTGTGCAATACAAATCATGGCTGAATGTAATATTTTTCAGACTAACTACAGACTCCTTGTGTCATGTAGTCCCAGGAAATACGGGGTAAATGTATTTTAAGCAGAGAAGAAATATGCTGCCATATCTCAGAAAGGATGTGGAAATAATTCTGAAAGAAATAGCTGAAAGGGAAAAGGAAATAATTTTAAAATATGGCTTGCTATATACCCCTTCAAATGCTGATCAGGTGATCTGTATGATATCAACTGAAGTAACTCCACAACTCCACCTAGTAGCCCTAGGTTTGAGTTTTGCCCCAAGCCTCGTTATGCTTTTGTAATATCTGCAAAAAAATCAATTTTCCCTGTTCCAAGGTGGAGTGCCAAAAACTAACCCTAATAAGGAAATTCTCATAAGCCCACAGTTTACTCTGGTGTTTCATCTTCCAGAAACACGAAGAGCTGTAAGTGGCATTTGTAACCATGTAACATCTAATTAAACAGATAAAACTCTGACAGAACTTATGTGAAATGCTAATTTATTAGAAAATTAGTAGAAGCAGCTCTAGAGAGCTGTGTCCAGATGTATCACTGATTTCACTAAAACTCTACACTGAGTGCCTTTTTCACTGGAATTAGACACACATTGGAGTAAAAAAACATAAAGATAAAATAAATAAAAGAATGACATTATGGTGGAAAGTAGCTGTTACCTACTTGAATAGCAGAGGCTAAAGAGAAAAACATAATAATAAAAAAAAAACGTGTAAGAAAAAGTACAGCACATTTCCTTCCTTACCTTTATAGATATTAATCTCTTCTTTGAATATTTATTAATTTTTGCAATAAACCAATATGCAGTTTCTGCAAACATCTTGGACATGAAAGTGCTCAACAAGAGCAACTTTTCAATAAACTAGACGTCTGCATGGAAATAAAACAATGAGAAACAGTAAAGCAAAGCCAGTTCTTATGATACCACTAGCTCCATATAAAACCTAAAATTCTGATTTTATTCAGCATAAGAATGTACAAACTCCAAATAGTAGAGGTAAAATCTACATGTCAATCAATATCCTCTAAAATAAAGTCCTGTGAGATGGGAAGTGTTAATGTAAATATTTCCATTTATTTTTTCATCCTTTGAGAAATTTTAAGAGAAGTGTTAATATTGGGATGGTGAAATTTCTATTGCAACATGGAATTTATAGTTTCTAGGCATTAAGACCATATGAACAAATGCAGTAGCAGTAATGAATTATAAAACTGCTAAAAGTTTCTGAAAAAAAGATAGTTATAGGATATTCAGATTTATTACAGCACTGGCAATTACTCTCATAAGTATTTACAAAAGTTTGTAACAGAAAAAAAAATCAACGCAGTCCCTGAGTCAGTGTTTTGTATTCACTGCAAAAGTCTGCAGAATGAGCCATGAATATCACTGGCAATTTGACTGTGTTTTAACCCTGCTGATTAAGGCACTTAGAACCAAATTTTGCTGGCTCACCAGCAAAAATGCAAAACTGTTTGCTGATGCATCCCCTAAGCCCAAAGGGAACACTTTGGCCATAAAGCTTTAACCCCTATCCATGTACATGATAGGAATTCCTTGCACCAGAGATTATAATTATTTATACACAATAAGAACTGAATCTACAACACTTAGATATTCCATATAGAGACTCCGGATTCAGATTTCTTTCTTTAACAGCACTAAAAGTAGCACAGTTCTGTAGATAGGGCAGAAACATAAATTTAAAAAATACATATATGAGATATATTGTCCTCCAGGAAATAGGGGGGTTTTTGTATCTGTGGCATAGGAAGAGCTTTCTTTTCTATGACATGACTTAAGGTCATGAAGTCAATTAAAGTCTTAGAGCATCTATGATGCAGGGAAAGCCTGAGTGATCTGGGACTGCTTAGTATCTGAAAGAGAAGGTTCAAAGAGTATCTCAGTGTATTTATACACTCCAGAACGGAGAGAGACTGATCTGTCTCATTGGCACCCAATGAAACGACAAGATGCAACAGACACAAACTGAAATAACAGAGAACTGCATCTAAAATTAAAAGAAAAGAGGAAAGAAACACTTTTGTCATGATAATGATCAAATACTGGAACAGGTTGCCCAGAGAATTTGTGGCATCACCATCCTTAGAGATAGTAAAAACCTGACTAGACAAAGTTCTGAACAACTGACTCGAGCTGACCCTGCCTTGGAGCAGGGGCAAGAATTAGATAAGGTGTCCTCCAAACATCCCTGCATATCTTAGCTGTTTTGTGACCTTACAAAATGTGTCTGAAGGTGCTTCCAGAGGAGCAACTGATAAAAGAAAAACAAACTAAGTAAATTTAGTTGCAGAAGGCTGGTGTAATAGCATACTTTTCTGTATTTTTCTGTCAAAAATATATTCAGTACATTCCAACATGTGCTTTATAAATATTTCATAATACAAAAAGGTATTACTTTGTTCATTGTCACAATTGTGTTGATAGAAAAAGCTGGCTGGTTATAGTCACATTTTTATGTACCTTCTTAAATTATATACCACCAACATCTGTGTAAGTGCAGAAATACTGTACAGCAATGAAGAAAATAATGTTTGTTTTCTTTTGATAATCCAAAAAGGTATTTGAAAAGGTCTAGCCAGTTCAATGGGAAAAGTAAGGCACAATGAAATTACATTTCTACTTTTGTTTGTACATGGAAAAAGTAAAAATGTCACTTTGGCTAAGTTAAAAATGATTTCGCGTATTGTAAAAATGTTATCAAACCAGAAGAATAAAAAAAAGGTCAAGTTCATGACTGGATGCTTCACTGCATCTGTTTCCACATGGACTTGCCATTTTATTGAAAATATCAAGCACATAGATCAAGGTTCCATAGAAGTGAATTACTAGACCTGATAAGAAAAAAAAAACATCTTAAGAAGTTTGAAGGTTGTTGCAGCACAGGTTAATTGTTTCATTACCCATGAAAAAGGGCAACAACATCCCAAGTATTTTCCCCTCAAGAAGAGTTATTGACATCACTGAATAAAAAGGTGACTTGAAAGCCACATAGGAATAGAGAGAAATACTCAGAAAAAAAAAAACCAAAAACTGAGCAGTGTCAAATACAACAGTTGTTTATAAATATCAACCCTTTGGCTTGGGATGTTTAATTAGTGTATTCAGATCTCATTAGATTTTGCTTTTTTGGCTTTTTTTCCTGGCAATATGGCCTGAAGTCACTACAAATTAAGTACTCAGAGTACCCCATGAGATTGGGCTCATAATTATTTCTCACCTTAACATCATCTAGTTCAGCTCAAAACAACTAAAACATGAGAAAGAGAAGAACATGTTTTAAACAGTCCCATTTGAATGCATTAAAAATCGTTTATGGGCATGCCTAAAGTGTCAGGCATCTGGCTCACAAGTTGTCTGTAACATATGCTTGCTATGCACTGTGTCAGAAGATCAATTTGAGATAAGGCAGAAAAAAGAAAATGTAGTTTGTCAAGGGCTTTTGAGTATACCAAGACTCAGACTATGCAAATATTTAACAATTAGGGAGTTTAGGGGAAAAAGAGTTGTGTTTCACCTGCTTTTTTGTTTGTTATTTTTTTTGGGGGGGGAGAAGTATTTTTATCACTATAGTATTAGCATTGGTATTGGTATGTTTTAGTATTAGTATTATTATGTATTAGTATTTATTAGTACTAGTATTAACTGCAGCAAGTTATCATACAGGACAGAATTTAGTAAAAGCTAAATGCATGAGGAGAGTTTAAATTATGCATTTCTGCTTCCTAGATCACTAGATCCTGTAAGTAGTGCTTTGTGATTATCTTACCCTTTTGGTACACGAATATGTTACAGTATTTCTTATAGCTTTAGTTGTGCATGTTCCGGTACAGCCACTTTAAATTTAAACACATTTTATATTTCTTTCTTCCTTCAAAAACTAGACATCTAATACAAAATGCTTGGTATACTACTAGGACTGAACATGAATAGAAGACATTAACCTTTTGTGCTGCAGAATGGAAGACAATAAACTTTGAGTTTGCTTCATGAACAGCACTTCCAAAGACCATTCCACTCCAAGCTGTTCTAAATGGAAATGGCCTAGGATTTGTCTCTTGGGAATACAAAGTCTGAAAAAGCAAAAGGATGCTTATGCTCTCTTGAACAAGATGCATGAACAAGAGCAGGATATGAGGGTGAACTTATATGAGGGTGAACTTTAATTAATCTCTTAAGTCATCTCTAAAACAGATACTGTGCTTGGAAAAGGGAAGAAGAAATGTATTGTATTAGATGCTGACATTTGTTCTCTGCAAGGGCATTCTAGTCAAATTGCTACCAATCATATGCTGCTGTCTGTGGTTGTTTTTCAAGGTGGCACAGATAGCCACACTACATCATCATACACAGGCACAGACTGCACTTGGGGCCCACAGAACAGCATCTACAGAGACACAGCAAGATTTTCCCACCCCAACAGTTTTTCCCAGTTGTTGGAGAACACCCAGGTTTGCTAAATCTTAACTTGAAAACCTAAATAAAAATGTGCCAAAATATAACTGGTTTACAGGAAGAGAAGTGGGGGGGGCGGGGAGGGGGATTATACCTGGGTTTCTCATAATGGGGACAAAACCACAGGAAAAACAAAGTTCTTTCTCCAAGAATAGAATACAATTTAAGTTTCAGAAAACTTGTCAAGAGAATTACAGCTGCATCTCATGCCTGCACAAGTCACAAAAGCATGCACCTTGATGAGAGAAGTTTGCATTGCTTAAATATTTATGGTAAGGTAAGAGGGACCTAACAGTGAGAGATTAAGATCCACTAAATTCATCAGGAATTTAAGACAGAGCATCTTACAGGATCAACAACTCACCACACTTCATATGAATTGCAAGTGCCAATGCCAATATTATTGGTCACCTTTACATCTTCTCCAGCTGAGGTCACCACAGGGGAAGGATGCACTAATGCACAAGTTTAGGTGATTTATAGGCACTTATTATTTCTGGCCCATAAGGTTTCAGCAGCAAAGTACAAAGACTTAATGGTCACACAGTTTTGCTAAAGTTGCTGAGCTGGAAAGCTGCCAGCCTGGAGAGCTAGTTATAAACAATTAACAGAACCTATATTTAATGAGCACTACAAAATTTGAAAAAAGCCAAACACACACCTTCACAGAACAAAGCTGTAAGCAAGCTTAGGCCATGCAGTTGAAAAGCTCTGTTGAAGAATTAACAAAACTGAGGTCAGAGCACTAACTAGTTTCTCCTGTGCATGCATGTGGGCACACACATACACTCACAATTAAAAGAACGATGTTGCTTACCAAAAATAAGGGAAGTGCTTCCCTGAGACCCTCTTAAAGTAGTGTGATGAAAAAACCAGTGGATAGAATACTGAAATAATTTTGAAAATGCAAATGGCTTTGTTTGCCACTATGTATAATTCCTTCTGTACACCAGACTGAAGAAAAAGTAGCTGGTTTTTATTGCAGAAAACATAACTAGGTGAGGAAAGGAGAAGGGAAATTCTTCACCATTATTTTTCTTTTCCTAAAGAAACAATGAACAAAAACTTAAAAATCTTGCTATCATTTAAGATAAAAGTTTGCCAGCATGTTTTCTGAGGAAAACTCTGATACTCACCCCAAACTACCAGAAAACCCTCAATAAACAACACAGAGTTTATCCCAACTTTACTAGTTTCTGTCAAAATGTATGATATATTTCTTATATTACAGACACTAGTGTATGTACAGAAAATTACATAGATTTAATTTTTATGTCTGTCAACATTAATCACTAATGTCTCTGTATAAATCAATAATGGATTATTACTAGCATCAAAATTTCTCAGATTATAAGATGCAAAGTTTCATTACAAATGAAAAGAATTTTTAAAATAGAAATAAAAAGATGCAAAAATAAATTACATGGCTATATTAAAAAGCAATGTGAATGAATAGATTAAGACTCTGAAGTATTTTTACTTAAACATTGTTCATAAAGTCTTTCTTGTACTGACAGCACTGACAACTTAACCTTTACTTCAGAATATCGCTCCAGAATAAATGCTCTAACATTTTTATACATACCAAAGAATGAAGAAGAATGAACACAATTTTTCTTTAATTCAACAGTGAAAATAAATCAGGTGGATGGACCTTTCTATGACATATAACCCAAAATTAATTGAGACCACTAATGATATACCAAAGAATCAGGTAAAAAGAAAACTAGGAATTTTCTTGTTTCAGATATAAAACTCCAAGATCGTTTTTTAATTTCAATTTTTCTGTGAGATGCATCCTATGCAGAGTTAAAAATGAAGCTTAATATTGACTTCTAAAGACATTCTTTTCTATGAAAAGATATAACTACAAATTGTATGGCTAAATTAAGTATCACTGATGTAACGGGGAAAAAAACAACAAAGAAAACAAGAACCAAACAAATTAAATCAGGATAAATTAAAGAAAAAGTTTAGTGGATTCATTTGCACTGCTTTGAAGGAATAGGTCCTGGTCCAGGTTGGAGGCCAAACTTATCATCCATTCACACCAGCACCCGGGCAGGAGACAAGGCAGAGCTGAATTTGATATAGTTATCATGAAACACAGACATGGGTATGATCCCTATGGATCTACACCCTGCACTGGACAACTTTGCAACCTGGGCCTGGTCCAGCACAGCCACCTACCTGGTAGTGCTATTTGTACATCATATGAGAAAGACAGAATTGTGCAAGACCTTACAAGTACAAGGCTCTTTATGGTTTACCGTAAAGAAAGATAGGATTTCTAAGGGAGTCAGACTCAATCTGGGTCAGCTCCTCAGCAGATTTAACCAAAAAGATAAAAAAAGTTAAAAAAAAAAAAAATCAATATATAAGCTACTATTCATTTATTCATTTCTGAATTTTAACAAATACTTTCAATGACAATAATAAATTTTCTATATTTATAGACAAACAGCACTCTGTAAATATTCTATTTTACTATTTAGCCTATGTATCCCTAGTTCATATACAATACATGTAGAAGTCTGGTAGTCACTAGACTATTTTACAGTCAAAAATGTTAAGGAAAACAGTTATTTATCCATTAACATGCAAATAAGTAAACCCCTTTTGCACTTCATTCTTTACATCCTTCTAAGATGAATAAAAGAACAAAAGTTGTTGGTTAATTCCAGTGCCAACTGGAGAATCAGGTCATATTTAGTGGAAATAAAAATAGTTTTATTAACATTTCTCTACCACAAATTAACAGTAAGAAAATACCAGTCTCTTACAATAGGAGAGTAATTCAGTAAGAGACTGTCAGTTTCAATATTTTGTAACTAAGATAAATTAAGATAGCTTTTGCAGTATGGCATCCAAGGGGGAAAGCTGGAGTACTTTTATAATGAAGAAATGACAGATCCTGAGCAGGACACTTCAGACCCTCAAGCCAGAAAACTGCCTCCTTCACTAATGACACTGCAAGGAGTTGTGCTGCCTCCTTTATGCTCCTAGGTAGCTGAAAGGAGGTACTTGAAAGTACCTTGAAAGAGTTTGGTACTTTCAAGGTATCTGAGAAGTCAGATGCCTTGAAAATACCAAATCTACCAAACCTCAAAATGCCCTTCGAGACAGACTAAGGGATGCCCATTCCCAGGCATCATTCATTTGTCCCCTGAATCTGAATTCAAACTGAAACTTTCCCTTAAAATGTTTGGAAAAAAAGATTGTTGTGAAGCAATATAGACTATTTCAGTAGAGTTTATAGAAGGTATTGTCTACGCAGTGACCAATTAGTTGGATTGGGGGAAAGGGAAATGACATTTCTCTGATGAAACAGGGAGTACAGCCTGCAAAGCATGTCACTATGCTTCCTAGTGTGTTAGATATTATTGTATTTGAAGATTATATATGATACTGCAACCACTATGTTCTTTGATACACACCACATGAGACTACTTTGTAATAGGGTTGGTCTCTTAAATAATTTATTTCTTTTCAGTCTAAATGAAACAATATTTGACTTGAGAGAAAACTCTGGAAGACTTTCTTGTCCTGTTTTTTTTCCCTGATTTTTGAATTTAGTGAAACAAACTTAATTTATAACAGTCAAAGTCGGTAACATTACAGAGCAAGAAAGGAGAATAAACTGCATTTTAAAATAGGAATATTTTTGCATTTGGGAATAGCATAAAAAGTATCTTATATTTACAGAAGCAAGGGATAAAGCTCTGAGTTTTTCTTTTAAAGAAATTTTCAATGTAATGACCTCCATTACAAGACAGAAATATCAGTGCAGCATAAAATATCTAATAGTTATATCCTTCTTGTTAATCACTTGCCTTAAATCAAATCTCTGTCTTCCAAGATACTACTGCTTTACTGCAAATACAAAATATTAAAATTATAAATGATCTAGTTAATGGCACTGGCTTATAGGCTGCTAGGTTTTCTGGTGAGCCAAAAAATAGTACAAGGTTTGTTCTTTTTCACAGTATGATAATCAAGTTTAAGCAATAATTCAAATCAAACAACTAACACTAATTTTCCAAGATTAATACCTTTCACTGATATAAATATTTATTTTCTAGTTGCATAACAACTGGCACAATTAAAAGAACACTATTTAAAATAGTATTATATTGAGTTAGTTCATTCCTATCTTAGTTTAAAACTGACTCCACTCTTTTCTACTTCTTCAGTCTACAACTGAAAGAGGAACACAGAAGAAAGAAATTCTGAAGCTCAAAGTGTTCAAGAAAACAAATATTTTAATACATATTTTTGGATTCACATTGCTCATAGGTTTTTATTTTATGTAAATTTACATGTTTGGTCAGAAGAATACCCAATAAGTTCCTGTATCAGTTCACTTTTACCCACTTCTAAGGCTTTAGTTTCAAGTTTGAGCCACACTTTATATAAATGAACGAAAACATGGCATGGTTTGGAATGAAACCAAACATTCTCCATTTGTCCTAGAAAAGTAACTTCCCTCCTTCATTATGATATCAAGTATATTTAATCTTTTCAACATGTCAAGTTCTTAAAAGGGCAGTAGCAGTTCTGTGAAGAAAAAAAACCCAAAAAGCACCTATATTTCTGCATAAGAGTAAAATGATCACATAGTATGTGCCATTTTTTCCACAGGGAACATGCTGCTGTGATGGACATGATCACAGAAGCAGCAAAGGTAGTGTGGGGCCTCCATAGAATCCTTAGTTTTTCATTCCACTCCCAGTGCAGTGCTTTACAGAACTGACAGCTAGTAGAAAGAAAAGACCAATCGATGAGCTGATTTCAGTCATTCCCACACTTGAGAAAACTGTGATGGCTTCCACTTCCAATTGTAACTCCTTTGGTAAGTTCTTCTCATGCAACTTGCCAACTGCACTGTCATTAGAAAATGATGTATTAGATACTATGGGATACAGGACTTGATGAACAGAAAATAATCTCTCTTGGAGAGTTGTATCTGTCATAAGAGCCCAGTCATTACCACAAACTGTCAACAAAAATTTCATGACTCTTGTAATACATGGAAGAACTCAAATGTGGCTAGTGGATCTTTTTTTACTTTAAGTTTCTGCTGAATTTTTGGGTACTGATGTTTTGTTGCTTCTTACATCCATTTCAACTTGAAAGAAAAGCATTTTCAATGTTTTAAATGCTTGATTATTCTAAGGAAGTATGTATTAATACTTATCAAAAGCTGAAAAACAAGGAAATAACAGCCAAAATTTCTAGTGTACTCCTTTCGTCAGTGGTCTCACTGTGCACTGAATCACTGAAAATGAAGCCATTGTAATGTAGTTTATCAGACGATCAAAGGCAAACTTGCAATGAAAGAAAAAATTTCAAAACATAAAACTACGCAAAACCATGTTTCTCTTAGCAGCTTCTGAGGTGACACTTAAGCAACCAACAGACACAATGCAACATTTATAGATTTCCAGATGTGACCAGATGTGATGAAAGTTTGCAATCAATTTACAAAGTAGGCTGCAAAAGATTTAGCACATATTTAAAAAAAAAACTGTAAAACTTAATAACATTGATCAAACAATAAAAGGAAAGCTATCATTGGACTGGGCATTATTTCCACTAAATCTAAGTATGTATGACTAAGATCCATTTGTCATGCATACCTAGATTTAGTGGAAACGATCTTCACAACATTTCAAAAAGTCTTAATAATACTGAAGAGAAGTATCGCTTGATTGGAAACATCCCCTCATTTTCAGTTCTCCAGTGTGCAGTCATTTACAGCAGACTTTCACATTCTTAATCTCTTAGTTCCTCAATTAGTCATCCAAATTTCCTGCCCAATTTCCTTCCCATATTGACTCTTCCTATTTACTAAACTAATTTTCTTTCCTAATATGAATGCCATGAAATAAATACTCCTACAGCATTTGCCTCCAAAAGAATTGAGTAAATTTTTCAGTATTGACTGCATACCAGATGACATGCATGAGTTTCTGAAAATAAACAATATATGAAATTGCTGTAGCTAGAAAAAGATTCAAACATGAAAATCTTATCTTCCTCATATTAAGAAAATTATTTGGATGTTTTTAGTTGTTGCTTGTTTGTTTGTGTGTAGGGGTTTTTGTGATACAGGAATATACAAAATCATTCATATCTCAGAACATCATAGTACTTCCACAACACATGAAGAAAAATTTTAAAAATTGCACTTTGAAGAGTTTGGTTTAGGTGTTGTATTTAATCTTATAAAAGGAATCTTAATGTTGTTAAAGTCACTAAGATAGTTTTCAAAAATAAGATAAAAATTACAAAGATCATATATAGAAAAAGTTAAGTTAAAATTTCTTTTGGATTTCAGTAAAGTTTTCTGTACTTCCAGGAGTTGCATTTTATGATCTCTATGGATTCCTTTCAACTCAGAATATTCCATGAGTCTATATTGGATTATGAGTTACATATGAGCACTGTAACGAAAAGCCCACTGATGAATCTTTCTGAGCCAAATTCAAAACTTGTAGCTCTGGAAACACTGAGAAAGTTTGTTTCCCCTTTTCAATTGTTCTAATGTAGGTTTGCTGTAGCCTTGAGGACTTGTTCATAACAAGCTTCCATTTCATATTCACCGTGATACTTTGGAGAAAAGATCAACAAAACAACTGAACAGATTTTAGCTCCTCAGCATTCTGAACAACCATCTATAATTTTTCATCTTTTTTTATATTAAAGTATAGTAAGATAATATTTGTAGTGATAAACTATCCTTGCATAATACTGCTTTTGTGATTACAAAAAACTTCAGCATTTTATCACTAACAACATTGATTTATTGTTTCCAGTACTCTGAGGGTGAAGCAATTCATGTAACAACCCTAATGTCACTTCCCATTGTTTTTATTTAATCATCTGTAAAATAGAAATAATAAATTATGTTGTCTTGTAGGTTATAAAATTACATATGTCCAACAGTCCATGAAAAATTCTAAGCAATGTATTTGGTTCTTACTTTTCATTAACCATATACCACACTTATATTGTTAAATATTAATCCAGGAGACCTAAGCTCTATTTGCTTTACTCTGCAAGAACCAAGTTAAAGCTATATAAAACATTAACAGTTATAGTTAATGCAAACACAACTTGGATGTTAAACAATTTCCTATTCCTTATTCTGGAAAGAATTTGTAGTCCTGAATTTCATCAGGATTGTTAACTTTCTAGTTAGAGATAGCATGCTGCTTTGCTCTGCTTTTGTCCTCATTTTCTCAGCATTCCAAGAACGAGAGAAGGATGAGAAAAAGAGAATGTTTGAATACTTGTAAACCAATTAACATCTAACATGTCAAACCTATTGATATTAACAACCTTTCTGTCTTAGGACAGCTTTGCCATCTACCACACCGTAGTCACTATCACATACGATGACCTTCCTTCCTCCATATGGATGACTATTTTTTATAAATCTAACTTAAAATAATTAGCAGCTATTTCCTTTCCTTTGAAAGAAAAATCCAATGTGTACCAAAGTCTTGCTATCAGTTTGAATATTTGATAGACGAGGCTACAAAGGCTAGATCTATTCTCAGGTCATGCAAATACAGTGAGTGAGACTTTCATCTGTAGAAATGACAATGCATGTTGAAAAGCATTCCTGCACTGCCAGGCTATTTAAAGAATTTTGGATTAAAGTTTGCTGCATCATGCACTCACAGTACCACATCTGCTTAAACTAAATGTTTGACTGGAACGTAGAAAAATACTCCAAAATTAAATGGGGTAACCAGTTTATTCCCAATTTTTTAGTTACAGGAAGATTTTATCCACACTGTAGAAGTCAAAAATTTTCTCTAATAGTTGTATTTGGTAAATTTGCATAGAGTCATCTACGTGCTTCAAGGCTGCTTGATGAACTGTGAACAATAAAAATATCCTCAACAGAAAATGACCAAGTTATTGCAAGTATATCTCAAGAAAAAGTCTGCATTCATCTTCATTCACTTTTATGTTCAGGTGACTAAGGTGTCATGATTATTTTGAATTAATTGAAGCAGAGAAAAATATAGCCTGCAACTATGCACAGATTCTTATTCAATAGACTGAAAAGGCTTCTTCATGTTATCTCATATTGTCCCTGTATGGCATAAATATTTAAAGCTACCAAAAAAATACCCACACCTACAGCAGCAGAGTTTGGATTTTTTATTTAAAGGAAACTTCTTGTTCTGTGATGAATTTATTAACCTGACTCAGTAATGAGGGAGGTGTGGTAATATTTGGTTTCTAAAATACACAAGAACTCTAAATTATTTCCTTGGATTTACATCAAATTAAATCAGCAAGAACTAACACATTATATACGGAACCCTTTTGCAAATAGAAAAACCTAAATTATTTTTAAAAAATCTAGTGTCATATTATATCTATGAGTACATCTCCTACAATTTTGTGAATGTCACTAAATCCTTTTATGTTAGATAAATATCTGTCATACTATGCTCTGACTACTCAGTGTATCAGTAGAAACTAAAATCCACTTATACTGATTAAATCAATCTAACAAAGTTAAAAATCTTTTGATATTTATAATAAAGTCATATATAGCTCTATGAAGCTCAGGATAAAAGGGGCAGGGTTTAGTGTATTCTTGAAAGTGAAATTAATATTCATTGAAGAGCAGAGGGGCTATGTTAACACCCTTCATGATACAGACTACTGTAATAGGAACCTGTGGCTCTTCACCAACCAGAGCAATTTCTTTCACTTCTTTGGCTTCAGCAAACACTTTAACATTTCTTATCATACTCATCAATCTGAAGTGAATTGTTTATCTCTGCAAGTTAATTGCATTCTCATAGAATTCAATACTGAACTGCGCATATCAAGAAAAAGGATGGTTTGTAACTCCGAAGACATGTAAAAAAAAAGAGAGACTTTGAGTTTTCTTGCAATTACAACTTTAGTTCATAAAATATTTGGGTCCTGCAGGTTCTCTCAATTGCACCACTTATCTAAGGAATGAACACTGCTGCTTCAGGAAGATGTTAAGCTGTCCAGACTACAGTTGCCGAGGCACTTCAATTTTTCTGGTAGGATATTTGACAAATAAAATCATTGTGTTTATTCTTTGCTATAATTTAGAAACAAATTATTTGGGATATACATTTTCAAAGCAATACAGTTCCACAAGGAGATACAGAATAACTGCCTGGATTATCACATATTGCTGTGACTGTTTATTGCAGCTTCCTTCCTTGAGCATCACAATTTATTTTTTTTAATAACCACTCTACAAGGTACTTGAAAACAAATTTGTACCATTCAGAAATGCATGTCAAATAAACAAACAAACAAACAAACAAACAAAACCTACAAAGAATGTAGTTTGCCATGCCCCAATATCTCTTAATTCCAGCCATCGATGATATAAATATCCTTTTATAACAAGCTGTCAGGATCCATTTAAATACCATCAGTTAGAGGATGACTTACTAGAAAATAAATGAACCATATCTGAAGTCTTTTGAACTACAAAACTACAAAAACTACAAAACAAACCACTTCATCTTTGCTGCCATGGTCTTTAGGCCGTGGAGTTCTCTGCTGGACCATAGCACAGTCCTTGCTCTGCAGTTGTGGATGGTCTCCTCCTGGTTACAGCTGCACCTCTAACTGAGGAGCCATGGAAGCTATTACCCCACTAATAACAATCATGCTGCAAACACTGACATTAGTAAAAATATCTACTGTACACTCTTGGATTAGCTTATCAGCCCACTGATGATACACCTTGACATAATTCAGGACCTTGTATCTGAAGGAGATGCACAGAAACATTGGTATGATCCCCAAACATTATATATTTCTCAATAGTTCTACCTTTTAGATATTACAGTCACCAGGTTTTCTTTTATTACTCATCTTTTTCACCTCAGGCTCTGTCTCATGCACACCTAATGACCTTTCTTCATTGTCAGCTTTTACTAAGCAGGTCTTCCTCACAGCCTCTAAGTATCATATAAAAAACTGGGTTATTTCCTTTATTCCAGAGATTACAGCCTCCTTTTCAATCTCCAACACTACTGAGCTCCAGATGGCATTTGCAAGATACAGATAGGTTTCCCTATCTGTATTCCCAGGAGTACATCTAAAAAAGAGACTTTATCATAGACCCAGGCTTTCTGGGACTGATCCCTTAACTTTTTTCTAAAACACTACTGGCTTTCAAGGTATTGAGGAATTTTGCAAATTCTTCTAAGTCAAGGGAAACCATTTAACCCTCAAAATAGAAGAATAACTACTGGTCTCCTTTAGTAAATATAACTGCAAGCCAAAAGATACCTAGTTTTGTAATGATTTTTAATTACTAGCTAGAGCCCTTTGCAAATTTCACATACACAGACAAAACTTTATCCTTGGCTACTGTTCGTGAATCCCTTGAAGGTATGCTGTGAAATACTGCATGAAAACCACTTGTGGATTTCCAAGTAGTTGGACATGACTTGTCATTAATACTGTGCACTGTATCTGGGATTCTGCTCCTGTATTCAGAACTTATATTTTGCAGGTTTTGAGAATACGGGCGGAAATGACACACCTTGGATTTCATTAGTACGACTGTTTGCTAAGCGGCTTAATAAGCATATGCTGGGTATAGTTACATTCCCATCAGGAAATGTAAAACACCATTTAAAACAGTGAAATTACCA